>JAJHSJ010000015.1:41860346-42116652 GCA_021015155.1 Magnolia officinalis
GAAATTTAACCCCAGGAATTTGTGTGGTGGACCACCCCAGTGGGCCCCACAAATGTCCAGACCTTCCCCATCATCAAATACCCCTTGCATGTGTCCTATTTAGGTGGATTTTGGGGCCACATGTCTAAGGATGGACCGCTATGGGCGTCCAAGCTCCATGGTTGGTCTGGATTTTTGTTGCCTACAAGGTGGGCCACACATGCAAGATCAAATTCTATCATAAAGAAAAAAAATAATAATAATAAAGAATCGGCCACAAGAGGAGCGGCTCCGCCACATTGAGGCCCTCCCCTTCATCAATCACACCATACATTCCTTCTATTCATATGTTACAACAAAGATCCACCACATGCATGTTCTAGATTCAAGATCAATGGTTGGGATGCCATCCCAACCATGATTTTAGGGTCTAGATGACCCATCATGTTATGGAATCCGAGTAATCCTCCATGATGGGGGCCCATAGAGGGGAAACCCCATGCATGGACATGCATGCATCAAAAAGGCCATTTGGCCACAACTAAGGGATGATGTAGGATCTCCACCATGGATTGGTGGGCCCTACACTTCCCACACAAAAAAAGGAGATCTAAGAACATGAAAATAGAAATCCTAAGTCCTAGGAGTACACCCACCTTAGATTGCTCCAAAACTTGGACCTCCTAGCTCCTAGTGCACCAAGGGATCCATATCAAGGGTGAGATTGGATTTAGATGGTTGGATTTGGAAGATTAAGGGGAAATGGGGCTGGAGAAGAGAGGAGATGGGAGAGAAGTTGCTGGAGAAGAAGAGAAGAGAGAGAAATGAGAGGGAAAGAGAGGGAAAATCCTTTTAAGGGAAGTAATAATAACCTATGGTGACAATAACAATGTTGCTAGGGTAGGCTAGGTATGGGTAGTGTTTAGGGTGGGTAGTGTTTATTCCATGCAATAGTGTAGTGTGTGTGTGTGGTGTGCATGGGAAATTGTGCCATGGAGGTGGTCCACATATTTTTATACAAAAAGTGGGCCACATGATGAAATGCTCATAACTTTTGATCCATAGGTCGGATTGACACACAAGACGCGTCGTTGGAACTGCAACGACGATACGAACGAGATGGCATAGGTCTTGGGTCGATCCGAGTCAGGTCTACATGACTGAACTCAAGATGACTGTAAACACAATTCGAAGGTCGCGGGTCGCCGGAATTCGACCGGCAGGACCGCGAGACCATGATGAACAAGATGCATACTCACACACATACATGCAAACATGGGAACTAGGGTCGGGTCTCACAGGTTCGGGATCGGGTTTAGGTTTGGGTTTTCAAGTTTAGGTTTAGGTTTAGGTTAGGGAGTTGAGATTAGGATTAGGTGTAGGTTTAGGTTTAAGGATTTGAGAATACATTTAGGTTTTAGGTTTAGGTTTAGGTTTTAGTCTTAGGTTTAGGTTATAAGTTTAGGTTTAGGTTATAGGATTAGGTTTAGGTTAGGTTATAGGTTAAGGTTTGGGGAATTGAGAATAGGTTAAGGTTTAGGTTTAGGAAATCAGGTTCGGGTTCGAGATCGGGTTTATGTTTGGGTTTTCAAGTTTATGTTTAGGTTTAAGTTAGGGAGTTGAGATTAGGATTAGGTGTAGGTTTTAGGTTTAGGGATTTGAGAATACATTTAGGTTTTAGGTTTAGGTTTAGGTTATAGGTTATAGGTTAAGGTTTAGGTTTTAGGGTTAGGTTAAGGTTAGGTTATAGGTTATAGGTTAAGGTTTTAGGTCATAGGTTTTGGTTTAGGTTAAGGTTATAGGTTTAGGTTAAGGTTTAGGTTTAGGTTATAAGCTATAGGTTTAGGGAATTGAGAATAGGTTAAGGTTTAGGTTTAGGAAGTTGGGTTCGGGTTTGGGATCGGGTTTAGGTTTGGGTTTTCAAGTTTAGGTTTAGGTTTAGGTTAGGGAGTTGAGATTAGGATTAGGTGCAGGTTTTAGGTTTAGGGATTTGAGAATACATTTAGGTTTTGGGTTTAGGTTTAGGTTATAGGTTATAGGTTAAGGTTTAGGTTTTAGGTTATAAGTTTAGGTTATAGGTTATAGGTTATAGGTTATAAGTTTAGGTTATAGGTTATAGGTTAAGGTTTTAGGTCATAAGTTTTGGTTTAGGTTAAGGTTATAGGTTTAGGTTTAGGTTATAAGCTATAGGTTTAGGGAATTGAGAATAGGTTAAAGTTTAGGTTTAGGAAATCGGGTTCGGGTTCGGGATTGGGTTTAGGTTTGGGTTTTCAAGTTTAGGTTTAGGTTTAGGTTAGGGAGTTGAGATTAGGATTAGGTGTAGGTTTTGGTTTAGGGTTTAGGTTTAGGTTTAGGTTAGGGAGTTGAGATTAGGTGTAGGTTTAGGTTTAGGGATTTGAGAATACATTAAGGTTTAGGTTTTGGAAATTGGGTTCGGGTTCGAGATCGGGTTTACGTTTGAGTTTTAGGTTTTGGTTTAGGTTATAGGTTTAGGTTAAGGTTTAGGTTTAGGTTATAGGTTTTGGGATTTGAGAATATGTTTAGGTTATAAGTATAGGTTTAGGTTTAGGTTTTATGTTTAGGTTTAGGTTATAGGTATTTATGTTATAAGTATAGGTTTAGGTTAGGTTGTAAGTTAAAGTTTAGGGAATTGAGTTTAGGTTATAGGTTCTTGTTATAGATTATAGGTTTAGGTTTAGGTTTAGGTTGTAGTTATAGGTTTTGGGATTTCAGAATAGGTTTAGGTTATAGGTTAAGGGTATGATCCCTGCAAATACAGGTATAAACACGGCCTGCTCCAATTGGCTAGGCCCTTCCATTGCTGTCCATAGGAAATTGACAGCTTCATCATGGTCATAACAACGGTTCCCACCTTCCAGGGACCCCCGCTCAACATCCGGATAGCTCCGACGCACATCCGAGTCTGCTCCATTAATTTCGAGCAAATACATAAACATAGCCTGTCCAAATGGCCAGGCCCCTCCAATGCTGTCCATAGGAAATGGACAGCTTCATCATGGTCATAATAGCGGTTCCCACCTTCCAAGGACCCCCTCTCATCCGGATAGGTCCGACGCACATCCGGGTCTGCTCCATTAATTTCGAGCGAATACATAAACACGGCTTGTCCAAATGGCTAGGCCCCTCCAATGGTCATAACAGCGGTTCCCACCTTCCAGGGACCCCCGCTCAACATCCGGATAGCTCCGACGCACATCCGGATACATAAATGAGTACAGTTTCAAATAACATTATTAGCAATGTTTCAAATGCATACCTCCCTTAGAAAGTCCTTCAGTTGATCCTCATGAAAGTCCTGATCTGTAAGAACCTTAACGGCAACATCCTGCATTCGATGATTGAATAAATAAGAAGATGCATCACCTTTACTTTCAAGTCAAACAAAAATGGGACAGAGAACATGTAAGAAACACGAAGAAAAATGTGGATTTCTTTGAATATGATAGAGAGATTGGTTCGGGATCGGGTTCGGATCGGGTTTAGGTATTCTCTAGTATTATCTACTATTGAACCTAGTATTGTCTACTACATACTAGTAACATTCAACCAATATTGGGGCACCATACCATAAGCTACAAGAATTTCATGTCCCCCTAAACAAGGTATCCTCCATTGATATCATATATATATATTATAAGTTTTTTATTTTCATTTACATTCACAAATACATTCATCATCCATCCAACTATTAACAACATTTACAAAAAATAAATTATATCCAACCAACTCTTAATAATAATTTGCAACTTAACCTGCTAGGAACCGTCATGCACCGTAATGTCTTACGGCAGAGCGGGTTCTGAGGAGTTACAAGTTAACCCTGATGGCTGCCTACGTACCCAATGTTGGAAGATTGGGATCAAGCCACTACGTAGTTCTTAATATTTAAATCAGAACATTTTACGCATAAGCAAAGAAAAAATCAAAACAAATCATAATAGAAATATATGTACCTTCTGTCACGCACAAGGACAGCTGTGCTAGTCTTCCCCATTTGAATTTTGTTTCACGTACTTTAGAAATGTTGCAACACCTTCCATGTATTCAACAGTTAACCTTCCTGCCCTCATCCAGTTCTTACATGGTGTCATGGAAGTCATCTCTGGTAACGCATACATGATGTGTTTAAGTTAGATTACGAATGAGTATGTCTATCTAACTGACAAAATCAGTCACCCATCCAAGGCCGAATAGATTGTAACGCTTTCATTTTTAAATTTAAATGCCCATCCAAGGCTCACTTCATGTACAAACTGAAAGATGAAACATACCATGAAATCTCTCTACCCGAGAAATGATTGCATTAGATTTAAAATCAACAGTACACATTGTTTACATTCAACCATTATAAGGTCATGATATGATTTCTAAACCCTGTAAAAGAAAATAAAGTAAACAGATGATAGACACACAAAACAGTAAATAAAACTTGTGAAAGAATTAAATAACATCACCAGCAACTTTAACAATTATGGATTTCAAATGTTGGGAAAAGGAAAGGTGGATCCCTTATCATTTTCCTTGTTCACATATCTTGCACTCCTATTTCTACAAGGATCCACCTATCATAGTTTTAATACAACTAGAGTGTTGTCCAATCACATGTACCTCAATCTAGACTTCCAAACCTTGAGACCCACTATGGATGGAGCAAAGACCAAAAACAATCCTAACTGTGCAAATGGTTGCGATCATTAAGATCATCCAATCAGTGTAGTTTTAGGCCTATGCTCTAGCTTAGGAGTCACAATTTGGACGGTCTGTAGTTTTAGGCCCTACTTTTTAGAATTGAAAATCTAGCCAAAAAAAAAACGGCCAAGGACATTTAGATGGTCAATGTTGAAATAGTTCATATCATTCTACTAATGTGATTTTAGTGTCACAACAAATAATTAGATTGCTATGTACACTGAATAATAACCAAGCCGCCAAATTAGAAGAAAGTAGCTATGGAAAGAACATCTCTCACCAGACCACATTCGTTTCCAACAACCAAGCTCATAGTGATTGAACAGAAGTCCAACACTGATACTGGAGCACTTATGCCAGCCACTTTGATACCTGGTACCTGACAATCATATAATACATGTTGCTTTAACAGGCCATACTACTAAATAACCTAACCATCACTTATTTTATCAACATTCATCAAAATCAAAAGAGAGCTATACCTTCATTACATTTCAAAGATAAATATTTTATGGGTTGTCCATGATGAGGCTCTAACCACCCCTCCCAATACAGATACAAGTGACAGGACTGGATATGTGGCATCCCATACTTGTATAAATCCATCTTGGTAGCCTGATATATATAATCTATAGGCTCTAGACTGGATTGTAAACCAACAGCTAAGGCCTTAAAAGATGTACAGTTCACATGTTTTAAGCAGAAGTACCATGGTTAGTTGAGCAAGATCAAGCAATTGGCATGTTTTTCTCACAGTGGGTCATACCATCGGGGCCACCAGAAGAATTGTATTGATTGTTGAGATTTGGTAGGGGGTCCAACGACTCCTAAATTAGTCCTACAAAGAAATGATGAACTATTCAACCAGCAAAAACTGAGATGTGTAGAATCAAATTTAGAAATGCATATGTTTAGGACTAATATCAAGAAAAATAAATAAATAAGTAAATAAAAGAAAAATATAGAACCTCAAAAAAATCATGCTGGTCTACCCATATATATCAGCTTGATATCCCAGAAACCTTTTAAAAAAATACAAATCATTATAAAAACTATATCAAAAAGAAAGAAAAAGCTACTTTGAGTCAATAGTAAAGCAACATAGGAAGGGAAAAATTAACTTTGCTTCATGCATAAAACCTTTGTGATTGTCCAATTTCAGGTTTGGATATCATCTCCTGCAGTCAAATAGAACAAATGAAAATAAGGTTAAGTAGATGTATCTAAAGAATCTAATTAGTTCCAACACAATTCAAAGCAAATAGGAAAGGAGTAGAAACTTTTGAGAGGTGGGATCTCTGATACTTCATCATTCAGTTCAATGCGTAGTTCCTTCATCTCCAATTCTCCATAGATGCCTGCCAGTTCAGAAATCTCATAGCAGATATCAAAAGGCTAAAAAGGGTAACATATTTCTTTACTCAAATTGTACCCATTGAGACTACAGAAAGTTTGTTCAGTACCATCAGGTCCCTTTCCAAATTCTTACTGTGTCCACTAGTATCAGACCATGTTCCAAAGCCACACACTGCAAGTAACAATTAACAAGGCACGATGAATGATAGTGGAAAGTGAGATTATGAAGTTAACTTTAATAACATATTTGAGGCTACAGTTATATGCTAATGGCAACATCAATATTCATGTCATGTTGATAAAGAAAAGAATCCATGTGCTACTCTAAGGCTTCCAAGAAGAGAACTGTTCCCTGCAACCTTCTCATTCATTAATTTGTAGACAACTCATTCTACTCATTACCCAACGGCCTAACTCAGATGGAGTTAATAAAAGTGATCACATACAAAAGATTTATTTACTTAAACCAAGTAGTAACCACCTGTGTGAATGTTGGTTGCGATCACTTGAGAGATCTTTGGATATGCCCAGATAATATAAACCCAAGAGATAACACATCATAAACCCACATAACTCGGCTTCACAAGTTTTAGATGAGAGGAGAGGATGTAACCATTCTGCCTTTTGGGTTTGTTTGTATAGATGGAAGCTAGTTTTTCTGTGAATTCTGATTTACCAGTAAGATCAGTAGATTATTTATTTATTTATTCCATTTGTACAAAACCATTTTCAACCTGAAAATTAGTCTTATTTTCTCCTTTACCTACCCTCATCTTTCACTTCATGGATCAAACAATTAGATCTGCCATACATACTTCATGGCAGAGAGCATATTTATCTAAAATAAGAGCACATGATATCACTAGTCAGGTGACCATACAAGCTAAGAATAACATAACTGAATCATAAAAAAGCAACCTTGATGCAATAGACTTCTTGATGCACGATGGTTACCAATGGATGGATGGCCATGAATCATGATCAACCTGAAATCCAAATCTCAATTCTTTGAGAACAGATAAATGCAATAATTTCAAAACAAAAGCATAATCCTAAGACAAATCCCGCCTTCTCTCAGGAAATTCAACAAATAGCTAATGTATAAACCGTATTCCCAATTTTCAACTGAATTAAAAGAGAATATGGATGGATTTACCTGCAAGAACCTGACGCTCGGGATGATGGAGGGGTTATGCAAAAACCATATCCCCTGATTCTCTTGAAATCAGCAAATCCATCCCGGATCCACCACCAGATCGACAATGGAAATGAGTGAGCGGCAACGGGTGCAGCGAGTTCTACCGTGACAATGGGGCGAAAACGATGGGGCTTGGACGGTGTTGAAATGTTTTGATTGGAGATGGGTTAGGGTCGGCATTGCTCAGAGAGGTGGAGGGAGAATAAGAGTCGCAACAAGTGAGAGAGAGCCAGAGCGAGAGGAGGGAAAGCGAGAAAGGAAAAGGCATTGAAAGAGGGTTTCGGAAATTCTTCTTTCAAAATGAGTTTTTGATTCACATCCGAACAATGTGAGTTTAACACCAAATTATATACTAAACTAAGTTTTCAGCCATACATTTAAGGGACCATTTACCAGATGGTTAAGATTGTATAATATGGGTACAAGATAAATATTAACCATCTACCAGAGGGCCCACTATTTGGATGGTCTGGATAACTATTTGCACTAGTGACTACATAAATCACCACCATTTTACATTGGACCCAAAACTAGCACAGGTAATTGTTTATCTTAAGAAAAAAAGGACGCGAATTTCCTGTCAAAGACTTCGCAGGAAGTTCATGCGCTGGGAACTAAGGAGGGGCCACTGTGATGTTTGTGAGAAATCCTACCCGTCCATCCATTTTCTGAGTTCAATTCAGGACATGAAGCCAAAAATGAACCGTTTCCAGAGCTCAAGTGGGTCAAAAACGTGATAATTGAACGTCCACAGTTGAAATATTCGTGGGCCACGAAAGTTTTGAGTCATGCTAATATTTTTTATTTCAGTTCATCCCTTTAGGAATGAAGTTATTAACGGTACAGATGGCTTGTAAACATCACTGTCGAACCCAGGTAGATTTTAACGGTAGGAATTCCCCTAACCACATTTTCCTTTAGTACGGCCCACTTGAGCTTTGGATGCGGTTCATTTTTGGCATCATGTCCTGAAATGAACTCAAAAAATGGATGGAAGGGGAGGATTTCTCACAGACATCACAGTAGGCCCAACCTAGGTTCCCAGGAACTTCCACGTCCAGAAAAACATGTACGTGGAGTTTATCGGTACGTGGCCAAGGGAAGCGGATTGCGTACTGAGTAAACTCTGTGGGGTCCACCGTGATTTATGTATTTTATCCAGTCTGTCCATCTATTTTATAAGATAATTTTAGGGCCTTAGCTCAAAATCTAAGCATATAAGAGGCTAAAATCGACCACACCAAAGGAAACAGTTGAATTGAATTTATACCGTTGAAAAATTCTTGGGGGCCACAAGTTTTGGATCAAGATTATATATATATATATTTTTTACCTTCATCCATGTTATTTGATCCTTTGAACAGTTTGGATGAAAAATAAACATCACTGTGGGGCCTGGAAAGGTTTCAACGGTGGAAATCATTATTTCCATTGTTTCCTGTGGTATGGTCCACTTGAGATTTTTATAAGCTTCAATTTTGGGCTCAACGCCTAAAATTAGATGGAAAAACAGACGGAAGGTGTGGATAAATCACATAAATTTACAGTGGGCCCAACTGAATTTTCTCATAATAACAATCCGATTTCATGGCTTAGTGGGTGCACGGTGGAAACGGATCTAATGGAGTAGCATTTATACCGAGGGAACATGCCATTGGTATCTAACCAATGGTGTTTTGCCACATCACTTCTGTAGCGTTTTGGCTATCGTGTAAGCGTATCTTTTATTGTGACGGGTAGAGCCCATGGTTCCAAAATCTAGAGCTTTATGCCAAAAATTAGAGGAATATAAATCTCAGGTGGTCCACACCACATGAGAACAATAGTGATCGGATATCCACCATTAAAATCCTCCTAAGGTCCACTGTACTGTTTATTTGACATCCAATCTGTTGATTTGGTCATACAGGACCAGATGAAGGGAAAAAACAAAAATTAGCTTGATCCAAAACTTTTATGGCTACCAAAATGTTTTTAATGGTCGACGCTCATTCAACACTGTTTCCTATAATGTGGTCCACTTGAGATTTGGATATATCTCATTTTTGGTCTCCTATTGTAAAATTATCTGTAAAAATATATGGACGGCATGGATGAAACACATATATCATGGTGGCGACCACTGAGCACCGACCACCAGCCATTGGATGGTGTAGGGGAGTAGCCAATCCGTTCCCAAGCGTACTAAGTAAATCCTTTGGGGCCCACCATGATTTATTCATTTTATCCACTCCATCCATTCATTTTAACATATAATTTTATTACATAAGATCAAAAATGAAGCCTATAAAAATCTAAAATGGACCACATCATAGGAAATAGTATAAACTGAACGTCTACCATTGAAAAATTTTAGGAGGTCACTGAAGTTTTGGATCAAGTTGATATTTTAGTTTTCCCTTCATCCATGTATTTGAAAAAATACATCATGGCTGGGCCCACACTGCACCAACCACAAGCCATTGGATGGTGTAGGGGGAGGAGCCAATTCGTTCCCCTTATTTGTGGTGTGGTCCATTTAATCTCTGGATATGATTCATTTTTTGGATAATTCTATAAAATGATCTTGAAAAATAGATGAACGGTGTGAGTTGATCCCAAATTTTCGGTAAATCCATAACTCAAGTGGACCATGCCACACAAAACAGTGTGGAATAATGATTTTCACCGTTGATACCTTCTTTGGGCCCACAGTAATGTTTATTTATCATCCAACATGTTCATAATATCAAAAAAATATGAATGAAGGGAAAACACAAACATCAGCCTAAATGTGGGCCTCACCACATAATATAATAGAGGGGTTTCCTTAGAACATTCATAATCATATATTGGGCCTGCCTAAATGTGATTCACATATCCAACCCACTCATTATGTGTGTCCCACTTGGATGAGGGGTCAGACCAATTTTCAACTGCATCCATGTCTGTATTAACTTATAAATAGGTTGGATCTCAAATAAACATCGCGGCGGGCCCTAAGAAGGTTTCAATAGTGGGTGTCACTATCCCACTCTTTTCTATGGTGGGTCCACTTGAACTTTGGATCTACCCCGTTAGTCAGATGCACCATTCCATGGTGGGCCACGACCTTAAAAATAAAGTCAATCCATGACTTGGGTGGGCCACACCACATACTATAGTTGAGAGGGTTACCCTCCCATTAAAACATTCATAATCATTTATTCGGCCCACCTAGATGTGGTTAATAGATCCAGCCCATTCATTATATACGTGTGTCCCACTTGGATGAGGAGTCGGCCCAAGTTTCATACACATCCAAAACTCATGTGGGCCCCACCAATTAAATGTTTTTATATGTTTTAGGGATGTCTTCACATAGTTTTAGATTCTATGGCTCACCTAAGTTTTGTATACGACTGATTTTTGGATTTAAATGGGACACATCAAATGCATGGTGTTGATGTTCTACATACATCATGGTGGGGCGCACACAGATTAACCTCATGGGAAGTTCCCATGAGGTGACCTTATAGTACCATTTCACTATTTAGGTAATTCCTTCATGGGTGTTACTTTAACCGTGTAGGGCCCACCTTGATATATTTTATGTATATCGAAACCGTCCATATATTTTTCCATCATATTTTAGGATGTGATTTCAAATCATAAGAACTCAATAATCTCAGGTGGGTCATGAAATTGCTCTTATGATGATTTTTTCACCTTTGGATTTTGCTGTTTTAATGAGGCTATATGTTGAATTCTAGGGGTTGTAGGGTTTGATTTTGTTTTCTTGTTAAAGATTGTTCGATTCTACTAGTGGTGTTTGGAAACCAGTAAAGGTCACACTGATTGGATGATCTTAACTGTCTGAAATTGCCGTTGGATTAATTTGGACCATTTTCTTTTTTACTATCCTGAGGAACATTGAGTTGTACTATTCTTTTTAAACATCTATATGCTTGAATCTCCTTTGGTCTGCACTCCTATTGTGTTGAAGGGCACATCTATTCTGTTGGGTAGAACACTTATTTTAATATCACAATGATTGGATAATCTCAACCATCTGATATTACCGTTGAATTTAGACCATTTTCTTTTTGACCAAGGTATTGAGGAACTTTGATTTGCACTCCTCTTTCTTAAACGTGTATATTTTTTCTTAACCTCGAGTTGCACTCTTCTTCTTCTTCTTCTTTTTCTTTTTCTTTTTTCTTTTCACGTTTACATGTTTTAATCCCACCTTGTGTATTGTAGGCCACATCCATTCAATTTGGTATAGATCCCTTTTTTTTTCAATTTTTCTTGTCAAAATACAAAATCTAGTTTTCTTTTTTTAAAAATATATATTTTTTACAATTTGTCAATTTTTTCACAATTTTGTTTAATTTTTTAAATTTTCTTTTTCAAAATATCATTTTTTAAATATCACTTTTGTTATATAACTTTTAATTTTTCTTTTCAAAATACAAAATCTAGTTTTCTTTTTTAAAAAATATATATATTTTTTTATAACTTGTCAATTTTTTCACAATTTGTTTAATTTTTAAAATTTTCTTTTTCAAAATATCATTTTTTAAATATTACTTTTGTTATATAACTTTTTAATTTTTCTTTTCAAAATACAAAATCTAGTTTTCTTTTTCAAAGTATATATTTTTTATAATTTGTCAATTTTTTCACAATTTTGTTTAATTTTTTAAATTTTCTTTTTCAAAATATCATTTTTTAAATATCACTTTTGTTATATAACTTGTTAATTTTTCTTTTCAAAATACAAAATCTAGTTTTCTTTTTTAAAAAATATATATTTTTTACAATTTGTCAATTTTTTCACAATTTTGTTAAATTTTTTAAATTTTCTTTTTCAAAATATCATTTTCTTATTGAAATCTTTTTTTTTTTTCAAAATTATCAACATTATTCAAAGTTCTTAATTTTTTTTTCAAAATCTAGATTTTTATAAAATTACATTTTCTTTTTCAAAATCTAATTTTTTTCTCTTAAACATTGTTAGTTATTTTTCTAAGCTTTTTAAATTTTTTTTTTTTTTTTTTCGAAATTCATAATTTTTTTGTTCTTAATTTTGGCTTGAGCATTAGAGACGGTTTAGGACCGTCTCTAATGCAGACGGTCTTTGACAGTCTCAAATGACCACTATAAGACGGCTGAGGACCGTCTCTAATAGAGACGGTCTTTGACAGTCTCAAATGGAGACGGCTAAGGACCGTCCCTAATATAGACTATTTTTGTCTGTGTCAGATAACCAGTAAAAGACGGCCAATGACCGTCTATAATTGAGATGGTCCTTGACAGTCTCAGTTACCAATAAAAGACGGCTAATGACCGTCTCTAATACGGACGGTGTTTGACCGTCTCAAATGACCGCATATGAGACGGTCAAAGACCTCTAATAGAGACGGTCCTTGACAGTCTCAAATGGAGACAGCTAAGGACCATCCCTAATACAGACTTTTTTTGACAGTCTCAGTTTATAAGAAAAGATGGCTAATGACCATCTCTAATTGAGACGGTCCTTGACAGTCTCAGATTACCAGTAAGAGACGGCCAATGACCATCTCTAATACGGACGGTCTTTGATCGTCTCAAATGGCCGCATATAGGACGGTTAGAGACCGTCTCTTATTCCAGACAGTCAATGGCCGTCTTTTATCCGCAGTTAACGATTTGTTTTGACCGTTTTAAATGATTTGTGGACGTTCAAATTTTTGAGACATTATTAATGACGGTCAAGGGCCGTCTAAAAGTTTAGAGACGGTTTACGGCCATCTCTAAAGCGTCTTTAAACCAAGCAGTTTTAGAGACGGTCCATAACCATCTTTAAATCCGTCATTTTTTTCCATTTTTCACGTAGTGAATAAAGAAATGACTGACGGTTCAGTCACATTTGGTGACGGAAGGAACTGCAGAATAATTGGCCAAGGTATGGTTCAACTTTTCAATCTTCCTCCTTTTGAAAATGTTTTATTCGTAGGTCTTAAGCATAATCTTTTGAGTATTTCACAAATCTGCGATAATAAACATAGTGTCAAATTCACTAATCAAGGATGTGAGATCGCTAATGAGAAAGGTTGTGTGATATTGAATGGTCGAAAAACATCTGAGAATTGCTATATTATAAGTGATTCTAGCTCATCTAAATTATCGTGTTACATGGTCCAAACCAATGAGACCGAATTATGGCATAAACGCCTTGGACATGTAAAC
Organism: Magnolia officinalis; assembly: GCA_021015155.1. Taxonomy (NCBI): domain Eukaryota; kingdom Viridiplantae; phylum Streptophyta; class Magnoliopsida; order Magnoliales; family Magnoliaceae; genus Magnolia; species Magnolia officinalis. The sequence goes on from JAJHSJ010000015.1 coordinate 41,873,782, forward strand.
TACCAGAATTTATATAGACTGAGTAAGGCCGATCTAATAAGAGGTCTACCCAAATTGAAGAAAATGGACAAAATTTGTGGTGAATGTCAAATCGGGAAACAAACAAGTAGTCACAAGAAAGTGAACTCCTTTGCCACATCTAAACCCCTCCTTCACATGGATCTTGTTGGACCAACTAGAATGGAGAGTCGAGGTGGAAAGAAATACTTTCTGGTAATTGTGGATGACTTTACCAGATATACATGGGTAACTTTCATGAGAGAAAAGTCTGAAACTCTCGATGAAGTGAAAATGATACTTAAGCGTATCCAAACTGAAAAGGAAACGAATATCTCTAAAATCAGAAGTGAGCATGGATCGGAGTTTGAGAATAACAATTTTGAGAAGTTATATAGCGATCACGGAATATCACATGAGTTTTCTGCACCTAATACACCTCAACAAAATGGAGTTGTTGAAAGAAAAAACCACGTGCTTCAAGAAATGGCTAATGTTATGTTAAATAGCATGAAGTTACCTAAAAATCTATGGGCTGAAGCTGTGAACACTGCATGTTATATAATAAACCGTGTTTATTTCAAAAAATCAAAAGATAAAACAACATAAGAACTATGGTTTAACAAGAAGCCCATAGTTAAATACTTTCGAGTTTTTGGCAGTAAGTGTTATATTTTGCGTGACAGTGAAAATTTAGGGAAGTTCGACACTAAAATTGACGAAGGGATTTTCCTAAGGTATGATCTAAATAGTCAAGCATATCATATTCTCAACAAGAGAACTGGTGTCATTCAGGAATCCATAAATGTGGTTATTGATGATCACCTGAATACACCATCTCCAAGTTCAGAAGATGATGAAGTCAATATAATAGACAAACCTGACTCCTCATCTAGTCAAGTCAACACTAAACTTCGATCAGTTAAAGACCATCCTACTAATCGAATACTAGGTAACCCTCTCACTGGTGTGCGTACACGAAAATAATTAGAAAACATATGTAATTATGTGTGTTTTACTTCCTAAATTGAGCTGGCCAATGTAAAAGAGGCACTTGCTGATGAAAACTAGATAGTAGCCATGCAATGAACTGAATCAATTCATTCAAAATGATGTGTGGTATTTGGTTCCTAGACCAGCTGATAAACATATCATTGGAACCAAGTGGATTTTTAAAAATAAATCTGATGAGTTAGGGAATATCATAAGAAACAATGCAAGATTGATTGTATAAGGGTACACATAGATAGAAGGGATCACTTATGATGAAACCTTTGCCCCAGTAGCTCGTCTTGAATCCATCAGATTATTCATATCCATTGTATGTTTCAAAAAGTTTAAAATTTTTCAAATGGATGTTAAGAGTGCTTTCTTGAATGGTGATTTACATGAAGAAGTTTATGTAGAACAACCAAAGGGTTTCGAAGACCCTAAACACACTGATCATGTGTATCGCCTGAAAAAGGCACTCTATGGTTTAAAACAAGCTCCCAGAGCATGGAACGAGAAATTGACTAAGTTTTTACTAAGTCATAACTTCGTTATGGGGAGTGTTGATAAAACTTTGTTTGTTAAGAAAAATAATGAACACTTACTTATAATGCAAATATATGTTGATGACATTATCTACGACTCTACATATTCTAACCTGTCTACTGAGTTTGCAGAATTGATGAAGTCCAAGTTCGAAATAAGCATGGTTGGAGAACTGAACTACTTCCTAGGTCTACAAGTGAAACACCTTACAGACGCTATTTTCATTTCTCAAACCAAGTATACTCTAAACTTGGTTAAGAAGTTTGGTTTTGAAAGTGGTAAGCACTTTGATACTCCTATGAGTACAACTCTTAAGCTTTCTAAAGATGCATCAGGTAAGAGCGTAGATCCTCGGTTGTATCACATTATGATTGGTAGTCTGTTATATTTAACTGTGAGTCGACTAGATATTGCATTCAGCGTAGGTATCTGTGTAAGATATCAATCAGATCCTAAGGAATTGCACCTGATTGCTGTCAAGAGGATTATTAGGTATGTCGCAAGTACAATTAATTTACGTCTATGGTATCCACATGATACTAATGTTCAATTAGCTGGATACTCAGATGCTGACTGGGCTGGGAATATAGACGATAGAAAACCCACTAGCAGTGGTTGCTTTTATGTTGGGAACTGTTTGGTTTCCTGGCATAGCAAGAAATAAAGTTCTATATCCCTATCTACAGCTGAGGCCGAATATATCGCAGCCGAAAATGCTTGTACTCAGCTTGTGTGGATGAAAGGAATGTTAAATGATTACGGCATTGCGCAAGACACAATGATTCTATATTGTGATAACTCTAATGCAATCAATATCTCTAAGAATCCCATCCAGTATTCCCATACCAAACATATTGACATTCGGTATCATTATATTTGGGAATTAGTGGAAGAAAAAGTTATTTCATTGGACTATATGCAGACTGAAAATCAACTTGCTGACATATTCACTAAACCACTTGACAAAAACAGGTTTTCTAAATTAAAAATGGATATTGGTATGTGTAATTCTACTTGAGATTTTTATGATTACATGCTTGTATTTTTGTATGCTTTTTTTGTAATTTATTTTTATTTTAAAATTATAAAAATATGTAAATTTTTGTGCTCTCACGACCAATCGAGCACATACTCGACTAGTCGTAGCATGACCGGTTGAGCATGTACTCGACCAGTCGTGGTACGTAGGCCAACACCCCTTTTTAGGGTGAAAAATCACTTTTTCTCCAAAAAACTTATCTTCCTCACTCGACCCTTCTCCGACATGTCGAACCCATCTTCGATTCATGCAAGTAAGTGCTTCATTTTCAATTTCCTTTTGGATTTAGGATCTTTGAGTCTCATCTTACTTGAATCTTGCATTTATTTCAACTTTCCTTGTGGTTTGTTCGGTTTTCTAGCAAAAAATCTATTGGGTTTGCATCCCATTCTTTCTTTGTTAGATTTTCTTTCTTTTTCTTGTTATAGAAGGCCATTCTAAGAAAATTAGAGCTTCAAGCTCTCGGACATCTGGTGTTAGGGTTAGAACCCTACGGCCTCCTGGTGATGATCTGGATTCTGTTCGAGATTTCCGTCAACGGGAGATCATTGTTGACCGGTCGGTAAATGCAAACCATCTCACTCAATTTCAGATCATTCCTCTCCTTGTCATTGTAGGATGGCAAAATATTTTGAATTGGGGCGGACCTACATACCGTTTCATTGCGCAGACCATGTTTGCTTGTATAAGCAATGTCTCGATTGAAGAATTAACATTCACAATTACATTCAGAGAAGGTTTCTATAAGGTTGATCGATTTATTATTGCTGACCTACTCAATGTGAATGTCAATGACGACGGTATACCTATACCGGTCTTAGCCGAGAATATAACTGAGTCAGAAAAATGGCTTTTGACTCTCAAACTATGCAACATGGACTCAAAATGGAACTCTGGGAATGCACTCCGGGCCAACCAAATGTTGCCCAAATATAGAGTGTTGCATCGTATCTTCATTTCCAATGTATATCCCAGATCTGAAAATAAAGCTGAGTTAACATCTTTTATGGTTCGTATTCTTCATTCTGTAGTGTCTAATACTCCTGTATGTCTTCCCTCTCTAATTTGTTATATCATTATCCAATTTCGACTTCATCCGGGTCATAGCCATGTTCCTTTTTCTTATTTGATGACCGCACTTGCATTGCACTACAATGTTGTCATGCCAATAGGTGAAGCACCTCTTACACTTCTCCCATTCAACAACTCAAACATCAATAAGATGAATTTGAAGCTAGCACCTGGTCAAACGGATGGGGAAGCTGAGGGAGTTGGAGAGAAAGACGCATTGCCCACAGACACCATGATGGATGACATTTTTGATGAACTGGAAGAAGATGATCCTAAGGCTGATCCTGATTTTCAGCCTTTTGATTTTGATGAGCGCCTTCGCTCACTGAAAGAGAAGGTGGATGGACTGAAAATTTCCCAAGGTAATCAAATGAAGTATATGCGTAAGTATTTTAGATGCATAAATAAGGGATTACACCAGATTGATCCATCCATTCCACCTCCCTCTTCATCTGGTTCTAATTAGATCTCTTTCTTTTGTTGGACTTGTATTAACTACTTAACTTTACTCTTCTTAATGACTCTTATATTTAGACTTGTTTAATTGTGTGTGATGTGGATACTCTATTATGTTTTAATTTGCTAACTTTCACACTATTTCTTTCTCTCTTCACATATTTAGATACCACATTCACATATTTTTCATCTTTTCTTCCTTTGTCATTTTGTGACAAAAAGGGGGAGAAATTAGGGTAGTATATGATTGCTTATTGCCTAATCTGTTTGTTATTATGTTATTATGTGGTTCTGGAGTGGATGTAGAGATGTGGATATGCATGTGGCATTGTGGAATTTTTTTAGATATGTATATGTATATCTTAATACAGGTCTCTACTAAGCTTAAGTTGAGGGGGAGTTGATTGAGGGGGAGTTGTGATTATTGGATTTAATGTGAACTGAGTGAATTTGTGTATTATAATAGGTTAATCTTCTGTAAATTGGTTTTGTCACAAATTTGACAAATGGGGAGATTGTAAGTGCTATGTTGTAAATCTAGCACCCTGTATTGTCAAATTTTGTTGTGCCAAAATACTTCAGAATGTTTGACTTGTTTTGATAGATGGAATGTTCAGCTTCACGTTCAAATAGATGGAAAGTCACCTTCATTCGAAGATGAGATTTATGTTATCTACATCGACATTTAGTGTGCTACAATTATGCATGTTCAACTACGAGAACAAGTTGAAGTTCACCAACTCCAAGTACTCAAGTCCAAGTGCACTATCTCAAGCTCAAGTTCGAGTGCATCACATGCTCAAGCTTAAGTTCAAGCTCAAGTTCAAGCCTAAAGCTCAAGTTCAAGCACAAATACATTTGATCAAGATTAAGTCTCAAGTCACATGCTCAAGACACAAGCTCAAGTATACGAGGTCAAGCTTTATGTGCTTCAAAGTGAACTATCTACCGAAGCGACCGATGTTTTAATTTCAATACTCACATTTAAGGGATACATGACCCTAAAAAGACCTTAGGATTAGGTCATTAACATTACATATTTAATTTGGATCGTAGTACTTATTTTAGGCTTTGCTTCAACTAGTCCTGGTCAGTGTTCGACTAGTCCAGGCACTGGCTTGACCAGTCTAGGGTTTTTCTCGACCAGTCCAGAGTCTTACTCAAAAGATCGGATAAGGTTATTTGGTCTTCGACCAGTCGAGTACCTTGCTCGACCGGACGTGGAGACCTGCTCGACCAGTCGAGCAGGGCTCAACTCGAACTTCAACAACGCTAATTTAATTCACTCGACTAGTCGAGCGCTGTGCTCGACCAATCGAGCTCGCCACTCGACCAGTCGAGGGTCTGTTTTATTCGATCGCGCCAGAAATTTGAAAATTGGTTTTGTTAGGACCAGTCGAGCCGAACCTTAGACCAGTCGAGGGAACCAAATTGCAGCTTATAAATTGAGGACATTTCTCATATTTTTTCATTCTTTCCAAGCCAATTCAAGTCACCACTCTGAGAGATTAGTCCCCACTATTGTGAAGCTATTGTGAGGTATTTATAACTCATTTTAATAGCTTTTTGGTTTCTTAAGTTCTTGATCTCTTAATTCCATTCTACTTAATATAAAGGAGATTTTGATTTAACCCTTTGTGAGATCCTTTTCTCTTTCGGAGTACTATTTGGGCCCTCCAATACCTTAGCTTCACTTGACCAGACATTGCCTTCTCCGTCAATAAGGTTGCCTAGTTTATGCAATCTCCTACAGAAGATCATTGGTGCTCGGTCAAGAGGATTCTCCGTTATCTCAAATCTACTATTACGCATGATCTCTATTATTCCACTCAATCCACATTAAGTCTCACCGCCTACACTGATGCAGACTAGGCCAAATCTATTGATGATCGAAAATCCACTAATGGGTACTGTGTTTTTCTTGGCAAAAATCTTATCTCTTGGAGTTTAAAGAAACAAACTACGGTGGCACGATCCAGCACCGAGGCCGAATACTGGCCAGTTGCCAAAGTAGCTGCCAAAGTTCTCTGGCTTCAATCTCTCCTTCGTGAGTTAGGACTCCCCCCATCCACTCCTACAGTGCTTTGTGATAACCTTGGAGCAACTTACCTATCGGTCAATCTGGTCTATCACACTCGGTCGAAACATGTTGAGATCGACGTACATTTTGTCCGTGATCATGTGGCCAAAGAAGCCTTTGATGTCCGGTTCGTCTCCACGGAAGATCAACTTGCTGATGTTCTCACTAAATCGTTAAGTTCAGCTCGTTTCACTCTTCTCAAGTCCAAGCTCTTGGTTCTTTCTGAACCGTCTCACTATGACCCAAAAACTTCCTATCACACGCGAAGGGTGCACGAAGAATCTTGTCAACGGTCACACCTGGGATGGTTAACTGGTTAGAATCCCAAAATCGAATCAGGAAGCTTTTTGTTGGGTCCACTCTTACTCTGAGTTCAGCCCGTCAAGGCCATTTGCATGGATAAGGGCTTATATTAAGGCATAGGAGGCTTGGTGGAGCTATGGAACAAAGGTTATGTCCTAGAGGTGGGGTGATTATGACCAAATAAAATTTTATGCCATTTTAAACAAAATTGCCTACTTAACTAATTTCTAATTAAAGGCAAGCAATGTAATTAACTTTAAGACTTTCAATCTAATAGAGGCTCCAATCACATAAACTACGAAAGATGTGGCAATTAAGCCATTATTCTATAAACATGATAATGCACATGTGTGTGTGGGATGTGCTACTTATCAACTCCTAGCATCCATCTAATTACGATACATATAATTAAACATTGAATCATATAAGCATAATTAAACAAGTTCTCAAAAAACAATCCCAAATATAAGAATGTATAGTGGTTCGGTTTTCCTATTCCACTCCCGGTGGACGCACTTAACTCATAAGTGTATTGGATTTCGCTATCGGAGGTTTTAAATCAGGTTCACCTCTAACCTTTACAATCCTACGCAAGGACCGGCTCCATCGAAGACTCGCGTGTTTTCTATAGGCTCCACCACAAACCTCGGTCTTAGTTCAAGAACATATGTTTACTCTAGCTCGAGCCTCACTCAGATATTAACACGTACACACTCATGTCTGGTGGCCTACACAAGGACTTTGATTTAGGTCTTACATAAGAATCTAATCGAGTTTGGCATTTCAAACTCTACACTCAATCATACACAATGAAGAAGTGTACATGGACTCTTACAAATGAGAACTTGTTAGATTGAGCCCATTTTAAAGCGTCTTCTCGGGTGGCTTGATCGATGCTCTCCCGTACTTCAATCAACTCCCCTAGATCCCCCGATCATGATGCCGATGTGTTGCCAATGCTTCAACTTAAGGATCAAACACATTGCATGCGATGCTCCTTTTAGTGATCAAGGTGATTGGAGGTTGGGTAGAATCTCCTATAACTAATTGGAAGTTGTAATGCCTAAGGGATTTTATCAAAAGGGTCTCTTAGATAGTTTAGACAAATGATAATCTAATAAGGTTGGGTCTAATCTCTGAAAAATGGTGGAGATTGAGTTCATCTTCAACATTGATGTTAGAATCCTCATTAGAGTGGTAAAGCTCAAGAAGATTAATCAAATCTCATGGAAGATTAGGCTTAGGATGTGAGATATGATTGGGGATTCGCCTAAACTTCTATTGCACCAAAAACCCTCTTAAATGCTTAAATACCAGATCTTCTTTCTAAAGGAATCGAGTTCCAACGGTCATAAAACGAGCAAAAATGGCTAGTCTTCGGTCGCAACGAATTAGGGTTCGGTCACACCGAATTAGATAGGAAAGCCGCTGGACAGACTTGGGAACCTTTGATCGCACCAAAGGTGGTCTTTGGTCGCACTAAACATGATCATCAGTGGGATCGAATGTGGCACTTGGTTGCAACCGAACTACTTGGAATTTTGTTACAACACGCTGTCCTGTTTTATCCGATTTCGGTCGGACCAAAGGTGGATTCGGTGGGATCGAAGGTTGCTGAAATTGTGTAGTTTTTCTAGCAATACAAGACTTTTAAAGCCAATCTAAGAATGATCAATTTAGGCTCCTATGTCTTAATGGATAATTAATAAAAGGTTTACCTATTAGATTTAAGATCATTTAGATATTTATGTTATTTTGGGTCAAGTTTTAGGGTCACCAAGGCACCCCTTATATATGTTCTTTGTTCCTTGATGCTCCACCTCCACTTGTGTCTTCGGTCTTCAGCTTCCAAGGGCTCAACCGACTACATGACACAATGGACTCATGTGATTGACAAATAAGGTGCAAAAATCAATGCACTAACAATAATGATAAAATGCCTAATGACGAAGGAGGATCAAATGCAGATCTTATTCAAACACGAGTATAATTCTGACCGTACCAAACATGTAGTGTCTCCATGTAAAATCTTTCTATTAGTCCACGTGTGTAACCACCGACTATGAATGTATGTGGTTTATCCATGCCATCCATATATTTTTTTCACTTCATTTTAATGGTTCAGCCCAAAATGGAAGCATATCCAATGCTCGACTGAACAATATATACCACAAACATAGTGGGCATAATGATTTCCACTGTTGAAACCTTTCTAGGGCCTACAGTGATCTTTGTTTCTCATCCAACCTATTTATAAGATCACATGGGCATGAATGAAGGGAAAACACAAATATATCTTGATCCGAAACTTCGGTGGCTCATAACAAATTTTCAACAGTAGACGTTCAATTGTTTCCAATGGTGTGGTCCACTTGAGCTTTGGAAATTCTCCATTTTTGGTCTCAAGCTCTAAAATTATGTGATAAAATGGATGGATGAAGTGGAAAAAATACATAAATCATGGTGGACCCCACAGTTTACTCAGGATGCAATCTACTTCTAAGATCCCTGCCATTCATAGATTTGGTGGACTGCAAGTGCCATGGGCAAAGCATCAGAGCGGTTCTCTCACCAGGTAGCCTGTAAGATAAATGAACGATAAAAAAAGAAGACCTTCCACATTCATTCTACACTGATGCGCATAAAACTAATTTTTTTTCTTGGGAATGTTGTCCATGCGCCCACTTGATGAATGGTCCTGATCTCATACAAGTGTGCAATGTTACATTTGTATAAAAAAATGAGTCCATCTCACGTGTGAGATCACACGGTGAAGAGAAGAGAGAAGATGATAAGGAAAGGCCAACTTTTAAAGCATTTTTTTTTACCATCTACCACTAAACACATGATGCATGTGTGCCATGTGAGTTAATAGCTACATTTGCTGACATCTTAAGACTGTCGTTGTTAGTATTTAAGAGGCATTATAGGTCCCTACCACGAGACTGGAGACTATTGGGTTTATTTATCTAAGTTCCTACTATGAGTGATTTTGGGTCGAGTGCGAGTTGGTTGCGGCCTGACCGTAAGGCCACTTCGATGTATTCATTGTATATCCACATTGTCCATCTGTTTTTCCAGCTTATTTTAGGATATGGATCCAAAAATTATAAAAATACAAATTTCAGGTGGACCACACCACAGGAAACAATGGTCATTGAACGCCCACCATTAAAAACTACCTAGCATCCTCCAAAATGTTTATTTACCATCCAACCTGTTGATAAGGTCACACAGACCTAGAAGAAAGTTAAAAACAAATATCAGCTTGATCCAAAACTTTTGTGCTAACATAAGGTTTTTAATCATCAATAACCACTGTTTCCTATGGTGTGGTCCACCTGAAACTTCTAGTTCTTTCAGTTTTGGTACCAAGGTCTAAAATAAGTTGGAAAAACAGATGAATGGCGTCGATATAAAATGCATGTATTGAGTCGAGCCCCTACAATAAGGGTCTCACCCACATTGCTTGTTCTGGAGTCGCAGCCAAAGTCCGTCAGGGATGAATCCACTCGACTTGGCTGAGTGGGAGGTGACCCTAGGCATGGAACTGGATCGGTTAAACTGAGCCTCAGTCGACTTGGATGGGTCACATGGTTGAACCGTCTGGTCCAACTGAGCAAAAATCCCTACTCGGGCATTTGACCCGGTTAGATAGATGGTCCAAACGGTTTCGGGGTTTCTAGCTGTGTTAATTCATTACGCGGCTAGTTGTTTGCAAAACTAGTCCACCCAGCCTGGTGAACCCTAGCCATGTTAGCTGCAGTCTCATGCCTGGGCTAACCAAGTTCGGGTCTTGTTGGGTCCGGGTCCTTTTGGTTTCATGTCTTATTCTTGAAAACCCAAATCAGATTCCAATCACGTTGGGTAAGTCTTGAATCTAATTTAGATATGGGTTTCTAGTCGGTTTGGGTCAAAATAAGAGCATTTGCATGGTCGAGCCCACTTGATGGATGACTTTAGATTACACACGCGTCGTTTTGACACACGCATGGTGTAAATGTACTCCGTTACATGCCTATGGCTTGGGCATTGCTAAAAATATTGATTTAATTTGCATGGCCAGCCCTAGCCATCGCCAACCCTCTTCATCCCATAGACTTAAATATTATTTATGGTCCATGATTGGAAATATAAGGGAAAGCAGAAAAGTATCTGCACTGGTAAGAAGATCGTCTGTACCTTTTTGTTTTGCTTAAAAAAAATCCTAAAAAATACTTTGCCTTTGCATTGCAACCGGTTAGATTACAATCATACAAAGAAAAACCTTTTATACACTCATATATTGTCATGAGAAACTGTTTTACATTTTAAAAAGAAAAACAAAAAAAAGAAGAGGTTATACTCTCTTATTAAGGGAAAAGCAAATACAAACACTTTGATGCAGGCATTTGCCTTGTCCATGCAAACTGATTGCATTTCCAGTTTGCATTCTATCCAAATGATCCTGAAAAGACTGACTAAAGCAATTTCACTAAAATCTAGATTTGGAACCAACTGAGAGGATCCTCTTCACTCCCAGTATCTAACCGCAAAGATGGCTGTCAACGGTCTTGGCCTCTTATCCAATTGCAGATATTTGGGTCCATCTGAATATTTTCTTTCCTTTATTCTCCTTTCTCATATCTTATTTTAACTTGTTGTGAAGGGGGAGTAACATGGTTGGCTATTGTAAGTGCTATGTTTTCTAGCTCCTATGATTGTCAAATTTTGTAGTGCCAAAACCTCTTGGAATCTGTATCTTGTGTAGCTCATCTTCATGTTCAATACAATTCTTGTACAAGTTTAAGATGATCCATTACAAGGTGTTCCGTTTTGAGATTCAAGCATCACAAGTATAAGAATTCAAGTACAACATCACCTGATAGTTCAAGCTTTCAAAGCTTCATCTAAGTCAAGACAATAGTCATTACTTTGGTACTCAAAGATCAAGGTGAAATACAACTCAAGTACCTCAAGCTCAAGCTTCAAGATATTTCCAGTTCAAGCTTCAAAAGGTTACAAATTCAAGTTTCAAAGTACTTCAAGTTGAAGCTTCAAAATGTTTCAAATTCAAGCTTCATGTTCGTCAAGATAACAAGCTTCATGTTTGTCAAGATCAATAATCAACCGAAGCAAAAGATGTTTCAATGTTCAAACATCACTTATAAGGTATGAAAGACCCTAGATTGACCATAGGTTAGGTTATTGTTGATTGCATACTTTAATTGGGTTATATTATAAGTGCATAGTCTGTTTTTCGACTAGTCTTAGACTATGTTCGACTAGTCCTAGCACTAGCTCGACCAGTCCAAGAAATTCCTCGACCAGTCCTAAGTTTGTTACTAATTTTCAGAATTTTTTGTTATTGCCTCGACCAGTCCTGGAGATTGCTCGACCGGTCGAGTGAATAGTGCTCGACCAGTCCAGTAGGCTTGACTCAAAGTCCAGCAACTAAAATGGGTCCTGCACGACCAGTCGTGGACAGGACTTGACCGGTCGTGGAGGCCACTCGACCCGTCGAGTAGGTCCTTCGATCAGTCGTGGAACGACCTGATCTTATTGCACCCAAAATTTCAAATGTTTGTTGGTCCTTCGACCAGTTGAGCTGACCCGTGGGCCAGTCAAGTGAGCAGTTTCTGCACTTATAAATAGAGCATGATTTTCAGAGTTTTGTATCCAATTTAATCAAAATCAAGACACCACTCTAAGAGATAAGTTAGTGATATTCTTTAGCTATTTAGTGCTCATTTAATATTCTCTTTAATTAGCTTTTGCATTTAATTTTGTATTCTACATTCCAATCTTATTTGAAGAAGGGATTGAAATTTTTTCATTTCTTGGAATCAAAATCAAATCAAGCTAGCCCAAAGTGATTTATCTAAAATCCATTTAGAACTTAAAACCATTTCATAAGTGAGTGTGAACATTGAACATTTACGATTGAACTTCTACTCCGAATTGGTTCTACCGGGCTGCAACAAAGGAGAATATCCAGATAAGTATTTTACAGTTTTTGTAAATCTATTATTTTGGTATCTTTGAGATTGTGCCATAAAAATCCCTTTCTTTTGGTTTGTCTGAGGTGATCCAGAAAACTCAGATTGTGGGGTTTTTGAATTGTGTAAGCCCACTTGAAAGACACAATTGTGAAGGCTTTAGGTAAACCTTGAAAAACCTATTTCATAGTGAACGCTAATATCCACTGTGTGAGGATATTAGGAGTGGAGTAGTCGTGTGGCTCTTTTTCTAAACAGTTGGTGTACACACAAGCGAACCACTATAACTTCTGGTCTTGTGGTGATTGATTGATTGATTATTACATTGTGTGGATGTTGTAATTTTCCTTTATGCATTTGTGGAGAATGTTGTAATCTTTTTATGCAAGTGTGAAAATGTTGTAATAGCTTAATTTCTTTCTTTGCTATTCTTTTTTTTATTCCTCTGTATCGGTTTGAGATTTTGATACACAGACCGTTCTAGGAATCAGGTTGTCCTACCATAAGCCATTGGTTTTTGGTGTAAGGTTGTCTTTAGAACAACATCTGTATCAACCTCTCAATACTTGTACATTTGAGGTTGTTTTACATTTCTGCATTGTGGGATTCTTTAAGTGCTATCTTTATTTATATTTGTTTAAATCTCGCATTTAATTTTTAATTTGACATAGTCCTATTCACCACCCCCCCTCCAGGACTCTTAGCTCGGCCTTTTCAAGTGGTATTAAAGCCTAATTGCTCGCTTTATTTTTTTTATTAATTTCCTGAGCTAATCGATCTGAGCTTTTTAAGATGTCAAATTTTGATAGCCTTTCAGTCACTAGACCTCCACCATTTGATGGCTCCAATTATGCCTATTGGAAAGCCAGATGAGGATTTTCTTAAAATCCATGGATGAGAGCGTGTTATAAGCCACAGTGACCAATTGGACCCCTCCTACCACTGAAGTGACTAGTACTGATGGATCTATAACTATAAAAGTAACACCTTATTTTACTTGGACCACTCTTCAGAAAAGTGAGAGTAGTGCCAATGCAAAGGCTCTAAATGCAATTACTTGCGCACTATCACCGAATGAATTTAAAAGAATTATATCCTGTGATACTGCAAAGCAAGCCTGGGATATTTTAGAAATGATACACGAGGGAACAACAATTGTCAAGAAATCTAAAGTCCAAATCCTCACAACCAAATTTGAGGAAATACGTATAGAAGAAAGTGAAACTTTCATGGACTTCTATACAAGATTGAATGACATTGTCAACTCTATGTGGGGTCTTGGTGATAGAATCCCAGAAAGTAAAGTCTGTGCAAAGATACTACGCTCACTGCCTGAACGGTACAATTCAAAGGTGACTGCGATCCAGGAACTTCGTGATACGGATAATATGAGGGTAGAAGAATTAGTTGGCTCATTACAGACCTATGAGTTAAACTTTAAAGCTCCTAAAGATAAATCCATCGGCCTTAAATCCTTTAGCTGAGAAAATTGTTGACTTACTTAAGGAGCTCTTAAAATCTAACTCGGTGGGTCGGTCCTATATCAACTACAAACATAAGAAGACCAACTATACTCCTAAACCCAAAACTGTAATGAAATGGGTCCCTAAGGTTACTTGCTTGGTTGCTACACCGATTTCAAAGCTTCGAGCCATTCAAAGTGGTACCTAGACAGTGGGTGCTCCAGACATATGACAGGTGAAAAAGGTGTCACGCCCCAGACTCGGTAATCGGACTCACATGGAACCCGATGGCCGGTTCTGGCCGCAACAGCCTCTGTAGTACCCCATTCTCGGTTCCTGAGGCAGGTTCTGATCCTGGAATCCTACAAGGAGGATTTTCATAACAGTATAATCATTTCCAACACGAGCATACCCAAGATCACTGCAAGTATATCTGAGAATAATAAGGCACACATCACAAAATCCACTATAAATTTGAACTTTTACAATCATCCATAAGGTCCAAAAGGACATACATGAGACAAAAAGGAAAGGAGAGAAAGGTCGGCAACACTGGAGTCCTCAAATGATTAGCTCTACTCCACACTCTGCTGCTACGACGCCTGCCTAGAGTCTCCTGCACGCATCAATCGTGCATAAGCTTATAGAAGCTTAGAGGGTGGTGTAAGTGTGTGACAATGGTGAACAGAACAATAATAGGAGATGCAAGAAGGGAAAACATGCTCAATGAGAATATCACTAGCCTTACTATGGCTTATCACAAATACGATGCGATGAGTACTGGATGCCATATCAAGGCAATGCATAAAGGGGCTTACACAGCCAATGCTAATGTGATGCAAGTAATGACAGTGCTCATATCCAAACCATATGTCAAGTACATTTCCAATCATAAGGAAATCACCGGGGTCCATTACACTGCTGAATGACTGCCGCTCTGCAGACCCCGCACAGTCAAACGAGCGTAAGAGACATCACTACCCGCCTGTGTACAACCAATCACCAACAAGGCCTGACGGTAGCGGACCCATTTACGAGCTAGTCAGACTCAGCCTAGCAATGCCCCCTACACACCAGGCAGGTAAGGCCACACCCCTATCCAACCGACTACACGACAGTGGGAGTCGCGGCCTAACGGTAGCCCACAAGACTAAGGAGAACAATGATATGGGCCTAAATAGATGAGACGGGCCTAGCAAGGGTCTATGGTGGGCCTTTAACCACCCATAGAAGCCCATGGGCCTACCTTAGGGCCACCAATGTGGGCATCCAACCACAATTGGTCCCCAAGAGGTAGCCCATCTCTAATTGATCACGGATCAAGGCCCAAGGCCTACACAACATTAGAAATAAGAAATGGGCAGCCATAAACATACCACATACACTCATGCTGGGCTTCAGAAAGGCGGCCCAAGGCCTATCCAAAACATGGGTCCAAGGAAAACACACATAGCCCAACCCATACATACCACTATGGGCCCATAGGGGAAGCGTTAGGGACAAACATAAATGCCACTAATCCCATATATTGTGGTGGCCTAGTGGGCAGCCCATTGCTCAAATCACATAGGCAAATGTCATGCTCTTAGTCAAGTAAGGTTGGGCCTACAACCCGGCCCAAGTATAAAGTTGATTTGGTGGGCAACCAAAGGCCCATCTACTTGTGTAACCTGGCCCACTAGCCCAACACAATAGTATGGTAAAAGAAAATGGCCCAAGAGCATTCTAAAATATAAGGGAGCAATAAATGCCCAATTTCCTCAATATGGTGGGCTCCACAATCATGGCCCCAATGGGCCCTAGAACATCAGGGATGGGTCTCCAATAATCATACACAAAGTCCAATGGGCTGGGGCCCAAAAGTTCTGAAATAACAAAGGGGACAATAATGTACAGGAAATTTCTGCAATGCATGTTGCTGTCCTAAATTTGGGCACTCCATTGGAGCATGTACAGGGCCTCTAAAATTATGAAAATTTAGGGTCAAGGTCCCTCATCATGCATACAATAAGAGGAAACCCAAAAAGGTGGCCCACCATCAGAGGAAACATTTTTGAATTGTGGTTTTTATCAAGGCATATTGCTGGACTGCACAACAGAAAATCTGACAGTCCAACCATCTTGGCCCATTATTTTGGATGCCCAAATGAGGTCAGTTGGGGTTGAAATTTTAAAGAGTGACACTTCCATAGGTGGGTCACATCCCCACAAAATTTCAGAATTTTTGGATATTCTTAAGTATTTTAATTAATTTAAACAAAACAGTCTGTCCAGAAAATCGGACAGACCTGGACGTCCCAACGTGGTGGACCAGTCCGGCCCTCCCCATGGTGTGTACAGGGGTACATTGGACCTGAAATTTGGTATGTAGGTCCTAACATGGGTGGAACACAACTCCACAAAATTTCAGAAGTTTTGGACATCTATAAATATTTTAATTTATTTAAAGAAATCAATCTGTCCTGAAAATCGGACTGATCTAGACACCATATTGTAATGGGCCGGTCCAGCCACCACCATGGTGTGTACAGGTGTCCATTGGCCCCAAAATTTTGTAGGTGGGTCCTAACATGAGTGGACCACCTCCCTGTAAATTTTCATAATTTGTAGACACCCAAAAGTATTTTAATAAATTTCGGAATTCCAACATGTCCAGGGTGTAATGTTGCTGGAACAGTGCAGAAAATTCAGACTGTCCACCTCACTTGGACCACATCTTTGGGACCCTAATGAAGGTCATATGAGGCTGAAATTTGGGGGACATCAAGATGAGATTCCTACTTTTCAAAAAATTATATTTGATGGGTATAAAAATCCTCCATCAGTCCCAAATTCAAGCCCAAGGTCCAACAAAAATCTGTCCAGAAAATTTCTGGGCAGCAACATGCACATGAAATAAAATGAGCATAAGAACCAAAATAAGAGGAAATCACCCTATGGAATTTGAGTTGTGGTCCACCTCAGTGGGCCCCACAAATATCCAGACCTAATCCGTACCATAAAATCCATTGCATGTGTCCAAAAAGGAGCAAATGGGGCACCTATGTTCATAGAGTGGACAGACATGGGCTTCCACTCTCTTTGGATGGTCTGGATACTTCCAGGCCACAAGGTGGGCCACACACATCTGAGAATAATAGATCAACAAAAGAATAGTAAGATCGGCCATAAGGGAAGGGGCTCCACCACATTGAGGCCCTTCCCTTCATCACAAACCACACATATCACTATATTGATGGGATTACAAGATCTACCCATGCATGCATCCTCTAATCAAAATCCAATGGTGGAGATGCCATCTCCACCAAGGATCAAGGGTCTAGATGACCCACAAACCTATAAATCAAAGGGAAATCTAATGATGGGGTCCATGGAGAATGGCCCCATCATGGCAATCATGCATGCATAAAGTGGGTTGTTAGCCACACTCATGGAGTCATGTAGGACCTCCACCATTAATTGGTGGGTCCTACACACTCCCAATCAAATGAAAAAAGGTTCATGCAAGAGGAAAGGAAGGAGACTAATCCCATGAATCACCCACCTTGATTCTTCAAGATTCTCCTATCTCCAAGCTCCTCAAGCTCCAAGGATTATAGATCTATGGTTGAGATCATGTTCCAAGGGCTAGATGATGGGGGATTAGAGGGAGAAGGGGCTGGAGAAGAGAAGGAGATGGAAGGGAAGTTGCTGGAAATTCCAGCAATGGAGGGAAATGAGAGGGAGGGAGAGAATAAAGAGAGAGAAAGAGAGGCCATGATGGGTTTGTAAGAGAATCCATCATTACTATAGGGAGGAGTTTACAAAGTTGTAGGTTAGACTAGGCCTCTTGGTGGTGTTTGTGGTTGGTGGTGTTAGTTCCATGCAATTGTGTAGTGTGTGGGTAGTGTACCTTGAAACTTGTGCCAAGGGTGATGGTGGTCCACATGCATTCCACTTAAGTGGGCCACATGATCAATGGTCATATAATGAAATGTACACAACTTTTGATCTACATATCGGATTTATGCGCGAGACGCGACGTTAGAACCGCGGCGATGATGCGGTCGCAATGGCATAGGTATCGGGTCAATCGGAGTCGGGTCTACATGACCGAACTCAAGGATACCGCAAACACTATCCAAGGGTCGTTGGTCACCGGGATTCAACTGGTAGGACCGCGGGACCAAAATGAATGAAATGCATACTCACACGCACACATGCACACATGCGAACTCAGGTCGGGTCTCACAACCCTCCCCACCAATAAGAAATTTCGTCCCGAAATTGACCAATGCAGGAAAAAATGAAAAGCAAACACCATCATCATATAGCAATCATCAAAAGAGAAGGTAATACAATATGCATATATCAATCAACAAACAAATGGGGATAATGCCCTCTAATCTCGGCCTCGCGTTCCCAAGACGCCTCGGCCTCCGAATGATGACCCCATTGCACTTTCACCAAGGGAATGACCTTTGTCCTGAGGACCTGCTCCTTCCGATCAAGAATACGAATTGGCTGCTCAATGTAGGAAGCATCCTCACGGACCTCAAGTGGCTGCCAATCAATCACGGGAATAGTGTCCGACCCACATTTCTGCAACATAGAAACATGGAACACGTCGTGGATCGCGGACAACTCAGGGGGTAAGGCAAGCCTATAGGCCACAGCGCCTACGCGCTCGGTAATCTCAAAAGGTCCAATAAATCTCGGGGTGAGCTTGCCCTTCACACCAAAGCGAACCACGCCCTTCATAGGAGAGACCTTGAGATACACCATGTCCCCGACTGCGAACTCGAGGGGTTGACGCCGACGATCAGCAAAACTCTTCTGCCGACTCTGAGCTGTGCGCATCCTCTGCCTGATAACATCAATAGCCTCCGACGTCTGCAGCACAAGCTCGGGACCTAAGAGACGACGCTCTCCAACTTCGTTCCAACAACTAGGAGATCTACACGGTCTGCCATAAAGTGCCTCAAAAGGAGCCATGCCGATAGTCGCCTGATAATTGTTGTTGTATGCAAACTCGGCGAGGCGCATATGCTCATCCCAACTACCCGCAAAGTCGATCACACAAGCCCTAAGCATATCCTCAAGGATCTGGTTGACCCTTTCGGTCTGCCCATCCGTCTGCGGATGATAAGCGGTGCTGAGATGCAAAGTGACCCCCAATGCCTGCTGAAAACTCCTCCAAAACTGAGACATAAATCTGGAGTCTCGGTTAGAAACGATCGAAACTGGGACGCCGTGCAGTCTCACTATCTCCTCAATAAACACCTTTGCAAGCCGGTCCTTAGACTAGGAAGCACGTACTGGAATGAAATGAGCCGACTTCGTTAGACGATCGACGATAACCCAGATGGTATCGTGACCGCGCTGAGTCCTCGGCAAACCTGCAATGAAGTCCATCGATACATGCTCCCACTTCCACTCTGAAACGCTCAACGGCTCCAAGGGACCAGGGGGTCTCTGATGATCGGCCTTGACACGCTGGCATGTGTCACACTCGGCCACAAAACTCGCAATCTGGCACTTCATCCCCTGCCAGAAGTACTGCCTCCTCATATCACGATACATCTTTGTGGAGCCCGGGTGGATAGTAAGTCTCGATCGATGTGCCTCGGTCATCAGATCACGACGCAACTCTGGCAAGTCCGGGACACACAATCGGCCTCTAAAGCGTAATCCACCATCGGAACCAATCTGCCAGTTTGACTGCTCCAAGGAGGCGGCCTCTACTCGGTACTCCTGAAGTGACTCGTCCGACTGCTGAGCTTCGATCACCCTCGCCACCAAAGAGGGTTGAATCGACAAGCTCGAAAGCTGAACAATGGAAGACTGCAGACCGAACTCAAAGTCAAACTCTGAAACATCCTCGAGCATCTGCCACTGTTGAACCATCATATGTGCCACCAGGCCTCGTAGCTGACGGCTGAGCGCGTCCGCCACCACGTTTGCCTTGCCTGGGTGGTACTGAAGGTCAAAATCATAGTCCTTCAACAACTCCATCCATTGCCTCTGACGCAGGTTCAACTCGGACTGCGAAAATAGATACTTCAAGCTCTTATGATCTGAGAAGAGCTCGAACCTGACCTCGTATAGATAATGCCTCCACACCTTCAGTGCGAAGACAACTGCTGCAAGCTCTAAATCATGAGTGGGGTAGTTCAGCTCATGGACCTTGAGCTGGCGCGAGGCATACGCCACTGGCTTCCCGTGCTGCATCAGTACAGCACCCAAGCCAACTCTAGAGGCATCAGTGAAAACAACAAAACCCTCACTCCCATCAGGAAGAGTGAGAACAGGAACGGACGTGAGGCAGTCCTTCAACTCCGTAAATGCCTTCTCGCAAGCGTCACTCCATATGAACTTGACGCCCTTCCGCGTCAACCGGGTCAGCGGTGCAGTAATACGGGAGAATCCCTCAATAAACCGTCGGTAATATCCCGCTAGACCAAGGAAACTGCGAATCTCGGACGGTTTCGTGGGCTGACCCCACTGACGCACTGCATCAACCTTCGAGGGGTCCACAGCGACACCCTCCCTCGTCACCACGTGACCGAGGAACTTCATCTCCTCCTGCCAAAACTCGCACTTCTCCAGCTTCCCATACAGCTGGTGGGCACGGAGGGTCTCAAGAACAATTCGCAGGTGCTCAGCATGGTCCTCTCGGGTCCTCGAATATACAAGAATATCATCAATGAATACTACCACGAACTGATCGAGGAACGGCCGAAATATCTCGTTCATCAGCTGCATGAATACGGCGGGCGCATTGGTCAGTCCGAACGACATGACCATGAACTCAAAGTGACCATAGCGTGTCCGGAAAGCCGTCTTCGGAATGTCCTCCTCTCGGACCCGAATCTGATGGTAACCGGAACACAAGTCTATCTTGGAAAAATACTGTGCACCCTGCAACTGGTCAAACAAATCATCAATACGGGGAAGCGGGTATCGGTTCTTGATGGTGACTCTGTTGAGCTCGCGATAGTCCACACAGAGTCGCAACGAACCATCCTTCTTCTTCACAAACAATACCGGGGCTCCCCAAGGCGAACTGCTGGGACGAATAAAACCTAACTCCCGGAGCTCATCCAACTGCTCCTGCAGTTCCCTCAACTCTATCGGTGCCATCCGGTAGGGGGCTTTCGAGATAGGCGCGGCACCGGGCACCAAATCAATCTGGAACTCCACCTGGCGACGCGGCGGCAGACCCGGAATCTCTTGAAACACATCCGGGTACTCACAAACAACTGGCAGCTGCTCAATACTCTCTGCCACGCAATCCTCAATGATAGAAGCCAAGAAATTAGATAATGGCTCTCCTCTGGGCTCGGCGACGAACTAGAACACTGGCAAGCCTGGAATGTGAAACGTAACCGTCCTCGCGGCACAGTCTAAGACGACACGATATTCCCCAAGCCAGTCCATACCCAGAATCACATCAAAGCCAGACATCGGCATCACGAACAGGTCGGTGGGAAGGAACATCTCACCCACCAGCACCGGGCAAGAAGGATAGCGACGGGTCAATAACATAGACTTCCCCATGGGAGTCGAAACGGTCAAGGCCTCGGACACGGACTCCGACGGAATACCGGTCGATTGGCAAAACTGCTTGACCACAAAAGAATGGGAAGCACCAGAATCAAACAAAGCATGAGCAATGCAAGTAGAAACAAGAAGAATACCCTCAACGACTCCACCGGTCGATGACTGCGGGTCCTGGCCTGGCGCCTGCTGCGCAGAATAAAAACGGCCCTGAGCTGGTAGGGGAAGCAAACCGAAAGACTGGGGGTCCTGAGTCTGAGCCTGCTGGGCTGCTATACACACTGGACCCAGGGATCGAACAACATACTGATATCCCCTCTGCTGGTGCTGCGGCTGCTGCTATCGTTGCTGCTGCTGTCTCTGCTGCTGCTGTCTCTACTGAGGAGGTCTGCCTGGCTGCCTCTGGTGCTGAGGAGGAGCCCTAGGAGTGGCGGGTGGAAGCTGAGCTATCTGCTGCTGCTGAGGAGGACGAGGAGGAGGTAACTGCGGTGGCCTCTGCTGCTGAATGGGGAGAGGGCACTCACGCCTCCGATGCCCGACCTGTCCGTAGCCGAAGCATACACCAGAAAAGGGGCCGGAAGATGAAGTGGCTGGTGGCGCTGAAGCCACTGTCTGAATCGCAGGCTGATGAAATCCTGATATGCCCCTCCGTCTCTGCTGACGGTGCTGCCTGGAACTGCCGGCTGGTGCTCTCCTCTTCCGGTCTCCACCGGAACTCTGCTCTCTCGACCTCTGGGTCATAGCCCAGTCCTCCTCATAAACCAGTACCCGATGGACGACCTGGTCAAATGTCTCCAAACAGTGTCCTACCACACGACTACAAAGGGAAGGGCGCAAACCAGTCACAAAACGGCGGGCTCTCATCTTCTCATCGCTAGTGAGATGAGGAGCAAATCTAGACAAGGCCAAGAAACGGGCCTCATACTGAGATACAGTCATATCGCCCTGCACTAGGGTCTCAAACTCGATCGCTCGCTGGATCTGAACATGCTCAGGGAAGAACTTCTGGTCGAAGCGGGTCACAAACTCCTCCCATGTCCAAACAAACTGAGGTCCGACCATCCTAGATACAGATGATCACCAATGACGGGCCTCACCCAGAAGAAGATAGGTCGCAAGGGATACTCTCTGATCTGCAGGACACTGAATAGTGTCAAAAATCCTCGCAACCTCAGTGCGCCAAGCCTCGGCGACAGAAGGGTCAGGGTCACCACTAAACCTCTGGGGATCATGCTGCCGGAACTCTCGGGCTATGGCACTAGCACGCGGTAAGTCAGACTGCCCGGAAACCTCAGCGGTAGCTGGCTGACAGGTCTGCAATGCGGTGGCAACCAACTGCATCAGCTGCTGGAAATGCTCAGCTCCTATAGTACTGTCGGAAAGGCAGGGGCGACACTCGCCTCGGGCGGAGGCACGGGTGCGGCCGGCGGAGGATGAGCCTCAGTAACTGGAACAGCAGGCTGAGGAGGGGGAATATGTGAGGGAACTGGAGCAACTGGAGGCATGGGTGCTACGGGCTCAACGGGGGGAGCAGGCCGGATCGGGACCTCATGAATATGATCCTCAATAATGGGAGCAGGATGTGCTGGAGTAGGATGGGTACCTCGGGTGCCTCGTCCATGGGCGCCACGACCACGGGTGCCACGACTACGGGCGCCACGTCCACGCGGTATCGTCTACAAAATAATGACGACGCAAGGAATCAGGACAATTGCAGGCTCAATACGGAGCGAAAGGAAGAATCTCGGGACACTACTTGTCCTATGTTCTTGGCAGATATGCGATGTTGTCCTGAGTTATTCCAGAATTACTTGCGATGCTCTGATACCAACTCCTGTCACGCCCTAGACTCGGTAATCGGACTCACATGGAACCCGATGGCCGGTTCTGGCCGCAACAGCCTCCGTAGTACCCCATTCTCGGTTCCTGAGGCAGGTTCCGATCCTGGGATCCTACAAGGAGGATTTTCATAACAGTATAATCATTTCCAACACGAGCATACCCAAGATCACTGCAAGTATATCTGAGAATAACAAGGCACACATCACAAAATCCACTATAAATTTGAACTTTTACAATCATCCATAAGGTCCAAAAGGACATACATGAGACAAAAAGGAAAGGAGAGAAAGGTCGGCAACACTGGAGTCCTCAAATGATCAGCTCTACTCCACACTCTGCTGCTACGACGCCTGCCTAGAGTCTCCTGCACGCATCAATCGTGCATAAGCTTATAGAAGCTTAGAGGGTGGTGTAAGTGTGTGACAATGGTGCACAGAACAATAGTAGGAGATGCAAGAAGGGAAAACATGCTCAATGAGAATATCACTAGCCTTACTATGGCTTATCACAAATACGATGCGATGAGTACTGGATGCCATATCAAGGCGATGCATAAAGGGGCTTACACAGCCAATGCTAATGTGATGCAAGTAATGACAGTGCTCATATCCAAACCATATGTCAAGTACATTTCCAATCATAAGGAAATCACCGGGGTCCATTACACTGCTGAATGACTGCTGCTCTACAGACCCCGCACAGTCAAACGAGCGTAAGAGACATCACTACCCGCCTGTGTACAACTAATCACCAACAAGGCCTGACGGTAGCGGACCCATTTACGAGCTGGTCAGACTCAGCCTAGCAATGCCCCCTACACACCAGGCAGGTAAGGCCACACCCCTATCCAATCGACTACATGACAGTGGGAGTCGTGGCCTAACGGTATAAGGCCCTCGTGCGCTCATATATTCCACCCGGTTACGGCGTTGGAGCAGATCCTTGGTACCATGGAAGTTTTGGAAATTTCACCCATGGGCATCCTATGCACACGGTATGCTCAACTAATATTTCCGGTGTCCACACATACAGCCATCCACGAATACCCCTGTGGAGGCAAGGCCCTAATGAAGTAAGGGCAGATATCCATAAGCTATGCAATGCTAGATGCATGAATCACACAATCACTCATGCATCAATCCCAAGCATTCATCTCTCGGGGAGATACCAACATATCCTACACAATGGCACAACCATGGCCAATCATACCTCAACCAAGCATGCATATGATGCGTATGGGAGTGGGCCATAAAGATGAAGAGGGGTGCCAAGGAGGTGAAGATGAACTCTCTACCTAACCATGAAGGGTCTAAGTACTTAACCAATTTCCTCAAAAGGAATACAACCTCTAGTGGGGGCCCATTTACCTGGGGTAGCCCACAAGACTAAGGAGAACAATGATATGGGCCTAAATAGATGAGACGGGCCTAGCAAGGGTCTATGGTGGGCCTTTAACCACCCATAGAAGCCCATGGGCCTACCTTAGGGCCACCAATGTGGGCATCCAACCACAATTGGTCCCCAAGAGATATCCCATCTCTAATTGATCACGGATCAAGGCCCAAGGCCCACACAACATTAGAAATAAGAAATGGGCAGCCATAAACATACCACATACACTCATGCTGGGCTTCAGAAAGGTGGCCCAAGGCCTATCCAAAACATGGGTGTAAGGAAAACACACATAGCCCAACCCATACATACCACTATGGGCCCATAGGGGAAGGGTTAGGGCCCAACATAAATGCCACTAATCCCATATATTGTGGTGGCCTAGTGGGCAGCCCATTGCTCAAACCAAATAGGCAAATGTCATGCTCTTAGTCAAGTAAGGTTGGGCCTACAACCCGGCCCAAGTATAAAGTTGATTTGGTGGGCAACCAAAGGCTCATCTACTTGTGTAACCTGGCCCACTAGCCCAACACAATAGTATGGTAAAAGAAAATGGCCCAAGAGCATTCTAAAATATAAGGGAGCAATAAATGCCCAATTTCCTCAATATGGTGGGCTCTACAATCATGGCCCCAATGGGCCCTAGAACATCAGGGATGGGTCTCCAACAATCATTGTTTCGACAAGAAAACAAAAGTATATGATTTGGGGATTATCTTATTCAAACATAATAATGAAATAGTTACAGAAACAATCATCACATTTTATTGATTCTGAATTATTTACATCCTCAAGTATCCCTTGATTCTAAGATAGTTTACAAAGAATTCGTTACAAGTTAAGATATCGCAGTTAAATATAAATTTCGGCAGCATAACAGCGCTAATCTCAATCATCTCCTATGACTTAGGAGGAATAAACAAATCGACCAATAGTCTTCAAGAGGACAGAGATTCCGGCAGTATAACAACGCTATTTCAGTCATCTCCTGAAACTTAGGAGGAATACGCCTTTTCTTCCTTTTCTTCTGAACAAGAAGAACTTGAAGACTTGAAGACTTGAAGACTCTAGCCATTCTAGCAGCATAACAGCCCATTGCTGTTATAGACTGTCTAACAGTCGGTTTGCGCCGGTCCGCACAAACTACAGACTTTGTGCGGGTTCGCGCAAACAACAGGAGCCCAATGCTACTTTGCGCGGGTCCGCGCAAACTACAGGAGCCCAATGCTCTGCACCTTCTGTCTTCTTCTTCGTCTTTCTTTCACTCTGAAATCTTCTGATCCCTTTTGAGAGAAAGAATGGGGTATTTATAGACATCTTTACTGGTGTAAATCCCTGTTCTGGTCGATGTGGGACAAAATAACATCCAGCCATTTTTATACCTTCCCAAAACACTTTGCGCGGACTCACGCAAACGACATGCTTTGTGCGGTCTCGCGCAACCTATCATTCCCGCGCAACCTATCTTCACTGATCAATCCGCGCAACCCATTTACTTTGCGCGGTCCAGAGCAATCCATTCTCTTTGCGCGGACCCGCGCAAAGTCATTTGTAAACTGATTTCTTTGATCTTCAAACTGATTTTCTTGATCTTTCCTTTCTTCAGTTCTTTGCTTATTTTATGCCTCAACAGATGCCCCCTTGATCCGTTCTTTATTTTTTTAGAAATCAAAGAAAAGGATCAAAACCATTCATTTTCTAGGGTTTGCGCGACCCCGCGCAAAGCTCGGTCGTGTACCGTGCTCGGCCATGAATCCTATAAATAGTCCAACAACTTAATCATTTGCACGAACCCTTTTTGCTCTGGCGATTTTCTGCTCTGGCGATCTTCTCCCGCGCAAACCTTTTACTTTGCGCGAACCCGCGCAAACCATTTCACTTTGCGGGGAGTCTTTTGAACTTGGGGATTTTCCGCGCAAACCTTTGACTTTGCGCGGACTCGCGCAAAGTACTTCGTACTTAACCAATTTTCTTTTTGAACTGTCTCCAACCACTTAGCCATTTTCTTCTTTCTTCCTTTCTTATTCCGACCTTTACCTTCCTTTCTTTGACTTATTTTCATGGCTCGTATAAAACAAACAGCTAGCCCTCCTTCCGACCAACCTTCTTACGATCAACCTCCTGCCAAACGAACATAGACCACCTCTAGTTCTCCTTATTTTAAAGAACCTGTTCTTCCAACCTTTGACTTTTCTGACCGTATCAAATCTCTTCCATCCCCCATCCATAGATCCATATCTTTAGGAGATATCAAATGTCCACCAAAGCATGGTAGAGAATACGATTGGGATGAGTGGTTAAAGACCACGACTCACATTCGTACTGATAGTGAAAGACCCCCTCTTCGTGAAGACACTCCTCCGGCTTCTCGTTCAAAGAAAACTCGCCACAATAAGGCGAAAGAATTTGCAGAGAAGATCGAAGACCACAAGAAGAAGAGGCTTCAGAATTCATGGGATTCAGTACGGGTTGTTGAAGGTGTTATGAAATTTGACAACCCTCATTCAGAAGGCATGACAATAATTCCCATCAATGTCTATCGCCATCAGTCCATGCTTGACTGTGAACCCAAGGATTGTATTCATGGCGAAAGGTTGATGTATACTGAATCATGGGCCACCAGAGAACCCAGGATTCTTGAAGGAATCATTCAAACACAGAAGCCGCGTCAAAGGATAGGAGAAATTCATCCCATGATTTTCTTAGCTCCTTTCCATAGCCCTCACGACCTCTTTCCTTCACATTTTTATGAAACAGTCCGACAACGTTTCCGAGATCGGGAACCACTCTGGGGACAAGCAGAATTTCGCATAAGAGGCCTGTTAACTGCTCGACGCTATTACTCTGATTGGGCGGAAGCTATTTTATTGAAGCATACGAGCACACTTGCAAAAATCGATCTTTATGATGCTATAGAAGTGACTTCTAAATACTTTTGTAGGGAACCTACTGTACTGAAAGGTTTCCTTGAGTACTGGTCACCCACCACCAACTCTTTCCACTTGCCCTATGGTGAAATGAGCATAACACTTTGGGATCTTCACCGCATAGCCGGTCTCCCTATAACAGGTAAATTCTACGATGAATTTATTCCAACCAATAGGGAACTGGCCTTTGTATCCTCTCCTGATCGCAAACCTTCGATCTCCGAAACTACTATTGAACTGTTCAAGGAGATGCGTAAATTTCCCAGTTTTCACAAGATCCCCCCTTTGCAGTGGCTAGCACATTTTTCCAGAGGCCTCAGGTATTTATTAATTTGATAATCAACTTTCTCCTTATATTGGCAATTTCTCCATATTCACCCTCTCTTTTTATTTTTCTTTAAAGATTTCGTGACTGTCAATCCAAGGAACTAACAAAGCTTCGAGGCATAATAAAGGGAAGGCCGGAATATAGCTCCTTCGGAGAACTTGCAGCTTTCTTAGCCTATTGGCTGAGTTTGGTCGTATTGCCTAGTTCTAAATGGGCAGATGCTGTTCGTCCTACTGTCTTCACTGTAGCTGGCGCTTTGGCGGAAGGCCATAAATACTCCATTGCTCCTCCAGTATTATGCTCTATTTATAGGGCCCTTGGAGAGGTAGCTACTCATGTGAAAGATCCTATTCTTGGAGCCTCGTCTGCACATACTTCTTGGCATTACATCACAGGATGGCTAGGGTCTATTTTCCTTGGACTTTTGAAGCTCCAGAGCAAGCATACTCTCATCCTTCTCACCTTCCACTCTGGTTCTTTCAGCAAAGAGCAATGGCAAAAAGAGCGTATGAGTGGGTTGCCAATAAAATTCGAGATGATGATCAGATAAACTTCTTTCAGTTTCGCCTTTATCGCCATACTAAAGATACAGATATGGTGGACCAAGAAACACTTACTGCAGCAGAGAGAGCTTTCTTCTTTTCTATTCGCTCATGCAGTTTACCTCTTCGGGAAGGAACAAAATTTTGGAGAGAACCCTACTACCCCAGTCGCTTTGCTCGTCAATTTGGTTATGATCAAACCGTGCCTCAAGACTGCGGGTTGGTTACTAGAAAAATGTGCTGTTATGGAACTGGTCCTCTTAACTGGGCCATGATATGGAAACAACTATTGAATGGCTGTGTTGGATCTCTTTTCGTAATTCCAGGCTGTAATTGCATAGTCCGGACATCATATAGTTGGATGCGATGGTGGGATCACCAATCATACCTAGTCACCAAATGCTTGCCAGTGGATTCTTCTATCTTTCTTCATCCGCCCAGGCTGAAGGGCAGAAATTTAGAGAGCGGAATAGGCTATGTTCCAGAAAAGAGCCATGCTTCCCATCCGGGGGAAATTTGTAGGAAGATATCATTAGAAGACCCTATCCGTGAAATCAAGCCTATTAACACCTTGGATGGCTGGTTTGCTCACGGAGTTCTGAGAGAATTTGAAAAATCTCGTCAGAATTTTTTCAAACCAAACTGCAGACGATGCTGATACATCTTCTCCAATTCTTGTAGAGACTGCAGCGGTTCAAGAAGGACCAGCTATTGGTACTTCCATATCTCCTCCACAACCCCTTGGTCCTAGTCCATCTTCTCCAATGACTAGATCAAAAATGCGTTTGCAAACATCATCCCCTGTTCTTCCAGAAAGGACCCGCCAAGCATCCGCTTCTCCTACAGTCCAAGAGCCTGTACCGGAAAGCAGTCAACCCGTTTCTTACAAAGGGAAGCAGGTTGTCATTGAAGAAGCTGATGAAGAAATTTTGGAAGATGAGAGTTCAGCTTCATCGTCAGATACTGCTGAATCTTCACAATATGAAGACAGTGAGGATAGCGACGGCTGTGAAGATAAAGATAATGACTTTGAAGAAGGCGAAGTTGACATTGATGGAGATGAAGAAACAGCTGCGAAAGAGGTCGAGATGGAATCTTCCCCTGCAACCGTTAAGACTCTTCTCGGTGTAAATGATCCTGCTAAATCTCCTGCAACTGAAGAAAATGAGGAAGAACCTTTAGATTATGGCAAATATGGGTATTCACTAGGTAAAAGAAATTTAATTTCCACATGCATGTCTATTTATATTTTAACAATTTATTATTTTATTCTTATGTCTCCCTTTCATTGCGTCTCCTTTTTTTAGGTGCTCAAGTTGCAGAAATAGGTGCCGTCTCTTCAGCGAGTCCTCTTGTGGTATCTTCACCAAGAGCACCTATAGTTCCATTGGTAGTACCAAGAGTAGTGGCTTGTGAAATCATATTTCCCACAGAGACTACAGACTTGCCAACTCCGACTACCAGAGATTCAAGCACAGAAGCTAGAGCACCATCTTTTGCTGATATGGTGGAACTTGGTCTTTCCATGACTCAGAGAGCTTCTGCCTCTGTAGGTCATATCCAGGTGACAGGTACATATTTATGCACTGATTATCTTCATTCACAACTACATATTTCATAATAATATTTTGAATATCTTTCTTCTTTTACTATAGGAACTCATCCTTGCAGTGGTGCGGCCAGCTCTGATTCTGTGGCCACTACTTCTGAATTGTCATCTTTTGCAAAAATCACTGTTCATAAAATGCTTATGGTGAAACATTCTTTGTTAGCAATAATCCATATCTTCAGAAATCCCGATCAATGGTTGGATTTGGATGTTGCTATAGAGATTTTGGAAAGCTCCGCCAAGATGGCTAGACTCAACATATCTCCTTTGCGTGATTCACTCCTCAAGTTTCGCGATTCAGTAATTTCTCTGGCGTCAGTAGAGAACATTACAATTGCCCCTGAGATTTTAGAGTACAAGAAGCAACTGGCTTCATCTCAAGAACAAGCCTCTCTGACAGCTTCATCAATTTCTAGACTTGAACAAGAGCATATGATTCTTCAAGATCAATTAAAGATACATATGGATGAAAATAAGACTATCCAAGATCGTATTGCAGCCCTGAAGGAAGAAATTTCTCAACTGGAGAGAAGGAATCATGAAAAAGCCTTGATCATTCAAGATGTTGAAGAAAGGATACATGCGAATGTTAAATCTATTAATATTGAAAAATCCGCGCAACTTCGAAGTAAAGGAATGATTGCTTCTCTGGAGAATAAACTTGCTGGCGTCCCTGATCAAGCGAAACTTATTCTTGAAGAAAAATCTAAACATGATATAGCCCAGGCACAGTTGAAAGAAGATTTGCGCAGATATTCGGAAGCAGTGGGAATTACAGAAGATCTTTAAAACATGTAATTTTGAACATGTGATTTTTGTTTTCATGTTGTTTTTTTTTTGTTTTGTTTTTTTTTTTTATTTATTTTTTTTTTGACATGTTTTTTTTTTGAAAGCATTTTGAGATGTTTATAATAGCATTTTCTCATTGAATGTTGATGATATTTATACTAACATTATTAAATTATATTCGTACTTTATATAATAATTTCATTATATCCTTTAAAATTTCTAAACCTTTTATGCTTTGTTAGTGCGGGATTCTCTATACGAGTATTTAAATTGGCGGTACTAAGTTTCAATTTAATTAGCCACACACAGTTTAAGCTCATGAGTAGTGGAGCTCGCACACACACACAGTTTAAGCTCATGAGTAGTGGAGCATTTATGGGTCTTATGTGATGGCCACTGTAACTCTCTAGAGTTCGCTTTTGGGCTTTTCACTGCCTTGAGCTCACGGCCAAGGTCCATCAGAGGGGCCCATTGACGCTACCGGGCGGTGAACTGTTGGTTTTACGCACAGGGTTGGCTACGGTAACTCTTTAGAGTTCGTAGGGCTCGCAAGGCTACCTTTGGGCACCAAATCTAGGGTCGCCAGTCCATCAATGAGTAGGTTTAAGCCCTTCCTCACGAGTTACTACTGAAATCAAACCCTAGATCTGGAGGGTCTTATGAATGGTTGGCATAAAGCTCGCACCGCGGCCCCTGTTTTCTTCGTCTGCAAGGTCGAGCCCATTCACAGGAGGGCATTTTTATCCGTTCCCCGTGGCGCTGCTGGAAGCTATACAGACGGCATGGGAGTTACGGTGACTAGTCTTTGCGGATTTATGGCCTTTTAGGCTTTGAATCCTTGACTTCGTCAGCTGCCCGCATGGGTGCGCACGATGGTCTTCGCGGGCTTTTTAGGGCCACTGACTCCTCGCCGCTGCCCGAATGGCGATCTTCATAGGTCTTATGTATAGTTGGCCGGCTCTTTTAGAGCTTGATCCTTTGAGAGCATTATTTATTTATTTATTTATTTATTTTTTTAGAGCTTTTTGATTTTGCTCAATTTGGCTCTTTTAGGATTTGGCTTGGCTATACTGCCCCTTTAACTGAGATTGGTGTATCCTTGTAAGGCAATAATATCTATGATCATCATCATTGCCAGTATAGTAGTAGTAGATATTTCCACCTGAGATAATATCTTCAAGAAGATCCATGCCTTATAAAACAATATATATCAATTTTGTCAGTATCTTCAAGAGAATCTTCAAGATGATATTGATTATGTCAAACTTGTTTGGCGATGATGATGATCATAGATGATGATCATATTTTCGGATTTGATGCTTGATAATTGACACGCTTGTGAATTTTCTTCACAGCTTCTTTTGTTGACATATGAACATGATCTTATTCATCCTTGCCCCCTTTTGATACAGATTCATTATGCTGATAATATTCTGAATCAAAATCCACATGTCTATTTTTAGGGATAGTATCTCTTGATGAAACGGGCGTTGACAAGTATACTGATGAAACGGGTTTCTTTTTTTTGAAAATATTTAATCGATGCATTGCTACAGATGGTTCCAATCCTGGCATTTCTTCATATGTCCAAGCGAAGATGTCTTTATTTTCTCTGAGAAGCTGGCCATATTCTTCAAATTCCTGATCTGAAAGACTGACACTGATAAATGTGTTCCTTGGCTCTTTTGCTGTTCCCAAATTTATTTCCCGCAAGCCATCTATCGTCGGCTGTCCCCCATCTTCTATTTGTCTTGGAGCGCTTTCAGGACACTTGACTACCTTAGCCTCTTGTTCTAATATCTGTTCGGCTGGAGTCATATTTACTGATACCATATTTACTGATGATTCTGCTCCTAATCCTTGGAATTTTCTTCGTTTTTGTTGATTAACTCCGAGAGGGATTTGAATTCCTTTCCCATGATTCAATCTAGTGGGCTTGTCACAATCAAAACCCATATTTCTCATGATTTTCTTGCTTACTGCACTGTATTTTCTTAAATTCTGCGGTGCTAACTCTCCATGATATATATTACTTGTGTTTTCATTCTTCACCTCTGCTGCAACGTGGAACTTTATTGCTTCAGGATATTTAGCACTGGCTCTGACTTGAAATGTGTCTGGGGCGGCTGCAAATGACTTACATCTTTCGATATTGGGTAAGGGCATCGTGTAATTGGACTGTAAGACTTTCAACTGTTCTATCGACAACAATGTCAACGGCGGTTGTCCTGGTTGTCTCAGGCGCTTTGGTACAAAATAGAACTTTTTCCTTGCTCCTGTAGTCTCAGGAGACTCCGCCCTTTCTTCTCTAGCTTTATTTATTTGGACATCTTTCAAGACTCCCTTTCTATCATCATTTCCCGCTTCTTTAGAGAAACATTTATAATAGCTAGCATCCGCAAAGAAAGACTCAGCTTCTGTATATGGTTTCGCATCAGCCATTACTTTACACTGCATTCCATCCTTATAGTATTTGAAACATTGGTGTAGAGTAGAAGGTACAATATTGTACTGATGTATCCATGGCCTGCCTAAGAGAAGATTATATGTCGTCACAGCATTTATAACATGACATACAACAGTAGTAATTAGTTCTCCCACTTCCAATATTACTGTAATTTTACCGAGTGCGCGCTGTCTATCTTGATTAAACCCTTGTATCATCATTCCGCTGGGGCGCAAATCTGAACGCGGTAACCGAATTTAGTGATCATGGAAAGTGGCAAAAGATTCACTGCTGACCCATTGTCTATCATGATTCGTTTTATCTTCTTTTCGCAAATGTACCCTTCTATCATCAATGGCCTGTTATGTTCTGTTTCACCAATTAAGTCATCATCAGAGAAAGATATTACTGGTAGACAATCCACCTTTTTCTTGCTTCTTTCATTCTTCATTTCTGTCAGTAAAGTTTCTCTCACATCGTGATCAGACAGTGCTTGAATCAAACTCTGTCGAAACTCTTCTGATAACTTGAGCGCATCATAAATACTTAAACGTGCAGATATACCTTTCAAGTGACTAACTACATCGTAAGCCACTTTTGTCGCTGTATCTTCATTTTTACTTCTATCCTTGATGTTCTGTTTTTCAGTTACTTCTTTCCTTATAATTTCTGCTTTTTGCTTTACCGGGCTTGTTATCTGCTTCCCCGATCGCAACGTAATCATTGTCGCATTTCTTATCGGCCTTCGGTCTCCCTTCTCTTTCATTCCTCGAGTCTTTTCTTGAATTGACAATACATTTACTGTCGCCCTTGTATTCTTTTCTTTGCTTTCGCTGGTTATTATATCTCCTCTATTTATCATTCGCTGTATGATGCACTT
This sequence comes from Magnolia officinalis, assembly GCA_021015155.1. Lineage (NCBI taxonomy): Eukaryota > Viridiplantae > Streptophyta > Magnoliopsida > Magnoliales > Magnoliaceae > Magnolia > Magnolia officinalis. Next base: position 41,907,999 of record JAJHSJ010000015.1, read on the forward strand.
TAACGTGTAACAATTTTCTGTCGGATGTCCCACTAAACGATGATAACGGCAAAAGTTTCTTTCTCGGGTTCTCGTCACATCTTCAGGGCGTTTCGGTTCCGGTAATTCCAGGGTACCTGCTTTTAACAATTGTTGCATCATAGGCACCACGTCCTCTCTGTCAAACTCAAATCCTTCATGAGAATCGAGCATTCTAAGCTTTTTTCCACCGTATCTGTCCCTTGATTGATTCCAGTTTTCTTTTCCTTCCGGCCTTTTATCTCTTGAGCCCTTCACCTCTTGATTTTTCTTATCCCGATCGATGGTGTTGACAGTTGTCCTGCCAGGTATTCTTCTGACAGTTTCATGATGAAATGCTGGCATCTTACGAGTCATTAATTCCAATGCATGGGCTTTGGTAGCCAAATCGCGAAAGGTTTCGATATCAGCGCTAGTGAGTCCGAACGCAATTCCTGTCTCCATAGAGTTCAGACACATTTTGACTTGTTCCTTTTCTTCCGGCAACTGCCTACACGATGCCCCCAGTGTCTTCCATCTGTCTATGAATTTTTCAACTGGTTCTCCTTCTCGCTGTCGCACTGAAGCTAATTCTGTGATACTAACATCGCGTTCTGATGAGAAGAAGTTTGACATGAAAGCATCTTGTATTTCTTCCCATGTGCGTATAGATCCTGGTGCTAAATTTGAATACCACCTGAAAGCTTTACTTGTCAATGATGATCTAAATAAGCGTAAACAGTATTGAGGTATTGTGGAGAAGTTTCCCATGCTGGTGATGAAATGCATCAGGTGTTCTTCTGGTGATCCTTCCCCATTAAATTTCTGGAAATCTGGATGCTTAAAATTGGCTGGAAACGGAACATCCTCTACCTCTCTCGGGTAGGGTGTTCGGTATCTGAAACGACCGGTATTCGCTCGCTCTCTTTCTATTCTGACTGCTTCTTCGACGACTTGTCTTACATCATCTTGCGTTATAGCTCTTGCTGCTGGAACTGATCCTCGTGATCCTATCTCTTGCGGACGAAATCCTTCGGGTTGGTTCTCTTGTCCATTCGTTGCTCCCATCATGGGTGGAGCCACTATTTGGGCTACATTATGTGCCAGAGTTGCCAGAGCTTCTCTGAGGTTCCGGCATTCATCCATTAGCACTCTTTGTGCCTCTACCATTTGATCAACACGTTCTTCAGTAGATGGCCTATTTCCTTGACCCGTTTCTGCCATATATACTGTGGCCTCTTGACTATTTGTCGAAGCTGTTTTTTGAGTAAAACGCAAGTATGTTGACGTAACAGGACTAATAAAGAGTCGGAGTTCTGAAATAACAAAGGGGACAATAATGTACAGGAAATTTCTGCAATGCATGTTGCTTCCTAAATTTGGGCACTCCATTGGAGCAGGTCCAGGGCCTCTAAAATTATGGAAATTTAGGGTCAAGGTCCCTCATCATGCATACAATAAGAGGAAACCCAAAAAGGTGGCCCACCATCAGAGAAAACATTTTTGAATTATGGTTTTTATCAAGGCATATTGCTGGACTGCACAACAGAAAATCTGGCAGTCCAACCATCTTGGCCCATTATTTTGGATGTCCAAATGAGGTCAGTTGGGGATGAAATTTTACAGAGTGATACTTCCATAGGTGGGCCACACCTCCAAAAAATATAAGAATTTTTGGATATTCCTAAGTATTTTAATTAATTTAAACAAATAGTCTGTCCAGAAAATCGGACAGACCTGGACGTCCCAACGTGGTGGACCAGTCCGGCCCTCCCCATGGTGTGTACAGGGATCCATTGCCCCTAAAATTTGGTATGTAGGTCCCACCATGGGTGGATCACAACTTCACAAAATTTTAGAATTTTTTGACATCTAGAAATATTTTAATTTATTTAAAGAAATCAATCTATCCTGAAAATCGGACTGATCTGGACACCATATTTTAATGGGCCGGTCCAGCCACCACCATGGTGTATACAGGTGTCCATTGGCCCCAAAATTTTGTAGGTGGGTCCTAACATGAGTGGACCACCTCCCTGTAAATTTTTATAATTTTTAGACACCCAAAAGTATTTTAATAAATTTCAGAATTCCAACATATCCAGGGTGGAATGTTGCTGGAACAGTCCAGAAAATTCAGACTGTCCACCTCACTTGGACCACACCTTTGGGACCCTAATGAAGGTCATATGGGGCTGAAATTTGGGGGACATCAAGATGAGATTCCCACCTTTCAGAAAAGTATATTTTATGGGTATAAAAATCCTCCATCAGTCCCAAATTCAAGCCCAAGGTCCAACAAAAATCTGTCCAGAAAATTTCTGGGCAGCAACATGCACATGAAATAAAATGAGCATAGGAACCAAAATAAGAGGAAATCACCCTATGGAATTTGAGTTGTGGTCCACCTCAGTGGGCCCCACAAATATCCAGACCTAATCCGTACCATAAAATCCATTGCATGTGTCCAAAAAGGAGCAAATGGGGCACCTATGTTCATAGAGTGGACAGACATGGGCTTCCACTCTCTTTGGATGGTCTGGATACTTCCAGGCCACAAGGTGGGCCACACACATCTGAGAATAATAGATCAACAAAAAAATAGTAAGATCGGCCACAAGGGAAGGGGCTCCGCCACATTGAGGCCCTTCCCTTCATCACAAACCACACATATCACTATATTGATGGGATTACAAGATCTACCCATGCATGCATCCTCTAATCAAAATCCAATGGTGGAGATGCCATCTCCACCAAGGATCAAGGGTCTAGATGACCCACAAACCTATAAATCAAAGGAAAATCTCATGATGGGGTCCATGGAGAATGGCCCCATCATGGCAATCATGCATGCATAAAGTGGGTTGTTAGCCACACTCATGGAGTCATGTAGGACCTCCACCATTGATTGGTGGGTCCTACACACTCCCAATCAAATGAAAAAAGGTTCATGCAAGAGGAAAGGAAGGAGACTAATCCCATGAATCACCCACCTTGAATCTTCAAGATTCTCCTATCTCCAAGCTCCTCAAGCTCCAAGGATTATAGATCTATGGTTGAGATCATGTTCCAAGGGCTAGATGATGGGGGATTAGAGGGAGAAGGGGCTGGAGAAGAGAAGGAGATGGAAGGGAAGTTGCTGGAAATTCCAGCAATGGAGGGAAATGAGAGGGAGCGAGAGAATAAAGAGAGAGAAAGAGAGGCCATGATGGGTTTGTAAGAGAATCCATCATTACCATAGGGAGGAGTTTACAAAGTTGTAGGTTAGACTAGGCCTCTTGGTAGTGTTTGTGGTTGGTGGTGTTAGTTCCATGCAATTGTATAGTGTGTGGATAGTGTACCTTGGAACTTGTGCCAAGGGTGATGGTGGTCCACATGCATTCCACTTAAGTGGGCCACATGATCAATGGTCATATAATGAAATGTACACAACTTTTGATCTACATATCGAATTTATGCGCGAGACGCGACGTTGGAACCGCGGCGATGATGCGGTCGCAATGGCATAGGTCTCGAGTCAATCCGAGTCGGGTCTACATGACCGAACTCAAGGATACCGCAAACACTATCCAAGGGTCGTGGGTCACCGGGATTCAACCGGTAGGATCGCGGGACCAAAATGAATGAAATGCATACTCACACGCACACATGCACACATGCGAACTCGGGTCGGGTCTCACAAATGGTCTGTTCACTAATCTTAAAGACATGATTGATGGTTCAGTCACATTTGGTGACGGAAGTAACTGCAGAATTGTTGGCCAAGGTACGGTTCAACTCCTTAACCTCCCTCTATTTGAGAATGTTTTATATGTAGAAGGGTTAAAACACAACTTATTAAGCATCTCTCAAATATGCGATTATAATCATAGTGTAAAATTTACTAACCAATGGTGCGAAATTTTAAATAAAAATGGTTCTGTATTATTAACTGGTCGCAGAACTTCTGAAAACTGCTACATTGTGAGTGATTTAAGCTCATCTAATATATCGTGCTACATGGTCCATACTGATGAAACCGAATTATGGCATACGCGCCTCGGACATGTACACTACCGCAACTTGTATAGATTGAGCAAAAGAGAGTTAGTAAGAGGTTTACCCAAAATACAGAAAGTAGATAAAATATGTGGCGAATGCTAGATTGGCAAACAAACCAGGAGTACTCACAAAAAGGTGAACTCCAATGCCACATCTAAACCGCTAGAACTTCTCCACATGGATCTTATTGGACCAATCAGAACGGAGAGTCGAGGTGGCAAGAAGTACATTTTGGTAATTGTTGATGACTTTACTAGGTACACTTGGGTAGTCTTCTTAAGAGACAAATCAGAAACTCTCGATGAAGTAAAAAGGGTACTTAGACGTATCCAAACGAAAAAAAAATCACAAGTCTCTAAGATCCGTAGTGATCATGGTTCAGAATTTGAAAATAACAGTTTTGAGATATTTTGCAGTGATCAGGGTATATCACATGAATTATCTACGCCCAAAACATCACAACAAAATGGTATAGTAGAAAGAAAAAATAGAGTGCTTCAAGAAATGGCAATTGTAATGTTAAATAGTATGAAGCTCCCTGAAAATTTTTGGGCCGAAGCCGTAAATACTGCTTGTTATATAATTAACCGCGTTTACATTAGAAAAATAAATGGTAAAATGGCTTATGAAATGTGGTTTGATAAGAAGCCTACTGTCAAATACTTTTGAGTTTTTGGCAGTAGTGCTACATTTTACGTGACCGAGAAAATCTGGGTAAGTTTGACACCAAAAGTGATGAAGGGATATTTTTAGGGTATGCTCTGAATAATCGAGTGTATCGAGTTCTTAACAAGAGGACTGATGTAATTCAAGAGTCCATTAATGTGGTTATTGACGATCACTTGAATACACCTATCTCAAGTTAAGAAAATGATGAGGTTCATTTAATTGATAAACCAGACTCTTCATCAAGTCAAAATAACACTGAACTGAGGACAGTGAAAGATCATCCTTCTAATCAAATTCTTGAAAATCCTCTCACTGGTGTGCGCACTTGAAAACAACTTCAAGATATGTGGATACAGAAAGACATGAATTATCAATTCATATTGCACATACCAAGATCAAATTTTAATTTTTCAAACCTGCTTTTGTCAAGCGGTTTTGTGAATATGTCAGCTAGTTGATTCTCGGTAGGAATATAATCTAAGGAAATTGTCTTGTCTTCCACTAATTCATGAATGTAGTGATATCTAATGTCAATATGCTTGGTTCGTGAATGTTAGATTGGATTTTTGGATATATTAATTGCGCTTGAATTATCACAATATAAAACCATAGAATCTTGCGCAATTCCGTAATCGCTTAGCATTCTTTTCATCCAAACAAACTGAGTGCATGCATTATCTTGCGCAATTCCGAAACTTTGTTTCTTACTTAGCCAAGAAACTAAACAGTTCCCTATATAAAAACAACCACCACTGGTTGATTTTCGATCATCAATGTTACCAGCCCAATCAGCATCTGTGTAACCAGCTAATTGCACACTAGTATCATGTGGGTACCAGAGACCAAGATTTGCTAAACTAGCGACATATCGCAAAATTCGCTTAACAGCAATTAAATGTGACTCTTTAGGGTCAAATTGATATCTAGCGCAAATTCCAACACTAAATGCAATATCAGGTCTACTCACAGTTAAATAAAGAAAAATACCTATCATACTGCGATACAATTTACGATCCACATTCTTACCTGTAGAGTCCTTTGAGAGTTTTAAAGTAGTACTCATTGGAGTATCAAAATTTTTCCCACTCTCAAATCTGAACTTTTTAACTAAGTTCAGAGCATATTTGGTTTGAGAGAAAAAGAAACCATCAGGTTGCTTTTTAACTTGCAACCCTAGAAAATAATTCAATTCTCCAACCATGCTCATTTAAAATTTAGACTTCATAAGATCTGCAAACTCAACAGTCATATTAGCACAGGTAGATCTATAAATAATATCATCAACATAAATTTGCATTATTAGTATATGATCATTATGTTTCTTTATAAACAATGTTTTATCAACACTTCCCATTATAAAGTTACGACTTAGTAGAAACTTAGTCAACTTTTCATACCATACCTTGGGAGCTTGTTTCAAACTATAAAGTGCCTTTTTTAGGCGATAGACATGATTAGCATGCTTAGGGTCTTCAAAACCCGAAGGTTGTTCAACATACACTTCTTCATGCAAATCGCCATTCAAGAATGTACTCTTTATATCCATTTGGTAAATCCTGAACTTTCTAAAGCACGCAATGGATATAAATAGTCTGATTGATTCAAGACGAGCTACTGGGGCAAAGGTTTCATCATAATCGATGCCTTCAATTTGAGTGTACCCTTGTACAACCAGCCTAACCTTGTTTCTAATAATATTACCAAGTTCATCAGACTTATTTTTGAAAATCCATTTTGTTCAGATAATGTGTTTATCTTTCGGTCTTGGAACTAAGTACCAAACATCATTTCTAACAAATTGATTAAGCTCTTCTTGCATCGCAACAATCCAGTTTTCGTCAGTAAGAGCTTCTTTTACGTTAGCCGGTTCTATCTGAGATGTAAAGCACACATAGTTACACATATTTGTTCTTTTGAAATGTTTAGATTTCAAATTTTATGAAAAATTGCACATTTTGGGCTGTGCACAACTAGTCAAGTACATACTCGACCAGTCGTGGCACGACCGGTCGAGTATGTACTCGACCAGTCGTGAATCGTGGGTTTGGCCTTTTATTTGGGGAAAAAATCACTTTTTCTTCATTTGGGTCTTCTTCTCCAACGGCTCCTACGTAAACCGGTCGAACCCATCTTCGATTCCTTCATGGTTAGTGCATTATTTTCATTTTCTTGTAGATTCAAGTCCTTTGAACTTCCTTTTCCTCATTTGTGTGGTTTATTTCTTGATTTATGTTAGTTTTTGGGGTTTTCTTCTAAAAAATCTGATCTATTGGAAACCCACTTTACCTCTTTTGCAATCTCTTTATTCCTTGCTTTCTTTATTGCAAATGGAAGGTAGAACTAAAAAGAAAGGATCTCGTGGTCCCTCTACATCTCGTTCGGCTCCTATCACAGTGCGCGACCTTCGATTGCCCGAGGATGATCCCGATTATGCGTGGGATATTCGATTGCCCAATGTAATAGTAGAACGAACTGTCAATCTTGTTCATGTGGCATCATTTGATATTGTATCTCTCCTTCAGTCTGTAGGATGGGATAACATACTACATAGGGGTGGGCCGACATACCGGTCCATTGCGCAGGCTATGTATGCTTGCATTACTGATTTTTCTACTGAAAATCTAACATTCACTATCTCTACCTGAGAAGGTCTAATTGATGTGGACCGTCATCTTATCTCTGGATTAATGGATATACATGTCAATAATGAAGGTATTCCCATTAGCACTCTAGTGGCAAAACCATCTGAAACTGAGAAGCAAATGCTCACTAGAGATTTATGCAATATAGATGGGAATGGAATACTGCTGGAAATGCGATTGCCTCAAAGTTTTTGTTACCCAGATACAAAATCCTTCATAGGATTTTCATTTCTAATGTTTATCCTCGATCTGGTAACAAAACCGAACTTACTACGTTCATGGTTCGTATTCTTAATTCCATCATATCTGAAACTTCTGTATGTCTTCCTTCTCTAATTTGTCATAACATCATTCAATTCCATCTCCATCCAGGTCACAGTGACATTCCCTTCCTTATCTTATGACTGTGTTAGACACCCATAGTTTAGTGGCTATGCCTGTTGGAGAGGCTCCCATTTCTCAACTCCCTTTCAACAACATTAACATTAACGAGATGAATTTGAAGCTGGCCCCTGGCCAGGTTGATGTGGGTGTTAGTGGAGCTACAACTGCAAATGAAGAGGAAGGTGGTTTGCCTCCAGATGATGTAAATATGGATGACCTTTTTGATGAAATTGAATCCGATTCTGCTACTGATCCTGACTATTAGCCATCTGACTTTGATGTGCGTTTGCACTCACTTCAGGAGAAGGTTGAAAACGTGAATGTGTCCCATGATATGCAATTTAAATATATACGCAAATATCTTAGGCGCATTAACAAGAGACTTCATCAAATTGACTCTTCCATACCTGCTCCTTCATCGGGTTCAGATTAGTATTTGAATTTGTGGTTTGTAATAACTTTTAAGATACTTGAATTTCTCTTGTTTTATGGGCTTGGACATGTTTGAACATGCTTTCTTATGGATTTAGTTAACTTGGTTAACTTACTTGTGAACTTCTCTTGATCATTATTCTCTCTCTCTTTTTTTTTTCTCTTCTATTTACTTCTTTAATGATCTACTTCCATTATCGCTCTTTCCTTTGTCATATTGTGACAAGAAGGGGGATAATTTATGATAATGATAATGTGTGATTGTGTGGATAGGTAGACAAATTTTTCATTGCATGAAGTTAGTAATAAAGGAGAGTAAGTAAGGGGGAGTATTGTTGGGAGAATATTGATGCATATTTCTTTAACCTGTTTATAACTGGTGCATGATTCTTTGACCAGGCTAAAACTAGTGCATGATTCTTTATTGTGCATGTTATGCTTATCTTATTATTATGAAGTGTGTTTTGTCACTAATTTGACAAAGGGGGAGATTGTAAGTGCTATGTTTTCTAGCTCCTATGATTGTTAAATTTTGTAGTGTCAAAACCTCTTGGAATCTGTATCTTGTGTAGCTCATCTTCATGTTCAATACAATTCTTGTACAAGTTCAAAATGATCCATTACAAGGTGTTCCGTTTTGAGATTCAAGCATCACAAGTATAAGAATTCAAGTACAACATCAACTGATAGTTCAAGCTTTCAAAGCTTCATCTAAGTCAAACCAATAGTCATTACTTTGGTACTCAAAGCTCAAGGTGAAATACAACTAAAGTACCTCAAGCTCAAGCTTCAAGATATTTCCAGTTCAAGCTTCAAAAGGTTACAAATTCAAGTTTCAAAGTACTTCAAGTTGAAGCTTCAAATTCAAATTCAAGCTTCATGTTTGTCAAGATAACAAGCTTCATGTTTGTCAAGATCAACAAGCAACTGAAGCAAAAGATGTTTCAATGTTCAAACATCGCTTATAAGGTATGAAAGACTCTAGATTGACCATAGCTTAGGTCATTGTTGATTGCATACTTTAATTAGGTCACTTTATAAGTGCATAGTCTGTTTTTCGAGTAGTCTTAGACTATGTTCGACTAGTCCTAGCACTGGCTCGACCAGTCCAAGAAATTCCTCGACCAGTCCTAAGTTTGTTACTAATTTTCAGAATTTTTTGTTATTGCCTCGACCAGTCCTGGAGATTGCTCGACCGGTCGAGTGAACAGTGCTCGACCAGTCCAAGGCTCGACTTAAAGTCCAGCAACTAAAATGAGTCCCACACGACCAGTCATGGACAGGACTCGACCGGTCGAGCAGGTCCTTCGACCAGTCATGGAACGGCCTGATCTTATCGCGCACAAAACTTCAAATGTTTGTTGGTCCTTCGACCAGTCGAGCTGACCCCTGGGCCAGTCGAGTGATCAGTTTCTGCACTTATAAATAGAGCACGATTTTCAGAGTTTTGTATCCAATTCAATCAAAATCAAGACACCACTCTGAGAGATAAGTTTGTGATATTCTTTAGCTATTTAGTACTCATTTAATATTCTCTTTAATTAGCTTTTTGCATTTGATTTTGTATTCTACATTCCAATCTTATTTGAATAAGGGATTGAAATTTTCCCATTTCTTGGAATCAAAATCAAATCAAGCTAGCCCAAAGTGATTTAATCTAAAATCCATTTAGAACTTAGAACCATTTCATAAGTGAGTGTGAACATTGAACATCTACGATTGAACTTCTACTCCGAATTGGTTCTACCGGGCTGCAACAAAGGAGAATATCCAGATAAGTATTTTACAGTTTTTGTAAATCTATTCTTTTGGTTTCTTTGAGATTGTGCTAGAAAAATCTCTTTCTTTTGGTTTGTCTGAGGTGATCCAGAAAACTCAGAGTGTGGGGTTTTTGAATTGTGTAAGCTCACTTGAAAAACACAATTGTGAAGGTTTTAGGTGAACCTTGAAAAACCTATTTCATAGTGAACGCTAATATCCACTGTGTGAGGATATTAGTTGTGGAGTAGTTGTGTGGCTATTTTTCTAAACAGTTAGTGTACACACAAGCGAACCACTATAACTTCTGGTCTTGTGGTGATTGATTGATTGATTATTACATTGTGTGGATGTTGTAATTTCCCTTTATGCATTTGTGGAGAATGTTGTAATCTTTTTATGCAAGTGTGGGAATGTTGTAATAACTTAGTTTCTTTCTTTGCTATTCTTTCTTTCTTCCTCTGTATCGGTTTGAGATTTTGATACACAGACCGTTCTAGGAATCAAGTTGTCCTACCATAAGCCATTGGTTTTTGGTGTAAGGTTGTCCTTAGAACAACATTTGTATCAACCTCTCAATACTTGTACATTTGAGGTTGTTTTACATTTCTGCATTGTGGGATTGTTTAAGTGCTATCTTTATTTATATTTGTTTAAATTCAACATTTAATTTTTAATTTGCCATAGTCCTATTCACTCCCCCCCCCCCTCTAGGACTCTTAGCTCGGCCTTTTCAGCTATCTCATGGAACAAGGAATGGTGTATTGCCCACGTTGTTAGGTCCACCAACAGTTAAGTGCTTTGGACCCAATGCCCATATGAACCAATTTAAGTGCATGTTCTCACTTGTATCACACACATGCAAGTGAGCTTGCAAGTTTCCTCTTTAAAACTAACAAACCTCTCTCTCAATGGTTGGATAAGTTGGATTTTCGAATATTGAGAGATCCTTCTGGATGGGCTGGAGGCCACGTATACTAAGACAATGGGTTGCATGCATAACCCGATTAAGCTTATTCTACAATGGACTTGCAAAGGAACGGTCCTGGCATAATTAACACAAGGTTGGTGCAAATATTCCAAGCACTGTATGGTTAAAATTTTGTGGTAATAGAGTATTATGTAATATCATATATTGTAGAATTGATGGATCATCTATGCATCAATAATGGAGATCTAACACAATAATCTTAAAGGTGTATCTGATTGGGAAGACATTCCCGTTGTTGTGATTTGCCAAGAAGGGATCTTAGTCTTCCACACCTTACACCCTTATGAGAACCTCTTAATGTGACAAGGGTTTTCTCTATTATGTTGGTAAGGGGACTAAGACATGTATTTATAAGAAAGAGGGCTATAAAAGCTTACCCATCACACTTCTCTCCTTCAGGGTCTCCACACTGTAGGTTTCCATATCTCACTTAACAACCGTGTATAGGGAACACCGTTCAAGTGTCCCACCCCAAACCTATTTGCAATGATCACAATTGTAGTAGGGCTCACTGAATTACTCAATTTGAATAATCTAACGATCATATCTAAATCGATGATCATGTATGGCCTACCTGATGGAGTCTTACATTCTCCCACTTGGGCTTCATTGATCTCTGAATGAAAAAAAAAATTATTTTATTTGTGAAAACAATTTTGTGAAACATATTTGCTTTTAAAAGTTCCTAATGGGAGTCCTACTGAGTTTTAAAACAACACCATTGGATAATTATGAGCAACACTTGTCAGATCCAGTCTATCAAGACCATTGATATTGAATCATGGTAGTCAACACAACATTTATAGTTTTTGAAGTGTGACAAATCACGGTAATGAATACTAATAGCCTTAATGATATGGATCGAAGATATATGGTGTGGTATGAAGATTACACGTCTAATGTGATCATACGTGCCTATCTTCAAGTAGTCCTACCAAATGTGTCACCAAGACACAAACCAAAGTCTTGCTCACTCAAAACTAAATGTGCACATTGAAGGAGAAACAAGATACAAACTGAATAACAGAATCATCAATGTATATAAATAGATCTCTAAAATGTCTGTAAATAATCGGATAAAAAATGAAAGCCTCCACTATTCAAATACATCATTGGGATTTACAACTCTCATAGACGTCACATGTTCCATAAAGAGCGTGATAGTAAGGCCTTTAGTGAGAGAATCCACTATCATCTACCTCGTGCCGATGAGTTCTATAGACACTTGACAATTCTGAACTCTCTCATTCACAACAAGATACTTAATGCCAATATATTTTGACCTTGATAAATGCTTGTTGTTATTGGAGAATTTAACTGCAATTGAACTATCATAATAGATTTTCAATGGTTTCGAGATCATCTGCACAACCTGTAAACTAGAGAAAAAACTCTTAAGCTAGATCGCCTGACTTGTGGCTTCATGACAAGATATATACTCTGCTTGCATGGTAGAAGAAGTTATAATCAACTGTTTCATGCTGTTCCATGATGCGAATCCTATCATGCCCCAAATCTAGAACCCAGGCCCTACTACTTCCCAAGTCCCGAACTCGGGTCGCGACAGCTTCCTTGCTACTCGCCGGACTTGGTGAACGGTTAGCGAACTTCCCGAACGCCAAACCTAGCTCATGGTGAGGGAGTTTTATTTTATTTTTTTATTTTATGGAATGGTTAATCTGATTAGGTGGTTATACCTTTTTATACATGGCATCAATGCATATCCAAGAAATGAACCTGGTCGACATGCCACACACATGATGGTGCATCAGCTCAACAATGGGGGAGAAGAGATAACAAATCCCCTATAACTCCTGCACACACCATGCTACTAAACATGTCCTGAAAAGGTATAAATAATCTGTATGAGCAAACCACAGTTCGTGAGTCTATTGCGTGCCAGGAGTAAAACACGGCTTATCATTGCACTCCCGTAAAGACATCCAAAACAACCACAGACATATTATCAACCAAGCATGTTATCATAGGTGAGCATGTTATCAACTAAGCATATTATTAAAGTTCGTCAGGTTATCATAAATCATGTGATTAATTTTAGGCATACTACTCGGACGAACGATCATAAATCATGAGAATAGCCAATTATCATGTACAACATAATTAAATTACACATTCCACTATAGAGCATATGATGGAAAATGAATAACAAAGTTGGTGCGTGTAGTTGGGATGATAGTACACGGTATCGCAAGCTGTGGGGTTCATCACAAGGGACTTCTATCCAAACCAATCTCATACCTAATTTGGATAGCTAGACTCAGTGTGGTAAACCCCTGAGTGGATAATGATTTAGTTGCACACCACCAGCCTGAGTGGACAATGGATGAGTGAATGCATGCGTCAAATGCTATACATGCAAGTCCTACTCAATAAGTCCACATCTCAATACAGTTATCATTACTGGAATCATCACCGAGGTCTAGTACACTTTCGACACTGGTTGCCGCCCATTGTGCGTAAGACCAAGCAAGTGCAAAAGACCTCACTATCTGCCTCGCCAGTGGTACACAAAAACCACCCGGTCTCGATAGCGAATCCATTTCACGAGCTGGTCAAACTCAACCTAGCATATAACCGTCTGCACCCGTGTGGGTAAGGTCAAAACCCCTTCCAACCGACCCCGACATAGTGGGAGATGTGGCTTACCGGTATCTAGCCATCGTGCCCTAATGAATCCACTCGGTTTAGACGTTGGAGCATCCTACTGGTATCATAAGGTTTAGGGACTTTCACCCAGGGATGCCTGTGATGCCCTATAACCTCAGTAATTTTCGGTGTCCATCATCCGCCACCGTCAACAAGGCTACGGGACCACCTCCCTGGTGTCTATAGGGAGTATATGTACATATCACATATAGTGCAAAATGCATGACTCACACTATCCAAGGCATGCATCAAACCTGCGCATATCGCGTGAATCATGTGGGGCGACCCTGTCTCATATAGAGTCCCCTAAGTGTCTCAAGCCGAACGACATATACTATGAACAATCGTCATCCACAATAGGCATACAAATGATGCGTATGAGATATGGTAAGGTACAATCATAAGCACTATGCCTGAGTTGTGTAATACCGCATTAAACATAAAGTATGGTTAAATCAATATAAAGAAAGTGCTATGTCAACATAAAGAAAATGGTATTAGCAAACATTCAGTGTGACTCTCACGCCAATCACTAATGTAACGCCACAAAAATTATTAGGCGTCATACCAACATTTTACGCCGAATTATCGAAATCATGCAAGCTTGTGCATGAAGTACATAACATACAAAGATTCACATGCATTATCAATATCATGGCCATCATCCAACACTAGCATCTTACATGCCCTAGGCATTATGCTTCTATCATGCATGATGTTATCCTTACGTTCACAAGCATATAATTTATTTATTATCATTCAAGCATAAAGTAAAACATAGTTATCTTATGCATGAGATCATCGTGACCATCAACGTGTGCATTATTCTCACTTGGATATCAATATCATCTCCTATGTAACCAATGTCAAGCAAAGCATAGTGATTATACATGTATCATCGTCATGAGCATCAACACGTGCATGATTATCAACTAAACTATCAACATTATCATTCAATGTAACGATCATTAAGTAAAACATGGTGATCAACTAGCATATTCTGTCATCATATACATGTACATACTATCGTCATCATTAGCATGAAGGCCACTTCCACTTCACGATTAACATATGCAACGTCACAACTACCACAAACAACTACTCATTCATCATCAATGCATATGCCATCAATTCACCATCTATTAAATCATCAACATTATAGATATTAACCCTAGCATAATCACCATCAATTAGATCATACATTCATAATAACCAACAATTCACCATCATCATCACAATCATTAATAGGTGCATCCCACCTAGTGTGACCCCCACATTGACCTTGCACTACACGTAAGGTACATGATCATATAAGTTAAGTGTGGGTCCCATGTGGTGGACCACTGAGCAAATTCCATATAGGATAAACATCCAATTACCGGGCTCTTTGATGATGTGGATCCAGTCACATGGATAAGTGGGCCCCACAAGCTGAAGGTGCAAGTTCAACACATGATTGTGCCCCACATTTTACCACAAGTATGGTTAATGAGCTTTTCATTGATTTAACATTCTTGTGGTATGGCCCACTTAGGTCTAGGTTTTGTTTATTAGTGGACAACGGTCCCACACCAAAGGAAGTATACATGGATACATACCTCTAAGGTGGATCCCATAACATGACTGGGCCCCACAACTCCAACATTAAATAGGAGATAAACTTACAATCCCAAACATAAGACTCACATTCTAACATTGCACAGATTCCACATCGTGTTGGACCCATGAACCTCATTCACAAGTAAAATATGAAGGCTTGTCTATTATAACTTATATAATCTAAATGGGCCCCTTTAAGTGTGGCCCAGTTAACTAGTGGTAGTGTGCAAGGCACGCTGCCCACTACACAATTGGCCTACCTAGCGGGCCTAAGAAGATTTACCATGACGGGCTTTCTACTCCCATGTGTTTCTCTTGGTATTGGGCCCATTGGGCCTTGGTTTTGCTTCATTTTAATTAGCCCAAGGCCACATATGACCTAGGAGAAATTTACACAATGTACTAAGTGGGCCTTATTTAGCAAGGGTGCGGCTCATACAAGATAGCCCACTTGGGCCTTAGGATTGCCTCATTTATATGGGCCCAAGGCCATCCATATCTTAAGACAACAACTGGGCAGCAAGATCAGTCCACTACATATTTTACAAGTTATATAACACTCATTTATAAAACATGCTAGGTGGGCCTCATCAGATGAAGGGAATGACACATACAAGACAACCCACACTAGATGACCCACCCAAGGTTATGGGCTCACCAACACCAACGATTTCTTTTCCATGGTTTAGTTGCTGCATTAAATGCCCTGGGAAGGTGGTGGACCCCATTAATGTGGCCTACATGAATTCTATTTCAAACAGACTTTTGGTGTAAGGTTGGTTCCGGGTCATTTTGGAGTCAGATTCATGATCACGTGGGCCTACATATGGTGAAAGAAAATAGCTGCCTGATAGCTCTATGTATGGGCTTTACAAATTATAAGGCATGCCTCTTTGTTTGGGTGAGTACAATTTATGGTGATGGCCCAAACATAGGTACTTAGAGAAACTGTGCAGGAAACACAGTGCAAAATTAGTTTTGACCCAAGTTGGAGTACGTCCCATGATCACGAGGGACCAACTTTTGGAATGCCTTCAGGTGACCTTGGTATTCATATATATGGACTTTAAAAAAATATGAGATGGGACCAACGGATTATGTACACATAATATTTGGTATAAGGTCAAATATATATATTTTAATTTTTTGCACAGAATTCTCTGCACAACCATGCCTGGCCCCACTTTGAGATCCACTCCCCGATCATGTGGGGTATGATTTAACCCAGGTAAAATATTATTTATCTATTAATTGGTATAGGTTAAAGGTTACAAGTGGTGGCCTACTCATATCTTCTGCGTGGGGTCCACTACAGAGGCCTAAAGTTGGTACAAAACATAAAATAATCAGACGGTTTTCAGCAATGGACTGTCACAACTTAGGGCCCACTTTCCAAACACTTGGGGATCATTCCTAACAAAAAGGTGGGACATCCCATCTCAATGATATAAGAATTAAACATCCCCCATAGTGCTACCCTTAAATACAGAGCGTGGGGCCCACTACAAGGTGTCAAGGAGGCCTACATGCAATACAGTTAAGTACTTAGAAAATTTCAGCAAATAAAAAGTGCAAAGGAAACGAAATAGATCCAATGGTAAGTTGGGCCCACACACTAGCAAACCATAGATAAGAGATACACAACAATGTACATGGGTGTCCATATTGGATGAACTAATAAAATGTATAAATGGCCAGTGATCCCACACCCAAATAGGTCAATAAGAGGATGAATGTTATGTACAACATAGATCCAACATACACATCAAGTAGCACATGTAATGTATTGATCAAATCACTATGACCAGATCCTCTGTTGGAAAATCTGATCTAATGGATGGTTTGGGAATAAGTCATTTATATCGTATGTAGATTTCCAACTATACAGAGCCTTAGATTCATCTGGAACATATAAAATATATTAAGATTTATCCTTATGGAAGTATTTATCAGTTCATAATTTCCTAAAATTTATCATGAAATAATATGACCATGGGGAATAAGTCATTTATATTGTATGTAGATTTCCAACTATACAGAGCCTTAGATTCATCTGGAACATATAAAATAATTTAAGATTTATCCTTATGGAAGTATTTATCAGTCCATAAGTTCCTTAAATTTATCATGAAAGAATATGACCATGGGGACCATACATATGAAATTAAATATCTCAAGTAAGTTAAGAATAAATATCAAATATATCTGACCGTTGGAATCACGGAAATGACCCACACAAGAATGGTCATAACAAGCCTCCAAATACATTTTCGTATAAGGCCAAGATCTCAGTCGTCCGAACTCCGATCGAGGCTTATTATATATTGTTGGAAAGCTGGTTCGATTTTCTACGAATCCAATAGAACATATTTTTCTAATATATTCATTAAAGGAATTAAAAATGGGTCTATTTTTGGCAAATCGGAATCCTACATGTGCTGCTGGACAACAGCCAAGTAAAGTTGATTCCACGGATGATTGGACCGTTGGATGGCTACGAAATTTAGCTCAGAGTTAGCTAATATTATGTTCATATTATTCCCACATTTCAACTCCTATCTTTGCATGGTTGATTTTATTTAATTTTTAGAAGTTGCAATGTAACAGCCCAAATTTTTCCCAACCTGGAGTTAGACGTCCTTAGGTGATGGGTCAATCCTAACTCCTGATTAACTTCTCAAACACTCACTTCAAAGGTCTCAAAATCCCTTCTTCAAACCATTTTCTTGAAAACCTCACCTTTCCTTCACAAATCTCACCTTTCATTGTCTTATCCTTCAAATTTGTCTAAGTGTTTCCATATTAGACACAAATCTAGGCGAGTATAACGACTCGGCAAATCCTGTACAAAGACCCGAGTACCATCTTGAACAGAAATCACTTAGGATCAATTCCTTTAGAAATTAGCCAAGGTTTACCTAGTGTTAAACTAGAGTTCATATGAAATCCACTCTAATTACTTTAAATATGATCTGCAAGACCCAAAACTTGTAGAATCAGTGACGCTAGGATACACTAAAACCTAGGATCAATCTCATTACCCGGCTGCTCTCGGGAGCATCACGAAACTCCATATCAGATCTAAACCGCACATCGAAAGTCCGAATAATACGAAGTTATAGAATTAGGACCGCCTAGCTGGGCTTGACAACCATCTCGGAAATCAAGACCAGATAGTGTCCCTAGGCTATTCGCTTGAGCCCGGAGCAAGGAGTGTGAGAAAAGTGAAAATAATTATAAATTAAATACAAAATAAAGAAATCTGACATGTTTCGCTTGCGGGTTAGTATTAGACAACCAGACCGTCAGAATCAGGCTAAATTACACCCTCGGATCAGGGATATTTCCCCAAGCATATCCATGTACTCGAAAATGCAGATTGAGGTCCACTGACCGTTGAACAGAAACCGGTCCGCCCTTTGTGATCTGAGAACCCGATTGGAATGAAAACTCAAAGGACCATATCCAATGACAGTAAGGTTAAGTCCGACTGCACACAGAAAAGGGGCCTCCAGAAGTGCTCCGTTGAGACGGAACAGACTCCCTTTGGACATAACCTAAGTATACTTTGGCCCTGGGCCTAATTTTGGAAGTTCTGGGCCTATATAAGAGACCTTAACCCCCTCTCTCCCACACCATACGAATTTGAGAAAAAAACCTAAGGGTGAGAAGAGAGAAAAGAGAAAGAAAGTGTGAGAGATGTGGGAGAATCTTTCTGCCGCTCTACCCTACCGCTACACAAGCTTAACCACCTCATTCTAATCGCTCTTCCGGTGATTCCAACATCATTTCTAGGTAAGAAACCCTAACCCTAATCTGATTTAAGGTGTTGAGAGTTGTAAGTTATGAAATAACTAATCTAAATCGTGTATTACATTGCCGAATCATCGTAGGCGAAAGCTAAACAAATCTATCGAGTTTCTTATGCTCCTACGGTGTAAAGGTGCGGACTTTAGATGTATAGGTTATGGTTTTCAAGGCTTCCAATGCCGGTTAATGATTTATTCATGATATGGGTGCTATTTCACATGCAAATAGTGTCGTCTGTTTCCCGTTTCAGTTAGAGATGAACTATATAGTATTTTGCCTAATCTATGTATATGTTGAAATATTTGAAAATGTTTGGAATTTGGTTTTGTGGTTAACATGTTTAATTGTCATGAATATATGCTTAATACGTGTGCGACAACTCCCTAGCGAAAGGACTTGCCCTAAATCCCATTTCGGCAAAAAATAGTATATGTGTGAAATGTGTAGCCCAAGTGTTTGTGAAAATGTTCAAATGAATATGAAATCCAGATTCAAGCATGCCATGATTATCCGTCGTGGGTACATGCACGTGGCATACGGGGTAACTCCCTAGTGAAAGGATTTGGCCTAGCACATGTGTGATCATCATACATCACGTAAGGTGATGTATGTAGTCTATGTGTTTGTGAAAATGCGTGAATGTGATAGTGTTCACCAAGAACACTTCGTATGAGGATCGAGATAGACATCTCGGTTACCTTACTAGTGTGAATGATTTCCTATATGTACGCTCTCATGTATGGTCTGTTTTACTATGGAATGATTGTGTGCAAAAATCATGCTTGTGTTGTATTTTTCATAATATGCTCATGTGATTGAACATTCTTGACTTATGAAATGTATATGTGTGGCTTCCTGTTTAAGTTGAAACATTCCGTAAAGGGTGATGGGGGAGCGGAGCAACGAGTGCGTGCAACAGCCCTGGCAGCCCTGAAGCGGATGTTATTGGACCTTTGATTGTATGATTTGGAATCATGATTCGTTACTGCTTTGACTGTCTTATATGCTTACTTGATGAACGGGTTGAGTTTGGGACTAAGAGTTAGTCCAGGCAATCGGTAACGGAATGGAATTCGTGGTTGGGATTCATTCACCACGTAGGATGCGTTTGGTGAACCCGAGTCATACATCGGTTGGCGGCAGTGGTTAGGCCACACGAAGTGCTTGCACTTCATGTCGTTCAATTGATCGTGCGCTCAAGCTAGTCGAGCTCGTCAAGTAACCCGATCTGTCTTATGTATGTTCACCATGTTTGGTCGCTTCTATTTGAACCTAGGGTACCAAACTTACCAATGGAATCCCATTAACCATGGTACCTCGATCCGCCAAGACTCATGAGCCGGGCATGGTGGTATGGGACACCGTGGTCGAGCTATCGGCCTACGCTGGGGCCACGTGCCTCCCCATAGTAACCATTGAGCAACCAGACTCGTGAGCCGATTATGGTGGTATGGGACACTATATTCGAGCTATCGGCCTACATTGATAAGGTGATGGGGGAGCGGTGCAACGAATGTGAGCAATAGCCCTTGCAACCCTTTGTAGTGACCTCGAGCGTACTCTGAGTCTACGTGGAGGCGACGACCCTTCCGTAGCGACAGGAGTACATACTAGGCCTGTATCAGCTTAGTGATGAACCGTTAAAAAGGTGATGGGGGAGTAGTGCAACGAATGCGAGCAACAGCCCTGACAGCCTTTGCAGCGACCTAGAACCACACTATCGTATGAGATTATCTAGGATTGACGACCCTAGAATAGATCATGTTTGAAAATGATACAAGTGAGGTACCTTAGTTTCCCAATCCTACTGCTTGAAAGGACTAATAACAACTCGGTAATCATGTCATCATCGCACTGCATGTGCCTGGTAGATGTGGAACACTGAGGGATGAACGCATGCCGCGAACGTAAGATGGTGTCACATGAGGGTGGTTTGGCAAGGGCATACATCATGTCATTTCATACTTGCATTAACAAGAGTAGTTAGGATTGATTGATTTTATTGCTTTATCATTACTGCTTGACTGAGTTGATAACATGCTAACCTATGCTTTATTGTTCCACTGAGTTAGCTACTCACTCCCACGTTACGGGATGGTGTTTTAAAACACCCACCAGACCCTGTATCAGATGCAGGTATCACTGGAGCACAGGAGACTGAGCCCGACTTCTATGACAATTAGGAGGAGTTCTCCTACATGCAGTTCGCTGGAGGCTTCACATAGGCTGTCCAGTGCTACGGGGCTACAGGGTTTATGATTCCAGTTCTACTACTTTGACATGTTAATTCAGTAACAAATACATGTATATGGTGACTCAGTTGGTGTTCATACTCTTGAGATCGAAATTATTTTGTAACTACATCTATATACACCTTTCAGTCTTCCGCTTGCGTTTTATACATGGATCTGGAGTATGAATTACTGTTTTGGTATAATCTCACTCATGTTTATTGCACCGACACAGACAACATTTAATCATCATTATCTATGTTGCATAAGTGACGTTTTGGAACTCGAGAGTTGAGTTGCTACTCGACCCTCGAATTTTCGGGATGTTACATGCTATCCAGATACAAAAACGGGATTACATGCATGTGAAGGGTGTTGATATAATTTTTATCATGATGGACTATACTGACGTGGGCCACCTTACTGACCACCATGGCTAGTAATATATCAACCCATGGGGCTCCACACTAGTGGGCCCCATGCATATCAAGAAAAATAAAAGAGAGAAAGATGAGAATGAGGAAGATGGAAGGAGGGGTGCAAACTCTCTTAAAATCTCAGAATTTTTCTAAGTATAGCAAAAGGATGAGTGTAAGAGACCTCCTACTCTTATATAGGGAATTGGGGGTTAAGGTGGGAAGATGTAATGCCCCGGTTTTTTAAACCCAAGTATATGACTCGTTTTTCAAAAACTCGAGTGTTAACCTCTCAAATTCAGTATAAATTTGAACTGCTTATCAGTAATCAGAGTTAGCAGCAAATGTTGACGGAATAAACCATGCATTGTATAAAAATGTTTCAATCATTATAAACATCCAAATGTAGCACCCATACAGGACTTATACAATTCCCAAATAGCAAAGTTCATTAAATAAAAATAGAAATCTATCATCTAATAGTGGAGCTCAATATGGACCGTAGAGACCTCAACTAGCACCACAGTTACCTGATCTGCTCTAGCAACCCAGTGAACGGCATCGGCTCGCTCTACACCTACATCAACTGATATGGTTTGATAGCGTCAATGGCTATCGCAGTGAAGAGTACCCTCTAAGATTTCACACTCATTATTCATAATCCAGAATAGATTGCAAGTCATAAGAATGTATATATTAAGTAGCGCAATTCATAATCACGATCATATACTAAAAAATTAAGCCAGTTAACATAATCTCAACATTAAGGAAATGTAATAACAATTGTAATGCAAGTGGAAGTGTCAAGATAGTCAAATAATCAATCATACAATTTTTTATTGCACCTGGAAATCACGTTGTACGTGAACTCCGCAAGATAGCTAGAAAATCGATAAGCGAACTTCAGCTCCAACCAGAAATCATGGTACAACTAAACTCCTCAAGGTGAATAGAAAATCAACCTTTAAACCTCTACTTCACCTGGAAATCATATCATACGTGAACTCCGCTAGATGGCCAGAAAATCAATAAGGGAACTTCAGCTGCACCTGAAAATCACGGTACGACTGAACTCCGTAAGATGAAGGAAAAGTCAACATACAAATATCTACTTTACCCAGAAATCACATCGTACGTGAACTCCGCTAGATGACTAAAAAATTGATAAGTGAACTTCAGCTCCACCTGAAAATTATGATACAACTGAACTTCACAAAATGAAGAGATAATCAACATACAAACTCTAGACCACTCGAAAATCATATCATACGTGAACACCGCAAGATGACTAGAAAATCGATAAGCAAACTTCAGCTCCATCCAAAAATCAGTATGATTGAACACCACAAGATGCTTAGAAAACCAACATACAAACCTCTACTTCACTCGAAAATCATATCGTATGTGAACTCCGCAAGATGGCTAGAAAATCGATAAGTGAACTTCAAATCCACCCAGAAATCAGGGTACGACTGAACTCCGCAAGGTGAAGAGACAATCATCATGGGAACTCTGGTATCATTCGAAAATCGTATGAACTCCGCAAGATGGCTAGAAAATTGATAAATGAACTTTAGCTCCACCCAGAAATCATAACGAACTCCGCATAATGACTCAAAAATCAACAATGTATGCGAATATAGTCAACAAGCCAAAAAGGGTGTCAATATCCATCAAAGCCACGAGGGCAAATATGTGGTCCAAGTTGTGTAAGGTAAATGTGCGATCCAAGCCGAGTCGGAGACTCATTGCAACAACAGCCCACAAGAAGAAAGATGAAAACATCCTCTCTCTCTCTCTCTCTCTCTCTCTTCTTCTTCTTCTTCTTCTTCTTTTTGTACCGTCCAACAGCTGCTGGACCAAACCAGGAGCAGGCTTGACCCAACCTCTGTTGGCTCTGCCCGAGCTTGGTGCAGTAACACAGTCGCACTTCTCTCTATCTCTACTCTTTTCCTTCTTCTTTCTTTGATGATCGAATAGGGTCGGCGATCAAACTCAAACCGAGCTCGGTCTGGGTTCAGCTAGTGAAATAATGGCGGGCGGCGCTCCATCCTCTCTTCGCTTTCTTCTCTTGTTTCTCTCCGTCCCTGCAACAGTGCTAGAATCACTCAGCCAGGATTGAGTCGACTCGACCTAACATGGCGGGAGGAACGACGCCCTGGCTATTTTGTTTTTCTTTCCTTTCTTTTCAATGGGCTGCCCTAGCTAAAAGAGAGCTTAAATAGGGCTCTCTTAGTTCGTTTATACAGGATTTGAATGCAACTAATCCTTTAGATTAGTTGCGTTTTAACAACTTTAAGCAGCAAGATATCTTTGATGGCATAACCGATCCTGCTTGCATGATTGCAATCTGGAGCCACAGATGGAGTTCTGACGCCATGGCCCATCAAATGATCGTCACAGATCAGACAATGGGGCCCACACAATGGTGGTGGTTTCTTTCAGCCAATAGAGAAGATGGCCTGACCGTTAATGGCGGGTCATTGTTGGGTGGTTGATTCGATGATTAGAGGCAAATGGACGGCGTGGATTCTTCCTCTGACCACAATGGGGTTCACTAAATGGAAGGTTGTTAGCACTTTTATCCTAATGAGCTTAACTTCATCTTACGGTGGTGGCGGAAGAAAACTCAATCAATAGCCAAAGGAGAGCCCTAGTTTAGAGGGCTACGATGGCTCTACATGGAGGGTTGAGATGTTGTAGAGGAAAACCACATGGATCCCCAGCGTGGAAAGAGGGAAAATGGAAATCTTTCTATTTTAAAAAATAACCAGCTTCACAAAACCATTTCACGTCTGATCTTGTGTGCGCACGTGTCTAATCCAACAGGTGGATCGACCATGGTTTTGTTCATATTCGGGTCCTTTACAAGATGGACGGTTCGGATCCATCATTCAGATTATCATGGTGGGTCACATCGCGTCCAAATAGACGTTATCCGTTTAAAGGCGCTAAAGGTGTGAGGCAGGGAGAAAGCTCTCTCCTTCATTCCCATTTTTGTCTGGTCAGACCCGGTTTGACCGGGCTCCCCGATCCGGTGCACCTCGGGTGTGCTCAATAGTGCACACACACTCACGTGTGGGGTCCACCATGATGTCTGTGGTTCAATCCAATCCGTTCATCTGTTTTATCGGCCCGCGTTATGGCCCAGTCCAAAGAACAAAGTAGATCCATGACTTAGGTGGGCCATATCATCTGAATTATGGCCATTAAGTGCCAACCACTATCGATTTGCGATGATCTGTGGTCCACTCTTGTGATCAGAACCGTTCATCTAACTAGTGAGCCACCCAGGGCTACTATATATTTTAAACTGATGTCATTTTAACTAGATGGGTCACACAAGATTTATTTTTTGGGTTCAAACTATGATTCCCATCCATTCGAGGGTCGGATCGATTCTAAACCTGACTGTCGGTGGTCTCTGGCATTCCCCACCACATTTAGAGGAAACATGGTAGTTTACTTATGTGTTTAAGTTATGATTAACGCGGATCAAAAGTTCTTGGTCCATGACCTGATGGACGATGGATTTGAGGATCTAACGTTTGATATTGGCAATGGGCGGTTCGATTTGTCTATTAGGGTGTTTAAAACCATAAGAGTAGATTTCTCTGGTGGTATAATGGTCCATCTTGATAATCGACGGACGGATGCATTGACTCATAGTCCTAAATCACTCCCAAGGGTCATATATAAACTACAATGTGTGGATGTTCATGTAAATTTGAGTTCACGTTTACTAAATTAGGTCATCATGGTAACACCCAAGTACTGAAAAGTACGGGGTGTTACACAATATGATGTGGCAAGTCTATGGGATCTTATTGGTGCTAAAAGTGATGTGGAAGGTGGTGTATGGTATGGGTAGTGGATGGATGAGGTAGATAGTGCTAAGCATACATTGGCCAAGGCGGAAGAAATCTAGACATGCATTGGGTAATGGATGGATAAGGGTTGTGGGTTGTAGGTGATGCATGGTGGATGATGAAGTGGAGTGTCGCAATTGGTTGTTTGAAGTAATGTGGCACAAATCAAGACATGCATTGGATGCATGTGTAGGATGAGGTGTACGTGGGCCATGATTAGGGAGAGGGCTAATGATGGATTTTGGGGTAGGATCCAATTTTGTCTCATAGTGCAATGTCTTATATGTGCTAGCTCATTTTTTTTTATCATATAGTAATTGTCCTATTTTGTGATAATTCCTATGTTCTAGAAAGTGGGCTTTAGGCCCACATCAGCCCAAGTCCAATGGGCCTAGCACAATAAATGTTGCTCATATTACAGGATACATAATTTGGCTGTTGATTTGATGGGTCATATCTCACTAACGGAGAATCAGATTGACACACGATTTTCGTCGTGGCGACTGCAGTGACGACGTGATCCACATGATAGAGGTTTCAAGGTTATCTGAGAAAAATCACTCGGGTGGGGTTTCTAGGTGTGCTGGGGTGCAGTGTATGGTCTATCAATGGTGCAAGTTGGGACATGTATGCGCATGAGCGGTGTTACAAAGGACATGGATCTTACAAATCCACTACCCATCATAAATACATAACATGAGGTGGACTTCTTATTGTCAAGACAATCCGTAAAATTTGCATATGTATATCCAACTAGCTACAAACGGTCAGATCTCCTATACGTGAGTGCGAAGTCCTTTGTCCTTTGCAGATAGCCCAATACTTTCTTAACAACTATCCAATGGTTCATCAATAGATTGCTAAGGTACCTGCCCAACATTCCAACCACAAAAGCAATATCCGGATGCATACAGATCTGAGCAATCATGATGCTCCCTACCACTGATGCATACGGAATATCTTTCATCTTGTCCTTTTCTAAGTAATTCTTAGGACATTGAACTTGGCCAAACCTATCACCTTTTATAATAGGTGCTTGGCCAGGAGCACAACCTTGCATGTTAAAACTTTCGAGAACCCTATCAATATAGGCCCTTTGCAATAAGCCAAATAGTCCATGCGATCTATCCCAGCTAATATAAATGCCAATGACAAATGATGCATCACTAAGATCTTTCATCTCAAAGTTTTGAGATAGAAATTTCTTAGTCTCACACAACAGTCCAATATCTGTACTGGCCAACAAAATGCCACCAACATATAATACTACTTCCACTAACTTTCACATATATACACTCATCCGCAGTGTTTTCAATGAAACCATATAAGGAAACAAGTTCATGAAACTTTAGGTACCACTGTCGTGATTCCTGTTTCAATCTATAAATGTACTTCTTGAGCTTGTAGACTAGATGTTCTGAGCATTTTGCTTTAAAACGTTTTATCTGCAACATATATATGTTCTCACTTAGATCTTCATTAAGGAATGCATTTTTTATGTCCATTTGATGTAACTCTAAATCTATATGAGCCACAAGAGACTTAATGATCCTAAATGAGTCTTTCTTGGACATAGATGAGAAAGTCTCCTTAAAGTCAATGTCCTCACACTGACTGAAACTCTTTACAACTAGTCTAGCTTCATACTTGTCGATATTGCCCTTGGATGAATACTACTTACAACCAATTGGCCTAATCCCTTTAGGCAATTTAACAAGGTCCTGGGCTTTGTTATCCCTCATGGATTTTAATTCATCCTTTATGACATAGAATCAATGAGAAGAATTTGCACTTTTTTTTACTAGTGAAACAAATACAATATCATTTTCAGCCCCAATGTCAAATTTATGCTCCTGCAAATAGACGATGTAATCGTTTATAATCACAGATCTTCTCTCTCTATGCGATCATCTTAAATGCTCAAAATTTTGAATTGGGTTTTCTATTTTGTCATCAGTGGGTTGTAATTGAGGCTCTACATGTTCATCCATAAGGATCTTAGGGTTTGTTGTTGGACATACGACCACGTTACTCTGAACGATTGTGGTGGGAATCACAATCCTCTCTTCCTTAAACACAATGTTTCTTAAGTTCGTGCTCTCACTATCTTCAATACTCTCAATAAACTTAGAATTCACAGTCTTAATGACTCTCATGGAATAAGATGAATAATAAAATCTAAATCCTTTGGATCTTTCTGGATATCCAATAAAGAGGCAAATAACCATTCTATGGTCAAGCTTTCTTTCATGCGGGTTATACGGTTTGGCTTCTGCAGGACAACCCCATACATAAAAGTATTATAAACTAGCCTTTTACCTTGTCCACAATTTTTATGGAGTTTTCATTATAGTCTTACTTGGAACTCTATTTAAGATATGCACATTGTTTTCAACGCATCACCTCATAAAGATTCTAGTAACGTTGAATTACAAACCATAAACCGCACCATGTCCTTTAGGGTGAGATTATGCCTTTCTGCTACACCATTTTTCTCTGGGGTACCAGGCATGGTATACTATGCGACGATGCCATGATCTTGTATATATCAAATGAATGACCCTAGATTATACCCAGATTCATCATACCTTCCGTACTACGTACTCACCACCATGCTTGGATCTAACGACTTTTATCTTTCTATCGAGTTAATTCCCGACTTGAGACTTATAGATCTTAGATGTATCGAGGGCATCTGACTTATCATTAATAATGTATAAGTACCCGTAACGAGAGTAGTCGTCTATGAAGGTGATAAAATACTTCTGCTCATTCTAATATGCTATAGGGAATGGTTCACAGATGTCTGTATGAATCACTTCCAAGAATTATATGCTTCTAGTGGCACACTTTTTCCTGTTTCTAGTCTATTTACCTTTAATGCAATCTATGCAGATCCCAAAGTCTAAAAAGTCTAGAGAGTGGAGAATTCCTTTACGCACAAGTCTTTTTAATCTCTCATGAGAGATGTAGCTTAATCGCCTGTGCCACAACATGGAGAAATTTTTAAGGTCAAACTTTGCTTGATGCCTTAAGTATTTCCATGTGAGGAGTTAATGCTGTAGACATGTGAAACATGCAAATTTAGCTAATAAATGTTATTCACTAAACTGCCAAAACCAATCACAACTGAATCATAGTAAATACTCAAATTTTTATTTCTAAATTTAAACTCATAACCATACTTGTCTAAAAAAGAAATGAAAACCAAATTACGCCTTATATAATGCACATAAACAGTATTTACTAGATCAAGAAAGTGTCCCGACGATAACCTAAGCATACATACTCTAATAGCTTCCACGTCTACTCTAATGTCATTCCCCATATAAATTGATTTTTTTTACATCAGTTGGTGTTTGACTTTAGAACATATCATGTATGGAATTACATATGTGAATAGTTGCACTAGAGTCCATCCACTAGGAGTCTGTGGACATATAAGCTAAATTCGATTCAAAACAGACTAAAACTTGATTCTTACCCTTAAAAATGTGTCATTCTTTAAATTATGCGTAATCCTTCTTTTGATGACTAGGCTTCTTGCAGAAGTAAGCAGCCATCTTTAGGACCTCACTTTTTCTTCTTTATTTTTCCCTCATAGTTAGGCTAATTGCCACTCACAGGACCCATAGAATGCTTTCCTTAATTGTGCTTTATTTTCTTATTCCCCTTTAATCCTTTACCAGATATAACTAGGTGTACACTGTACGTCTTGATCAACCTTCTAAGTCTCTCTTCCTCCTGAATGCACTGAGATATCAGTTCATTTAATGTTTATTTTCCTTTGGGGTGTTATAGCTGATTTGGAATTGACCGAACTGTGGAGCTAGGGAATTCAGAACCAAGAAAATCAAGAGTTCATCATCAATCTTAAGGCCCAATGCCTGAATTTTAGCCACCACATCGGACAATCCACCAATGACTGCCTGGTGATTCCTTGACTGTTATCGGTGGCGTGTGTCAGCTTATGCAAAAATTAACTCATCTCAGCTTTATTTGACTTCATGAATCGGTTCCGTATTTCGGTCAGGAACTCTTTAGTTTTCTTAGTGTTGGACCTGATACCTTATATGGTCTTAAGAATCGAGTTCTTTATGATCTTAAGACATATATTATTTGACTTGGTGCAGGCCTTGTAGTAAGCCTTTTCTGATTCCATACTGGAGTTAGATGGAATGGGAGGCTCGACTTCCTCCAGGGCAAGACCCAAGTCCATGCAACTTATGACTATTCCAACGAACGATTTCCATTTATAGTAGTTAGACCCAGTAAGCAAAGGAATGAAATTGCATTGGTTTGGAACATTGAAAACAATCATAGCTGTACATACAAACCATGCCACTTACATTAATAAATAAACAAGTCCCACATAATACTACATGAATATAAACCACAAAAATCATACACATACTAACATTTGATTGAGTGTGGCCTTCAATTACATAACCCAGAATGATGATGGGCGTAAATCATTAAAGTTTGGCTAGAGCCCGGTGTATCATCACGACTCCTCCTTTGGGTGAAATTACGACATACAGGAGGCTATATTGAACATGAAGCTGACCAATGCTAGGTAAGTAAATCTAAGACATTTATCACCTTTGAGCAAAATGAATTTCTCAAACTTATATCACCATCACCAATCACTTCACCCTGCTCGCATTTTGTAAAATAATGATACCTCTTTGTTCTCATCATCGCTCGCTATGGATACAAATGCAACTTAACTAAATGCAATCTTATGATAGATGGTCACTAAATTCCATATCCTGAAGTCTGAAAGCAAAAAAATTTACAAATCGAGGTCACTTTGGTGGCTAACACAACCAACTCTAATTCCTACTCCTAGACTCAATGATTGTTATATGGTCCTGCCCACAATGAACCATTCCGCAAAAGATTTGATTCAGCCCAAAATACGGTTGATGTTGACCGCCTGTAGGTTCAAACATATTCTAAAGTGATGGTTGAATTAAATTCTTCATGGTCAACTACTTAATATCAGCCAAGAGGAATAGGTAAAGGCCCTATTTCGGGTTAAATAAGAACTAAATAATATGTTTAACCATATTCATTAAATTATTAAGGCCGTCTAAAAAGTCT
Organism: Magnolia officinalis; assembly: GCA_021015155.1. Taxonomy (NCBI): domain Eukaryota; kingdom Viridiplantae; phylum Streptophyta; class Magnoliopsida; order Magnoliales; family Magnoliaceae; genus Magnolia; species Magnolia officinalis. The sequence continues at coordinate 41,938,611 of JAJHSJ010000015.1, forward strand.
AACCTACCAACTATCATATAATATTTAAGTTTCATTTGTACCGAAATGGCCCAAGTATATTGATTCAATTGTTTAGATCATCATGTTGGACAATAAGCCCAAAAGCTAAAGTGGGCCCTATAAAATCCAAAGAAAGAGTGCGTCAATAGACCTAAGGCTAGGCCCAAAAGAAAATCCAATCAGACCCCTAAAATTAGGCTATCATTCAAAGCGTCATGGATCCATGGGAATATTTATTTATTTATTTATTTTTTTTTATTTTTTTGTAAATGCCCTATGTTGGGCCTGATGCCAATAAAAAAAAATCACACTCTTATATGAAGAGGGCCATATCCAGGCCCAAAACATAGTCCTTTTCAGAACATTCAGGGAAGCACAGTCCAACTGGCCTAGAATAGTCGATAATCGGACCATAAAAAATGGGCCTAAAATCATCATAACTGGGCCATGAATCCCAAAACAAGTTCTTCGGAAAAAGCATAACGGACGGCCTTAAAACCAGTAGGGCCATGATACTTTAAAAGCCCGGGGCCACACCTAACTAGCAGCCAATTCAACCACTGTTCCCAAAACTCTAGCCACACATCAACTTCTTCACGAGGTGAAACCTAGGCACCGTCAACTCTCACCATAGCCGAACGAACCGCTGCCTGCCGTCATCTCCCTCGGTGGAATCTGGCTGTCGCACAACAATCCTCGACCACAACCATGGGTACCGAAAGTTTTATATATATATATATATATATATATATATATATATATATATATATATATATATATATATATATATGAATGGGAGATCATGACTGCCGATTGGTTCCGGCACCTTGGTCAATCGAGGAAGATTGGTGGGTTTCTTGCTAGGGTTGGCAACCATGCCGGATGGGGTTCTAGCTGACATTACTGACCACCGATGCGGATGAAGAAGAGATGGGAAGCAGGCATCTGTCATTGCCACTGGATGTGAGATAGGTGCAGGGCTGACGGTCATGGCAGTGGAGTTGCTTTGGGTGTCTTTTTTTTTAAAGAAAGAGAACTCACCGAATCCATGACATATTTGTTCGAAAATCCCACCACTGTCGGGACTTTAGCTTCAAAGGAGGTTGTCGGCATCAATGGTTGCACCGCTGGCCCAGCGCAGACAGAACGACCTTCTGGCATCAAGACGTGGCTGACAATTTGGACACCAACCTTGCTTGACAGTTATTAGAGATCCTACATCGACGCTAAGTACTGATAGCGGCAGTAGGCCGATGCGAAGAGGGGTGACAGTCGTTGATTGGGAAGAAAAAAAACATAGACGTAGGGTGTGGATCCAAGGGTTTTACGGTTCGGCATTGTAAGCACGAAGAACATTATATGATTACAGTTTCAATCTAATTCCCAAAGCAGCCGGTCATGATGCTCACGGATTCTAGCAAGGCAGCCCTATTTGTAACATCTGTGATATTTGGATACAGACCCCTGGTGCCGATTATCAACACATTCCATGAACGGCAATCCCGCCCATAAATCTGATGAAGAAAGATATAGAAGAGAAAATCTTGATTGATTGCAAATCTACCAATTCAATGCATAGATGGTCTGATACAAACTATTAACTGTATATTGTGAAATTGATGGATCATCAACGCATCAATAATAGAGATTTGACAAAGTAATCTTGCATTGATTTGCTGAGAAAGGATTTTGGTCTTCCACACCTTACACCCTTATGAGAATCTCTCAATGAAACTATGCGATTCTCTCTTGTGTTGGTGAGGGGATTAAGATATGTATTTATAGGAAAGAGGGATAAAGAAGCTTACCCATCAGACTTCTCTCCTCTAGGGTCTCCACACCGTAGGTTTCCATATCCAGTTTAATAACAGTGTATAGGGAACACGGTTCAAGCGTCCCACCCCAAACCTATTTCTAATTATCACAATTGTAGTGGGACCTACTGAATCGCTCAATCTGAATAATCCAATGGTCAAATCTAAAATGATGATCATGTGTGGCCCACTTGATGGAGTCTCACATATTAATCAACTATCATTGATCACTATACACATGGCACACATGTATGGATTCACAATTTCTTCCAGTAATGGCTCCATTGGAAATGAATTTTCTCATTTTATGTTGACTGTTCGCTAGACTTGTATTTCCTAATTGCTCCCCGCCTTCATGAATGTGGGAAGACGTTCAAGTCTATTGAGAAAAGCGATGCTCTATCTACTCTGAGCAAGTCTAGGTACAAAAACGATGTTGTGTATCCTCCGTCATCTTGAAAAGTTAGTTCAGGAGAGAGAAGCGATGCCCCATATCCACCTCATTTAATTCGTTAATTCTGAGAATTCAGAGTTGATACAGGGTAGCCCATGTAACACTGAGCATGCTAAAGTGTTGTGCGGGATGTCTTGGATTCTGCCAATTTGAAGGTGTGGAGAAGGCCACTGTCGGTTCAACCAGTATTCCATCGGTCCAACCGATTTAGTGGGTGAATCTTAGTTTGCACACTGTGAAGATTTGTACATTTTCGGTTTGATCGATATGTGTGAGTCAGTTTATTTCGGTTCAACCGATGTGTTACACAGATTAGCACAAATTAGGGTATTTTAGTCCATTTTTTATTGGACTTAATGACAAAAGTATGTTTTCTCTCTAAGGGAAAGGGTTTTGCGATGTGAGAGGGTTCTAGACACTTGTAAGGGCTTGAGAATGGACTTTCTCAAGTGGCTAGGGTTTTCCTAGGTGCACATTGTAAGGGGAGATTGGGTTTCATATATAAGCAAAGAAGGTGAGTGGTGTAAACTATAAGGCTTTTAATTATAATGGATTTCTATTGCTTTATGCAGTGGTTTTTTCCCACAAAGGTTTTCCACGTAAAATCATTGAGTTTTGTATTTGCTTGCTTGTTTATTTTGGTTATTCTAATTATTGTGATTGCTCTATCTTTGTTGAATGTGCTTCCGTAAAGCACATAGATTAACAGTGGTATTAGATCCAAATTTCTAATACATAACGTTGATCCGAGTTTGTTATGGCTTATGATTACATCATAGTGGTGTGAGATACGTGTTAGAACTCTAATAAAGTGGTATCAGAACGTCATGTTTAAGGATGTTTGGGAATTCTACGAAGATGTCAGGGTCGAAATTCGATATATAGAAATTAGATAGAAAGAAAATTTTTAGTTTGTGACAGCGAAAGGTTAAGGCTATTCTTTTATCGCAAAGGTTGAGCAAGGCATTTTTGGATACTAAACCAGAGAAGATGGCAGATGATGACTGGAGTGAACTTGAGGAGAAGGCTATGAGCACCACCCGTCAGTCTTTCCGATGAAGTCATGTATAATGTTCTGAATGAGGAATCTCCCCGAGAGATGTGTAAGAAACTAGAAGATCTATACATGGCGAAATCCCTCAATAATAAGTATTTATGAAGAAATAACTTTTTGAGCTATGGATGAAAGAAGGATCGAATCTCCTAGAGTAAATGAACTCGTTTTTGAAGGTCTGTAGCAAGTTATTAAGGCTCAGAGTGACGATCGAGGATGAAGACAACTTATTGTGACTTCTAACATCACTTTCCACATCATACGACCATCTCATCACTACTTTGTTGTATAGGAAGAATACAATGAAGCTGGAAGAAATCATTGTGGCTCTCATTTCTAATGAGATGAGGAAGAAGTTAAGCGATGAAGACTCTCAGACAAAAGGGTTAATTGCGAAAGCGGGTCAGGGACGTGGTGGATCTGTGAAGCGATCTCAGTCTGACAAGAAGAAAAAGTCTAGATCGAAATCAAATTTTAAGGATGAAAGCTTTTATTGTGGCATAAAGGGGCACTTTAAGAGATATTGTCATAAATGAAAGGATGAGTTAGAAAGCAAGGGTAAAAGGAACACATGTGAATCGGCTAGCGTAACGGAAGAGAGCTCAAAAGGAGATCTCCTCTCAGTCTTTTCAAATATGAGTCATCTCTCAGATATATGTATATTCGATTAAGGATGTTTGTATCATATGTGCATGGATAGAACTTTGTTCGATTCCTACAATCCCCTGATGGTGAAAATGATTTAATGGGGAATGATGCAACATGCAAGGCCATTGGAATATGGACCATCAATGTAATGATATTTAATGGAGTCATACAGACTCTAGGTGATGTTAGGCATGTCCTAGATTTGAAGAAAATTTTGATATCCTTGGGGGGGTTTTAGATACAAACGGGTGCACATTAAGTGCACATAGTGGTGTAATCAAGGTCATCAGAAGTGCAATGATGTTAATGAATGGACATAAAATGGGAAATCTATACAAGTTAGTTAGGAGCATGGTTATAGGTGAGGCCATTACCACCTCACATATAGAATCCGGCATAAATGACACTAGTCTATGACATATGTGGCTAGGGCATATGAGCAAGGGGCATGATGGAATTTCATAAATGGAATCTGTCGAAGGGAGTTAAGGCATGCAAGGTGAATTTCTATGAGCATTGCATCTATGTGAAGCAATGCAGGGTAAGATTCAAGACTATTACATATTCTAGTAGCAGGGTACTTGATTATATTCATTCTGATGTATGGAGGCTAGTGATAGTACCATCTATGGGAGGAGCATGATACTTCGTGAGATTCATAAACGATTACTCGAGGAAGGTTTAGGTCTATTTCTAAAAGAACAAGTTTGAGGTGTTCGCCAAGTTCAATGAATAGAAGGCGGAAGTAAAGAAGAAAATTAGAAAACATGTTAACTGTCTTAGTTCAGATAGCGGTATGGAGTACAGATAGGAGGATTTTATGAAAGTCTATAAGGAATATGACATCACAAGGCATTTCTCAACTCTAGAGACCCACAACAGAATGGGGTGGTAGAAAGGATAAATAAAACTCTATTGAAAATGGCGAGAAGTATGTGGTTGCATGTGGGGTTTTCTAAAAGCTTCTGGGCAAAAGAGGTTAACATGGCATGATATATTGTAAATCGGTCACCATATATAACGCTAGACTCCAAGGTTGTAGAGAAAGTATAGACAGGTAAGGATGTCGATTACTCAGTAATGAGGATCTTCCGGTGTCCAACATATGTTAGCGTGCAAAGTGGATAAATGAGAAAGTTTGGTCCTAAATTTAGGAAGTTCATCTTTATCGGGTATGAGAAAAGTGTCAAGGGCTACAAGCTTTAGAATTTATTTTCACAGAAGGTGGTCATTAGTGTAGATGTTATCTTTGATGATGTATCAATGTTGAAGGCCAACGAGGATGCTGCAAAGAAGTTAGAAAAACATGGTGAGTCTGAGAAATTATCATTACAAATGGAACCAATTGAGCCAGTTACTAAAGGTGAAATTTTACATGACTAAGAAATTGACCAAAACAATTAGCATGATACCTAGGAGAGTATACCCAATAACAGAGAGAAAAGAACCATTAGGGCCCCAGTTTGATATGAGTTCAATGATATGGTTTCTTTTGCCTTATTCATAAGGAGTGGAGATCCTTCCACCTTTTAAGATGCAAAATCTGGAAAGTATAACGATAAATGGATGTTGGCCATGGAGGAGGAGATATAATCTTTACACATGAATTAGGCATGCGATTTGGTCGAACTTTCAAAACTTAGAGGGCTATGAGGTGCAAGTGGGTGTTTAGGAAGAAGGTAGCATTAACAAGAAATAAGGGCAAAAAATTTAAGGTACGACTTGTAGTAAAGGGGTACTCGTAGAGGAAATGAGTATATTACAATGAAGTTTTCTCTTCGATCGTGAAACATATGTCAATCAGGGTGTTACTGGCAATGGTAGAGAATTTGGAATTGGAGTAGCTCGATGTGAAGAAGACATTCCTTCATGGGAACTTAGAGGAAGTGAAACCTAAAGGATTCGAGGAGCTTACTAAAGAAGGTCACGTGTATAGGCTGGAGTAGTCTTTAAGGTAGTAGTATAAGTGGATCAATTCCTACATGGTGGAGATTGGGTATATCAGATGTGAGTACAATTGCTAAGTATATTACATGGTGCTCAAGGATGGGTCCTACGTTCTGCTAATACAGTACATTGATCGTATGATGATTATTGTGAATGACAAGAAGGAGATACTCTTTCTTAAGTATCTTTTAAGTAAGGAGTTTGGCATGAATGATTTAAGCACTGTAAAGAGAATCCCAAGCATGAAGATTAACAGAGATAGAGAGTCTGGGAAGCCATGGTTGTCTCAAAGGGAATATGTGCAAAATGTGTTAGAGAGGTTACACATGGAAGGTGTTAAGCCAGTTAGCATACCTCTAGTAGGTCACTTTAAGTTGTTAGTTAGGTCGTGTTCAAGTAAAGAAGAGATTTGAGATATGTCACGGGTGTTGTATGCGAATGCAGTGGGGAGTCTCATGTATGCAATGGTTTGCTCGAGGCTGAATATCTCACAAGCAGTTAGTGTGTTCAATAGATATATGACGAATCTAGGAAAAGAGCATTGTAATACTATTATGTGGATTCTAAGGTATCTCACGGGCACAATCGGTACTGGGATCATGTTCGGGGGACATGGAGCTTCAGGTGGAGTTGTAGGCTACGTAGATTTGGATTATGCAGGTGATTTGGACAATAGGAGGTTCACTACATGATATGTTTTCACGTTAGTAGGAGAAATGATATATTGGAGATCTATGCCATAGTCTACGACAACGTTGTCTACAAGCGATGCAAAATACATGGCTGCGATAGAGGTGTCAAAGGAGGCATTTTGCTTCAAAAGTCTAATAGGAGAATTAGGGTTGAAGTATGAGACAATTTGGTTGTATTGCAATAGTAAGAGTGCTATCCATCTAGTGATGAGTTAGACGTATCACACAAGAACCACGCACATCAACATGAGGTTCCACAAGATATATGAACTCATTACTTTAGGAGAGATTCTATTTTATAAGATTCACATGGATGAGAATACTAAAGTATGTTGACGAAGCTAGTGACCATAAAAAAGTTTAAGCATTTCTTGGGTTTGATCAATCTCTCCAACCATTGATGAGATCGGGCACCCTTATACAGGGGTGCAGATGGAGTTGTGTTCTAGGTGGAGAATGTAGGGAATGGTTTACGCTCAAGGTAGAGATTTCATGGGAGATCTTCGGGGTGACTTGGTAGAATGTAAGTCAAGGTGGGGATTGTTATGTAGGATGCCTTGTATTTTGCCAATCTGATAGTGTAGAGAAGGTCATTGTAGGTTCAACCGGTATCCCATCGATCCAACTGAATTAATGGGTGAATATTAATTTGCACTCTATAAAGATTTGTATATTTTTTGTTCGACTAATATGTGTGAGTCAATTTGTTTCGGTCCGACCGAAGGTCCCATTAAGTCTGATCGACGAGTTACGCAGATTAACGCAAATTGGGGTATTTAAGTCTGTCTTAGATTAGGGCTTGATGGACGCATGTTTTCTCTCTAAGGGAAAGTGTTTCCGAGGTGAGAGGGTTGTAGACACTCGTAAGGGATTGGGAAATGATTTTCTCAAAAGGTTAGGTTTTCTTAAGTGCGTATCACAAGGGGAGATCATGTTTCTTCTATAATCGAAGAAGGTAAGTGGTATAAACTCTAAGAGTTTTGATTATTGTGGATTTCGATCGCCTTGTATCATGATTTTTTCTTGCAAGGGTTTTCCATATAAAATAGGTGTGTTATGTGTTTTTTTGCTTGATTGTTTTGGTTATTCTATTTATTGTAATTATTCTAACTTCATTTAATGTGCTTGCATAAAGCGCGATTAACGGTGGCATTAGATCCGAATTTCGAATACTTAGGGTTGATCCGGTTTTGTTGTGGCTTGGGATTGCATCATATTGGTGTGAGATAAGAGCTAAAACTCTAACATAAAGCAATATCTTCACATAACATGAGTAATGAAGATATATCAATTGATTACCATCTAAATAGTTTCCCCTACTTTAGACAGTATGATAGTCAAAATCAAACTTAATTGATTACCATCTAAATAGTTTTCCCTACTTTGGACGGTCACAACCATTTTGATTAGTGTGGGAAACTGAAAATTTTGATGGATGGGACCATCTAATGTCCATGATTTTGATTGTTAAAAATTTTTAAAGCAAATATCTACACCATCTATAGAAAACAGTGCGAGTTGGCTTCAAGCAACCAAGCTTCTAGAATTTTGACGATAAGGCTGCATTTTTGTCCAACAGGAGGGGTAGTTGAAATTAGAAGGTTATGGGATATTTTTGTATTGTTTTTTGTTGATTTTGATTCATTTATATACAATAGTTGTGGCCTAGTGGTTTTGTGGGGTTCACCCGAATGAACATAAATTTCCAACGGGGTTGTTTGACATCTCTACTCCAAACCAATAATAGCTTTTCTAATAACAACTAGTCTCTCTTTTTATTCTAACTCTTGTTTTAAATAAGCTTGTTGGGTAAATCACTTTTTCAAAACTATAAAAACAACTCTTATTTGAAATAAGCAAGTTTGGTAGAATGTTCAAATAAGAATTTTTTTAGTGGTAATTGATGTCATTTTTGAAAATTACAACAACTCCATTATAAGAGTAATTCAAATGGTTGTTTTAGTGGATCTCACTATAGACAGAACATGCCCCAAATATCTACACCTTTGATGTCTGCCATCTATCATGTGAGTCTCACCTTTGTTGTGGACCATCCATCATGTGGGGCCACATTTTGCTATGGCCCATCCATCATGTGGGACCCACCTTTGATGTATGGCATCCATCATTTGGGTCCCACCTTTGTTGTGAATTTCCTATCACGTGGGGCCCACTTGATGCAGATAGTCCATCATATGGGGCTACAGTTTGATGTGGGTCATTCATCATATAGGATCCACCTTCGATGTCCACTATCCATAAAGTGTGTCACGCCCCAAGCCCAGAAATCGGATTCACAGGAATCCCGATCACCGAATCCGGTGTCGACAACCTCCATAGTACCCCATTCTCGGATCCTAGCGTCCATACGCCAGATTTCGATCCTGAGATCCTACGAGGAGGATTTTTTTTGTACATTTAACTCGTAATAAGCATAACCATAAGATTACCCAATTCACAAAGGCAACATCATCACATATCCACTAATATAATCATTTGAGTACAATGCTGAAAGGGAAATACATAAATCGAAAATCAAGCTCCAGAGGACTGCTACACGCTCCAAGCTCATCACTGCTGCAACCTAGAATCACCTGCACGCATCTATCGTGCATAAGCTTATAGAAAGCTTAGAGGGTGGTGTAAGTGTGTGCACAAGGTAAGTGTCAAGTATTCAACACAATGTCATCATCATACAATACCAGAAATACCGGTAATCCATAAATCGTACAATATCGAAATAAGCAGAAATACTAATAAGATCATGAATTATCAAAGTAAACAGAAATACTAACAAGAGCAGGAATTATCAGAGTAAACAGAAATACGGACAAGTCCATGAGTTAATCAATATCCGAATACGCAATATAGAACAACTATACAAATAAGGAGTCATAAAGAACCAAATATCAGATGCCGAGAATGCGATGCAGTACGCAATTCCTGATGACTTCACGAATAACGTCAACCGTATCTAGACCATAAAAATACAGAAACACAGTAACCCAAAATGCCATATGCCGTGAATGTAATGCAATATGCGGTGCAAATGGAATGACCATGCTGGAGTGTGAAGTCGGGATGAAGTAGGTAGTATCGCAGGCTATGGGGTCCATCACAAGGAACTTCTATCCAAACCAGTCCCATACCTAAATTTAGATAGTTAGATGCAATGTGGTAAACTCCTGATCTCAGGTTAGTCACGCGCCCAACCAAAATCCTGGCCATTGCGAAGGCACACGCAACAAATAGTTGCGCACCACCAGCCCGTGTGGATAGTGAATGAATGCATGAATGAGTATGCAATTCCTGCCCAATAATTCCACATATCAGTACGGTTCATCTCTGGGATCATCATTGGGGTTTAGTACACTCCAAATGGCACTGCCGCTCTCACAGCCGCATACTCCAAGTGAGCGTAAGAAACCTCACTATCCGCCTGGCCAATAGTCTGCCAATACCTATCTGGCACGTCGATAGCGGACGCATTCACGAGCTGGTCAAACTCATCCTAGCATTGCCCCCTACCCTCGGGCGGGTAAGGCCACACCCCCTCCCAACAGTCCACGACACAGTGGGAGACGCAGCCTCCTGGTATCCGGCACTCGGGCGCTCATGTATCCACTCGGTCTGGACGTTGGGGCATCTCCTGGCCACGGAAATTTAGGAATTTTCACCCAGGGACATCTATGGAGCCCGTATGCTAGAACCAAACATTTCCAGTGTCCCATTTAGCTATCCAGGATGTGCCTGTGGAGGCTACGACCCTGATGTCGCTAGGGCGCACAACACACAATGCAAGATGCATAGTCACACAATCCAGTCATACATCAACCCTGCGCATACCGTGCGCTCATGTGAGATATCCTTCGCCTATCAGGGAGTCTCATAACAACCTGCCCAATGACATATGCAATAGTCGACCACACCTCATAACAAACATGCAGATGATGCGTATGGGCATGTATCATGATGCTATGCAGTCACATACTCATAATCGGTATCAATAACCGGCATCGACAATCGACCTCGACAATGTGGACATTTAACCAACATTGCCCCCAAGGAATGGCCCACATAGAGCCAAACATATCGTGGGACCATGGCCTCACACAAGGGCCACATACATCAAGTGGGCCGCATCACATGGGCCAGAAACACATCTCAATGGGCCTCATCATATGGGCCTTATATACATCAAGTGGGTCGCATCAACTGGGCCGCAGCAATGGGCCTCATATAAATCCAATGGGCCGTATTAAATGGTCATATACAATCTAAATCGGCCGTATCCCATGGGCCTCAAATATATCATAATGGGCCTCATCATACGGTCTAATATATATCTTAGTGGGTCGAATACACGGGCTTAATATACATCACCATGGGCCGACCCATGGTCCTCAAATACATCATAATGGGCTACGACCCGTGGGCCTCAATATACATCAAGTGGATCGCATGAATGGGTCTCATATACATCAAATGGGCCATGTACCTGGGCCTCAAAATACATCAAGTGGGCCACACATCATGGGCCTAATACATATCACAATGGGCCTTGCCTTAGGCCACGAATACATCACAATGGGCCTCTGACACGGGTCTAATATACATCATGAGGGGCCACATCCTATGGGCCTTAATTATATCACAATGTGCCATGTCCCATGAGCCTCAATACGTCACAATCGGCCACAACTCATGGGCCTCAAATACCAAACAGGTGGGCCCCATATATATTAAGTGGGCCAAATGGGGCAGTCCATGGTTTAGCAAAACAAATGGACAGCGTGGTTGAAACATATTCATCATGGTGTGCCCCTATGCCGATGGGTGGCGTGGTGAATACATACATCATGGCGGGTTCCCACACTACCCTAGACAGATGGACGGCTGGAGAACCACATACATTCAAGTGGGGTCCATGTCCTCAAGCGGAAGGACGGTTGGATATAATAATACATCATGGTGGCCTTACGCCACTCGTCCAGATGGACAGTCGGATATAGAGCATGTACGTCAAGGTGGGTCTCACCTGCCATGGACGGAGTGGATATACAACACATCATCAAGGTGGGTCCTAGGAATAGTCTGCCCAATGGCGTATGCTATGATCAGTCACTTCTCACATCAGGCATACATATGATGCGTATGATTATGAATTATGGATCTATACTAAACATGTTATGTGGTGATGGGCTCTGTTCATAACGAAGATGGGCCTAAGCGGTCTACACACTACAAGTATGAACCTATCATTGGACCCTAGGGAGAGTTACAATGCGGACATTTAACCAACATTGTACTTACAATGTGGACGTCAAACCATCATTGCTCCCAAGGCATAGCTCGCCATAAAGGTCAGCAGATAAACCACGGTGGAATCACATTCAATGGGCCTTATGTAGATCTCATTGGGCCTTGACCCACGGGCCTTCAATACATCAAACGGGCCTCATAACTTGGGCCTCATATATATTAAGGCGGGCCTTAACAACAGGCCACAAATACATCAAGATGGGCCTAATCACATGGGCCACACATACATCACATCGGGCCTCGCTAGATGGGCCATAATACACCATAATGGGCCTTTAATACATGACATGTGGGCCCTACGCATGGGTCTTGAATACATCAAATGGGCCATGCATATATATCAAGGTGGGTCTCATAAATTCCAAAAAAAAGAATTATATTGAAGGATCTGGACCATTCCACAAATAGCAGTGGAGATAATGATTTTCACCGTTTACAATTCCAAGGCCCACCATCAAGTTTATTTCCCACCTAGTCTGTTAGTAAAGTCAGAAAGGCTTGGTTGGGAGGAAAAACAAATATCAATTTAATCCAAAACTACTATGATCCAAAAAGGACTTCAATGGTAGGCGTTCATCTCTCCACTGTTTTCTGTGGTGTGGTCCACCTGATAAATCAGCCTCATTCTTGGTCTTAAGCCTAAGATGGCTTGCCAATTGGATGGATGGCTTGGATGCAACACATGCGTCAAAGAGGGTCCCACACATGGGGTGGTCACGTTACCAAGGTGGGCTCCACAGAACCTGATGCTTCAACCGCAGCTATAGGCTAGTGTGTGGTACACCTGCCAATCTAATCCCATCACAGGTGGGTCCCAAGTGGGCCCCGCCATAACGCTTATTTTCCATCCAGCTGTTGATAAGGTCACACAAACCCAATAAAAATAAATAAATAAATATTATATTTGTCCAAAACTTCTGGACTAAGAAAGTTTCAATGACAGACATCCAACCCCACTGCTTTTGGCTGTGTGGTCCTCTTGATAGGCAGATCTGCCTCATTTTTCAACTCAAGCCATTAAAATGATCTGTCAAATGGTTGGACGGCTGGGATGAAACACATGCATCATGGTGGGGTCCCACAGACCCTGCTAATGTAAACAACAGTGGGACCCAGACGGCATCTTTAAAACACATACCCCATGGTGGGTTCCCACCGTCCACGGCTGTGGACGGTGTAACTAAAACACATACATCATTGTGGGTCCCACGTGGGGCCCACCATAATGTTTATCTTCCATCCAGCCTGTTAATAAGGTCACACAGACCCGGATAAAGAGGACAAACAAATTTCATAACAATCCAAAACTTCTGTGGCCCAATAAGGGTTCCAAGGGCAGACGTTCAATACCACTGTTTCCTCTGATGTGGGCCACCTGAGATTTGGATGTGGCTGATTTTTGGGTGGGTCCTATTTCAGGAAGGGGCCCACATAATGAACGTATTGGATGACATACACACAGCATGGTGGGGCCCACGGCTGGGCCGTGGGCCTGCTACTGTCCGCCTGCCAGCAGCAGGCGCTGCTTGCGCCTCTGACAGCAGCAGCGTCTGCTGCATGCTTTTATTTTATTTTATTTTTTTTTAAAAAAAAACCTATTTTCTTAAGGTTTTTCGTGTGTGGGGCTCGCATCAACAAAATCCACCCCACCCATTTTATTCCATGGCCCGAGACGGACCAAACAAGTCTAATATTCAAGGTATTTCATTGTATAAAACCATCAGGGTGGGTTTCAACGGTAAAAATCACCATTTGCTAAACTATGGCCGGCCAGAACCTAGGATTGGGTTCGACTTTCGGCTCAACATCTAAAATGATCTGGGGAACTGGATGGACGGCTTAGATTATATGCATACATCATAGTGGGGCCTGTATGAGCAGCTCACCCCAAAAGCAATTTATTTTTTTGTTAGCTTGTCAGTACACACCCATGACAGCACACGCACTCCGTGTTGACCACCTTCACGTCCAGCATCCCTGGACGCTGGACGGCGTGGATAATCACAGCATCATGGTGGGTCCCACATGTACGTGGCCCACCATGCATGTGTATATATATATATATATATATATATATATATATATATATATATATATATATATATATTGTCACGCCTTAGACTCGGTAATCGGACTCACATGGAACCCGATGGCCGGTTCTGGCCGCAACAGCCTCCGTAGTACCCCATTCTCGGCTCCTGAGGCAGGTTCCGATCCTAGGATCCTACAAGGAGGATTTTCATAACAGTATAATCATTTCCAATACGAGCATACCCAAGTTCACTGCAAGTAAATCTGAGAATAACAAGGCACACATCACAAAATTCACTAAGAATTTGAACTTTTACAATCATCCATAAGGTCTAAAAGGACATACATGAGATAAAAGGAAAAGAGAGAAAGGTCAGCAACACTGGAGTCCTCAAGCTCAGCTCTACTCTAAGCTCTACCGCTACGACACCTGCCTAGGATCACCTGCACTCATCAATCGTGCATAAGCTTATAGAAGCTTAGAGGGTGGTGTAAGTGTGTGACAATGGTGCATAGAAGGATAGTAGGAGATGCAAGAAGGGAAACATGCTCAATGAGAATATCACTAGCCTTACCAAGGCTTATCATGAATACAATGTGATGAGTACTGGATGCTATACCAAGGCAATGCATGAAGGGGCTTACACAACCAATGCTAATGTGATGCAAGTAATGCCAGTGCTCATATCCAAACCATATGTCAAGTACATTTCCAATCATAAGAAAATCACCGGGGTCCATTACACTGCTGAATGACTGCCGCTTTACAGACCCCGCACAGTTAAACGAGCGTAAGAGACCTCACTACCCGCCTGTGGACAGCCAATCACCAGCAAGGCCTGACAGTAGTGGACCCATTTACGAACTGGTCAGACTCAGCCTAGCAATGCCCCCTACACGTCAGGCATGTAAGGCCACACCCCTATTCAACCGACTACACGACAGTGAGAGTCGCGGCCTAATGGTATAAGGCCCTCGTGCGCTCATATATTCCACCCGGTCACGGCGTTGGAACAGATCCTTGGTACCATGGAAGTTTTGAGAATTTCACCCATGGGCATCCTATGCACCCGGTATGCTCAACTAATATTTCCGATGTCCACACATATGGCCATCCACGAATACCCCTGTGGAGGCAAGGCCCTGATGAAGTAAGGGCAGATATCCACAAGCTATGCAATGTCAAATGCATGAATCACACAATCACCCATGCATCAATCCCAAGCATCCATCTCTCGGGAAGATACCAACATGTCCTAGACAATGGCACAACCATGGCCAATCATACCTCAACCAAGCATGCATATGATGCGTATGGGGGTGGGCCATGAAGATGAATAGGGGTGCCAATGAGGTGAAGATAAACTCTCTACTTAAGCATGAAAGGTCTAGGTACTTAACCAATTTCCTCAGAAGGAATACGACCTCTAGTGAGGGCCCATTTACCTGGGGTAGCCCACGAGACTAAGGAGAACAATGATATGGGCCTAAATAGATGAGATGGGCCTAGCAAGGGTCTATGGTGGGCCTTTAACCACCCATAGAAGACCATGAGCCTACCTTAGGGCCACCAATGTGGACATCCAACCACAATTGGTCCCCAAGAGGTAGCCCATCTCCAATTGATCACGGATCAAGGCCCAAGGCCCACACAACATTAGAAATAAGAAATGGGCAGCCATAAACATACCACATACACTCATGTTGGGCTTCAGAAAGACGGCCCAAGGCCTATCCAAAACATGGGTCCAAGGAAAACACACATAGCCCAACCCATACATACCACTATGGGTCCCTAGGGGAAAGGTTAGGGCCCAACATAAAGGCCACTAATCCCATATATTGTGGTGGCCTAGTGGGCAGCCCATTGCTCAAACCACATAGGCAAATGTCATGTTCTTAGTCAAGTAAGGTTGGACCTACAACCCGGCCCAAGTATAAAGTTGATTTGGTGGGCAACCAAAGGCCCATCTACTTGTGTAACCTGGCCCACTAGCCCAACACAATAGTATGGTAAAAGAAAATGGCCCAAGAGCATTCTAAAATATAAGGGAGCAATAAATGCCCAATTTCCTCAATATGGTGGGCCCCATAATCATAGCCCCAATGAGCCCTAGAACATTAGGGATGGGTCCCCAACTAATCATACACAAAGCCTAATGGGCTGGGGCCCAAAAGTTCTGAAATAACCAAGGGGACAATAATATACAGGAAATTTCTGCAATACATGTTGTTGTCCTAAATTTGGGCACTCCATTAGAGTGGGTCTAGGGCTTCTAAAACTCTGGAAATTGAGGGTCAAGGTCCCTCATCATGCATACAATAAGAGGAAACCCAAAAATGTGGTCCACCATTAGAGGAAACATTTTGAATTATGGTTTTTATCAAGGCAGATTGCTGGACTGCACAGCAGAGAAATCTGGCAGTCCAACCATCTTGGCCCATTCTTTTGGATGCCCAAATAAGGTCATTTGGGGCTAAAATTTTACAGAGTAACACTTCCATAGGTGGGTCATACCCCCACAAAATTTTAGGATTTTTGGATATTCCTAAGTAGTCTAATTAATTTAAACAAAATAGTCTGTCCAGAAAATCAGACAGACCTGGACGTCCCAACGTGGTGGACCAGTCTGGCCCTTGCCATGGTGTACACAAGTGTACATTGGACCTGAAATTTGGTAGGTGGGTCCTAACATGGGTCGATCACATCTCCACAAAACTTCAGAATTTTTGGACATCTGTAAATATTTTAATTTATTTAAAGAATCAATCTGTCATGAAAATCGGACTGATCTGGACACCATATTGTAATGGGTCGATCCAGACACCACCATGGTGTGTACAGGTGTCCATTGGCCCCAAAATTTTGTAAGTGCGTCCTAACATGGGTGGGACACCTCCTGTAAATTTTAAGAATTTTTAGACACCCAAAAGTATTTTAATAAATTTCAAAATTCCAACCTATCCAGGGTGGAATGTTGCTGGAACAGTGCAGAAAATCCAGATTGTTCACCCCACTTGGACCACACCTCTGGGACCCCAATGAAGGTCAGATGGGGATGAAATTTGGGGGACATCAAGATGAGATCCCCACCTTTCATAAAAGTATATTTGATGGGTACAAAAGGTCCCCCAATCAGTCCCAATTTCAAGCCCAAGTCCAGCAAAAATTTGTCCAGAAATTTCTGGTCAGCAAAACATGGCTGGACACATCAGCCTATATCTCAATAATCTCAGCCATAAAAAGGGTGTGTGGCCTTCCTTAGTGGGCCCCACATAAGTCCAGATCACAGACTAAGACTAGGACACTTGCATGCATTGATTAAGGTGTCCAAAGATCATGGAGTTGGGCGGTAAGGGCGTCCCACCTTGCTGGATTTTTATTTTTATTTATTTTGGGACATCCTAAGCCCACTAAATGGGCCACACACACATTATCATCCACACATTAGAGAAAATAGAAGCAGAAAAGAGAGTAATCCGGCCATGGGGGTAGGGCCCCGCCACTAATGGGCCCTCCCAAGAGTCAATCTCAACCATACAACATTGTTACTTGAACATGTAACATTATACTAATGCATGCATGATCTATGACTAGAATGGGTGGTTGGGATGCCATCCCAACATGACTTCTAGGGTCTAAATGCCCTTGAAATAAGGTGGATGATACAATACATCATGATGGGGTCCATGGAGAATGGCCCCATCATGTTTCATGATATGCATGTAGGATGGGCCAAAAGGCCACATCCATGGGGTCAAATGGGTCTCCACCATGGATTGGTGGGCCCCATATGATCCACACAAAAGAAATAAGAAGATTTAAAGGTAGAAAATTAGATCAGCAAGATCATAGTTACCCACTTGTGATCTCACTCCCAAACTTCTACTCCATAAAGCTCTTGGAGCAAGGAATGGATTTCAATGGTGGAGATCTAGTTCAAATGGAGGGATTGGGAGTATGATGGGGGTAAGGGGGCTGGAGAAGAGAGGGAGAAGGAAGGGAAGTTGCTGAAAATTCCAGCAATGGAGGGAAATGAGAGGGAAAGAGAGGGAAAAAGCTATTTAAGGGAAGTAATCATAACCTATGGTGACAATAACAATGTTGCTATACTTAGGCTAGGTTTGGGTGTGTCTAGGTGGTAGTGTCAATTCCATGTAATTGTGTAGTGTGTGTGTGTGGTGTGCATGGAAAATTGTGCCATGGAGGTGGTCCCATGCATTTGTACAAGGCCACATGATAAAATGCTTATAACTTTTGATCCATAGGTCGGATTGACGCACAAGACGCGTCGTTGGAACCGCAATGACGATGCGAACATGATGGCATAAGTCTCGGGTCAATGTGACCGGACTCAAAGTTGACCGCAAACACTATCCAAGGGTCGCGGGTCACCGGGATTCAACCGGTAGGACCGCGGGACAAAATGAATGAAATGAATACTCACACGCACACATGCACACATGCGAACTCGGGTCGGGTCTCACACACACATTTATATATATATATATATATATCCATAATATATTATATATTATTTAGTTTAGTATGTGGAACTCCCCACCATCCCTAGAGTGGACGGTAAGGATCTCCCTGAAATGTGGTGGGCCACACCATCTGATGGATGGAGTAGATTAACATATCGGCGGGGCCCACTTCCTCCTAAGGGAGAGAGAAAAAGAGAGAGAGAGAAAATTACACGAGGAGGGGAGGGACCCCACCACTATTGGGCCCTCCCAAATACAATGCATTCATCAAGTGGGTCCCACAATAAGTGACCCTTAAAAATTGAAATAAACTGTAGATCACCCACCTCTAGGCCTTCTCCTTGGTCTCTTAGCCTCCTTAGCTCATTGCCTACACTTTTGATGGAGGTTGATGATGGATGAATGGTTGAGATGTGAGATGAGAGGGTGGGCCACACTTGTGGTTTGGGAGAGAGGGAGCTTGGACGTGGGATGTTGCTTAGGAGAGATTTTTTTGAGAAATGAGGGAGAGAGAAGTGATGGGATGATAATGATGGGTGATGGGTTGAGTGATGGATGAGGTGATGTGAGGGTTGACTTTGGGTAGCTTGTGTAAGAGAGAGGTAAGGATAGGGTATGGGTTGTTGTACTTGGGTAGGTATGTACTTGACATTGATTGATTGATTGATTGATGGGACATGGTGCAGAGATTCCCTCGAAGTTCGTAACGCATGGCGTTTCTTCGAAATAAACGTCGGCCCACATCTCTTGGCCAGGGTATCAGATCGGTACGTAAGACGCGACGTTGGACCGCGGTGATGGTGCGGTCGCGATGGTACAAGTCTCGGATGAAGCTGACTCAAATCTACAGGATACGACTTAGGGTCGCGCGCAAACATTGATTATGGGTCGCAGGTTGCTGGACTTCGACGGGAAGGATCACGGGAGTCGACGGAACAGTACGGGCTAGGATAAGGGTGTTACAAAGTGGGTTCCACCTTTAGTGTAGACCGCCCACCATGTGGGCCCAAACTTCAATATGGGTTGTTCATCATGTGGGACCAACCTTTGATGTCAACCTTCTATCATGTGGTCCAACATTCAATGTCCACCATCCATCATGTAGGTCTTACCTTTGATGTGGACCAACCATCAAGTGGTTCCAACTTGATATGGATCATCCATCAAGTGGGGCTATCATCATGTGGCACCCACCTTTGATGTGGGCTATCATCACGTGGGGCCCACCTTTGATGTGATTGCACATTATATGGGTCAAACTTGATGTGGACCATTCATCATGTTGGGCTCCACCTTCAATTTAGGTCGTTCATCATGGGAATTACTTGAAAAGTTTAAGGACAAACTTATCAAAAAAGAAAAGAAAAGAAAAAGGTAAAAATGTCTACCTATGTAAGCTAACTAAGCTCTTAAAAAATAAGTGACATCTCCACCATTTATTTATTCAGAGCTTCTTGGTTAGTTTCTAAAACTTAAATGATAAAATTAGAGCTTCATCAAATAGTCTATTTTCAAAACGAGCTTATTATTACTATTATTATTTAGACCAAGCAAATAAGCTCTTATTAGTAGAGATGGATAATGAGCCCTTTATTTTCACCAACAAAATTACAGATAACATGCTTCCACCTTTTTTATCACTCCGCCAGGTCTCCGTGGAGCCCACTGTGATGTATGTGTTTTATATCCACATCATCCATCCATGTCGCCACCTCATTTTGAGCATGAACCTAAAAATATGAAGCAGCTTGAAACCTCAAGTGGACCACAGCACACAAAATGGTGGGTATAATTGACACACACAATTAAAACCTTTCCAGGGCCCACCATGATGCTTACTTGCCATCTAAGATGTTGATAATTAGGTCTCACAAATATAGATAGAGGGAAAACACAAATATGAGCTTGATCCAAAACTTCTGTGGCCCCTAAGAAGTTTTTATCATGGGCGTTCAATCACCAATGTTTCCAGTGGTGTGGTCCACTTAAACTTTGGATTTTCTTCAATTTTTGGGTTTATGCCTCAAATAAGCTCACAAAATGGATGTACAATATAGATATAACACATATACATCACAATAAGCCCTAGATCACCAAAGGCACCATGCAATCTGCTTCGGATAACAAGAAACACACCAATTCAAAGCATAGGCTAGGAAAAAGCTTGAAATGTTATAAGCAATTTCTGTCGATCAACCACTTGCCATGCATATTAAGCACCATTGCACCATCAAAGTTAGCGTACAGGTTACCCATTACGACATTGAGTTTCAATCCAACTAGAGGTCCAAATAACTAACAATGGATGACAATGAACAAGCCTGTTGTTGGCTCACGCCTATTCAAAATATTGATTTTCCCTAGCCCAGGATTAGCCTGTAACGCCCCTAAATTTTTACTCACATAAAATCCTGAATTAATTAATTTAAATTTAAATTTTGTAATTAATAACAAAATAAATTACTTAGCACGCTAGTAGAGACTCTTGGATAAAGGAGAGGTCGGAGGATCGACTTGTGTCATTGTGAGTTCTTTTTATAATTTTTCTTACGCCTTTGATTAATAACCCTCAGATCTATGCCATGAATGGGGCAGATCAGCCTTGCATTTGTTGCTTTGATATGTGAGAAGTGTTGATAATAGATGAAGGTTTTAAGCGAGATCTCTTATCGTAGCGATTAACATGGTATATCTAGCAGTGTTAGCTTAGATTCCTTTAGATCATATGTTTCCTACGGCCAAAATATATCAGGGCCCCAAATTCTAAAATGATCTGAACACCGAGTGGGCCACACTGATTAGAGTAAATCTTAGTCATGGTTTTGCATATTTGTTGATTCGATAGATCTTCTAATGTATTAGATCGATATACAGCATTGATATGGATTCCAGGTTATATTTGGGATGTTACCCAAAATTTTAGATCGATCTAATCGTTGGATTATCCACAGGGATCAAAGGATAACATATATATATGCCATATGATGATTGTGGATCTTAGGATGGTCTAAATCTAAACAATCCTATGATTTTTTCTATAACTTGATGGTGAGAAAATCATTGGATGGTTCAGATCTAACCTATGAGTATGTTAGATCTTTTAAAAATTAAAAACAAGAAAATTTCCTAAACTTTGCAAAAATGGATCATGTAACAGAGCATAATTGACCTCTGTCGATTCGATCGAAGGGATCTTCGATCGATCGAAATATGTCGAAATGTGTCTAGAAACTTAAACTATAAAATTTTGATTTTTTCATTATGATCAATTTATGTTTGATTTTAATCAATGGAGCATCAATCAGACTTGATCGATCGAAAATGTTGAAAATGGTCTAATGACCAAACTATTTTAATCTTGATTTTCTCGATTCGATTAATTGGAGATCGATTCGATCGAGGGACTTTGATCAATCGATAGGTTCGATCAACAGATTCCTGGATTGATATGTTAGATATTAGAATGTGATAATTGGATTATTAAGTTATAATATACATATATAACCCTGGATTAATTACCAAATTATGAATGATAGAGGGTCACCTTGATTTGATCAAAAGTGGGTCCCATTGAATGGAACGATTAGATCAAATTGACGATTGGTTTAAATTATGTATTAGGAATCTTGGATTTAAACATGTACGACTATTCGGGGAATTTATTTATACCAAATATAGGTAAGTGAATCCCGACATGCCACATCTCTGTTACGATTAAGATGGATTTGTTATGATTGCCATATTTGTTGTAATGTCTTGCTAAGATTAATGTATTGAAGTATGAAATATTGCATTGAACGCCTATTATTGTGAATTGAATATATGAAGATGTCTATCATTACATTCATGAAATTAGAGTTTCCACTTATATAGAGAGATGTATATGACAATTTGGATATGTCGATGCATTGAGCATTGAGCATGCATCACATGCATTGCATAGTGCTCCCGTGCTGATTCTCAGAGGCCCGCTCTAGATGAATTGCATGCACACTTCATGCCTGGGTTCTTAGGGGATCTCCTTGAATGGTTTCCTGGTAGAATTGTTACTACATGCCCACCATCCCTGGAGAAGCTTGTCAAGTGCAATGCTAGTTAACGGATATCTAACCCAAGTACGTATATGATTATCCCACTTGACGCATGCTTCTCATGCAATTTTGCATCCATGCCCATTTCTACATTTCTTTAATTTAATTGTTGTTATGTTCTATCTTAATTGTGTCGTACATGAACCATGATAGGTTCACTCACTAGGCTTGGCTAGCTGATGTTTGTTGAATCATACAGAGGTGATCGAGATTGGAAATATAAATCAAGTACCAGAGAATGAGGCCCAAATGGCGGATGACCCACAAGATCAACGACCATACTTATCTGAAGATGAACTTAGTGCGATGAGATGATTAAATGGATTAAATTTGTTTAACAAGAACTGATGATCATGAACTTTAAGATCTCTTTATATTACTCATTTATGATTATAAATTGTTAGGGTATTTGTTAATAGACATTTACTCTGGATGGTTGTTGATATTATGATTGAATAGTCCCAAATGGATGGACTTAGTTGAGTTATCAGTTAGATGATGTGGTTTGAGAATGAGATGGTAATGATTAATGGAAATGTGTGAAACTGTATGATATGTATGGATGTATGAATGTTAGAATTGTGGATGAACTTAGAATGCATTAAGCTATGCCTCCAAGCAACTATATGAATTATCAATTTAAGTACACTTGGAGTACGAGTCATGAGCCGTAACTCGAGTATGAGAGTGCACACTCTGTATCTCAATTGCGGGCGTGGCATATCCTTTTGCCATCCCTAATCATTCCACAAATTCAACACCAATGTCTACATCTTACTAACAAAAATATTGAACTATTTTGTTTCATTATTTTTTTTTTCCAACAAACTATTAGGCCAGAAATTGTACAATTTGATGGCCACATCAATATATTTGCAGTGAGACTGATGCAATCACATACTAGGCTGAATCAAAAAGTTGAAACAAGAAAACCGATGGTCTGTTGAACTCAACCACATGTTCGAGGCGGACGACTCTTCTCCATCCTAGATCTAAGGGCAAAGATGGCAGGCGACAATCATGACCTGAATCCAATTCCGCATTGCAGGTCCCACCCCAATTAGTTGCCTCACCTTCATCCTATATGGAAAGAAGTCTGAAGTCTATGGAGAAAAAAGCAATGCCCTTTCTCCTCTTGACACACTGAAAAATTAATTCTAAGGACAAAAGCAATGCCCTGTCTCCATCTCTTTGAAAAGTATGCACCTTCTCCTCCTTGGTAGATTTAATCTTTTGGGAACAGTCCACTTAACTCTAAGAATCTTGAGAAAATATGGTATATCCCCTGCAACAATTGATGCCATCCAAATGTTTTCCTTGCTTTGGATGACAAGTGGTCCAAATCAAACTTTGATGGGGCCGTTTGATTAGTGTTGGAAATTAAAGTTTGATGGTTGGAATTGTCTAATAGATATTTGGCATTAAAATATGTTGGATCAAATTTTTCACCGTCATATCTACCCCAAAAATCTTAAAATACCCTCCCCATGGTAGGAAGTCAAGAAGAATTTCTTAATCACCACTGAATGCTACGGGATCCACACCTCTCAAAAGGTCAACCAGAAATTTCAATATTACATCAACGATCACACCAATCCAGAGCATGAGCCATGAATGAGCTCAAAACATCCCAAGCATTTCAAGCCATGCAACAAAGAAGGGGTCTAGTCCCATGGCTCAGTGGTAGACATGCCTCTGTTTCAATAATGAGAGACCAGGGATCGAGTGCACATGTGGTGTGAGTGGATGTGTGAGTGTGTGGGGTGTGGGTGGCCAGGTCTCATCATTCCATGGATTTAACATTAGTTTCAAGATCTTGATAAGAAAAACATTCAACAAATTCATTTCATTAAAAAATTTCAATTTAATTGATAAGCCTTGGATTGTACAATTAGATAGCCTCATTAATATCCTAGGGGCCTGTAAGGACGGAAGGTAAACTAGGGAAATACAAAAAAAAGCATAAAAGGCATGACATAAGTGGGAAGTAGACACTCATCAGCACTAGGGGATGAAAACTGTTTGCACCTTTTTGTCTAAATAAAAGTCCTTGGAAATACCTTTTCTTCGCATTTACAATCGTTTGTATTATAATCCCACGTAGGGAAATGTTTTTCAGTTTTTCACTCCATTATTATTTGACACCTCATGTCATAGGCAAACTATTTTCCCTCCATTTAACTTTTCGGAAAAAAAATCTCTTATTGTCACGAAAGCAAATGCAAACATGTTTGGTTGAACATCTTAGGACCTTTGGAGTCTCTCTACACATAATCGTAAAGAATAGAGAGTTGTCGAGATTTTATTGATTCTAACAACACTCCAGTCATGTGATTTTTGTCAAAGTTTCTATTTTGTATCTACATTGTTATGGCGTGATAGCTGGTTTACTCCAACAGGAAGTAGCAGATGCTGCAGCAAAGTATTTGCATCTAAACTATGATGCAATTCAAATAAAAGTTATTTTTCAACACACATTTTCTAATTTTTACCCTATTGTTAAAGTTTTACGAATATCCTAAATTTTTTTACAAGCTATTATAAGGTTATATTTGTGACCGATGACAAATTACAAGGTGTCTAAACTTGCAATTTCTTGAATCTAATCAGATTTTCCAACCTAATGCCGATATTCCAACAGAAGTATATTATTTCTAATAAAAAGGATGTTTGAAATGTTCATATGTCAGATTTAAGAGAACATTATTCAAATGTCTAGTCGGGAGGTGTTCTCATCCAATATACATTATGGTAGCCATTTGTTTTCCCATGACACCTAAATTCTATTTTTAAGTTCCATGATTATTCTAGTAATTTTCAAGGGAGCTTAAAATTTAGATTTCTAGATTCATCAAACCATATTGCTAATAGGAATTAAACTTAGTTCAAGTCTCTAATTTCATCAATGTAACTTTGGAGTATTTAAATTTTTATAAGTTCCGTTTACCCCAAGGCTAGATTTATCTAAACTCCGATCTAATACCATCTTGTAACACCCCAGTTTTCATAACCCGAGTATAATACTTGTTTTATGAAATTTTGAGTGTTAACCTTAAAATTTAAAGTCTAAATTTAAACAATCTTCTCGATATTCATTCTTAGCAACAATTACTAGCAGAGTAAACTGTGCATTGAGTAAAAGTTTTCCATTCATAACAAAAATCCAAATGTAGTGCCCATACAAAACTTATACAACCCAAATACCAAAAGTATCTTAATCTGAAATAGAAATTTATCAACTAATGATGAAGCTCAATATGCTCCAATGGGATCACGTCTAGCTCCTCAACTACTTGATCCCTTTTAGCAACTAGGTGAACATCGTCGGCTCGCTCTAACCTGCATCAACTGATATGTTTTGATAGCGTCAATAGCTATTGCAGTGAGGAATACCCTCTAAGATTACGCATCTAATGTTCATAATTTAGAATAGTTCATAAGACATAGAAAAAGATATATTAAATAATGAAATTCTAACTCATGATCATATACACAAAGAATATAGCCAACCAACATAATTACTCTATTAAGAAAATGTAAAAGGAACCACAATATGAATGAACATATCAAAATAATCAAATAATCAACACGTGACCTTCTGCTTCACCCAGAAATCACATTATATGTGAACTCCATAAGATGACTAGAAAATCAACAAGTGAACTTCCACTTCACTCGAAAATCATATAAAACTATGCAAGGTGACTAGAAAATCAACAAGTGAACTTCAACTTCACTTAAAAATAACAATAAAAGTGAATTCCGCAAGGTGAATAGAAAATCAACACATGAATTCCGATGTCACTCAGAAATTATAATGAACTCCGCATAAAATAAACCATTAAGCCACAAAATGAAAAACATTCCATCAAAATCACATAAGGCAAATAGTCCATCCAAGGATATAATAAAATTGGATTATCCCCAAAAGCCACAGAGGCCCAAATGATCCCTAAGATGGTAAGTCCACAACAATTTTCATTTAATCCATTAGAAAAAAATGTCCACTAGTTCAAGGACCTCCGAAATATCATCACGCAATCAGAAGTGGCAAACATATAATTAATTAACTTATTTTTAACTTGAGATAACATGTGACAATCAAATCACTTATTCTTAATAGAATTAAAGAGGCATGTCAATTATTCAATTCAAGAGTCAATTGCATAAAAGATTAGTATATTCATGTACTGAGACAAATAAATTAACTAAGTAATTCAATAGGTTCTACATATAAGTAATTAAAATATCATCTATAATAAGATTAACGAACTTAAGTGATCAGCTTAAAGGGGGGAAACCTCACTTTGGGATGCAGATACACTCACTTGGCTTACAAAGCACAAAAGATATGCTCCACTAGGAGTCTAAATATTCACACCTGAGTTGACATAAACGAACTCAGCTTCACTAAATTCGGCTACATCACAAACTAAATTGGCTCAACCTGGTTTCAAACGAACTCCATCTGAACAGTGAAATCCAGCACACTCTAGAAGAGAGTGCGTTATCTGGGATATAACGTCTCGGAAAAATCCGTATAGAGACCCGAGTACCACCTCAGGCAAAAATCCCTAAGGACCGTACCCTGTAGAAATTAGACTAAAATTTAGTTAAGTATTGAACTAAATAATCGATGGATTTGGATCGAACCACTATCTATACAAATGGCAAGACCCAAAACCGTCAGAATCACTAGCTCAACATTACTTAAAAATCTAGAAAAAATCCCAAAAGCCTGTTGCTCTCGGGAGCACATTGAAACTCCATATCGGACCTGAACCGCACGTCGAAAGTCCGATGACCACGAAACTATAGGGTTATGACCGTCTTATTGGGCTTGACAACCATCGCAGGAATCGAGCCCAGATAGTATCTTGAAGTGCACAACTTAAGCCCTGAGAAAAGTGTGTGAGAAACGCGAATACCTTTGGAAAGTGCATTGAAACTTAAGTGAATTGGGCCATTGGCTTGTAGGCAAAATTGAAGATTTTAGACCGTCAGTTTCTGACCAAACTGTACCCATGGATTAGGGAAATTTTCCTACACAAATCTGTATACTTGTGGCCTTGATCGAGCGACAACGACCGTTGATCTGACACGGGTCCTCCTCGGTCGATCCGCTAATCTGATCATACCGAAATCATAACCTGGCTTAGATCCATGGTCAGGGAACTTGCTCCATACCGTAGGTAAGCAATGGACCTCCAGATGAGCCCCGTCTGGCCGAAACAGACACCTTTTGGTTATAACTTAAGTATACCATGGCCCTGGGCCACTGACATTAGTTCTGGGCCTATTTAAAGGTCTTAAACCACCCCATTCCCATTCCATACGAATTTCCCTAACCCTAGGAGAGTGAAGAGAGAAAAGAGGAGAAAAGGGTGAGGAGAAGAGAGAGAGAGTTCGGGATATCGTTGCTAGGATTACTTCCCACAACTCCACGCATTGAATCGCCTTCCTGTTACGCTACATGATCCATCTCAGCTATGATTTGGGTAAGAAATCCTAACCCTAATCTTGATTTAAGGATCCAAATAGAGTAATCGACGAAATAACTAACCTATTTCATTGCTTAGGTGCCCGACGTTCTGCTTTCGGGAATGTAGAATTCGAACCATCTCCGAATCAAGTAATCCGACGAAAGGTGTGGACTATAAACGTTTAGGTTATGATTTTCAACGCTTTCAATGTCAGCGATGATTTATGTCTAACTTGATTGCTGCCATATGATCTTAGTTACGACGTTTTTGATAAATTATACATGTGTGAACTATGTTGAATATATGATGCATTCCATGTGTTTGTTGAAATGTTTGAATGAATATGAGATTGTGATTTGTGCTTGTCATGATTTCTAATCTAAGATCCATGTTTGTTATATGTTTTATAACCGATGTTGTGCAATGAATTGCTATAGTTCATATCGTAACTCATCTAGTCTATGAACTTAGTAATGTGTAGTTTAAGTGTTTGATAAAATGTCTGAATGGGAAATTGTTGATGAATTATATTTAATAAGATTATTGAGATAGGATTCTCAATTATCTTATCTATATGTATAGTTTCCTTCGTGTAATCTTAATTTTGACTACGCAAATTTATGGATGAAATGCAATATTTGGTAACATGTTCAATGTGTTCTATGAAATGCTCAAATGAGAGTTGTATTTGGAATGTTGTTAAATGCTGATATGCTTACCACATGCGTCTATTCATTGTATTTGAGTAAGATTGGGACTACAACGTAGTCCAGGAAATCGGTAACAATTCTCGTCTGGGTGGCCGAATTAGTCTCGCCACATTTGATACGTTCGGTGAATCCGGGTCGTACGATGATTGTCGACAGTGGTTAGGCCACGTGGAGTTCTTATGCGCTCCATGTCGATTAATTCAGCGTGCGCTCGTACCAATCAAACTTGTCTAATAAACCGATTGGCCTATTGTGTGTTTACCATGTATGGATACTACTGCTTGAATCTAAGGTACCACTTACCAATGTAAAGACCCGTTTTAACCATGGTACCATGATCCGCTAAGACTTATGAGCCGGGCATGGTAGTATGGGACACCGTGGTTGATTTTTCGGCCTACGCTGGGGTGACAACCCTCCCCGTAATGACCAGTGAGCAACTCCAAACTCGTAAGTTGAATACGGTGGTATGGGACACTGTATTCGAGCTATCAGGCTACGCTGAGGTGACGAGCCTCCCCATAGTGACCTCGAGTATAAACTCTTGAATTTTCCTATCCGTTGCTTTCATTAGGGGTGATGCCCTATAACTTGCATATCGTATGTGATTAACTAGGATTGACGACCCTAGATGGATCCCCATTTGGGTTAATGATGTAAAGGGAGGTACCTTAGCTTCCCGAATCTGCTGTATGAATAAGCCTAATTAAGTACTTAGCTAACACGACCATGCACCGCATTGCATGTGTTTTGGCGTGGAAGTGCATGTTTAGGGAGTTTGTCATGCGTGAATGGTTGATGGAGTCGCTTGTGAGGGAGCTTCGTGCGAGGGCATGCATCATTACATCATACCATCCTTGCATTAACAAGACTACTTAGGATATGATTGTTGTACTGCTTTATCATTACTACTTGACTGATTGATAACATGTTAACCTTTTACCTTATAGAACCATTGAGTTGATC
Source organism: Magnolia officinalis (assembly GCA_021015155.1). Lineage (NCBI taxonomy): Eukaryota > Viridiplantae > Streptophyta > Magnoliopsida > Magnoliales > Magnoliaceae > Magnolia > Magnolia officinalis. The sequence goes on from JAJHSJ010000015.1 coordinate 41,968,311, forward strand.
ACTCACTCCCACTCTGCGAGAGTGTTTTAAAACACCAACCAGACTCTGTTGTAGATGCAGGTGATAGAGAAGGATATCCTGAGGAGTTGGACTTCATAGACGAGGAGGAAGAATTCTCCTACGTTCAGTTATCAGGCGGGTCTTCATAGACCTTCTACTGATTCGACGGGATCACAGGGTTATATGGATTAGTTAGACTTTTACGTTTTAGATGTTTTGTATATTTTAAAACAAAACATGTATATATTCAGCCCGGTAATATACTCATACTCTGGAGGTTGTGAAACACATATATACTTTATATATCTATTTTAGTCTTCCGCTTTCTTAATTACATTAACTCTGGAGTATGATATGCTGATTTAGTATAATCCCTCTCATGTTTAATGCACTAATATGGACAACATTTAAACATCATCATCCATGTTGTATAAGTGATGCGTTGGATCTCGGGAGTTGAGCTTTGCTCGACCCTCGAAATTCGGGGTGTTACAAGTTGGTATTTAAGCATTATTTGGACTAAACTGGACCTAGGTTACGGTAACACGACGTACTCTGATGCACTTTGACTTAGGAAGGGGGGCGATGAAATGTAAAAACAATAATAGGATCCCAAATTTTCACCAACGGGCGCAATTGACCATTGTAATCAAGCCCTTACACATCTGAGATCATGTGAAATGATATCAGCCCCTTTTATACCGTCAATTGACGGGTTTGAACTATAATTCGATGAATCCCGAACTTAAAACGAGCCAAAGGGCGTGAATACGCGCCTCTTGGACCGAGAAAACATTTCATACGGGCGTAGAGGCCCAAACCACAAAATTCCGTGGGACCCAGGGGGTCCCCCGCACCTATACAACACCCCGGGAGGGGGTGGCCACCGCTGGCCAACCCAGGGAGGCGCGGCAGCACCGCTCGGGCAGCGGCGCACCGCCCGGCTTCACAGTGGGTCGCGGCGGGCCCGTGGTTCCGGCAGCCCACCACCCACTCATGTGGGGCCCGTCCACGTGTGGGACCACTACATTTCACCCCCTTTTGCTTCATTTCCCTCCCATTTCAAGTTTTCTAACCCCTAAAAACTCCATTTTCCCCCTCAAATCCCCATTCCATACACTCAAGCTTCTTCTCCTTCTACATTACACACCCATCCTCCACCATTCTCTCAAACCCATTTCTTACAACTCTCCATCTTCCTCAATTCCCCACATTTGAGCACAAAGACCCACATCTTTGTGTCTCATAACTCTCAAACTTCCCAAACCCACTTCATTCTCCTAGCTTTACACTTCCATGGCTCTCTTTGAGCTTGTCACCGCCATCTTCTCAATCTCTACGCTCCTTTCCCTTATGGGAAAGAGAAGAGAGGCCCCGAATGAGGTAGGGCCGAGCTGTCCAAGCCACTCGAGGAAGAAGGCGAGCGCCGAGGCTAGCACGAGCACCGAGAGAGAGTGAAGAACGAAACGGGACCTCGATCCCCAAATCCCGCTTGAAAGATCTCTACCGGCAGGCACCGGACTTGGTAAGTTTCATAATCGCAAAGTTATATTTGAAGCACAAGTCGATGAGAGATTATTTGGACTGTATCCAGTGATTGACCTCCTATTAGAGACCGGGTGGGGTCCCATATTTGAAGGCAAGTCTCATGCAAGTGAAGGCACTGTCCAAGCCTTCTATGCCCATATATGGAACCCACTACTAGGGCCTTTTCAGTTTACTATTCCCTTGGGGAGGTAGGAAGCCATAGTTGATGTGGACGTCATAGCTCAGATTATGGGAATTGAACGTGGTGTGGTACATGCTAGTGCATCTCATCTTACTAGTCGACGAGAGAAAGATCACCGCACGCATTTTCTTTGTGGCCGACTGGCTCCTTGGAGGCGAGACAATAGCCTCGCATCGACTAGAATGACGACAGACTTCCGCCTACTCCACCATATATGCACGTACAACATGTATCCTAGGTGGAGCAACCGTACAGAATGCACTCATCAGATGGTAGACTTCCTGTACAGGGCTAGACAGGGAGATAAGATGTGTTTGCCTACTTTCACCCTGACACAGATTATCAGGACCGCACTCTCTACTCGGGGTGACGCTTCACTCCCATTCAGCCGACTTATCTGCAAGATTGCTCGTAATTTCGGCTTCAGACTTAATATGGATGATCTTGCGCCGATCCACTTCATTAATGATACTACGCTCAACAACATGGGAATTGGCCCTAGACAACGCCAAGCCCGACTCGATGAGTATGGGGTTGAAATAGAAGAAGAAAGTGAAGAGGAAGAAAGTAGTGAAGATGAAGAAGGAAATGAGATAGAAGAAGCCAGTGAGGATGAAGGTAGTGACGATGAAGAGGAAAGTGAGGAAGAAGAGCAGGAAGAGGAAGAGGAGGCCCAAGATTCAGATAGGGAGCCTCCTACTACTACACATGACGATCGCCATGATCGGGCCGCCTTAGAAGCCCGCATGACCAAGTTTGAAGAAAACCAGGCCGCCCTGACACAGGAGGTCAAGGAGAATCATGCTTATTTGAAACAAAAATTCAAGAGGATGTCGTGCACTCTGAAAACCCTCTTGTGTTGTATGAAGGATAAGGGTGCGCCTCCACCTTCACCAGAGTAAGAAACTAGTTATGTGTTGCGGTTGTCTTCTAGTTTTTGTTGTTTGTTATTTTTATTTTGTAATAGCCTTAGTAGGCTTAGTTAAATGTTAGAGTAGTTGGTGTTAAAACTTTTGATAAATTAGCTCACATGCATTCTCTGTCATGATTCATGTAATACTACATGTAACGCCCTGAAAATCGGGGGTCGAGCATAAACTCAACTCCCGAGTTTCAGAACATCACTTATGCAACAAAATGAATAATGTTTGAATGTTGACTGTACTCGTGCATTGAACATGAGTGAGATTAAGCCAAAACAGCATATCATACTCCAGAGACAGTTAAATTTGCAAGCGGAAGACTGTGATAGATAGATAAAATATATAACCTATGATGAGTCTCCAGAGTGTGATAACATTACCAGGTTAAATAAATACAAGTGCAGTTCTAAAATGTACCAAATGTGAGGAAGTGTAATGCCTCCTATCCCATGTACCATAGCCCCGTCAATACAATATCAGGTCTTCATTGACCTGCCAAAGAGATACAGATAAGAGAATTCCTTCTATCATCATAGAAGTAGTCCGCTCTGCATCACAAGCATCGCCACCACCTGAAACTCAACAAATCTGGTTGGTGTGTACAACACCGTCCCGTAACGTGGGAGTGAGTGATCAACTCAGTGGAACAGTAAAGCATAGGTTAACATGTTATCAATTCAATCAAGCAGTAATGATAAAGCAGTACAAATCAAACAATTCTAACTACTCTTATTAAATGCAAGAATGAAATGACATGATGCTATATGCCCTTGCCAAACCACCCTCAAGCGACATCATCTTACGTTCGCGAATGCTTAACTCCCTCAGTGCGACACATCTACAAAGCACATGCGGTGCGATGATGCTCATGATTACCAAGTTATTATTGGTCCATTTCAACCAGCAGTATTGGGAAACTAAGGTACCTCCCTTGTATCATTCCCAAACATGATCCATTCTAGGGTCGTCAATCCTAGTTAATCTCATACGATATTATGGTTTGAGAAGCATAGTGAAGGCATCGCAAAGGGCTCGTCACCCGTCAGCGCGGATACAGATCTCACCGTATGCGGCTCAATTGCTGGCCGTCAGCTCGAGTACAGGTCTCACCGTACTCGGCTCAATCACTAGCCGTCAGCTCGAGTACAGGTCTCACCGTACTCGGCTCAACTCATACTCTAGTTGCTGTGAAAGACTCGTCGCCAATCACAGACCCTTGGAGTATACTCGAAGACACTACGGAGGACTCGTCGCCCGTCAGCACGAGCACAGGTCTCACCGTACTCGGCTCTCACCGTAAGTATCGACAGCTCGAATACAGTGTCCCATACCACCGTATTCGGCTCACGAGTTTGGTTGCGCAATGGTCACTACGTGGAGGCACATGGCCCCAGCGTAGGCCGACAGCTCGACCACGGTGTCCCATACCACCATGCCCGGCTCATGCGTCTTAGCGGATCGAGGTACCATGGTTAAAAGGGGGTTTCACTGGTAAGTTTGGTACCCTAGGTTCAAGCAGTAGCGTCCAAACAGGGTGAACATACATAAGGCAGATCGAGTTACTTGACGAGCTCGACTAGCACGATCGCCCGTTGAGCTGCACGACATGAAGTGCATAAACAACTTCGTGTGGCCTAGCCACTGCCGACAGGCAACGCACGACTCGAGTTCGTCGAACACATCCCACGTGGCAAATGAATCTCAGCCACGAGTTCAATCCCGTTACCGATTGCCTGGGCCATAATCATAGCCCCAAACAAAATCAATTGCAGATAGATAAAGCAGTAATGGATTAAGATTCAACTCATACAGTCAAGGTCTGGTATTATCCGTTTAGGGCTGCCAGGGCTGTTGCACGCACTAGTTGCTCCGCTCCCCCATCACCCATGACGGATCATACAACGTAAATATAAATTTAAACATATACATTACATAGTTAAAATCATAAAGCAGTTGAGCAGGTTATGAATCACAACACAAGCATGAGTTTGTACATGTTCAATTCCTAATCACACAACTATCAAAGGAGATCATACACATAGTTAAAAGAGGTTGAGAATAATATCTCAACACCCTTATACTTTACAATTTGCTAACTACTACTCATTCAGACATTTCAAGAAACACTTAAACAAACATACATCAACATACACGACATATGTCGATCACATAGGCATTAGGCCAAATCCTTTCACTAGGGAGTTGCCCCAATCATAACACGCGTACACCCACGACGGATAGTCATGGCAAGCAGGAATCCAAGTTCCATATTCATTCAGTCATTTCCACAAACACTTGGGCCACACATTTTAGCATATATAGTGTATATTGGCCGTGGCGTGACTTAGGGCAAATCCTTTCGTCAAAGAGGGTATCGCCAATACATCAATCATGAATCCATGACAATTAGTCATGGCGAGCACGAATGAGAATTCTATACTCATTCAACCATTTCCAGAAACACTTAGAATACACTATTACAACATACATGGTGTATGTTAGTAAAACATGTATTAGGGTTATCCTTTAGCCAAACGAGTATGTTATCCATGTATACCATAATCATACAACAAATAATCATGACAATTACATTTCCAAAACTTACACATATACGGTATTTCTAGAATACACAATTTCAACATACGTAGCATTTACAAGTGAACATGTATTACGGCGATTCCTTTCGCCAAACTAGTATTTTATCCATATATAGTATAATCATACATTAAATAAACATGTCAAACATTTCTCCAAAAAAAATACGTATACGGTATTTCTACGTATACCTAGAGTATGTGAAATTCCATATTCTACAACGTTAATCGAAACAGGAAATAGAAAGCACTTTGTACATGTGCAATTGCATGCAGATCATGAATCTATCATTATCTGACATTGAAAGCGTTGAAAACCCTAACCTATACACCTAAAGTCCGCACCTTTTGTCATAGAATCGCAACGGAATCGATAGGTTTGCTAAGCTTCCGTATTCGGCAGTTTGGCAACCTATAGAACGAAATAGGTTAGCTATTTCACAACCTACAACAGTCTAAACTCCAAAATAGATTAGGGTTAGGGTTTCTTACCTAGAAACGACGCCGGAAACGCCGGGAAAAGCGATTAGAACGGAGCAGTAGAGCTCGTGGAGCGGCAGGAAAGGACGGCAGGGAGATTCTCCCACATCTCCCACACTTTCTCTCTCTTTTCCCCCTCTCAAATCCCAAATTCGTATGGCTGCCATGAGAGAGGGTTTAAGGTCCTTATATAGTCTCAAAACTCACCGAAATAGACTCATGTTCAAGGGTTACTTCTAATATAGGTATTTCGTCACTTTTCCAGCTCAAAAGAGAGGTTTTGGTGGCCCTCCTTAAGTCAAACGTCAGACTTAAGGTCACCACACATGGATCTATGTGGGATTACGTTTTCGACTCGATCGGATTTCCAGATCGCACGTGGCGGACCACTTTCAGTTCAACGGTCAGTGGGCCACGATCCGAAATTTCAAGTACATGTAAATGTTCCTGAAATTTTTCCTGATCCGAGGGTGTAATTTGGTCTGATTCTGACGGTCTGGTTGCTTAATACTGATGCGTAAGCGAATGGTGCCAGATCACTATTCCAGATATTTATTTTGTAAAGGGAATAGTGTTTTTCACATTCCCTCGCTCCGGATCCAAATGAATGGCCGTGGGACATCGGCTGGACCTGATTTTTGAGATGATTGTCAAGCCCAGTGAGGCGGTCCTAGTTCCTTAACTTCATGTTAATCGGACTTCCGATGTGCGGTCTAGACCTAATACGAAGTTTCAAGTCATTCCCGAGAGTAGCCGGGTAATGAGTTTGATCCTAAACTTTAGGGTAACCTAGAGTCAATGTTTTTGCAAGTTTTGAGTCTTGCAGATCGTATTTAAAGCGATTGGTGCTAATTTCTCAGGCACACTAGTTTAACACTAGCTAAATCTCGCCTAATTTCTAAAGGATTTAATCCTGTAAGATTTCTGTCTGAGGTGGTACTTAGTCCTTTGTAGTTTGTATATAAAGTGATCCAAGTTATACTACTTAGCTAGTTTAAGATAGTGTCTAGGGCGAAAGTGCTTTGAAAAATTGAAAGCACAAGGTAGTGAAGGGTGGGATTTGTGAAGAAAATGGTTTGAAAAGGGATTTGAGGCTTTAATTGAGCGTTTGGGAAGTTAAACCTGTGTTAGGATTGACCCATCGCATAAGGACGTCTAATTCCAGGTTGGCAAAAATCCGGGATGTTACACTACATCTCATGTATTGTGACAATTTTGGTTAAATGAAATGTATGAAGCTTCTTTTGAATTGAGATGTGTAGAATGTTTGGAAAGATGGATGATATTATCCTAATCTCACACATGTTGCACCCTATGTTGTATATAGGGAATGCCTCCTAAAAACACTCGGAACATAGCACGTCTCGCACTTGGTGGATCGATTGACAGGGCACCTCCCCTAAGTGATAGCCATACGGACCCCAGTTTGGGCCCGGATATTGAGACTATTCCAGATTCACAGCCACCCACTGGCCCCACCAATGGGCCAACACCTCGTGCACCATCGTTCTGGAACAGAACCGTGCGTCTTCGCAGACGCCACACATGCCTCAGGCGGCTTCTCCCCCTGATAGGTTGGAGCAGATGATGCTCCTAATGCAGCAACAACATCAAGTTTGGGCCACAATTGCGGGGGTCATTGCCCAAAACATGAACGTGGTCCCGCCTGTACCACCAATGCAGCCCACTGGAATTATGAATACGAGCGGTTTATTTGAGCGCTTTTAGCACTTTCATCGTTCTACTTTCGTAGGAACTCACAGACCTGAAGAGGCTGAGTATTGGTTAGACCATATTTTCAAGATGTTGAAGCCGTTGCACTGTACTGAGGCAGAGCAAGTAGAGCTGGTTACTTATATATTTGAGAAGGAGGCTAGTCTTTGGTGGGACAGCATCCTACGGACCGTCCCCACAGGACAAGTGTGGACGTAAGACGCATTTGAAACTCATTTCCACGAAAAGTACTTCCCCCTCACTTACCGTAAAGAAAAGGAGAGTAAATTTCTTCACCTCCGATAAGGAGGAATGACTGTGGCTGAATACGAGAACCGATTCACGGAGCTGGCAAGATATGCTCCACTGATCCTAGCAGATGAGCCGATGAGAATGTAGCGATTTTCTGAGGGTCTGCAGCCCGATATCCGTATGAAGATGTGTTGCACTAGCATTCCCAACTATGCTGAGCTATTAAACATGTCCCTGCGAGCTGAGCAGGATGGAGACAGATTATCCCGGACACGTATGCCCATGGGCCCAAGGCCTCGACCTGAATTGTCGAACCGACCATTTCTCGGCAAGAGGCCACGTATAGATTCGCCTCCCAGGCTTATGGCTCCACCGACCCAGCAAAGGCGATCAGACCTTTGGTGCACCTACTGTAAGAAGATGGGCCATAATGAGCCCTTTTGCTTTATTAAGATGAGGGACAATGGCTTTATGCCGCCTCAGAAGATCAACTGCCAGCTGCCACAAGTTATTTCAGCTCCACCTCTACAATCTGTGCCACCAGTACAGCCGTACAACCGACATCCCGTATCCCAAAATAGGCCACCTCAATGACCTATGGCAGCGCAACCCAATCGTTCTCAACAAGCTCGTGTACATGCACTTACAGCTGAAGCAGCTGAGTCAGCAACTGCGGTGCCTTTAGCCTTTAAAGTCACTGCCCACATTCAAGGTATTTTTTTTGGTGGACACCGGGTCCACTATTTCGATGATATCATACTCTGCAGTCAAGCGTTTGGGGTTGAATACTACCCCTATGGTTGGAGTGAGGGTTATCCCAGCAGCAGAAACTTTTACTGACGCCACTAAGCTGTGTAAGAATTGCTTAGTAGACTTAGGAAGCAGGGCGGTGTGCATTGACCTGATTGTCACCACGATATACCATTACGATGTCATCGTCGACATGGATTGGCTCACTGAAATGAAGGCAGAGATCGATTGTGAAATTAGATTAGTGACAGCTCATGGGCCTGAGGGCACAGCCTTCACTTTCCCAATTCAGGTCAGTTGCCCTTTCCCCGTCCATTGTTATGCTTCCTTATTAAAAAATGTTAGGGGTCTGACACTTGGGAACATGCTGGTAGTCCAAGACTTCACGGACGTGTTCAGAAAGATCCCTGGGATACCTCCTCAGCGCGAGATCGATTTTACCATCGACCTAGTGCCTGGTCGACACCTATTGCTTTACCGACGTATCGCATGCCTCCATGTGAAATGGAGGAGTTGAGGACACAGATTGATGATCTGTTGAATTCAGGTTTCATACGACCGAGCGTATCTCCTTGGGGAGCACCTGTATTGTTCGTAAAGAAGAAGGACGGATCGCTACAATTGTGTATTGATTATCGCAGGCTGAATCACGTCACGGTCAAGAACAAGTATCCTCTGCCCAGGATAGATGACCTATTTGAACAGTTGAAAGGGGCACAATATTTCTCTCAGATCGACCTGCAGTCTGAGTATCATCAGTCGCGCGTCAGGGATGAAGACGTGAAAAAACAGCATTCGAAACCAATTTTGGGCACTACAAATTCTTAGTGATGTCGTTTAGACTTACAAACGCACCGGCCATATTCATGGACCTCATGAACCGGGTGTTTCGGCCATATCTGTACCGATTCGTCATCGTGTTTATAAATGACATTTTAATATACTCCAAGAGTCGGAAAGATCACGAAGAACACCTGCGAGCAGTCTTCGATACTCTCGGGAAGAATCAGTTGTTTGCACAAAACCGGAAATGCGACTTCTAGAAAGTGGAAGTCAAGTTTCTGGGACACGTGGTGTCCAAGGAAGGAATTGTCGTGGACCTTGCCAAGGTGGCCGCGGTTTAGCACTGGGAGCAGCCAGGTTCGGTTAAAGAAGTGAGGAGTTTCCTTGGACTTGTTGGCTACTATCGCCAATTCATTAAAGATTTTTTCAAGATAGCCAGGCCATTGTCTCAACTCACTCGGAAGGATCTTAAGTTTACTTTGAACGAGAAAGCAGAAGCAGCCTTTCAGGAATTAAAGGACAAGCTGATGTCCACAGCCGTGTTAGTATTGCCAGAGCAAGGGGTCAGATATACTATATACACCGACGCGTCTCGGGTTGGTTTGGGTTGTGTTCTTATGCAAAAGGACAGAGTGATTGCCTATGCATCGCGACAGTTGAGGAAACACGAAGAAAACTACCCCACGCACGACCTGGAATTGGCAGTGGTCATCTTCGCATTAAAGCTATGGAGACATTACCTCTACGGAGAGGAGTTCGAGCTCTTTTGCGACCACAAGAGCCTCAAGTACATCTTTACACAGAGAGACCTGAATATGAGGCAACGACGTTGGATGGAAACTTTGAAAGACTTCAAGTTTAAGGTCTCCTACCATCCTGGCAAAGCCAACCTTGTGGCCGATGAGTCGAGCCGCAAGAAGACAATAGAATTTGCAGCTCCGCTGATGATAGAAGAGTGGAATATGGTAGAGTTTGTGCGAGACTTCAAACAGAAGCTTACAGTAGAGGTGTCGTTCGAGAGCGTCGCACATATCCATGTACAACCACTTATTGATGACCGAATCATTGTGGCTCAGAAAGGAGATGAATTGTTGGTGAAGATGAGAGAACGAGCAAGTGACAGTGAGGAATTTGAATGGAGGATTGGCTTAGATGGCGTGGCAGTCTATGCGTCCCGAATCTCCATGACTTCAGAAGGGAAGTCCTAGAAGCCGTTCACAATTCAAAGATGGCGATGCATCCGGGCAGTACAAAGATGTATTGAGACATGAAGCGTTCATATTGGTGGGACAACATGAAGGCCCACATATCAGATTATGTATCCCGTTGTCTCACGTGCCAGCAGGTCAAGGCCGAACATCGCCGACCTCCTGGATTACTTCAGCCCATGCCCATAGTTGAATGGAAATGGGATTTCGTATCTATGGATTTCATTTTCGGGTTACCGAAGATGAGAAAGGGGCATGACTCCATTTGGGTGATTGTGGACCGACTGACGAATTCGGCCCATTTCCTCCCGATCAGAATTTCTAACTCCGCAGATGATTTAGCCAAGCTGTACATCAAGGAGATCGTACGACTGCATGGAGTACTTATGGAGATTGTGTCGGATCGAGACACGCGATTCACATCCATTTTCTGGACTCGAATCCAGGAAGCAATGGGAGTGAAACTGAAGTTCGGTACCGCGTTCCACCCACAGACAGATGGGCAGACCGAACGGGTAAATCAGATATTAGAAGATATGTTGCGAGCGTGTGTGCTCGATTTTAAGGATAGTTGGGATGACTGTTTTCCCTATGTTGAGTTCGCTTATAACAACAGCTTCCAAGCGAGCATTGACACGGCTCCTTATGAAGCCTTGTATGGGGGCCCATGTCGAGCACCACATTGTTGGATGTTGGCGAGAAGAATTTGATTGGCCCAGATTTTGTACAGGTGACCTCAAAGAAGATCGACATTATCAGGCGTTGACTCCTTGCAGCACAGAGTAGGCAAAAGAGTTACGTCGATACCAGACGACGACAGCTGGAATTTGAAGTGGGAGACCACGTATTCCTTAAGGTTTCCCCAATGAATGGAGTACTTCGTTTTGGCAAGAAAGGAAAACTCAAGCCGAGATTCATTAGCCCATTTCAGATTATAGACCGAGTGGGTGTGGTGGCATACCGCCTCGCTTTGCCAACACCACTCGCAGGCATGCACAACGTATTCCATGTATCAATGTTGAAGAAATATGTTCCTGATCCTACTCACATTATCAAGTGGGAGCAGGTATAGTTGAGTGAAGATGCTACCTATGTACTGCGACCAACATGTATTCTCGATAGGAAGGAACAAGTACTACGCAACAAGGTTATCCCGCTTGTGAAGGTACTATGGACGCACCACACTGAGGAAGAGGCTACTTGGGAAACAGAGGCCGAAGTCCGTAAGAACTACCCTCAGATCCTCAAGGAGTACGAGAAGGTACTAATTTCAGGGATGAAATTTTTCTTTAAGGGGGGTAGATTGTAACGTCTTGAAAAAATCTGTACAGAGACCCGAGTACCACCACCTCAGGCAGAAATCTCTAAGGACCGTACCCTGTAGAAATTAGACGAAAATTTAGTTAAGTACTAAACTAAATAATCGATGGATTTGGCTCGAACCACTATCTATACAAATGGCAAGACCGAAAACTATCAGAATCACTAGCTCAACATTACTTAAAAACCTAGGAAAAATTCCAAAAGCCTGTTGCTCTCGGGAGCACATTGAAACTCCGTATCGGACCTGGACTGAACGTCGAAAGTCCGATGACCACGACACTATAGGGTTATGACCGTCTTATTAGGCTTGATAACCATCGCAGGAATAGAGCGCAGATAGTATCCTGAAGCGCACAACTTGAGCCCTGAGCAAAGTGTGTGAGAAACACGAATACCTTTGGAAAGTGCATTGAAACTTAAGTGAATTAGGCCATTAACTTGCGGGCGAAATTGAAGATCAGACCATCAGTTTCTGACCAAACTGTACCCATGGATCAGGGAAATTTCCCTACACATATCTGTATACTTGTGGCCCTAATCAAGCGACAACGACCGTTGATTTGACACGGGTCCTCCTCGGTCGATCCGCTAATCTGATCGTACCGAAATCATAACTTGTCTTAGATCCATGGTCAGGGAACTTGCTCCATTCCGTAGGTGAGTAATGGACCTCCAGATGAGCCCCGTATGGCCGAAACAGGCACCTTTTGGTTATAACCTAAGTATACCATGGCCCTGGGGCCACTGACATCAGTTCTGGGCCTATTTAAAGGTCTTAAACCACCCCATTCCCATTTCATACGAATTTCTCCACCCTAGGAGAGAGAAGAGAGAAAAGAGGAGAAAAGAGTGAGGAGAAGAGAGAGAGTTCGGGAGATCGTTGCTGGGATTCCTTCCCACAGCTCCACGCATTGAATCGCCTTCCTGTTACATTACACGATCCATCTTAGCTACGATTTGGATAAGAAATCCTAACCCTAATCATGATTTAGGGATCTAAATAGAGTAATCGATGAAATATCTAACCTATTTCATTGCTTAGGTGCCCGACGTTCTGCTTTCAGGAACGTAGAATTCGAACTGCGTCCGAATCGAGTATTCCGACAAAAGGCGTGGACTATAAACGTTTAGGTTATGGTTTTCAAGGCTTTCAATGTCAGCAATGATTTATGTCTGACTTGATTGCTGCCATATAATCTTAGTTACGACGTTTTTGATAAATTATACATGTGTGAACTATGTTAAATATATGATGCAGTCCATGTGTTTGTTGAAATGTTTGAATGAATATGAGATTGTGATTTGTACTTTTCATGATTTCTAATCTAAGATCCATGTTTCTTATATGCTTTATAACCGATGTTGTGTAATGAATTGCTATAGTTCATATAGTAACTCATCTAGTCTATGAACTTAATAATGTGTAGTTTAAGTGTTTGATAAAATGTCTGAATGGGAAATTGTTGATGAATTGTATTTAATAAGAGTATTGAGATAGGATTCTCAATTACCTTATCTATATGTATAGTTTCCTTCGTGTAATCTTAATTTCGACTACGCAAATTTATGGATGAAATGCAATATTTTGTAACATGTTCAATGTGTTCAATGAAATGCTCACATGAGAGTTGTATTTGGAATGTTGTTAAATGTTGATATGCTTACCTCATGCATCTATTCATTGTATCTGAGTAAGATTGGGACTACAACGCAGTCCAGGCAATCGGTAACAATTACCGTTTGGGTGGCCGAATTAGTCTAGCCGCATTTGATACGTTCGGTGAATTCAGGTCATACGATGAATATCGACAGTGGTTAGTCCACGTGGAGTGCTTATACGCTCCATGTCGATTAATTCAGCGTGCGCTCGTACCAATCGAACTTGTCTAATAAATCGATTGGCCTATTTTGTGTTTACCATATATGGACACTACTGCTTCAATCTAAGGTACCACTTACCAATGTAAAGACCTGTTTCAATCATGGTACCACGATCCGCTAAGACTCATGAGCTGAGCATGGTGGTATCAGACACTGTGGTCGAGCTTTCGGCCTACGCTGGGGTGACGAGCCTCCCCGTAATGACCAGTGAGCAACCCAAAACTCGTGAGACATTGTATTTGAGCTGTCGGGCTACGCTGAGGTGACGAGCCTCCCCATAGTGACCTCGAGTATAAACTCTTGAATTTTCCTATCCACTGCTTTCATTAGGGGTGATGCCCTACAACTTGCCTATCGTATGTGATTAACTAGGTTTGACGACCCTAGATGGATCCCCGTTTGGGTTAATGATGTAAAGGGAGATACCTTAACTTCCCGAATCTGCTGTATGAATAAGCCTAATTAAGTACTTGGCTAACACGACCATGCACCGCATTGCATGTGCTTTGGCGTGGAAGTGCACGTTTAGGGAGTTTGTCATGCGCGAATGGTTGATAGAGTCGCTTGTGAGGGAGCTTCGTGCGAGGGCATACATCATTACAGCATACCATCCTTGCATTAACAAGACTACTTAGGATATGATTGTTGTACTGCTTTATCATTACTGCTTGATTGAACTGATAACTTGTTAACCTTTGCCTTATAGTACCATTGAGTTGATCACTCACTCCCACTCTGGGACGGTGTTTTAAAACACCAACCAGACTCTGTTGTAGATACAGGTGATAGAGAAGATATCCTGAGGAGTTGGACTTCATAGACGAGGAGGAAGAATTCTCCTACGTTCAGTTATCAGGCGGGTCTTCGTAGACCTTGTACTGATTCAACGGGATCACAGGGTTATATGGATTAGTTAGACATTTACGTTTTGGACATTTTGTATATTTTGAAACAAAACATGTATATATTCAGCCCGGTAATATACTCATACTCTTGAGGTTGTGAAACACGTATATACTTTATATATCTATCTCAGTCTTTCGCTTGCTTAATTACATTAACTCTGGAGTATGATATACTGATTTAGTATAATCCCTCTAATGTTTAATGCACTAATATGGACAACATTTAAACATCATCATCTATGTTGCATAAGTGATGTGTTGGATCTCGGGAGTTGAGCTTTATTCGACCCTCAAAATTCAGGGTGTTACACGGGATTAGGTACATAGCCAAACCACTTTACAATTTATGCAATACGTTGAATGATTTAAATTTCTATCTGTTATGTTTTGTTAAACAATATACTTGATTTATTTACCGCAGCAAACATGTTTGATAGAATGCCTAAATGATGCTTTCACTGAGTAGACTTTGTTTTTACACTTCTTCTTGTTTGTATTCCTTTACATAAGTATTTAGAAGTAAGTGCATATTGATTATTTAGTTAAAATTTGAAAAGTCCTATTCACCCCCTCTAGGTCATTAGTCATATCTTAAAGCTTCGCTTGTAGCGGTAAAACTGTAATTTCAAGATTGAGCCCCATTGTCACACCTTCTTGGGATGCTTCTCCAATGCTCTCTTGTTCTTGAATTAACTTTTCATTTGCTCCCACGATCGTTGATGTGGATGCTTCAGCTCCTACGATCAATCACCTTATATTTGATGCTTTAATGAGATGACCAAGGTAATGGGAGAAAGTGGAATCTCCTACAACTAAATAGATAGTTCTTATCCAATGCAAATTCACCTAGATGGGTGTTCTAAAGGTTAATAGACTAAGGATTTTCCTATGAAATTGTATCTATTCACTAGAAAATAGTGGAGATCAAGTGCATCTTCATAATGGAGGTTGGAATCCTCATTAGAGTGGTAAATCTCAAGGAACATGACTCGAATCTCTTAGGTTTAGAGGCTTATAAGTGGATTTATGAATGGGGAATCACCTAAGCTCTAATGGCATAGAAAATCATAAAAAATCCCAAGGTCGAAATGCCATTTATAAAGAAGTTGAGTTCTAATGACTATAAATAAGCATAAAATGACACCTTCAATCGATCGATCGATCGATGTGTTGATCGGTTAAACGTAGTTTCACTTTGCCTAGAAATGTTGCTGGATTAATTGTTTTGGCCATTCTCGATCAATGGTTTGAGGATTTGCTCGATCGATCGATCGATTGAGGATTCGCTCGATTGATCGATGATCAATCGAAATCACCTAGAGTTCTGTTGTCTTTGGAATATACAATTTACAACAGCTCTGAATCTCTATAGCCTATCTGAGCATGTCTAAATAAGGATCCTAAGGCCAAGGTATGATCAAATAAATATTACCTATTTAGGAATAGATCATCTAAAGTTTAAGGTTGTTTTGAGTCTATTTGGGTCTAAGGTTAGGATCACCAAGGCACCTCATGATTTACCTGTTCTTCACTCCTTGTGTTGAGGGTCAAATATTGTATATCAGACCCCAGTTATTGCCTAGAGTTATGAACATGATACCATTTAATGAACCAATTTAATCGTATTTGTGATGCAGGGTGTATTTACGAGCTTGGATCGAAATAAGGTGCTAAAAGCATGGAGTTAACGCTCAGAATTCACCAAGGCCATGGACGGGATTCCAGGGGACCAAGATGGGCAGATTTTCATGCCAGATATTCGAGAAAATCGAGAAACTGAAGCTCAAGTGGCCTGAAAGTCAGCCAGAACGCAAGATCACGGGGTTTCCACCATCTGTTCAGCCCGAAACTTCATACACGGCTTGAGGACCTTAAATAACCGTCCACATCAAATCTCAGCCATTGGATCCTTGTGGAGGTGGCGTAACAGGCAGATCAGCCCATAAATCTCAAACTGGGGCCCACCTGATCTTTAAGATATGCTTCAAGTCTGGTCTCACCACTCTAAATTAGAAGATAAAGGGGATAGATTGATTGGATTTCTCCAAACATCAAGGTGGGACCCACTGTACACGATGTGTGTACACAGCACACATACCTTAGATGTGTACCGAAACAAGGAAGTCGGTCAATAGCCTTTGACCGACTCTTCCTCTCAAATTCAAAAAAACGACCGTTGTCGTTTTCATTTTTTAACAGAGACTTGTGGTCCTCTGTTGTGGGCCACCACCGTACGTCAACAGTCCAATCCGGACCGTCCATTAGATTCTCGAGGCCCATTTTACCAAGGCCTAGGTGACAAGATTGTAAGAAACAAAGAAGATGGGATCATAGCCATTCAAGCATGGGACAGACGGCGAAAAGGAAAGTCAGTGGACCACGTCAGAAGAAATTCAAAACCGACCATCTCAGATTATTTTCTTGAGACTAAGCTGATGGACGGTGTGGATTTCCCAAACATCGAGTGTGGGTCCCACCAATCACCAGCGCAGCATCACCGCTAGCCCTGTTACGTAGTCCGGAGAAACCGGAAGTTTCGGATCAATTCTGGCCCACCATCAAGGATCGGATGGCCGATCTGAACCGTCCATCGTGTAGGCCACTCGAAAACGTCCCAAGAGACGTTATTCATTTGGAAAGAGTCACTGGAACGAAGGAGTTTGGAGATCTGATTTTGGCTGCGGAAGCCTTACGCACGCGACCGACTCTTGCGGCAAAAGATATTCCGCACTCTTCACCGCCTATCTCTACACAGCCAGCGCACTCTCCACCGACTTCCCTGCCTATAAGAGGAGAAAAGAAGGGAGAGATGGGGATCTTTTTTATCCGGCGGGAGACGTCAGTAAGAGGGAGAGAAAACAGAGTAGTTGTTTAATTTTTTTCTATTTGTTTTATTTGTTGTTTTTTTAGATCTAGCTTAATCATGTTTTTCTAGGCTAAACCTCTTAGCTAGGACTAAGAGGTGAAGCTTGCAGCGTGATGGGCTGATTCAATGGCTTGGATTCATACTTATGAACTGATTTAATCCTAGTTTGATGTTAAGAAATTATTTTAGTTATTAATGGTTTATTGTGACTGAAATTACAGTAGATCTGTGATGGCTTGAGTATTTTCTTTCCTTTTATGTTTATGACGTCAGGAAGCCCTGTTGTTCACCATCGTCTCCTTGGCATGGTTGGATGACGGTACCCTTACTAACATTCATAGCATGTTGATTGGTTGGTAATTAGTTTAATTCTATTGTTTACCTTGTCTCATGGGCAAGGTTTGGTGATGGAATCCATTCTAATTCATATACTTAAACTATATCAAAGGAAGTTCAGAATTGATTTTCAGGTTATATCTTCCAACTGGATGAAGATAGGACTCGAAGTCCAGTTGAGTTCATGAATCAAGTGTTGATCTCCCTGATCTCTACAAGTGGATCCTCTAAATCCCTAGTTTCCTACCTTTAAATTTCATCAGTTTTAGATTAATAATTTTCACCATTATTCCTCAATTTACAAGTGATTTAGATTTCATCTTAATCTAGTTCTAGTTCAAATTAGTTTCAGATTATGTACAGGTTTCAGTCCCTGCGGATTCGACCTTGGTCTCACCGAGTTTATTACTACATCACAACCCTATACTTGGGGAGTGAACACCTTGATATTTCATGTCCTCTTGTGTCTTCAAACTTTAGTTTCCAAGGGTTCAACCGACTTACCGACACACGTGATTGACTAATAAGTGTAATAATAGGAAGGTGCTAAGACAGGTAGCATGCCTCTAGCATGCCACTTTGCGCTATCAACAAGGTTATGTCCAAGTATAGAAAATGAGATTTCAGATATGTCACGGGTATCATATGCAAGTATAGTAGGGAGTCTTATGTATGTAATGGTTTACACGAGGCCAAATATCTGACGAACTGTTAGTGCGGTCAATAGATATATGGCGAATGTAGGAAATGAGCATTGGAATGTTGTTAAGTAGATTTTAAGGTATCTCAAGTGCACAATCGACACTAAAATCATGTTCGGAGGACATGGAACTTCAGGCAGAGTTGTAGACTAGCTATGTGGATTCGGATTATACAAGTGATCTAAACAACAGGAGGTCCGCTACGGGATATATTTTCACATTAGCAGGCTGACCGATATGTTAGAGACCTACGTTATAGTCTATAATAGAGTTCTCTACAACCGATGCATAATATATAGTTGCGACAGAGGCATCAAAGGAGGCACTATGGTTGAAAGGTCTGATAGGAGAACTCAGGTTGAAGCAAGAGGTGATTCGTTTATATTGTGATAGTCAGAGTTCTATCCATCTAGTGATGAATCAGGTGTATTATGCGAGAACCAAGCACATCAATATGATGTTCCATAAGATACAGGAACTCAATACTTTTAAATAGATTCTGTTTCGAAAGATCCACATGGACAAGGATGCCACTGATATGTTGACTAAGTCGATGACCAGAGGGAGTTCAAGCATTGCATGTGCTTGATTAATCTCTCCATCCATTATTAAGATTGTGCACCATTGTACAGGGGTGTAAATGGATATGCATTCTAGGTAGAGAATGCTGGGAGCAGTTTATGCTCAAGGTGGAGTTTATAAGGGAGATCTTTAATGTGACTTATCATAATGCAAGTCAATGTGGAGATTATTGTGTGCGATGCCTTGGATTCTGCTGATTCGACCAGTGTCTTTTCGATTCAACCAAATTAGGGAAGCTTTCTTAGTTTTCTCACTATGAAGATTTACACATTTTCATTTCGACCAAAATATGTGAGTTGGTTTATTTCGATTTGACAACAGGTCTCATTCGGTCCGACTGACAGGTTACACGGATTATACGAGTGCTTTCTCTCTAAGGGCAAGGGTTTTGTGAGATGAGTCAATTTTCTACACTTGTAAAGGCATGAGAAGGGATTTTTTCAAGGGGCCAGAGTTTTTCTAGGTGCACATTGTAAGGGGAGATTGGGTTTCTGCTGTGATCGAAGAAGATAAGTGGTGTAAACTCTAATGCTTTTAATTATAGTGGATTTCAATCGTTTTGTGTCATAATTGTTTCCCACAAGGATTTTCTACATTAATTATCTTATTCTTTGTATGATTATTTGATTGGTTATTGTTTATTTGATTGTTTTATCTTTGTTGAACATGCTTCCACAAAGTGTATAAATTAACTATGATATTAGATCCAAATTTCTAATACCTAAGGTTGATCTGGATTTATTGTGGCTGGGATTAGATTATAGTGGTGTGAGATAAGTGTCGGAACTCCAATAGGGAGTCCTATGATTTCCTAACCTATAAGCGTTATTTTATGATATCTAGCAGATCTTAGATTGTAACCCTCATTTGACTAGTGGTGACTTTAAGTTATATGCATTATCTCATCTAAGTAAAATCTCACCTTAATCACATAAATACTAAAGGAGAGCAAGAAAAGGCCGAGTAAGTGAGGACAACATGCTCGCGTGAAAGCACTCATTGACTAATAATAAGTTGGAAGTCTAACATCTAAACTAATTCCTTACTATTGAAACATCAATTTTAAAACTTTTGCATAAAATATATTATCAATTAAACATCTTAGTAACCCAATATTCTTCTTATTATAATATAATAATGTCTTTTTCATATTAAATTCATTGTCTAACATAATACAAAATAAAGAAAAAGAAACACATCTTCTGATATATCCACTATGAATACAAGTACACTCTTAACCCAAGACTAAATATATCCAAAGCTTGTTTAGAAACGTATTCAACAAAGTAACTTTGTTTGAAAATATTTCTCAACATAACTACCGATACTAACTTAGTAATGACTGAGGTAAGACAAACCTTCATCTAACATTTGTGATCTAATTTGTATGTCTCTATGAATCCTGACCCCGAGATACTGGTTCTTGATTGCATGCATTTCTGAAGCCACATCTTTCATGCACATTCGTTCTCTTGAAGACTTTGAAGAGCACAGCCGATTCTGACCATTAAAATCAAGCATTCATGCATTCTATTTCTTGTATTGATATGATTTCCATTGCCCTGAGTAACTTCAGTGTCTTCTATAAGTAGTTGTGGCTCAACAATCTCCATTACTCATTCAGGCAAAGCCAACTTAGCGAAATGATGAAGGCTTAGATTGTCCATAAACAAGCCATCAGTTGGCCCCTTTCCAGTGATCATCTCCAACAAAAGGATTCCATAGCTGTAGACATCTCCTTGTGTAGATGTTTTACTGCCCATCGCATATTCTGTAATTTATACATCTCATATTAGAATGTAAGTGACCATTTGAATACAAATAATATCAATGGTTAAATTTAGAGAGAGGGGGAATATTCTATTTAAACAAGTAATTAGCATTTTTGCTATTCTAAGTATCTAAATTTCTAACATCAATTGGTGTGCTGTGAACTTGTAAGTGCTTACAAAGATGTTCAAAATTGATCAAGACTCTATTACTAAAGTGAAAAAACTCAACATGTCAATCATCAACTGAATAAAAGACTTATTGTTATGATTTTTGTGTAACACATATCTTAACTAAAGACATTATAAGAAAATAATACTTTATATCTTGCTATGGTATGATTAATGTGGGGTGCAAGTGAGTATAACTTTGTCTATCTAGATCTTGTTGGGTATATCCTTTAAATCTGATGTCATTCTTTCAGGATCCGAAACCACATAAAATCAGGTTCAGGTAAGATTTACCAGTGTTCCACATTCAATGTACAAGAGGTGGCCTACTTGATCACAAGAATGATCAGGCTAGAACCCAAATAATGAATTAGTATATTTGGTATACCTCTTAAAAGTGCCCATACGAGTGGATGAGCTTTACTTTTGCGCACGATTGTCTTCATGTTGGGATTACCTTGTCCCACACCCCTAAATAGATAAGTGTAAAGATATGTAGGGGCTAGAATACCTTTTTGTCTATACAATTACTAGGGGTGTGCTCTCACCTTTTGGGTGTGTGTAGAAAGAGAATGTTTCACGTCCAATTGGTTGGACCACAAGTTACGCTCTACCCAATGAATAACCTACAACCTCTTAAGTGAATGCGGCATCCAACCAATCCAATAGGTTAGGCCCACCATGAGGATCATTTGCACTACAAAAATCAGCTTCATCCACCCATAAGGTGGATCACATTTATAAAAAAAACAATGACCATCCATTAATAAATAGACTTGCTCAATTATTTGATGGTTGATTTTTTCATGAGGCAATCCTTGTGATGGGGCCAATCTATTGCATGGATTGGATGCTTATTTGAAATCCACCCCGGATCATAAGGTTTGTCACCTTATTTCACACCAGGGCCCAAAAAGCATCCCCTTCCATGATTTAGGTAGACCACACAATTGGAAATAATATACGGGAAAACACTCACCTTCCAAACTGTTTCAATTCCTATGGCTCACCTGAACCACGGATGGGTCTGATTTTTGAACCTTGGGCCTTATTTTAGTGTGCAAGCTAATGGTTGGAGTTGATTTCATATTATCATAGTAGTGGACCCAGTAAAAATTAAGGGTTGTCCTCTCTCCTAACTTTTAGTTTGATGTGGCCCACTTGAATCATAGGTCAGCCTGATTTTTGGCCCCCAATCTTACTCGGGATGACATATCTAATGATCGGAGTGGATTTCACAGTGGACCATATAGAAATTAACAATGGTGGGCATCCCTCTCCCCAATTATTTCCCTTGGAATGGCTCACCTAAATCAGAACGAGTCTGATTTTTTGTCCTGGGCCTAACATGGGCTAATGCATCTATTAGTTAGAATGGATTTCAGATGCATATCACAGTGGGCCTACCCCAGCCCACCCAACTTTGCTCGCACCTCCAGTACTCTCCTGCGAAGCGAATAGCCAGACTAGGTGGGTGTGTGTTTTTGTTCATATTTATGTATTTATATACAAGGAATTAAATAAGGTAATAGAGAAAATTGTTACCTGGAGCGATGTATCCAACAGATCCCTTGATTCCAATCGAGCTAGTTTGAGCAACCTCAGGTAAGAACTTGGCTAGCCCGAAATCACCCACACGAGCAATCATGTCATCATCAAGAAGTATATTGCTTGGCTTTAAATCTCGATGAATGATTGGCGTTTGGCAATGATTATGCAGATAATGCAGTGCAGAAGCCACATCAATAGCTATGTTTAGCATTTGAGTAAACTTCAAGTTCCTTCCAAGCTGCTTATGACCATCTCTCTGCAACCACTTGTCTAGACTTTCATTGGGCATGTACTCGTAAACTAGAGCTTTAAAATCATTGCCCTTAAAATCAATGCTTACACAGCAAGTTAAGATCTTAACAAGATTCCGATGCCTAATGTTTTTCAAGGCTTCACATTCAGCCATGAAGCTCCTCAGAGCTCCTTGTTGTTGAAGATTGAAGACTTTCACTGCTACCATAGTTCCATCACGATCTAGAGCCCCTTTATATACAGCGCCAAAACTTCCAGTGCCGACCAAATTGGCAGAAGAGAAGCCATCTGTTGCTTTAAAGAGTTCCGCATAAGACATGGTGACGAAAGGATCCTCCGCAGAAGGCACATCAACAGGTTTCCTTCTTGACTTTCTTACCCAATAAAGAGTGGCAAAGATACATGATACTAACATAAGGCATAGGACAACAACAACAACTGAGATTTTTACTTTTGATGCAAGATACTTTCTCCGTTTCTTGGAAGCTTGGCTAGAGCATTGAGGCAAATTTAATTCTGGAATACCCCCGCAAAGCTTATTATTTCCGAGCACCGAAACTTGACTGGCATTTCCAAAGACCCCTTGTTTTGGTAATTCACCCTCAAAATTATTGAAGGATAGATTTAGAGACTCTAGAGCAAGCTTCTCCAGATATTTTGGAATCTCCCCAGATAGGTTGTTGCGTGAAAGATCCAGGGATCGAAGGCCTCTTAGAGTACTAAATGTTGGAGGAATTGATTCTTGAAAGAAGTTTCCATCCAATGAGAGATACTCTAGGCTGAGACAATTGCCTAGCGAGCTTGGAATTTCTCCTGACAATTTGTTATCGGAAACACTCAATGCCGAGAGAGTTTTCAAGTAACCAACTTTGACTGGCAAACTATCGGTGAAAGAGTTATTTTCAATGGAAAGTTCAATCAAAGATGGAAAGATGAAAAGTTCTTTGGGTAAGCTACCGCTGAACTTATTACTGTCGAGGTATATGAATTGCAGGTTTATGCAAGTACACTCTTAACCCAAGACTAAATATATCCAGAGCTTGTTTAGAAACGTATTCAACAACATAACTACCGATAATAACTTAGTAGTGACTAAGATAAGACAAACCTCCATCTAACATTTGTGATCTAACTTGTATGTCTCTGTGAATCCTGGCTCCAAGATACTGGTTCTTGATTAAATGCATTTCTGAAGCCACATCTTTCATGCACATTCGTTCTCTTGGAGACTCTGAAGAGCACAACACACCAATTTTGACCATCAAAATCAAGCATTCATGCATTCTGTTTCTTGTATTAATATGATTTCCATTGCCCTGAGTAAGTTCAGTATCTTCTATAAGCAGTTGTGGCTCAACAATCTCCATTACTCGTTCAGGCAAAGCCAACTTAGCGAAATGATGAAGGCTTAGATTGTCCATAAACATGCCATCAGTTGGCCCCTTTCTAGTAATCATCTCCGATAGAAGGATTCCATAACTGTAAACATCTCCTTGTGTAGATGCTTTACTGCCCATCGCATATTCTGTAATTTATACATCTCATATTAGAATGTAAGTTACCATTTGGATACAAATAATATCAAAGGTTAAATTTAGAGAGAGGGGAATATTCTATTTAAATAAGTAATTAGCATTTTTGCTATCCTAAGGATCTAAATTTCTAACATTGTTTTGCTATGAACTTGTAAGTGCTTACAAAGATGTTCAAAATTGATCAAGACTCTATTACTAAAGTGAAAGAACTCAACATGTCAATCATCAACTGAACAAAATACTTATTGTTATGATTTTTGTGTAACACATATTTTAACTAAAGACATTATAAGAAAATAATTCTTTATTTCTTACTATGGTGTGATTAATGTGGGGTGCAAGTGAGTACAACTTTGTCTATCTAGATTTTGTTGGGTATATCCTTTAAATCTGAGGTCATTCTCTCAGGATCCGAAACCAGATAAAATCAGGTTCAGGTAAGATTTACCAGTGTTCCACATTCATTGTACAAGAGGTGGCCTACTTAATCACAAGAGTGATCGGGCTAGATCTCGCATAATGAATAGGCATTAGTCATATGTGGGCTTATAAAAACCTTAGCCATTCAACAAGTGGAACCCATTATAAAAATATCATGCCAATACAGTAAAATGTTCCATTAATTATCAACACCTATGGGAAAATTTGGAAGCTTAGAAAAACATGACTACTATTTCATGTTCAAGATACATGTGGTTGATCAACGTACACAGATTTACCTATTCAACTGAGAAGCATAATCTTATCCCAGTGCATATTTGAAATGGTCCCAACTCATGGATGGCTATGATTTTACTGTGTATATCACGATAGCATGTGTACTTTTCCAGTACATCTGAGAACCCAAAGAAGTGATCGCGTGAGCGTGAGATGCTCCAACCACGTGTATGCTTTGAATTAGTATATTTGTTATACTTCTTACAAGTGCCCATATAAGTGATGAGCCTTAGGGCCTGTTTGGGAGCGTGGATTTAAAACCCCTTGGATTGGGCCTGGATTGCCAACCCCCTGGATTCAGAACCCCTTGTTTTTGTTTGACACCTTGGATTTGGAACTCTCTGGATTGTAAAATTTGTGTTTGGGAGTGTGGATTTGAAACCCCCTTTGGTGCAAGATTGTCTACATGGTGGGATTACCCTGTCCCACACACCCAAGTAGATAGGTGTAAAGATATGTAGGGTGATAGACTACCTTTTTGTCTATACAAGTACTAGGGGTGTGGTCTCACCTTTTCGGGTTGTGTGTAGAGAGAGAATGTTTCATCCAACTAGTTGGACCACAAGATACGCTCTACCCAATGGATAACCTACAACCTCTTGAGTGAATGTGACATCCAACCAATCCAATAGGTTAGGCCCACCATGAGGTGCACTGCAAAAATCAGCTTCATCCACCCATAAGGTGGATCACATCTATAAAAAACAGTGACCATCCATTGATAAATAGACTTGCTCAATTATTTGATGGTTGATTTTTTCATGAGACAATCCTTGTGATGGGCCAATCTATTGCACGGATTGGATGCTTATTTGAAATACACCTGGATCATAAGGTTTGTCACCTTATTTCACACCAGGGCCAAAAAACATCCCCTTCCATGATTTAGGTAGACCACAAAATTGGAAATAACACACGGGAAAACACTCACCTTTCAAACTGATTCAAATCATATGGCTCACTTGAATCATGGATGGGTCTGATTTTTGAGCCTTGGGCCTTATTTTAGTGTGCAAGCTAATGGTTGGAGTTGATTTCATATTATCATGGTAGTCGACCCAATAAAAATTAAGGGTTGTCCTCTCTCCTACTTTTAGTTTGATGTGGCCCACTTGAATCATAGGTCAACCTGATTTTTGGCCCCCAATCTTACTCAGGATGACATATCTAACGATTGAAGTGGATTTCACAGTGGGCCATATAGAAATTAACAATGGTAGGCATCCCTCTCCCCAATTATTTCCCTCGGAATGGCTCACCTAAATCAGAACGTGTCTGATTTTTTTACCTGGGCCTAACATGGGCGAATGCATCTACTGATTAGAATAGATTTCAGATGCATATCACAGTGGGCCTACCCAAGCCCACCCTACTTTGCCCGCACCGCCAGTACTCTCCTGCGAAGCGAATAGCCAGACCATGTGGGTGTGTGTTTTTGTTCATATTTATGTATTCATATACAAGGAATTAAATAAGGTAATAGACAAAATTGTTACCTGGAGCGATGTATCCAACAGATCCCTTGATTCCAACCGAGCTAGTTTGAGCAACCTCAGGTAAGAACCTGGCTAGCCCAAAATCACCCACACGAGCAATCATGTCATCATCAAGAAGAATATTGCTTGGCTTTAAATCTCGATGAATGATTGGCATTTGGCAATGATTATGCAGATAATCCAGTGCAGAAGCCACATCAATAGCTATGTTTAGCATTTGAGTAAACTTCAAGTTCCTTCCAAGCTGCTCATCACCATCCTTGTGCAACCACTTGTCTAGACTTTCATTGGGCATGTACTCGTAAACTAGAGCTTTGAAATCATTGCCCTTAAAATCAATGCTTACACAGCAAGTTAAGATCTTAACAAGATTCCGATGCCTAATGTTTTTCAAGGCTTCGCATTCAGCCATGAAGCTCCTCAGAGCTCCTTGTTGTTGAAGATTGAAGACTTTCACTGCTACCATAGTTCCATCACGATCTAGAGCCCCTTTATATACAGCGCCAAAACTTCCGATGCCGACCAAATTGGCAGAAGAGAAGCCATCTGTTGCTTTAAAGAGCTCCGCATAAGACATGGTGACGAAAGGATCCTCCACAGAAGGCACATCAACAGGTTTCCTTCTTGACTTTTTTACCCAATAAAGAGTGGCAAAGATACACGATACTAACATAAGGCACAGGACAACAACAACAACAACTGAGATTTTTACTTTTGATGCAAGAGACTTTCTCCGTTTCTTGGAAGCTTGGCTAGAGCATTGAGGCAAATTTAATTCTGGAATACCCCCACAAAGCTTATTATTTCCGAGCACTGAAACTTGACTGGCATTTCCAAAGACCCCTTGTTTTGGTACTTCACCCTTGAAATTATTGAAGGAAAGATTTAGAGACTCTAGAGCAAGCTTCTCCAGATATTTTGGAATCTCCCCAGAAAAGTTGTTGAGTGAAAGATCCAGGGATCGAAGGCCTCTTAGAGTACTAAATGTTGGAGGAATTGATTCTTGAAAGAAGTTTCCATCCAACAAGAGATACTCTAGGCTGAGACAATTGCCTAGCGAGCTTGGAATTTCTCCTGACAATTTGTTATTTGAAACACTCAATACCGACAGAGTTTTCAAGTAACCAACTTCGACTGGCAAACTATCAGTAAAAGAGTTATTTCCAATGTAAAGATAAATCAAAGATGGAAAGATGAAAAGTTCTTTGGGTAAGCTGCTGCTGAACTTATTACTGTCGAGGTATATGAATTGCAGGTTTATGCAATTACCAAGAGTTGAAGGTATGCTCCCCGATAGATTGTTTTCATATAAACTGAGTACCAACAATTGGGAGATGTTGCCTAAGGAAGACGGAATTTGCCCTGATAATTCATTTGCTTCAAACCAAAGGTTTCTTGCCTGGTTAAGCTTCCCAATACCAATGGGAATAGTACCTGTTAAAAAGTTATTCCCCATATACAATTCTGTTAAGTTGACAAGATTCTGAATTCCAGATGGGATGCTTCCGAATATCTTGTTATCTCCCAAACTTAGCTTAGTCAGTTGGGTAGAAATATTAGACATGGAGTTGGGCAACGCACCGCTGAGATGATTACTGCCTACCTGCAACATTCGTAAGCTACTGCAATTGGTCAAAGAATCGAGAAAAATCAAGTCATGAGATTTTCCAATTCCAAGTTTATTACCCCACAAAAGTAACACGGACAAACCCTTGAGGCTTCCAAAATTCGTAGGTATAGATCCGGTAAAGCTATTGTTACCAAGGCTAATAATTTCGAGTCCTGAAGCATTGGATAATGAAATTGGTATGGGTCCTGTGAATTGGTTTCCTCCGGCGTAAAGAAATTGGAGATTAGGAAGAGTGAGGCCTAAGTTAGGAGGAAGGTTTCCATGCAATCTGTTATTTCCCACGTCCAAAACCTTAATAGAGGAGAGATTGTATAGCTGGGGTGGAATCCTACCTGACAGTTCATTTTCAGCAATGGCAAACTCCTCTAAGCTTGCCAACCGACCAAGGTCATCTGGTATGCTGCCGTCCAGACTGTTTATTGTGAGATAAAGGATAGAGAGAGACGAAAGGTTTCCAAGTGAAACCGGGATGCTTCCTGTAAGATTGTTATCACCAAGAAACAATGCAGTGAGTTTCGATAGAGAGCTAATCTCAGTTGGAATCCTCCCTGACAACTGATTCCGCTGAAGAGTAAGGAATTCGAGTTTCGAACAGTAGGTCAGATTTGTTGGAATTTTTCCGGTGAGTGTGTTATTCCGCAGACGGAGAAACCGCAAGCGGAACAACTGGCCCACCTGTTCAGGAATCGGTCCGCTGAAGCTGTTGTTTGCGAGATCGATTCTCTTGAGGAAGGTGAGGTTCCCTATGAAGGGAGAAATGGGGCCCACCAAGTTATTGTTAGTGAGATTCAAGGCAGTGACCCTTTGAGGATGGCGGCGACCACCGCATGTGACTCCTTGCCAGCGACAGAAGTGGAGAGTATGGTTCCATGAGCTCAAGGAATGGAGAGGACCGTCGGTTATCAGATCTTTAAAGTGGAGCAAAGCAAGGTGATCGGTTTCGTTGGAGAAGTGAAAGGCTGATGAGAAGAAGCATGGAAGGTGAGTGGAAGAGAGAAGGAGAAATGACCAAAATGCCCATAGGGTCATAGGTGGGAGCTCCATAACAGTGTTTGTGAATGAAGGAAAGCCAAAGCGAGGAGACAAATATGGAGTGGATTCAGAGCCCTTGGTGACTTGAGGAGTCTACTTATAAGTAAATGATCAGATGATTTTGGTGGGTCCCAGTTTACCATATTATTTCAGATGATTTTGGTTGGTCCCAGTTTACCATTTTATTTTCTTTCTTCTTCTTTTTTTATTTTTAATACCGAAACAGGTTGGTGTCCAAAAGGGACTCCGATTCGGTACTACCCCCGCCGGTACGTGCTAGAGACGGACGGTCCTGTCAAGGGCTCTGCTGATCCCACCTTGATGTATATATCTTATCCATACCGTCCATCTATTTTGAAATATCATTTTCGGGCATGAGCCCAATAAATAGGAAGATTGAAGGTGTAAGTGGACCACACGAAAGTAAGTAGCGGGGATTGAAAGCCTACCACTGAAAGCTTCTCGGGGATTATGGAAGTTATCGATCAAGCTGATATTTATGTTTTCCCTCTGTTCATCTCTACCTGATCTTATGAACAGGTTGGATGGAAAATAAACATCACGGTGGACCCTAGGAAGTTTTCAACGGTAGAAGTTAAATCCCCGCTGCTTCCTCTGGTTTGGTCCACTTGAGCCTTTGATCTGCATCCTTTTTGGAATAATGCCTAAAATGATTTATCAAAATAGATGAACCGCATGGATAAAGTATATACATCACTTTCTAAGGCCCACTATAATCTTTATTTGCCATCCAATCAGTCATAAGGTTATAAATAATAATAATAATAAACTGGAAAAAGGGAAAACACGAGTATCATGCTGATCTAAAAAATTTGAAACCCAAAAGAAGTTTTTAACGGTGGGCACTCAATCACACTGCTTCATGTGGTGTGGTCCACCAGAGATCTGGATCTTCTTCATTTTTCGGCCCGTGGCTTAAAATGAGCTGGCAATATAACACATACATTAAAGTAGGCTGTCACTGCCTGACCAAGCTCGGTGTTACCCTAACCTGACCCAATCTCCTCTCCCTATCAGTTTAAGTCAATCTTATGAGCATGCGAGCCAAGTTACATGGTCCATTTGATGAGATTTACAGAACTCATCCTTAAATATAAGGAAGATTGAGATGCTCATAGTGCGGTATAGATTATGAAACGCTGGATAGGGACCACAAAACAGCATGGTCTAATGATCTGAACCACACATTGTTCGGGCACTTATCATGGATAGCTCATGATGTAGGAATTATGCCAGTCGATCTTTCTTACCATCCAGTAAGATGATGATCCGCAGCTCTTATATCTAGAAACTGACGGATATACATAACGGGCTCTAAAGAAAACGTCAGCACCCTAGTAGCTTGAAAACGTCCATAAATTAAGGGGCACATGCGCGTTTTGCCAATAGACTTTTCATCATTTGCCCTCAGTTGGACCAGTCCTCCCCCAACCATTCCGAGGTCCATAAGTTTGCTATCTTTGGCCACCTACCTGAACTCTTTCCTACGAGTGGACTGCTAGATCACCTTGAGAGCAGCCCTCTTTTAGTTCTCTTCTCCAAACCTTTCTTTGGAACCAACTTGGATTGCAAACAATGAAAGAGCTGAACTCTCCATATCTGATCCAGGTGCAGATCGAGCAGACTTCATGAATCATTTGCATTAATTCTAGGCCCTCCGGGTCAATTACTGGCAATCTCTACTATGGGAGAAAAGCTATGCCCTATCTCCTCCGCCACATTGAAAAGTAACTTTGGCCATGGAGAAATCATGCCCTATTGTTGTCGGAATGTCTACGATTTGTACTTGAAATAGGTGTCTTTATCGATCAATCAGACTGATCGATCAATCGAGTGAGCCCCAAATTATATAGATTGGTCTCTAGACAGTTATAGACAGGTTCAGTTGATTGACCTAAGAGGTTCGAACGATTGACTATTTTCAAATAATACTTGTAAACTATCTGAACCCTTTTGAGCATGTTCAAGCGATCGAACAAGTGGCTACCCATCGATCGAGGGTTGCTTGATCGATCGATGCTTAAATTGACGGCGTGCAAAATTTTGCATAATTACGCAAATTGTTTCCTATTCTTGGTATTATGCTATAAATATTGGTGTAATGCAGGATTATGGTATGATTAAGATCGCTTAAATATTTCTAAAAAGGTTTTGAAGGAAGGCTAGGGTTTTCGCATTTGAAAGTTCATATAATCACTTCTAATTAATTCATTCTTCATAGTGGATTTGCTTATCGCTTTGTATCGTGGTTTTTCTCTCAATGGCTTTTCACGTAAAATTGTATATTCTTATGCATGCTTTGTTGCATTTATCTTTCGCTTGTTTGATTCAAATTTGGAATTTTCTTCCGCTGTCCACCAACAAGTGATATTAGAGCTATACATTGGGATTTGAGTTGAAATCTAAAATACGTTGATGAAGGGATCGAACATTAAGTATGAAACTGAAAAGTTCACCAGTAAAAATAACATTGAACTATGGAAGGTGAAGATGAGAGGCCTTCTAGTTAAGCAAGGATTGCAACATGTATTCCTTGGTATAGAGAAGCGTCGAGAAACTATGACTGAAGAAGAGTGGGAAGAACTGAATGATCGAGTGAAAACCTCGATTCAATTACGTATGTTCGATGAGTTCATTTATAATCTCCTTGATTAAAATACCACCACAGGATTTTGGACAACGTTAGAAAGCTTGTACATGATGAAATCTCTCTCAAATCGTCTATATCTAAATAAAATAATTTATATAATTTAAAGATGGCGGAAGGGTTTGATATTAATGAACAGATCAGCGTATTTAACCAGTTGTTTTGCAAATTGACAAGTGTGGAAGTGACGATCGACGAGGAAGACCAGGACCTAATTCTGTTGAATTCTCTTTCAGAGTCTTAAAAGAGTCTCATAGATACTATGTGCCACAGTAGGGTGACCATAGACGTCGAAATTGTCATCTCAGCCCTTCATTCAAAGTAGTAGTAGTTGAGAAAGAATGACAGTGGTGGTAGTTCCTCTATGGATGTGTTGGTTGTTAGGAGAAGAAATTCTAAGCAGGAGAATGGAAACTCACAATCTCGGTCCAAGTCTAAGTGCAAGTGGAAAATGGAGTACTGAAATCGTGGAAGACATGGACATATGAAGAAGAATTATTGGAATCCTAAAGCACAGAAAAGTAAAAAATTAGATGAAATGTCGAAGGAGGCCAACAAAGTAGAATCCCATGAGGAAGTGGGAGGTTTTGACGTTCTGAAAGTATCCAATTTTGGGTATCTCAATAATGAGTGGAATTTGGATTCGAGGGCTTTGTACCACAAAACCTTTCAGCAAAATTGGTTCACTAGTTAGAGTGAGTGTGATGGTTGACATGTATTTATAGGAAATGAATTTGCTTGCAAGGTTGTTAGTGTCAGATCGGTGCGCATCAAGATGTTTGATGGAATGAAGTGAATTCTATGGATGTGAGACGCATTCCTAAACTGAGATAGAATTTGATATCCTTAGGAGCTCTCAATTCATTTTAGTGCAAGTTCACCGGGTTTGATCGTGTCCTAAAGGTTTAAAAGAGGCACTTATATGATAAAGGCACATTAGAGAGATAACCTTTACAAGTTGATCGAGAATATCATATTGGGTGGAGTTACAACGTTTGTAACAGAATCCACATCGACACGTTTGTGGCATGAGCACTACTTTATGATTGTTGCTTGATTCATACTTTTAAAAATGTTGATTTTAATATATGTGAACATTGTATATATGGTAAACAATCACGATTATCTTTTAAATCTGAAAGACATATAAGTAAGGGTGTGCTAGACTATGTGCATTCAGATGTATGGGGGACGTCGTCCATTGTTTTAGAGGGGGTTCACCATTTTTTATCTTATTCATAGATGACTACTCTAGAAAAATTTAGGTTTACTTTATGAAGCATAAATTCAACATTTACGCCACCTTTAAGATGTGGAATGAGATGGTAGAAAAATAGTCATGAAAAAAATTGAAAGTATTGATGATAGACAATGATGGAGAATTCACTTCGAATGAATTTAATCAGTTTTGTGAAGATGACGAGATCTTAAAGAATAACAAAGTCAGGCACACGCTAGAACAGAATGATGTTGCAGAATGAATGAATCAGGCTCTCTTAGAGAGAGCCCGAAGTATATTGAGCAATGCTTGGTTAGGCAAAGATCTATGGATTGAGGCCGTTAACACGGCTTGTTACTTAGTGAATCGGTCCCCCTCCACACTGATAGACTTTAAAATTCCAAAAGAACTGTGGAGTGATCGTGATATAACCTACTAAGGATTGTGAGTATTTGGTTGTGACTCTTACTCTCATGTACCGTCAGTTGAGAGAGATAAGCTAGACCAAATGGCTAAGAAGTGCACCTTTATAGGCTATGGTGATAGTGTGAATGGATACATGTTGTATGACCGGGTCACATTAAAAATTATGATTAGCCGTGACGTCAGGTTTGATCAGGATTCTTTGTTCCATAAGGATGAACATAAGGAAATTAAAAATAAAATTAAAATTAACAGTTATTGATGTCAAATTCGAAAAGGGTGAGACACATATAGAAGCTGGGCCACAGGCACAGGAGCAGGTGGAGAAACCACTAAAACTTTCTCAACGGTAGAAGTTCAATTCATACTCTTTTTTGCAGTGTAGTTCACTTGAGATTTGAATATGCTTTATTTTTAGACTTCAGCCCTAAATTTAATTACCTAGAAAAAAGAATGGACGGAATGGATAAAATATTAAATCATTGTGGCCCCACAGAATGTACTCGGTACTGCTTACCCTGTACGCAATCGACTCCCCTCATCACTAGGGCTGAAAGTCGGGCGGGTTGGATCGGGTTGGTGCTCCACCCTAGCCCAACCCAAGGTTCTTTGTACCTCAACCCTAGCCTAACCCAACCCAACCCAACCCAACCTCGGGTTGGGAATTCTCAACCCAAGCGGGTTCAGTCAGGTTGGTCGGGTTAATCGGGTGGATACATGCTAATATTTTAATGTTAATTTGCATTAGTTTATTATATTTCAATACACGTCTTATTTTTATATCTATGATTTTATTAATTATATATGTAGTTATTTATCATAAAGAACTTCATTTATTCTAAACAAAAAAGCTAAAATAAAGGACCACTACTCATTTAAAAGTCATGTTGTGTAACACACAATCTATTTGAGAGAGAGAAATCTAGCATTTCTTGTTAGCTTGAGTCATCGGAAATGATGTGGACTAATGAGACCCGATAGCACTGGATTTTCCTATGTCTTCAACACATACGATCCACACTCAATTATAATTGATAAGAAACTTATATATTGATCGGGTTCAGGTTGGGTCGGGCAACCCAAGACCCGAGCCCGACCCAAGTTTTATCGGGTTGGTGTTTGTATAGCCCAAGCCTAAGATTGGACTTGATACATCCTGCCCAAGCCCAACCCAATGTCGGGTCTGTCATGAGTTGGTTGGGTTCAACCTGCCCAACTTGCAGCCCTACTCATCACGTCCCAGCACTTTATTAAATTATGCGGATTTCCACATAAAGCCTTTCCCACTAAGTTACACTATCAAAAAAATTGAGCAATGGCTATGGAGGTTGAAAGCTTTTAGCTACGGATTTAATCCGTAGCTATAGCCTAAGTGCTCTGTAGCTAAAGCGTACCTCCCCACCTAAAACATATTAAATATAGATGGTGCTTAAGGGGATCCATGAGGTCCATTGGAATATATATATATATATATATATATATATGTGGTGTGTGTGTGTGTGTGTGTGTGTGTGTGTGTGTGTGGTGTGTGTGTGTGTGTGTGTGTGTGTGTTTTGATCTAAGCTGTGTGTGTGTGTGTGTGTGTGTGTGTGTGTGTGTGTTTGATCTAAGCCGTCCAAAAATTCTAATATATAATTTTAGTGCATGAGCCTAAAAATTATGTAGATTAAATGTCTAAGTGGACCACACCATAAGAAATAATATAAATTAAATTTCTACTGTTAATATGTTGTGTGGTCTCCTTACAGATTCGATCTAACTCATTTTTTTATCAGCACTTAAAATAATAATTTAAAATTAATGGACGGAGTGGATATATGAAATACATCACAGTGGGCCCCACGGTCCTAAAACCATAAAATGTCCAGGGAGCCGTCCGTCACGCGCCCCTCCAAAACCCCAAACCCCTCCAAAAACAAAAATCCCCGTCCGCCACTTTCTCCCGCTCGCTGACGAACCGATCTCTCTATCTCTCTCTCTCGCACTCAGTCTCTCTCTTTCCCTTGCCCTCTCTCTATCTCCCGATCTCCCTCACCCTCTCTCCCTGTCTCAAGGCCGCATTCCCCTCTCTATTTTCAAAAACCCATTTCGATGCAAGAAGGAGAAGAAGAAGGAGAAGGAGAAGAAGACGGAGTGTACCGTTAGTTTCTTTCTTTCTCCCTCTTTATCTCTTTCTCAAATCTTTCAATCCTTCAATCCGCATTCCCCTCTCTCTGTTTCTGAAATCTAAGGGCCCGTTTAGCCGGTCGGATTGGAAGGGTTTGGATGTTATTGGAAGGGATTGGAAGTTAAATCCTGGGATTGGCCGGGCGTGCCAAACAGAGTCGGTGATCTGATCCCAATCCCTGAGACATGTTTGGCTTGAGGGATTGGAAGGAATGGGAAGGTTTAATCCCTGTATTGGCCGGGCGTGCCAAATAGACTGGATACATCAATCCAGGGATATAGCAATCCCCTTAAGTTAGGA
Organism: Magnolia officinalis; assembly: GCA_021015155.1. Taxonomy (NCBI): domain Eukaryota; kingdom Viridiplantae; phylum Streptophyta; class Magnoliopsida; order Magnoliales; family Magnoliaceae; genus Magnolia; species Magnolia officinalis. The sequence goes on from JAJHSJ010000015.1 coordinate 42,004,267, forward strand.
GTAAGATTTTCCTGTTTATTACATGCTTTTGGGAGTGCATGAATTGGTAATGTTCATTCATATTGAGGGTGCGTGCTTGTGCTTCTATGGTTGTGTGCAATATTCTACTTCTCTAATGCCTCTCACAGGAAAAAAGAAAAAAAAGAAAAGAAAAGAAAAAGACATTGCAGCTGTTAAGGGAATTTTTCATCATTTCTTTGCTGTTATATTGCAGTTGCTTGAAGCAACCTGGTGTCTGACTAACATAGCAGCTGGAGAACCAGAACAGACAAAGGCTCTATTGCCTACATTACCTCTGAATGTCCCTGTAAATTTCTTTATTTACTGCTACGTTTGAATGTCCATGTTATTTGGTTCTGATTCTCGCTATTTACTCAATCGCTATCTTAACAAGCACCTTTGCATTGTTATGGTTCTTTGAGTTCAGAACTTTTCTGTTTAGGATTCTTACAATGGAGAAATCTACTTTCATGGAGAATGAAGTGGTTGCAGCAAATCAAGGGAATGGAACAAAAAGAAAGAGCCAGTTCCAACTTAAATCTGTGGAGAGTTTTTATTTGGGTATCTTTAGCTCTCCAACTTCTGTAAATTCACTGATTTGGTGGTTAGGTTAATTCTATCCTTCCTCATCTCGCCACCGATCATCAATCTCAATATCCTCATTTCAGCCATGCTTATCCTTAGAACATGTTGTTCCTTAACTGACTAGCATTTTTTTTTTTTTTTGGATCAGCTATGAGTATATGCACTTTCTTGTATGTTCCAACTTCTACCATTGTTTGGATGAGTTTATTTAGAGCATAATGAAATACTTCTATTGGTCACATACCCATCTGTACATGTTACAAGCTGGGTCAATGGTATTTCTCCCAGATTATAGAGATGAGGATGTTGAAGTAGAGGTATTAAAGTTTTGCAAATACCATTTGGGTGTTCATTTCACACAAGTGGTGCAAGTGGAACACCCACTGTCCAAAGATTCTAGCAATTGACAACTAGGATCTTAAAGTTTTTCAAGAAAGTCAGAATATTTTACAACTAGGATCTTTCAATCTGAGTGATTTTTGGTCCATAAACCATCCAAGATGAGGTCCATAATATTGATGGGCCATTTGTGCAAAATGAACACAATCTTTTCCTTATTTTTCTTGGACAAGTTGTTTCCATCTTTCTACCTTTTGTACTGTTAGCATTTTGGGATTGGAACTAATGGATTTCTATTGTCGGCATTGCTATTTTTTTTTTTTGGGGATTGAAACTAATGGATTCGAGAAACATTTTCTTTCAGGGGGACTATGTCAATTGCAGCCATGGTGTTTGGAGATTACAAGGGTCGTTAGCTGTATCTAGAAGGATTGGTGATTCACATCTTAAGAAATGGGTAATTGTAGAGGCCCGAAACAAAGATTCTTAGAATCAAGCATGATTGTGAATTCCTAATTGCAGAAAACTTTTGGGGGAAAAAACACTTACTGTTGTATTATGTTGTTTGGAATTGTATGCCTGCAATTCCTATCTCAAATGGTACAACATTCGTTCGAACTCTTGAATTTTTTGCTGCGGTTTTGAGAAAAAAAAAATTCAAGCCTTCTGTCAAAGGCTCGAACCTTTTTCCCTTGTAACACAATATTAGCAGCATTGTCATAGCACTTGGAAAATTCCAATTCATATCAAACTCCAAGGGCCTGTTTGGGTTTCTTGAAATATAAATTGATGAAATGTCATATCCATGAAAATGGCATTTTTTTTTTTTTTTTTGTAAATTTCTTGAAAATGTCATTTCCATTTCTCTCATTTCCTGAAAAATGCCCCCTTTTAGTTTCCTTGCCTAGACTGGCAGCAAATTTTCCATGAATATAGATTTGTAAATGAAGAAATTTTTTCAAGAAAATCTTGCTGAAAGACAATCATGGGAAACAATTTTTCGTTTCTTACTATTTTCTAGATATGGAGTTTACCAAAAAACTCCATTTTCTTCAAAAATAAAAAATAAAAAATCCACAAATCCAAACAGTCCTTAAAGTAGGCTTGAAGAGGTTGCTCGATTCATTGATAGCCAGCCAAATCAGATTAAAGAGTTTGAAGCAGAGAGAGAGAGAGAGAGAGAGAGAGAGAGAGAGAGAGAGAGAGAGAGAGAGAGAGAGAGAGAGAGAGAAACTGATACGATTGCATGAAGATAAGAAGACTGAGCTGAAGTGGAGGTATTTGGAAGAAGAAGTGGAATTGGAGAAGGAATTTGATGCTAAGCTGACCCAACTGATGGACAAGTAACTATTGTAAATAGGTCCAATCTTTGTCTTTTTTCTATCAAATTTCGATTGTTGTTTCAGCTTTTTCTTAACCGTCTGTTTGCAAACCATCAGTTAAGAAAACAGTTGGTTAGAAAAAAGATGCAGAACAGTCCATGGTTTGGTGAGCTAGGCTGTTGATCTGAGCCAGCTACAGATGTGCTAGCTGCAAACAGACCATTAAGAAAATGCAGCAACAATATTAAATCTCCCATTTATTAAAGAAAGATCAAGTGATCTTTCTTTTTTTTCCTGTTAGTTTTGTCTAGAAATTGATCGATTTCACTTTTAGCACAATATTGAACTTGATATGTAATTATGGATCCTGATGTATGTCAAAGCAACATGACTTGTGGGCCTTGGTTCTTGGATGCTCTCTAGGTTCAATGAGTTCAAGTCATGAGACAAATTCATTCATGTGCAACGCTTGTTTTCTTTGTTCAGGCTAGTATATATCAGGAGGAGAAGAATCTCATAGACGTATATATTATCCTTCTCAGATTTTCAAGGTAAAGAAAGTATCATTATGGGAGTTCTGCTTGCCTTTTCCTTGTTTTTATTGTCACTTTCTCATTGTTATAGAGTATTGCTTTTTGAATATTCTTCTTTTTGTAAATTTTGTAAGAATCATATATTTTACAGCTCAATTGAATGGAGCCTTGCTGCTACCTTGAGGTTGTGGGTTCAATTTGAGACTATTATCACATGTTTCATTTGTGATTTTAAAGATTGTGAGAGTATTTGAATTTCCTTAAAAATTCAGTTCTTTACTATCTGTTTAGCTGGGTTTAATAATTCCATATTTGCATTTGGACAGGTATTCAATCTTCCCAATTTACTATCCGCAATCCCATCCATTTAATTGCTCTCTAAATTGAATCAGTTTGATAATGCACTAACCTTTGCTTTATCCTTTGGTAGTGCTTATTTCCTTTGCCTCTATTATAAATTTTGTTTATTCTTTTTGTCATTACACTGATTGTTTCAAAGATTTTATTTGGAATGGAGCTTCGATATTAGGAACATTGTGTGATCTAGGTTGTATGAATGAAACTATAATAGTTATCAGTTGCATCTGGTTTATCTACTTAATGTTAACCATCATTTTCAGTTGCAAAGTTACAATCAGGATCTATTCCTGTTTCTATACTTTCTAGTTTCAGCTATAACTTATTTCAAAATTAACCATGAGGTGGGACTGCTCGAATGTGGTTGGAGATTTAGTCGTTCCTGTGTTTCTGTTCATATAGATCCAGCTACTTATTTATTATTATTATTTTTTTTTGTGATATGCAATAGCTTTTCAGAATTCATATGTAGGTGCATACTTGTGCTCATTCACATGGATTTTGACTATCTTTCTTAAATTTCTTTGGTTTTTTCTATTTTTTTGTATCTAATTTTCAATTTCTAGGCCCTAAAATAAGATTCGAGGTGCTGTCAACAATGCTAACAGAATTCTCCAGGTCAGATTGTTGATGGACCTGATTTTATTTAAATGATCTTGATAATCCATTTTATTTAAATGAGAAGACCCGGATGTGCGTCGGAGCTATCCGGATGTTGAGCGGGGGTCCTTGAAATGTGGGAACTACTGTTATGACCATGATGAAGCTGTCCATTTCCTATGGACAGCATTGGAGTGGCCTGGCCATTTGGACAGGCCGTGTTTATGTATTTGCTCGAAATTGATGGACCAGACCTGGATGTACGTCGGGGCTATCTGGGTGTTGAGCGGGGGTCCCTGGAAGGTGGGAACCGCTGTTATGACCATGATGAAGCTGTCCATTTCCAATGGACAGCATTGGAGTGACCTGGCCATTTGGACAGGCCGTGTTTATGTATTTGCTCGAAATTGATGGAGCAGATCCGGATGTGCGTCGGAGCTATCCGAGTGTTGAACGGGGGTCCCTGGAAGGTGGGAACCGCTGTAATGACCATGATGAAGCTGGCAATTTCCTATGGACAGCATTAGAGTGGCCTGACCATTTGGACAGGCTGTGTTTATATCTGTATTTGCAGGGACCACACCCTTAACCTAAACCACATCCTCAACCTATAACCTAAACCTATTCTCAATTCCCTAAAGCTATAACCTTTAACCTATAACCTATAACCTAAACCTAAACCTAACCTAAACTCATAACCTTAACCTAAACCTAACCTAAACCTATAACCTTAACCAAAACCACACCCTAAACCTAACCTAAACCTATAACCTTAACCTAAAACCTGAACCTAAACCCAAAACCTAAAAGTATTCTCAAATCCTTAAACCTAAACCTACACCTAATCCTAATCTCAACTCCTTAACCTAAACCTAAACCTAAACTTGAAAATCCAAACCTAAACCCGATCCCGAACCCGAACACGATTTCCTAAACCTAAACCTTAACCTATTCTCAACTCCCTAACCTAAACCTAAACCTAAAAGTTAAATGTATTCTCAAATCCCTAAACCTAAACCTACACCTAATCCTAATCTCAACTCCTTAACCTAAACCTAAACCTAAACTTGAAAACCCTAAACCTAAACCTATATATAACCTTAACCTAAACCAAAACCTATAACCTAAACCTTACTTATAACCTGTAACCTATAACTTAAACTTATAATCTATAACCTAACATTAACCTAAACATAAACCTAAACCTATAACCTAAACCTAAAACCCAAACCTAAACCTAAAAGCTAAATGTATTCTCAAATCCCTAAACCTAAACCTACACCAAATCCTAATCTCAACTCCCTAATCTAAACCTAAACCTAAACTTGAAAACCCAAACCTAAACCCGATCCCGAACCCGAACCCGATTTCCTAAACCTAAACCTTAACCTATTCTCAATTTCCTAAAGCTATAACCTATAACTTAAACCTATAACCTAAACCTAAACCTAAACTAAACCTATAACCTTAACCTAAACCAAAACCTATAACCTAAACCTAAACCTAAACTAAACCTATAACCTTAACCTAAACCAAAACCTATAACCTAAACCTTAACCTATAACCTATAACCTATAACCTAAACTTATAACCTACAACCAAACCTTAACCTAAACCTAAAACCTAAACCTAAACCTACACCTAATCCTAATCTCAACTCCCTAACCTAAACCTAAACCTAAACTTGAAAACCCAAAATTAAACCCAATCCTGAACCCGAACCCGATTTCGTAAACCTAAACCTTAACCTATTCTCAATTCCCAAAAGCTATAACCTATAACATATAACATATAACTTAAACCTAAACCTTAACCTAAACCTATAACCTAAACCTAAACCTATAACCTTAACCTCAACCTAAACCAAAACCTATAACCTAAACCTTAACCTATAACTTATAACATATAACCTAAACTTATTAGCTATACCCTAAACCTAAACCTAAACCTATAACCTAAACCTAAACCTAAAACCAAAATGTATTCTCAAATCCCTAAACCTAAACCTACACCTAATCCTAATCTCAACTCCCTAACCTAAACCTAAACCTAAACTTGAAAACCCAAACCTAAACCCGATCCCGAACCCGAACCCGATTTCCTAAACCTAAACCTTAACCTATTCTCAATTCCCTAAACGTATAGCCTATAACCTGTAACGACCCTCGAAATTCCATGAACAATAAATAATGATATAAATAGGTGAATGAATAAACCATTCAATGTGAGAACAATCAAAATCTGTAAAGATCTCTTAGTATATTGGTTGCAGAAACGAAAGTAGATCAATCCCCAGCCTAGGAAATCCACCGACACCATATGGGAAATAGGCAACACTAAAACCCAATTCAACTATCAAAATATCCTAGAACTCCAAACTGAAGTGTCAACGGACCTTTCAAGACTAACTGACGGTGCGGATTGGACTAGAACGAAAGGTGGCCCCCGCATCAAACCCTCGTGTGCATACAGATGAAGTCCACACGCAGCCCACCCAATTGGATATTGGTCAAATAGCCTTTGACCCGATACAATTCCAAAATTTGGGATTTCATCTAATTTTCCTGCGCACGCGAGATTTGAAAGCGTACGTTCGTCTGCCCGAAAGTGGGCCACCATTGTGTGAAATAGGGGCCATTCGTGCCTGATCCAAACCATTTATCGTGTGCGGCTGGTCCCATCGACCATACCCTACGTCGACAATAGGATTGCATGGACCAGTGAAAAGCTCGATCCATGGATCATCAGAGTCCATCCCGACGCAACGTCTGGATGAGAAATTCCCTAAAACCGCGTTTGGCTGGCAGTCCGGACGGCCAGGTCAGGCCGGAGCCACGTACTCTCGCACCACGTTGGAGCTCCATCATCGTCCTCATCCGGTAACGCCACGACAGCGTCTGGATAAGAACGGAGATCGTTCCGTTTTTGGATAACGATCCATCTCGACTGTTTCTAGTTGTCTGGAAGTTTCCCTTAGATTGATCAGGGCCGTCCAAATTAGGGCGAAGTAAGATTTTTCTCTCAGCAGCGATAATATGGAGAGAAATTGAAACGGCTGTCAAAATCGCGGTTGCAACGTAACCTTGTAAACCTACAGACCATCGGGCAACATGAATGGACCCCACATGCCCTATAGGCCCCATCTGAACCATTTGAACGACTCAGATCATACAATTAACCGGCCAACCTAAAAACCACCATTTTCGTCCGATCATCTTCCAAAATCTGACCGTGAAACCCATCTTTTTGGAATTAGGTCCTTTCATAAATCTGAATCGTCCATCGTGTGGCCCATCACACCTGAAACCCTTCCATGATTGCCATCTAGAACCATACACCTGTTTAGAATCCTAATCTAAGGCTCTCTCGGTCGAGTAGTGTTAATCTAACACTAATCCTTTTGATTAGCAGAGGATATTTCCAGAAGCAGAAGGCCTATAAAGGGCTAAATCTTAGGGCGTCCAGAAGAGAAGAAGAAGAGAGAAAAGAAATAGAGAGAAAGAAATGGAGAAAATAAGAAAGAGCTGGTCGCTAGGTTGATAACGACTCGACTCAGCTGAGTCAATCAACCCTAGGAATAGCTGAGAGGGAGAGGTTTGACTGAGAGTGAAAGAAGATGGAAATAGAGAGAAAAGGGAGGGTTAACAAGAGGAAAATAGCAGTTCCTGTGTGATTGCTGGAATATATTTCCACCAGATATCTCAAATCGTCTTGGTAGGCCGAGCCTCCCTCCTATCAACGGCCAAGCACCCCACAATCTGAGGCTATCTATTACCCCAACCCGTCCGTCAGTGGCTGAGGATTTTCCCTGCATCAGGTAACTCTCATACTCCCCTTCTTGCTCTGTAAACACCTTCTAGACTGATTTGTCTGCAACTCGGCTATTGATTGCACGACTCAGCCCTATTCCAGTACCATTCCTACGGCAGAAACCTGAATTGCCTCCATGGCAGGGGTCGGGTTCTTGTTAGGAACGAGATTAGCATTATAAACCATGGTTGGGTTGCCTGTTACTACTAAATGTGATGTGGGCTGTTGATGCCTCTACTAAGACAACAATTCTGACTCGGTGCGGATGATGGCCACCTGACTCGGTTAGGTCTGAGTTTTAGCTCACCCAGATGAGCTTGAACCCAGCCATGGGCGTCAAAGGCTCACCCGGTTGAGCATGAACCCAGACTCGTTTCACCGTTGGGTCAACTCAATACAATTCGTTGGGCTGACTCAGTCCGTTTGCTGACTGAGTCAAAACATCTCCAACCGGTTAAGGGTAATGGTGGAGAGTGTTAGGATCATCAGATCCATGAGTTAACCCTATGACTTACTCAGCCTTTAAAACTAACTCCATGAACCATCAGTTTAAGCCCCAAGCGAGTCAACTCGACCAATTTGCTACTTATGTCTAACTGATTTAAATCACCTGATAGAGCTTCAATTCCACTGTATGATTAATAAAACTGTTGGGACTACCCAATTCATTGCAAGACAAAGGTCCCGACTAAGTCAACTCAGTCCAGATTCACTAGTATTTATGATAATTGCATCAGGTACAATCAGCAGCCATTTTACATTAGGAAGCACTCCTGCGTACCATCTGAGAAGCTCCAATTTTAGGTGAGGGATATGCCCCCATAGCTTCTTTACTACATGGGCTTCTAAAATAGTGTTATAACATGAATGATGAAAATAGTAATTGTGCATGTATTATAGTTTACTTCCTTGAACCATGTATTATAGTATACTTCCTTGAAATGATTATACTGATTTGATGTAAATATTTTGATTTTGTTGTTCTTATTCATATTCTACTCTTGGCCCCTTAGATTGATGTGTTTGATTATGAATTCATAAAGTAGTGAATACTGTCTTTAATTGTGAGGTTAGCTTATACCGTAGTCTGTTTCACATTATAGAACTATTTTGCCTTGAAGCCAAGGTAGATGAACAAGTTTCTTATACGCATAATATCTCTGTTTCCTAAATTGGTTACGTTAATTATGAATAACTGTTGGAATCCTAGTTGTGTTCAACCTATGATTGAGAATTGGCATTATAATCTTTAATGCATGAACAAAAGTGGAATTAATGATATATGATGCATTTTCAATGATACACGATGGACTCTAAGCATGACATTTCACTTTTGGGGTAAGAGGTGATGAGAACTAGATGCGGTATACTTCAGTTAAGAGTTACAGTTGACTGTTTACCAAGTTGCGAAAATAACATTACATATACATGAGTAGCATGATGCATGACATTCACGCATATCATTGGAGCTTTTCCGAGTACTTCATGTAAGACACATTCGGCTCGACTTACTGGTAGATCAGTAGGACGGCTAGAGTTGTGCATTTGAACTACTCTGGGCGCTCTTATTTTACATGAGGCTATTCCAGGATTAGAGACTCCTTGGGCGTACCCTGAGTATTATTCCAGGAGTAAGATTGTCCTTGGGCGCACTCACTGTCATGGTTTTTCCTGGTAGTCTACCTACCACTGGCGGTCTTTTATTTTGACAGCTGGATGTACATCACCAGATCTGTGTCTTGATCATACATTCATACACTCATGCCATTGCATATGTATTTATATTGCCTTATGAATCCTGCATGAAATGTTAACCTATTTTAGAATGATATGTTATGACTGAATCTATGAGGGAAGTTCCCACTGAGTTTTCACTCACTCAATTGTGCGGTTGCACCAAATAGATACAGGTGTGAAGGTCAAGAATGATGCCTATGACGGGACTCTTAGTGTTGCCAAGAATGAGTAAGGCGAGGAGGGCCCATATGATGATGCGGTCAAGCTGCAGGAACTTCACTAAATGCTTAGGGTTTACTGCTTTTAGATACCAGACATTATATTTGCTTACCTCTGAGTTTTGTAATTAAGTCTCCTACTGAGAGACCTCACCCTACTACTGGTTACTATTTCACGTAGGTTGGACTTTGTTTGTTAATCTATATGGTGGCTACACTTAGTTAATATGAATTGTGTGAGAAATTAGTGAATTGTCATTCTAACTCATAACGTAACCCTCGGGTTCTCATACTCGAGTAATCGTCCTCGGGTTATGAGAATCAGGGTGTTACATAACCTAAACCTAAACCTTAACCTAAACCTAAACCAAAACCTTAACCCTAACCTATACCTATAACCTTAACCTAAACCAAAACCTATGACCTAAAACCTTAACCTATGACCTATAACCTAAACTTCTAACCCTATAACCTAACCTTAACCTAAACCTAAACCTAAACCTTAACCTAAACCTATACCTAAACCTAAACCTAAAACCTAATTGTATTCTCAAATCCCTAAACCCTAAACCTACACCTAATCCTAATCTCAACTCCCTAACCTAAACCTAAACCTAAACTTGAAAACCCAAACCTAAACCCGATCCCGAACCCGAACCCGATTTCCTAAACCTAAACCTTAACCTATTCTCAATTCCCTAAACCTATAGCCTATAACCTAAACCTAAACCTTAACCTAAACCTAAACCAAAACCTTAACCTTAACCTATACCTATAACCTTAACCTAAACCAAAACCTATGACCTAAAACCTTAACCTATAACCTATAACCTAAACTTATAACCTATAACCTAACCTTAACCTAAACCTATATCCTAAACCTTAACCTATAAACTAAACCTAAACCTAAAACCTAAAGGTATTCTCAAATCCCTAAACCTAAACCTACACCTAATCCTAATCTCAACTCCCTAACCTACACCTAAACCTAAACTTGAAAACCCAAACCTAAACCCGATCCCGAACCCGAACTCGAACCCGATTTTGTAAACCTAAACCTTAACCTATTCTCAATTCCCTAAACCTATAGCTTATAACCTAAACCTAAACCTAAACCTAAACCTTAACCTAAACCTATAACCTTAACCTAAACTAAAACCTATGACCTAAAACCTTAACCTATAACCTATAACCTAAACCTTAACCTCTAACCTAAACCTAAAACCTAAACTCAATTCCCTAAACCTTAACCTATAACCTAACCTAAACCTAAACCTAAACCTATAACCTACACTTACAACCTAAACCTAAACATATAACTTAAACCTATAACCCTAACCTAAACATAAAACCTAAACCTAAACCTATACTTATAACGTAAACCTATTCTTATTACCTAAACCTATACTTATAACCTAAACCTATTCTCAAATCCCAAAACCTATAACCTAAACCTAAACCTTAACCTAAACCTAAACCTCTAACCGAATGCTATAACCTATAACCTAAACCTAAAACCTAAACCTAAACCTAAAACCAAAACGTAAACCCGATCTCGAACCCGAACCCGATTTCCTAAACCTAAACCTTAACCTATTCTAAATTCCCTAAACCTTAACCTACACCTAATCCTAATCTCAACTCCCTAACTTAAACCTAAACCTAAACTTGAAAAAACAAACCTAAACCCTAAACCCTAAACCTCTAACCGAATGCTATAACCTATAACCTAAACCTACACTTATAACCTATAACCTAAACCTAAACCCAAACCCAAACGTAAACCCGATCTCGAACCCAAACCCGATTTCCTGAACCTATAAACCTTAACGTATTCTCAAATCCCTAAACCTAAACCTACACCTAATCCTAATCTCAACTCCCTAACCTAAACCTAAACCTAAACTTGAAAACCCAAACCTAAACCTGAACCCAAACCCGATTTCCTAAACCTAAACTTATGACCTTAACCTATTGTCAATTTCCTAAACCTTAACCTACACCTAATCCTAATCTCAACTCCCTAACCTAAACCTAAACCTAAACTTGAAAACCCAAACCTAAACTCGATCCCGAACCCGAACCCGATTTCCTAAACCTAAACTTATAACCTTCACCTAAACCTATTCTCAAATCCTAAAACCAACCTAAACCTAAACCTAAACCTTAACCTAAACCTAAACCTTAACTTATAACCTTAACCTATGACTTACACCTATAACCTAAACTCAATTCCCTAAACCTTAACCTATAACCCAACCTAAACCTAAACCTATAACCTACACTTATAACCTAAACCTAAACATATACTTAAACCTATAACCTTAACCTAAACATAAAACCTAAACCTAAATCTATACTTATAACCTAAACCTATTCTTATAACATAAACCTATACTTATAACCTAAACCTATTCTCAAATCCCAAAACCTATAGCCTAAACCTAAACCTTAACCTAAACAACCTAAACCTAAACCTCTAACCGAATGCTATAACCTATAACCTAAACCTAAAACCCAAACGTAAACCCGATCTCAAATCCCATTCTCAATTCCCTAAACCTAAACCTAAAGCTATAACCTATAACCTAAACTCAATTCCCTAAACCTTAACCTATAACCTAACCTAAACCTAAACTTATAACCTACACTTATAACCTAAACCTAAACCTAAACCTAAACGTAAAACCTAAACCTAAACTTAAAACGTAAAACCTAAACCTAAACCTAAAACGTAAATGTATTCTCAAATCCCTAAACCTACAACTGGAGTCGCAAATGCCAACAGGGAGAATCTTTTGGCGATTTCACAACCCGCCTGGTGAGTACCCAAGTTTGTATTTGGGTCATGTTATTTACAACATCTGAATTTCTTCCAGCCATACTTGCAACTTGAATTATTTCATGAGTTTTGGGATCTGAAATTTAGCAAATGTCTAACCATTTTTAAAAGAACACTATCACAAAAAATTTCTATATCAGCAGTGTCTTAATGCTTGGTTTGCCCCATTTTCATCTACATATCATTCCTGGGGCAACTAATAGAAAATCCGAACGGTTCTATACCGGCAAAGTAAGCATACATTAAGTTTCTTCCCGTCCTATACAGGGCTTTGACAAACTGAAAGAGACAGTTGAGAAGTGGGAGGGCATAGCAAAGGCACCGACATGATTTAATCTAAAGCTTTTTGCTGACAAAGACACATATGAAGCCATGGATGAACTTGCAAAGTTGCAGAACAAGACTGCTCACCAGCTGGCCATGGAAGTCATCCGCAACTGAAAGGAAAGTGTTTTTTCCTCCCTCGCGTTGCTTCCAATCAGAGGCAGCTCATATGAGGCCAGAGAATGGTTCTTGATTCACCATTGCTGAATGGTCTTGTAACTCTTCACCATTAGTAGTTACTTCAATCTAAGGCAGCTCATATGTGATTGTAATTGAATGAATGAATGATTGTAATTAAATGAATGAATGATTATGCAGGTGGTAATTGAATGAATGAATGAACGATTATAATTTTTTTTTTTTAATGTAGGCTATAACTACGGATATTAACCGTAGCTGTTATAAAATTCGGCATATTGCTACGGATCCAACACTACTTTTAGCTACTAATAATATCCGTAGCTGTAGGTTCTTTTGGCTACAGAAATATTTGCTACAGATTATATCCGTAGCTATTTTAACCTATTGCTACGGATTAGTTCCGTAGCAATAGGTTTTAGACCTATTGTTACGACGACGGTTGTGCTACGGATTTAATTCGTAGCCATAGGTCTATGGCTACGGATTAAATCCGTAGCCTTTGCCCATTTTTCTGGTAGTGTTAGTTCCACCCGAAGCTATGTGGGGCCACCATCGTGTTTATGAGAAACCCACCAAGTCCATACGTTTTATCAGATCATTTTAGGACATGGGACAAAAAATTAGGCAGATCCAGAACTCAAGTGGGTCGTGCAATAAGAAAAACTAAAAATTCCGACCGTTGAATCCTCCTGGGGGTCCACTGATCATATTCATATGGCATCCATACGGTTCATAAGGTCATTATTATTACTGGTATAACTAAAAAACAAGTATATTAAGTATATTAGGATGAACCAAATATTTTGCGGCCCTATGACTATTTCAATGGGGGACGTTCGGTCCCAATTTTTCCTTTGGTGCCTCCCACTTGAGTGTTTGATCTTTCTAATTTTTTGTCCCATGTTCAATATTGAACTGCAAAAACGGATGGACTGGGTGGATTGTCTAGAATCATCACGCTATGGCAGACATGCCTTCCAGTCGAAGGAGCTTCTGCGGAAGTTCTTCCGCAACAAATCCGCAGTCAATCATGTGATGGAGGACTTGATAAGAAGTCGAAGTCGAGCTACGCGGATTGAGTCCTAACGCCGCGTCTCCGGTTGGGAAAGTGCAGGAGGTTTGAGTGGCCACCGTGATGTATGGGTCTTATCCACACCGTCCATCCATTGTTTCCTATCATTTTAGGATACAAGTCAAAAAATGATGCATATACAAGGCTCAAGTGGAGTATTGAACATTTTTATCAAATGACAAAAAAGCCCATTGAAGAGTAAAGAAGGGTGGGAAGCTTTTCCACCGTGGGGTGGCCCACCTGAGATCAGCGTTGGATTGATTTTTGTCCAGGAAGAACAAGACCGACTTAGGCAACTGATGAACGGATTAGATCTCATTAGTAAAAAAAGGTGGAGACAAATACAATAATTTCTAGGATAAGCTTATCATAGCAGGGTTTTCGGTCGACCCGGCCTCTGTTTTTCTTACTCTTTGAAGAGGCGGGATCTACTCCAAGCGCTTGTAGGTTAAGGTAAAAAAGTACACTGCAATCTCTACAGGCCTGTTTGGGAGCGTGGATTTGGAACCCCCTGGATTCGAAACCCCCGGGATTAGAAACCCCTTGGATCAGTGAGATATGTAATTCGGAACCCTCCAGGAGTGTGAATCAACTTTAATCCAAAAGTGCCTATTGACTTTTTATTTAATTACTAAATCAACTTCAATATTTCTAATTAGTGAGATATGTAATTTTTGACACAATGGTTGTGATGAGCCCGCTGAAATATATGATTTGCCCAAAAATGATGAAATTCCAAGTCTTGAATGGGCCACAAGCACAAGATCATGTCTGTGTGACTAACCAACGATTTTTAATCATTGATTTACATGGACAATGTTTGGCCGGTGTTAGACAATGTTTGGACGGTGCTGATTTACATGGACAATGTTTAGACGGTGTTGATCATCATTAGTGGGCCATGTGCCCAATAGAATGATAGTGTATAGCGACACAGATGTTACAACCTGCAACTATTGAAATGATGTTAGGTATAATCCTAGCTCTCACCATGGATTACAAACCCCCTCAGAGAGGGGATTGGAAACCCCCTAGATTTGAAACCTCCATTCACCTTAAGCTACCAACCACTGGGCGATTTGAAACCCCCCCCCCCCCCCCCCCCCCCCCCCCCCCAAATCCCCTCCAATCCACGGCTCCGAACGACCTACGTCTCTAATTGATGGGTGTACGCAATTTAATCCGTTCATCACGCATGTCTAAAATTGTTTTTCTAGTGGCTAAAATTTATTTCAACTCAACTCTCAGATGGGCCATCCCATGGGGACAACACCCTTCCTATTGAATGGATATTTCCGTCATTTTGTAAGAAATCAAGGGACTCTAAAATAAATTCACTTTTGTTAACACCAACACGCACACTGTATTTCTCAGCCAAAAATATAAAAAAAAAATCGGCCCTTTTTTTTCATCGGAACTTATTTCGACCGGAAACGAGGTGGGGCCATCCGCGATGTTTGCGAGATATCCACCCCGTCCATCTGTTTCCTCTCAAATCATTACAGGACATGGAACTAAAAATGAGGCACATCCAAAATTGAACTGGCCGCACAACAGGAACAACGAGATTAAACGTCCATCATTGAAACATTCATAGGGCCAGAAAATTTTTAGATCGGGCTAATATAATTGTGTTTTCAGTTCATCTCATAGTAATGACCTTGTGAACGGTAATGATTTCATATAAACATCACGATGGATCCCAGGGAGTTTTCAGCGATAGGTATTTCTCTGCCCACTGCTTCCAGTTGTGTGGCCCACTTGAGCTTTAGATCTCCGTAATTTTTTTGTCCCATGTCATAAAATGATCTAGAAAAATGGATTGATGTTGTAGATTTGTCACAAACATCAAGGTGGGTCCACAAACGCTAGTAGTGGATCCCACGTTTGCCCAATGACGTGGCAATACATGTTGTTGGACGCAGATTTCCTTCCTGCGCTGAGATGGTTAGTGGTAGAGTTGGGCATCGGTCCGGATTGGATCGGATTGGGTATAATCCGATCCGATCCGAAATCTCTACTATCTGATCCGAACTTGGTCCGATCCGAGACCGAGTCCGAGTCACCTGACTCGGACCGATCCGATGCAGGGTTGGCCTGACCCAAACCGAGTCCGACTCAGTTAGGGAAGCTGAGTCGGATCGGATTTGATACGATTTAGATGGTTTAAATTTAATTCAACTATTTCATATGGTGTGGTCCACTTCAGCCTTCAATATACCACAATTTTTTGCTCAACACCTAAAATAATAAGTAAAAATAGATGAACGGCTTAGATAAAACATATACAACAAGGTGTGCCCCACATAAGTTTGAAAAAATTGTATAGGTGCTTTCCCAGATGTATTACCATGCTTATGTGCACTGCACACAGTGCCGTACTTTTCACGTCAGTTGTTTATAAGTTCGTCACTTGCTGTATGTAAGAACGTCACGTGCTGATAATGGGTATGTGTTATATCCAAACCGTTCATCCATTTGGCGAGCTCAGCTTAAGGCTTGAGACAAAAAATAAGACAGATCTAACTATTGTGGGAACCACATGAATTATTTTACGGTGAAAATCATTCTCTGCTACTATTTGTGGTGTGGTCCCGATGATCTTTGGATATTATTTATTTTTGGATAATGCTCTATAATGATATCTAAAAATATATGAATGGTGTAAATATAATAAACACATCATGGTGGGCCATGCAACTTTGATATCCTTTGAACCGTTCGTACAACTCGGAGCTCGAGGAGCGTCAGTGCTCGTCTTCTCCCGACACGTACCTATATGGTAGCTGGAGACGGGAGTGCATGTCAGATATACATCATGTGTGGGTGTACGGTGAGGGGAACGGACGGGCTACTCTCCCTGACATAAGTCAGTACTAGGTGGGCCCCACCATGTTGTATGTGTTTCATCCATGTCGTCCATATATTTTTACAGATCATTTTACAATAAGAGTTTAAAAAAGAGGTATATCCAATTATCAAGTGGACCACATTACAGGAAACAGTGTTGAATGAGAGCTGACCATTAAAACCATTTTGAGGGCCTTAAAAGTTTTGGATCAAGGTGATCTTTGTTTTTTCTCTTCATCTGGGACTGTATGACCTAATCAACGAATTGGATGTCAAATAAACATTATAGTAGGCCTTAGATGTCAAATAAACAGTATAGTAGGCCTTAGGAGGATTTTAATGGTCCACCTGAGATCTATATTCCTCTCATTTTTGGTACCAAGCTATAACTTGAACTTTAAAAATGAACGAACGGAATGAATGAAACACATACATCCGAATCGGGTCTGTTCGGATCGAATCGGATCGAATCGGATCGGATTCCGGGTCGGAACGGTCTGAGTAGGCATGGATCCGAATTTGACCCGAAAAGCTTTCGGATCTAGCTTAACCTACTCAATTCGCACCGATCTAGGTCGTCGGATCGGTGCGGATCGGGTCGGAACGGGTCGGATACACCGGATCAGGTCAAGATTGCCCAGCTCTAGTTAGTGGTGTCCACCGTGTTATGTTGGTGAGAAATCCACCTCTCCGTACGTTTTGAGAGATCATTTTAGGAAATAATACAAAAAATTGAGGCGGATCCAAAACTCAAGTGGGCCATGAGAGGAAAAATTGGGAAAAGAAATGACTACTGTTAAACCTCTATGTGTTTACATTACCACTGGGATGAAGTGAAAAACACAAAAAACTTATCCTAATGCAAAACTTGTGTGGCCATAGAGATGTTTCAACGGTGGTCACTGAATCCTCACTTTTTCCTCCAGTATGGCCCACTTGAGTTTTAAATCCTTCTCAATTTTGGATGCATGTCTTAAAATGAGCTTACAAAATAGATGGATGGGTTGGATTCCTCACCGACATTACGATGGGCTCCACCTAGCATCCCAACGCAGGGATTTCTTAAGGAATGCTTTTGCCGATAATATCGGTTGGGGAAACGACAAAATCACACAGAGATGAATCTAAGATAGCAATCCAAAAGCACTAAGCAAAAATGAAGGAGAACAACGATTTAACGTGGAAAAACCTTTTGAGAAAAAACCAAGACACAAAGCGACAAAAATTACTATGAAAAACAAATTACAAAGAGAGAAGCCTTACCCGATTCGAACAACCTCGAATTTCACTCTTGCTACACTCCATTGAAACCCTAAAACTATTTAGAACCCCTTGAATTGCATCCCATTTATACTTATATATATATATATATATATATATATATATATATATATATCTATATATAATAATATATATATATATATATATATATAGCCTTGGAAAGAACCCTAAACGAAATTGAAAACAAATCCCGCAATTTCTAGTTTTACGAAAAAAATCTGTGTAAAATCTGATTAGATTTAAGACATTAAATACAACAATCTTCACCATGTCTTCAATCTTCAAACGTGTAGCTTCTGTAACGTCTCGGAAAAATCCATACAAGACCCGAGTACCACCTCAGGTAGAAATCACTCAGGACCAAATTCTTTACAAATTAAATGAGAATTTACTAAGTACTAACCTAGATTAGCTGAGAAATTAGCTTGGACCACTTTAAATATGAACTAGAAGACTCAAAACTAGCAGAATCGCTAGCGCTACATTACCTAGAAAGCTAGGATCGATCCCTAAACCCAGTTGCTCTCGGGAGCACATTGAAACTTCGTATCGGACTTGGACCGCGTGTCGAAAGTCCGATGACCACAAAACTAAACAGTTATGACCGCCTTACTGGACTTGACAACCATCTCGGAAATCAAGTCCTAACAGTATCCAGAAACGCACAACTTGAGCCCGGAGTGAAGTGTGTGAGAAACACGAATATCTTTAGAAAATGAACACAGACTTAGTGGATTGGACCGTTCGTTTGCAGGCCAAATTTAAGGTTCAAGACCGTCAGAATCTGACCCAAATACACCCACAGATCAGGGAAAATTTCATACACATTTCAGTGTACTTGTGGCCCTAATCAAGTGGCGGTGACCGTTGAACTGAAACTGGACCGCCACGGTCGATCTATAAATCCGATTGGACCGAAAACTTAGCCTGACCTAGATCTAACGTCAAGGAACTTCCCCCAGACCGTATGCAAAAAAGGGGCCTCTAGATGCACTCCATTGGATCGAAACGGCCACCGTTTGGCTGTAACCTAAGTATACCATGGCCCTGGGGCCATTGAGCTCACTTTTGAGCCTATATAAGGGCCTTAAACCCTCTCTCTCCCTTCACATATGAATTTGCAAACCCTAGAGAGAGAAGAGAGAAGAAAGAGAAGGAAAGAGAGAGAAAGTGAGTGAGAGAGTGAGAGATCGTTCCTAGGATTCGATCTCACCACTCCACGTGCTTAACCATTGCTACTGTATCGTTATTCCGGCGATTCTGATTCCGTTGTTGGATAAGGAATCCTAACCCTAATCTGTTTTAGGGATTCTAATAGAGTAAGTGATGAAATAGCTAACCTGTTACATGTTATAGGTTGCCGTCGTGCCGTAGACAAAGACTTAGTGTCTAAACTGAGTTTGTTTCTTTTTACCTGTGAAAGGTGCGGACTATAAACGTTTAGGTTATGGTTTTCAAGGATTTCAATGTCAGTTAATGATTTATGACTGACTTGATTGCAATCACATATGCTTAGATACGATGTTTCCCATATATTACACATATATGTAAACTATGTTGATTTCAATGCATTCCAAGTGTTTGTTAAAATGTTTAAATGAATATGGAATTATGATTTGTGCTTGCCATGATTTTTGGTTGCTAATACATGATCGTGGTATATGTGGCAACTCCTTTGTGAAAGGATTTACTACAATATGTGTTTTAACTAATTTATTACATGTATGTAATATGTGTAGTCTAAGTGTTTGATGAAATGCCTAAATAAGAAAATGCGTGTTGTAATGTATTTAATGAGGGTGTTGAGATAGGATTCTCAATTCCCTTATCCGTAGCTAGAGTTTCCTTTATGTAACCTATCTTACTACTATGTGATTTACGGATGAAATGCCTATGTATGATTAACATGTGTAATACGTGTTATGTTGAAATGCTTAAAAGAGATTGATACTAAAATTAGTTGTCACATGCTGATTTACTGTCACATATGAATGCCTGTTCTGTTTGGGGCTACAATGTAGTTCAGGCAATCGGCAATGGTTTACGAACGGTGGTAGAACTGTTTAGCCACGACGGATACGCCTGATGAATCCGAGTCGTACGGTGATTATCAACTGTGGTTAGGCCACGAGGAGTGCGTATGCGTCCCATGTCGACTAATTCAATGTACGCTCGTACTAGTCGAGCTTGTCAAGTAACCCAATTGGCCCAATGTATGTTCACCATGTATGGATGCTACTGCTTGAATCTAAGGTACCAAACTCACCAGTCAAAAGCCTGTTTAACCTTGGTACCTCGATCCGCTAAGACTCATGAGCCGGGCATGGTGGTATGGGACACCGTGGTCGTGCTGTCGGCCTACGTTGGGGTGACGAGCCTCCCCGTAGTGACCAGTGAGCAACCCAGACTCGCGAGCCGAATACGGTGGTATAGAACACTGTATTCGAGCTGTCGGCCTACGATTAGGTGACGAGCCACTGGTAGTGACCTCGAGCATACACTTGGTCTACGTTAAGGGGACGAGCCTTTCCGTGGAAACCTGAGTATAAACCAGGCCTACACTGAGGTGATGAGCCTTTCGGTAGTGACCTGGAACTGCCTATCGTATGAGACTAACTAGGATTGACGACTCTAGATGGAACATCGTTTGGGAAATGACATAAGGAAGGTATCAAAGCTTCCCAATCCTGCTGTATGAAAATGCTTAATTAAGAACTGGGTTAATCACGCACATGCACAGCATTGCATGTGCCTTTGCCGTTGGAGTTAAGCACAGCAGGAGTGTTGCATGCCGCGACCGTGAGATGATGTGCAGAGGGAGTGCAGGCGAGGGCATGCATCATTTTAACATACCATCCTTGTATTAACCAGAGTACCTAGGAATGCTTGTTGTATTGTTTTATCATTACTGCTTAACTGAATTGATAACATGTTAACTTTTTCCTTATAGCTCCACTGAGTTGATCACTCACTCCCACGTTCTGGGACGGTGTTTTAAACCACCAACCAGACTCTAGATTAGTTGCAGATGATGGAAATGCTTGTGTGGCGGAGCCTGAGTATTATGATGAGGAGGAGTTCTCCTACTTGTAACTCTCTGGCAGGTCTAGGTAGTCCTGGAGTTGCGCACCGGGGCTACAGGGTTATGGATAGATGACATTACACTCCATTATTTTGTATATTTTGGAACCAAACATGTAATTATTTAACCTGGTAACCTGTTCATACTCTGGGGACTCACAACCGTTTATATGTTTTATATATGTATCACAATCTTCCGCTTGCGAAATTTAACTGTCTCTGGGGTATGATATGTTGTTTGGCTTAATCTCATTCGTGTTTAATGCACTAATACGGACAACATTTAACCATCATTATCTATGTTACATAAGTGATGCGTTAGAACTCGGGAGTTGGGGCTCCTGCTCGACCCCCGATTTTCAGGGCGTTACAAGTTGGTATCAGAGCATGATTTGGATTAAACTGGACCTGGGTTATGGTCACACGACGTACGATGACGTATTTTGACGTAGGTAGGTGCGAGAAAACGTAGAAACAGTCATAGGACTCCCAATTTCGCCAAACGGAGAAATTGACCGAAATCCACCGCAGAAATTGGACCCGTAGGCCTTTGTGATCATGTGAAATGATCTCAATACCTTTCTAGACCGTCAATCGATGGGTTTAGATGAAGATCTAACCAATTTCATACTTAAACTATCCAAAAAGCGCGAATATACGCGAGATGAGACCCGAAATGACTCAAACGGAGTCGTGGGCCCAAATAGTACAAATCGGGGGGACCCAAAGTGGACCCCGCACTTTTCCTCCACCCCGGGGGGGATGGAATCGCCCCTAGGGCGAGCCATCGCCGGATTGTCCAGGGACCGGCGATGGCATCGCCGGATCGGCGAGGCCTCGCAGGTCGGTCGTCCAGGCCGGGTGGGCCGGCGCTCTTGCATTGCTGTGGGGCCCACGAAATCACGGCGGACCCCTTTTATCCCTTCCATTTGCTTCGTTCCACCCCCGACCACGCTCCAAGCTTTCAAATCCCTTAAAAATCCCACCCTTCTCTCTCAAATCTCCCCTTCATTCTCCTACTTTCCCATTTTCCTTCAATACATACATCTCTCCACCGTTTTCATCAAAACCCCTCTCATATCTCCCTCATTTCCTTCCATTTGAGTGCACAAACACCCCCTTGTGTCTCAAGGATCTCACAGTCCAACAACTCATCCTATCCCTTCACCTTATTTAACTCCAATGGCTCTTTTCGAGCTTGTAACGGCTATTTTCTCCATTTCCACGCTTCTTTCTCTCATGGGGAAGAAGAGAGCTTCCACGGATGAAGCCGGGACTAGCCGCCCTACTCGTTCAAGGAGGCCGAAAAGCACCGCCGCAGGTACAAGCATCGATCGAGTGATAAGGACAAAGCGGGACCTCGATGGTCAAGCTCCCCTCGAGAGAGCTCTACTAGCGGATTTGTCCCATGGAAGATTTTAGGGCCGTAGGGTCCTTTTTGAAGCACACGTGGACGAGAGGCTCTTTGGGCAATATCTGGTGATGGACCGCCTGGTGGGTGCCGGGTAGGGTCCTATATTTGAGGGCAAGTCTCGTGTGAATGTGGGCACTATCTGAGCCTTCTATGCCCATATTCGAGAGCCAACGCTGGAGCCCTTGCAATTCAAAATTCCCATGGGAAGGCGAGAAGCCACAGTTGATGTTGGCTTGATAGCCCGACTCATGGGGATACCGCTTGGCGAAATCCATGGTAGTGAGAAGAGTCTTAAGAGTGCACGTGAAAGGGATAGCCGTACGTGATTCCTTTGTGGCCAACTGTCCCTCTAGAATCGCCTCCTAGCGTCCAATATGACCGACGACTTCCGCCTGCTCCACCACATCTTCACGTACAACGTGTACCCCAGGTGGAGCAATCGCAGCGAGTGCACGCGCCTGATGTTAGACTTTTTGTACCGAGCTGGGCAGGGAGAGAAGTTGTGCGTGCCTATGTATGTACTGCTACAGATAGTGCAAACTGCCCGCTCTTCTAGTACATCTGTTTCACTCCCCCTTTGGGAGACTTATATGCAAGCTTACACGTGAATTTGCCAACAGACTTGGCGCAGAAGTTCCTGTGCCGATCCATTTCATCAATAACACTACTCTCAACAACATGGAGATTGGGCCACGACAACGTCAACCCTGACTCGATAAGAGTGAGGATGAGACAGAAAGCGAAGAGGAGGAGAGTGATGAAGAATGCAGAGATGGGATAGAGGAAGGAAGCGAGGAAGAGGAAGGGCGGGTAGAGGAAGAAGAGGAGGCCCAAGACACTGATGAGGGCTCTCCTCCTGCTACATAGGAGCGTGATAGTGATCTAGCTGCTTTAGAAGCCCGCTTAGCTCGACTTGAGGAGGGTCAGGCTGCCCTGCAACAAGAGGTTGGTGAGACCCAGACCATCGTGAAGCAAAAACTCAAGAAGGCGACTCACACCTTGAAGGCGATCTGTGCTGTGTGCAGGATAAGGGTGCCCCTCCTCTATCGCCAGACTCGGACGACTAGTCATGCTCGCAGTCGTCTTTTAGTTTGTTATGTTGCTTGCTTCTTGGTTTCTATGTTTTAGCCTTGACGGGCTTAGTAGTAGAGTAGGTTGATGGTGTGTTTGTATTTAAGGCTTTGATTAGATTAGCTCACAGGCGTTTCCTGTCATGATTCATGTAAAAACTATATCTCATGTATTGTGACAATTTTGGTAAATGAAATGCGTGAAGCTTCTTTGGATTTGAAATGCGAATGTCTTATGAATGCGTGTATGATCTTGTGCAAAATCTCACGGGTTGCACCCTATGTTATATATAGGGAATGCGACATGTCTCACACTTGACGACTCGATTGACGGGGCACCTCCCCTAAACGATAGCCATACGGATGCTAGTTCGGGCCCGACCCACGAGACTATGCCGGATTCACAACCGGCAACCGGTCCCACCAATGGGTCGACACCTGTGGCATCACCTGTTGCACCATCGGTTCCTGAGCAGAACCGGGCGTCTTCTTCGACGCCGCACGTGTCTCAGTCCGCTCCTCCTACTGATAGGCTAGAGTAGATGATGCTCTTGATGCAGCAGCAGCAACAACAATTGTTTACCACCATTGCAGGGGTCTTTGTCCAGAGCATGGGTGTGGTTCCGCCTGCACCATTTGTACCCCCTGCTAGGAATGTGGGTGCTAGCGGCCTTTTTGAACGATTTCAGCTCTTCCGACCTCCTACTTTTGCGGGTACTCATAGACCCGAGGAGGTCGAGTATTGGCTTGACCGCATCTCTAAGATGCTAAAGCCGCTGCACTGCACTGAGCCAGAGCAGGTGGAGCTTGTCACTTACATGCTTGAGAAAGAGGCCAGCCTCTGGTGGGACAGCGTTCTCAGGACCATTGTGGTTGGGTATGTATGAACGTGGGAGGCCTTTGAGACCTGCTTACATGAGAAGTATTATCCCCTCACTTATCGTCATGAGAATGAGAGTGAGTTTCTTTGCCTCCGTCAGCGAGGGATGTCGGTGGCAGAGTACGAGAACAGATTCACGAAACTGGATAGGTATGCTCCGTTGATATTAGCCGATCAGTTGATGCGGATGCGGCGGTTTTTTGAGGGCCTGCGACTCGAGATACGCTCGAAGATGTGTTGCGCTAGCATTTCCACCTATGTCGAGCTAGTGGGCATGTCTCTGTGAGCTGAGCAGGACGGGGACAGATTATCCCGCTCTCGTGTACCTATGGTTCCGAGGCCGTGACAAGATCTGCCGATCAGGCCGTTCCTCGGCAAGAGGCCGCGAACAGATTCTCCTCCTCGGCTTACGGCTCCACCAACACAGCCGAGGTGACCTGATTGTGGTGCACCTACTGCCAAAGGGCGGGCCATGTAGATACCTACTGTTTCACTAAAATGAGGGACAACGACTTCTCGCCGCCTCAGAGGATCAACCGCCAGCTTCCTCAAGCTATTTCGGCCCCACCTCTATGGTCAGCACCAGCACATCCATCATTTCGGCTGCCTGCACCTCGTTCTAGGCACCTCAACGGCCTATGGTACCGCAGCCGAACCGTTCTCAATAGGCTCAGGTGCATTCACTTTCAGCGGAGGCATCCGAGGCAGCAGACACGGCACCGATGGCTTTTGAGGTTACGACACAGATCTAAGGTATTCCAGTCTTCTTATTGGTGGACTCCGGGTCCACTACCTCCATCATATTATGCACAGCAGTCAAGCGACTAGCTTTGGGTACAGTTCCTACAAAGGGACTGAGGATCCTTACCGCCACAAGGACTTTTTCTGACATTATCAGGATTTGCGAGGGTTGCTCGATAGATTTAGGAGTAGGATAGTACTAGTTGACCTGATTGTTGCCCTCTTGTATCATTACGACGTTATCCTCGGTATGGATTGGCTCACTGAGATGAGAGCAGAGATCGATTGTGAGGCTAGGCTGGTGACAACCCATGGGCCTGAGGGCACGACTTTTACTTTCCCTATTCAGGTCAGTCACCCTTCCCGTTTGAGTTGTTACGCTTCTCTGTTGGAGAGTATTGATGGTCCAACGCTTGGGAACACGCCTGTAGTTCAGGATTTTATGGAGGTGTTTGGGATGATTCCTGTACTACCTCCCCGGCGCGAGATCGATTTTACTATCGACCTTGTGCCTGGTGCGACACCCATTTCACTACCGACTTATCGCATGCCTCCATGTGAGATGGAGGAACTGAGGAGACAGATTGATGATTTATCAGAGGTAAGCTTCATAAGACCGAATGTATCTCCTTGAGGAGCACCAGTGTTGTTTGTGAAGAAGAAGGATGGGTCACTAAGATTGTGTATTGATTATCGAAGGTTGAACCAAGCGACGGTGAAGAATAAGTATCCTTTGCCCAGGATAGATGATCTGTTCGATCAATTGAAAGGTGCACAGTATTTTTCGAAGATTGATCTCCAGTCAGGGTATCATCAGTTGCGCGTCAGGGATGAAGACGTGCAGAATACAGTATTCAGGACCAACTTTGGGCACTATGAGTTTCTTGTGATGTCGTTTGGACTCACAAACGCACCAGCCATATTCATGGACCTGATGAACTGGGTGTTTTGTCCGTATCTCTTCCGATTCGTCATCGTGTTTATAGATGACATACTGATATACTCCAAGAGTCGGGAAGATCACGAGGAGCACCTACGAGCAGTCTTTGATACTCTTAGGAAGAACCAATTGTTTGTACAGTACAAGAAGTGTGACTTGTGGAAAGAAAAAGTCAAATTTCTGGGACATATGGTGTCCAAGGAGGGCATAGTTGTGGACCTTGCTAAGGTAACCGCAGTTCAAGACTGGGAACATCCTGGTTCGGTTACTAAGGTGAGGAGTTTTCTTGGTCTGGCAGGTTATTATCGGCGATTCAATCGGGACTTCTCCAAGATAGCCAGACCGTTGTCTCAGTTGACTCAGAAAGATCTCAAGTTTGCCTGGAATGAGAAGGCAGAAGCAGCTTTTCAGGAGCTGAAGGACAGGTTGACGTCCGCCCCTGTGCTAGTATTGCCAGAGCATAGGGTCAAGTATACGATATACACCAACGCGTCTCGTGTTGGTTTGGGTTATGTCCTTATGCAGAATGACAAGGTGATTGCCTATGACTCGAGACAGTTGAGGAAACACGAGGAGAACTACCCTACACACGACCTAGAATTAGCGGACATCATCTTTGCATTGAAGCTCTGGAGATATTACCTCTATGGAGAGGAGTTCGAGCTCTTTTGCGATCACAAGAGCCTTAAGTACATATTCATGCAGAGGGACTTGAATATTAGGCAGCGACGATGGATGAAAACCTCGAAGGACTTCAAGTTCAAGGTCTCCTACCATCCTAGCAAGGCCAACCTTGTGGCAGACGCGTTGAGCCGCAAGAAGACGATAGAATTTGCAGCTCCGCTGATGATAGAAGAATGGGATATGGTGGAGTTTGTATGAGATTTTGAGCAAAAACTTACGGTGGAGGAGCTATTCGAGAGCACCACACACGTTCGTGTGCAACCACTGATCGATGACCGAATCATAGTGGCCCAGCAAGGAGATGAACTGATAGAGGAGTTGAGAAAAAGGGCTAGTGACGACGAAGGCGTCGAGTAGAGAGTTGGTACTGATGGGGGCTTACGTTATCGTGGCCGCCTATGCGTCCCAAATCTTCATGACTTGAGAAAGGAAGTTCTCAAAGCCGCTAATAATTCGAGGATGGCAATGCATCCTGGCAGTACGAAGATGTATCGAGACATGAAGCGCTCATACTGGTGGGACAACATAAAGATCCACATAGCAGATTATGTGTCCCGTTGTCTCACATGCCAACAGGTCAAGGCAGAGCATCGCCGACCTCTTGGACTGCTTTAGCCCATGCCCATAGCTGAATGGAAATGGGATTTCATTTTCATGGATTTAGCTCTAGGCTATCAAAGACGAGGAAGGGACATGACTCCATATGGGTGATTGTGGACCGATTGACGAAATCGGCTCATTTTTTCCCTATTAGAGTTTCGAACTCGGCAGACGATTTGGCCAGGCTGTACATCAAGGAGATAGTACGTCTGCATGGAGTTCCCATGGAGATCGTGTCGGACCGAGACACCCGATTCACATCTATCTTCTAGACTCGTATCCAAGAAGCAATGGGTGTGAAATTGAAGTTCAGTACCGCATTCCACCCACAGACTGACGGGTAGACGGAACGGGTAAATCAGGTGTTGGAAGATATGCTACGAGCTTATCTGCTTGATTTCAAGGACAGTTGGGATGACTGTCTTCTTTATGCTGAGTTCGCCTATAACAACAGCTTCCGAGCAAATATTGGCATGGCCCCCTACGAGGCACTGTATGGGTGTCCGTGTAGGGCACCGTATTGCTGGGCAGAGGTTGGCGAGAGAAGTTTGATTGACCCAGAGTTAGTACAGGCGACCTTAGAGAAGATCGACATTATCAGGCGTCAACTTCTGGCAGCGCAGAGCAGACAGAAGAGTTACACCGATACGAGGGGGCGACAGTTAGAGTTTGAGGTTGAGGATAATGTGTTTCTGAAGGTTTCCCCCATGAAGGGAGTCCTTCGGTTTGGGAAGAAGGGGAAGCTCACGTCGCAATTCATTGGCCCATTCCAGATACTGGATCGAGTGTGGGTGGTAGCATACTGTCTTGCTTTGTCCACACCACTCATAGGCGTGCACAACGTATTTCATGTATCTATGCTGAAGAAATACGTTCCTGATCCTTCACACATTATCTAGTGGGAGCAGGTGCAGTTGAGTGAGGATGCTACTTATGTACTGCGACCGACGTGTATCCTAGATAGGAAGGAGCAGGTGCTGCGCAGTAAAGTTATTCCACTTGTGAAGGTTCTGAGGACGCATCACACTGAGGAAGAGGCTACTTGGGAAACAGAAGCTGAGGTTTATAAGAACTACCCTCAGATTCTCGAGGAGTACGAAAAGGTACTAATTTCAAGGATGAAATGTTTCTTTAAGGGGGGTAGATTGAAACGTCTCGGAAAAATCCGTACAAAGACCCGAGTACCACCTTAGGCAGAAATCACTTAAGACCAAATCCTTTATAAATTAAACGAGAATTTACTAAGTGCTAACCTAGATTAGCTGAGAAATTAGCTTGAACCACTTTAAATACGAACTGCAAGACCCAAAACTAGCAGAATCGCTACCGCTACATTACCTAAAAAGCTAGGATCGATTCCTAAACCCAGTTGCTCTCGATAACGAATTGAAACTTCATATCGGACCTGGACCGCGCATCGAAAGTCCGATGACCACGAAACTATACAGTTATGACCGCCTTACTAGACTTGACAACTATCTCGGAAATCAAGTCCTAACAGTATCCAGAAACGCACAACTTGAGCCCAGAGCGAAGTGTGTGAGAAACGCGAATATCTTTAGAAAATGAACACAGACTTAAGTGAATTGGACCGTTCGCTTGCAGGCCAAATTTAAGGTTCTAGACCGTCAGAATCTGACCCAAATATACCCTCGGATCAGTGAAAATTTCATACACATGTCAGTGTACTAGTAGACCTGATCGAGTGGCGGTGACCGTTGAACTGAAACTGGACCGCCACGATCGATCTATAAATCCGATCAGACCGAAAACTTAGCCTGACCTAGATCCAACGTCAGAGAACTTCCCCCAGACCGTATGTAGAAAAGGAGCATACAGATGCGCTCCTTTGGATCGAAACGGCCACCGTTTGGCTGTAACCTATGTATAGCATGGCCCTGGGGCCATTGAGCTCACTTTTGAGCCTATATAAGGACCTTAAACCCTCCCTCTCCCTTCACATATGAATTTGCAAACCCTAGAGAGAGAAGAAAGAAGAAAGAGAAGAGAGAGAGTGGGAGATCGTTCCTGGGATTCGATCCCACCACTCCACGTGCTTAACCACCACTACCATATCGCTATTCTGGCGATTCTGATTCCGTTGTTAGGTAAGGAATCCTAACCCTAATCTATTTTAGGGATTCTAATATAGTAAATGATGAAATATCTAACCTGTTACATGCTATAGGTTGCCGTCGTGCCGTAGACAAAAACTTAGTGTCTAAACTGAGTTCGTTTCTTGTTTACCGGCGAAAGGTGTGGACTATAAACGTTTAGGTTATGGTTTTCAAAGATTTCAATGTCAGTTAATGATTTATGACTGACTTGATTGCTATCACATATGCTTAAATACGATGTTACCTGTATATTACACATATATATAAAGTATGTTGATTTCAATGCATTCCAAGTGTTTGTTAAAATGTTTGAATGAATATGGAATTATGATTTGTGTTTGCCATGATTGGTGGTTGCTAATACATGATCGTGGTATATGTGACAACTCCTTTGTGAAAGGATTTGCTACAATATGTGTTTTAACTAATTTATTACATGTATGTAATATGTGTAGTCTAAGTGTTTGATGAAATGATTGAATGAGTAAATGCGTGATGTAATGTATTTAATGAGGGTGTTGAGATAGGATTCTCAATTCCCTTATCTGTAGCTAAAGTTTCCTTTATGTAACCTATCTTACTACTATGTGATTTACAGATGAAATGCCTATGTATGATTAACATGTATAATACGTGTTGTGATGAAATGCTTAAATGAGATTGATATTGAAATTAGTTGTCACATGCTGATTTACTGTCACATATGAATGTCTGTTCTGTTTGAAAGCGATTGGGGCTACAATGTAGTCCAGGCAATCAACAATGGTTTACGAACCGTGACAGAACTGTTTAGCCACATCGGATACGCCCGATGAATCCGAGTCGTACGGTGATTATCGACTGTGGTTAGGCCACGAGGAGTGCGTATGAGCTCCATGTCGGCTAATTCAACATACACACGTACTAGTTGAGCTTGTCATGTAACCCGATTGGCCCAATGTATTTTCACCATGTATGGACGCTACTGCTTGAATCTAAGGTACCAAACTCACCAGTGAAAAGTACGTTTAACCTTGGTACCTCGATCTCGATCTAAGACTCATGAGCCGGGCATGGTGGTATGGGACACCGTGGTCGAGCTGTCAGCTTACGCTGGGGTGACGAGCCTCCTCGTAGTTACCAGTGAGCAACCCAGACTCGTGAGCCGAATATGGTGGTATGGGACACTGTATTCGAGTTTTCGGCCTACGATTAGGTGACGAGCCACTCGTAGTGACCTCGAGCATACACTTGGTCTACGTTAAGGTGACGAGCATTTACGTGGAAACCTCGAGTATAAACCAGGCCTACACTGAGGTGACGAGCCTTTCGGTAGTGACCTGGAACTACCTATCATATGAGACTAACTAGGATTGACAACCCGAGATGGTTCATCATTTAGGAAATGATATAAGGGAGGTACCTAATTAGCTTCCCAATCCTGCTGTATGAAAAGGCTTAATTAAGAACTGGGCTAATCACGCACATGCACCGCATTGCATGTACCTTTGGCGTTGGAGTTGAGCATAGCGAAAGTGTTGTATGCCGCGATCGTGAGATGATTTTACAAAGGGAGTGCAGGCGAGGGCATGCATCATTTTAACATACCATCCTTGCATTAACCAAAGTACCTAGGAATGCTTGTTGTATTGTTTTATCATTATTACTTGACTGAATTGATAACATGTTAACCTTTGCCTTATAGTTCCACTGAGTTGATCACTCACTCCCACGTTCTGGGATGGTGTTTTAAACTACCAACCAGACTCTGGTTTAGTTGCAAATGATGACAATGCTTGCGAGGTGGAGCCTGAGTATTATGATGATGAGGAGGAGTTCTCCTACTTACAACTCTCTGGCGGGTCTAGGTAGACCTGGAGTTGCGCACCGGGGCTACAGGGTTATGGATAGATGACATTACACTCCATTATTTTGTATATTTTGGAACCAAACATGTAATTATTTAACCTGGTAACCTGTTCATACTCTGGGGACTCACAACCGTTTATATGTTTTATATATGTAGCACAGTCTTTCGCTTGCGAAATTTAATTGTCTCTGGGGTATGATATGCTGTTTGGCTTAATCTCATTCATGTTTAATGCACTAATACGTATAACATTTAACCATCATTATCTATGTTGCATAAGTGATGTGTTGGAACTCGGGAGTTGGGGCTCCTGCTCGACCCCCAATTTTCAGGGCGTTACAAGTTGGTATCAGAGCATGATTTGGATTAAACTGGACCTGGGTTATGGTCACACGACGTATGCTGATGTCTTTTAACGTAGGAAGGTGCGAGAAAATGTAGAAACAGTCATAAGACTACCAGTTTCTCCAAACGGCGAAATTGATCGAAATCCACCGTAGAAATTGGACCCGTAGGCCTTTGTGATCATGTGAAATGATCCCAATACCTTTCTAGACCATCAATCGATGAGTTTAGATGAAGATCTAACCAATTCCACACTTAAACTATACGAAAAGCGCGAATATACGCGAGATGAGACCCGAAAAGACTCAAATGGAGTCGGGGGCCCAAATAGTGCAAATCGGGGGACCCAAAGTGGACCCCGCACTTTTCCAGCACCCCGGGAGGGGGGGGGAGGATGACATCGCCCTTGATGCGAGTCGTCGCCGGCTTGTCCAAGGACCGGCAATGGCATCACCAGATCACCGAGGCCTCGCCGGTAGGGTTGTCCGGGCCTGTCGGGTGGGCTCTCGTGCATTGCTGTGGGGCCCACAAAATCACGTGGGACCCCATTTATCCCTTTCATTTGCTTCGTTCCACACCCCCTCCCCCCCACCATGCTCAAGCTTTCAAATCCCTCAAAAATCCCGACCTACTCTCTCAAATCTCCCCTCCATTCTCCCAGTTTCCCATTTTCCTTCAATACATACATCTCTCCACCGTTTTCATCAAAACCTCTCTCCTATCTCCCTCATTTCCTTCCATTTGAGTGCACAAACACCCCCTTGTGTCTCAAGGATCTCAAAGTCCAACAACTCATCCTATCCCTTCACCTTATTTCACTCCAATGGCTCTTTTCGAGCTTGTAACGGCTATTTTCTCCATTTTCACGCTTCTTTCTCTCATGGGGAAGAAGAGAGCTTCCACGGATGAAGCCGGGCCTAGCCGCCCTACTCGTTCAAGGAGGTCGAAAAGCGCCACCGCAGGTACAAGCATCGATCGAGAGATAAGGACAAAGCGGGACCTCGACCCCTATGCTCCCCTCGAGAGATCTCTACTGGCGGATCTATCCCATGGAAGATTTCAGGGCCGTAGGGTCCTTTTTTGAAGCACACGTGGACGAGAGGCTCTTTAGGCAATATCTGGTGATGGACCGCCTGGTGGATGCCGGGTGGGGTCCCATATTTGAGGGCAAGTCTCGTGCGAATGTGGGCACTGTCTGAGCCTTCTATGCCCATATTCGAGAGCCAACGCTGGAGCCCTTGTAATTCAAAATTCCCGTGGGAAGCTGGAAGCCACAGTTGATGTTGGCTTGGTAGCCCGACTCATGGGGATACCGCTTGGCGAAGTCCATGGTAGTGAGAAGAGTCTTAAGAGTGCACGTGAAAGGGATCGCTGCACGCGATTCCTTTGTTGCCAACTGGCCCACTGGAATCCAAACAATAGCCTCCTAGCATCCAATATGACCGACGACTTCCGCCTGCTCCACCACATCTTCACGTACAACGTGTACCCCAGGTGGAGCAATCGCAGCGAGTGCACGCGCCTGATGATAGACTTTCTGTACCGAGCTAGGCAGGGAGAGAAGCTGTGAGTGCCTACATATGTACTGTTATAGATAGTGCAGACTGCGCGCTCTTCTAGGATGTCTGTTTCGCTCCCCTTTGGCCGACTTATATGCAAGCTTACACGTGAATTCCCTACAGACTTGGCACAGAACTTCCTGTGCCGATCCATTTCATCAACGACACTACTCTCAACAACATGGAGATTGGGCCACGACAACGTCAACCCCGAATCGACGAGAGTGAGGACGAGACGGAAAGCGAAGAGGAGGAGAGTGATGAAGAAGGCGGAGGTGAGATAGAGGAAGGAAGCAAGGAAGAGGAAGGGCAAGCAGAGGAAGAAGGGGAGACCCAAGACACTGATAAGGGCTCTCCTCCTACTACACAGGAGCGTGGCAGTGATCGGGCTGCTTTAGAAGCCCGCTTGGCTCGACTTGAGGAGGGTCAGGCTGCCCTGCGACAAGAGGTTGGTGAGACCCAGACCTTCGTGAAGTAAAAATTCAAGAAGGTGACTAGTACCTTGAAGGCGATCCTGTGCTGTGTGCAGGATAAGGGTGCCCCTCCTCCATCGCCAGACTCGGACGACTAGTCATGCTCACAGTCGTCTTTTAGTTTACTTTGTTGTTTGCTTCCTGGTTTCTATGTTTTAGCCTTGACGGGCTTAGTAGTAGAGTAGGTTGATGGTGTGTTTGTATTTAAGGCTTTGATTAGATTAGCTCACATGCGTTTCCTGTCATGATTCATGTAAAAACTATATCTCATGTATTGTGACAATTTTGGTAAATGAAATGCATGAAGCTTCTTTGGATTTGAAATGCGAATGTCTTATGAATGCGTGTATGATCTTGTGCAAAATCTCACGGGTTGCACCCTATGTTGTATATAGGGAATGCCAGTTAAGGCCACACGGAATATGGCACGTCTCACACTTGGCGACTCGATTGACGGGGCACCTCCCCTAAGCGATAGCCATACGGACCCTAGTTCGGGCCCGACCCACGAGACTATGCCAGATTCACAACCGGCCACCGGCCC
This sequence comes from Magnolia officinalis, assembly GCA_021015155.1. Taxonomy (NCBI): domain Eukaryota; kingdom Viridiplantae; phylum Streptophyta; class Magnoliopsida; order Magnoliales; family Magnoliaceae; genus Magnolia; species Magnolia officinalis. Next base: position 42,038,575 of record JAJHSJ010000015.1, read on the forward strand.
CACCAATGGGCCGACACCTGTGGCACCACTTGTGGCACCGCCTGTTGCACCATTTGTTCCTGAACAGAAGTGGGTGTCTTCTTCGACGCTGCACGTGTCTCAGTCGGCTCCTCCTACTGATAGGCTGGAGCAGATGATGCTTTTGGTGTAGTAGCAGCAACAACAGTTTTTTACCACCATCGCAGGGGTCTTTGCCCAGAGCATGGGTGTGGTTCCGCCTGCACCATTTGTGCCCCCTGCTGGGAATGTGGGTGCTAGCGGCCTTTTTGAGTGATTCCAGCGCTTTCGACCTCCTACTTTTGCGGGTACTACAGACCCGAGGAGGTCGAGTATTAGCTTGACCTCATCTCTAAGATGCTAAAGCCGCTGCACTGCACTGAGCTAGAGCAGGTGGAGCTTGTCACCTACATGTTTGAGAAAGAGGCCAACCTCTGGTGGGACAGTGTTCTTCGGACCGTTGCGGTTGGGTATGTATGGACGTGGGCGGCCTTTGAGACCTGCTTCCATGAGAAATACTATCCCCTCACTTATCGTCATGAGAAGGAGAGTGAGTTTCTTCGCCTCCGTCTGGAAGGGAAGTCCGTGGCAGAGTACAAGAATAGATTCACGGAGCTGGGTAGGTATGCTCCGTTGATATTAGCTGATCAGCCGATGCGGATGCGGCAGTTTTCTGAGGGCCTGCGACCCGAGATACGCTCGAAGATGTGTTGCGCTAGCATTTCCACCTATGTCGAGCTAGTGGGCATGTCTCTACGAGCTGAGTAGGACAGGGACAGATTATCCCACTCTCGTGTGCCTATGGTTCCGAGGCCGCGACAAGATCTGTCGATTAGGCCGTTCCTCGGCAAGAGGCCGCGAGCAGATTCTCCTCCTCGGCTTACGGCTCCACCAACACAGCCGAGGCGACCTGATTTATGGTGCACCTACTGCTAGAGGGCGGGCCATGCAGATACCTACTGTTTCACTAAGATGAGGGACAACGGCTTCTCGCCGCCTTAGAGGATCAACCGCCAGCTTCCTCAAGCTATTTCGACCTCACCTCTACGGTAAGCATCAGCACATCCATCATTTCGGCCGCCTGCACCTCGTTCTAGGACGCCTCAACGGCCTATGGTACCGCAACTGAACCGTTCTCAACAGGCTCGGGTGCATTCACTTTTAGCGGAGGCATCCGAGGCATCAGACACGGCACCGATGGCTTTTGAGGTTACGGCACAGATCTAAGGTATTTGCAAGGGTTGCTCGATAGGGACTTTTTATGACGTTACCAGGATTTGCGAGGGTTGGTCGATAGATTTAGGAAGCAGGACGGTACTAGTTGACCTGATTGTTGTTCCCCTGTATCATTACGATGTTATCCTCGGTATGGATTGGCTCACTGAGATGAGAGTAGAGATCGATTGTGAGGCTAGGCTGGTGACAGCCCATGGGTCTGAGGGCACGACTTTTACTTTCCCTGTTCAGGTCAGTCATCCTTCTTACGCTTCTCTGTTGGAGAGTATTGATGGTCCGACGCTTGGGAACATGCCTGTAGTTTAGGATTTTGCGGACGTGTTCGGGACGATTCTTGGACTACCTCCCCGGCGCGAGATTGATTTTACTATCGAACTTGTGCCTGATGCGACACCCATTTCACTACCGACTTATCGCATGCCTCCATGTGAGATGGAGGAACTGAGGAGACAGATTGATGATTTGTCAGAGGCAGGCTTCAAACGACCGAGTGTGTCTCCTTGGAGAGTACCCATGTTGTTTGTGAAAAAGAAGGACGAGTCACTGCGATTGTGTATTGATTATCGCAGGTTGACCCAAGCGACGGTGAAGAATAAGTATCCTTTGCCCAGGATAGATGATCTGTTCGATCAATTGAAAGGGGCACAATATTTTTCGAAGATCGATATATAGTCAGGGTATCATCAGTTGCGCGTCAGGAATGAAGACGTGAAGAATACAGCATTCAGGACCAACTTTGGGCACTATGAGTTTCTTGTGATGTCATTTGGACTCACAAACGCACCGGCTGTATTCATGGACCTGATGAACCGGGTGTTTTATCCGTATCTCTTCCGATTCGTCATCGTGTTTATAGATGACATTCTGATATACTCCAAGAGTCGGGAAGATCATGAGGAGCACCTGCAAGCAGTCTTTGATACTCTCAGGAAGAACCAGTTGTTTGTACAGTACAAGAAGTGCGACTTGTGGAAAGAAGAAGTCAAATTTCTGGGACATGTGGTGTCCAAGGAGGGCATAGCTGTGGACCTTGTTAAGGTAGCCGTAGTTCAAGACTGGGAACAGCCCGGTTCAGTTCTGAGGTCAGGAGTTTTCTTGGTCTGGCAGGTTATTATCGGCGATTCATTCGGGACTTCTACAAGATAGCCAGACCGTTGTCTCAGTTGACTCAGAAAGATCTCAAGTTTGCCTGGAATGAGAAGGCAGAAGCAGCTTTTCAGGAGCTGAAGGACAGGTTGACGTCCACCCCTGTGCTAGTATTGCTAGAGCACGAGGTCAAGTATAAGGTATACATCGACGCGTCTCGTGTCGGTTTGGGTTGTGTCCTTATGCAGAAGGACAGAGTGATTGTCTATGCCTCGAGACAATTGAGGAAACACGAGGAGAACTACCCTACACACGACCTGAAATTAGCTGCCGTCATCTTTGCATTGAAGCTCTAGAGACATTACCTCTATGGAGAGGAGTTCGAGCTCTTTTGCGACCACAAGAGCCTTAAGTACATATTCACATAGAGGGACTTGAATATGAGGCAGCGACGATGGATGGAAACCGTGAAGGACTTCAAGTTCGAGGTTTCCTACCATCTTGGCAAGGCCAACCTTGTGGCAGACGCGTTGAGCCGCAAGAAGACGATAGAATTTGCGGCTCCGCTGATGATAGCAGAATGGGATATGTTGGAGTTTGTACGAGATTTTGAGCAGAAACTTACGGTGGAGGATCCATTCAAGAGAATCGCACACGTTCGTGTGCAGCCACTGATCGATGACCGAATCATAGTGGCCAAGGGAGGAGACGAACAGTTAGAGGAGTTGAGAAAATGGGCTAGTGACGACGAAGCCGCCGAGTGGAGAGTTGGTACTGATGGGGGCTTACGTTATCGTGGCCGCCTATGCATCCAAAATCTTTATGACTTGAGAAAGAAAGTTCTCGAAGCCGCTCACAATTCGAGGATGACAATGCATCCTGGTAGTACGAAGATGTATCGAGACATGAAGCGCTCGTACTGGTGGGACAACATGAAGGTCCACATAGTAGATTATGTGTCCCGTTGTCTCACATGCCAGCAGGTCAAGGCAGAGCATCGCCGACCTCTTGGACTGCTTCAGCCCATACCCATAGCTGAATGGAAATGGGATTTCATTTTCATGGATTTTATCTCTGGGCTACCAAAGACGAGGAAGGAACATGACTCCATATGGGTGATTGTGGACCGGTTGACGAAATCGGCTCATTTTCTCCCTACTAGAGTTTCGAACTCGGGAGACGATTTTGCCAGGCTGTACATCAAGGAGATAGTATGTCTACATGGAGTTCCCATGGAGATCGTGTCGGACCGAGACACGCGATTCACATCTTTCTTCTGGACTCGTATCCAGGATGCAATGAGTGTGAAATTGAAGTTCAGTACCGCGTTCCACCCACAGACTGACGGGTAGACGGAACGGGTAAATTAGGTGTTGGAAGATATGCTGCGAGCTTGTGTGCTTGATTTCAAGGACAGTTGGGATGACTGTCTTCCTTATGCTGAGTTCGCCTATAACAACAACTTCCAGGCGAGTATTGGCATGGCCCCCTACAAGGCACTGTTTGGGTGTCCATGTAGGGCATCGCATTGCTCGACAGAGGTTGGCGAGAGAAGTTTGATTGGCCCAGAGTTAGTACAGGCGACCTCAAGAAAGATCGACATTATCAGGCGTCGACTTCTGGCAGTGCAGAGCAGACAGAAGAGTTACGCCGATACGAGGCGGTGACGGCTAGAGTCCTTCGGTTTGGGAAGAAGGAGAAGCTCACGTCGAGATTCATTGGCCCATTCCAGATACTAGATCGAGTGGGGGTGGTAGCATACCGCCTTGCTTTGCCCACACCACTCGTAGGCATGCACAACGTATTTCATGTGTCTATGCTGAAGAAATACGTTCCTGATCCTTCCCACATTATCAAATGGGAGCCGGTGCAGTTGAGTGAGGATGCTACTTATGTACTGCGACCGACACGTATCCGAAATAGGAAGGATCAGGTGTTGCGCAGTAAAGTTATTCCACTTATGAAGGTTCTGAGGACGCATCACACTGAGGAAGAGGCTACTTGGGAAACAAAAGCCGAGGTTCGTAAGAACTACCCTTAGATTCTCGAGGAGTACGAAAATGTACTAATTTCGAGGACAATATTTTTCTTTAAGGGGGGTAGATTGTAACGTCTCGGAAAAATTCGTACAAAGACCCGAGTACCACCTCAGGCAGAAATCACTCAGGACCAAATCCTTTATAAATTAAACGAGAATTTACTAGGTGCTAACCTAGATTAGCTGAGAAAGTAGCTTGAACCACTTTAAATACGAACTGCAAGACCCAAAACTAGCAAAATCGCTAGCGCTACGTTCCCTAGAAAGCTAGGATCGATCCCTAAACCCAGTTGCTCTCGGGAGCGCATTGAAACTTCGTATCGGACCTGGACCGCGCGTCGAAAGTTCGATGACCATGAAACTATACAGTTATGACCGCCTTACTGGACTTGACAACCATCTCAGAAATCAAGTCCTAACAGTATCCAGAAACACACAACTTGAGCCCGGAGTGAAGTGTGTGAGAAACGCGAATATCTTTACAAAATGAACATAAACTTAAGTGAATTGGACCATTCGCTTGCTGGCCAAATTTAAGGTTATAGACTGTCAGAATCTGACCCAAATACACCCTCGGATCAGGGAAAATTTCATATACATGTCAGTGTACTTGTGGCCCTGATAAAGTGGCGGTGACCGTTGAACTGAAACTGAACCGCCACGGTCGATCTATAAATCCGATCGGACCAAAAACTTAGCCTGACCTAGATCCAATGTCAGGGACCTTCCCCCAGACCGTATGCAGAAAAGGGGCCTCCAGATGCTCTCCGTTGGATCGAAACGGCCACCATTTGGCTGTAACCTAAGTATACCATAGCCCTGGGGCCATTGATCTCACTTTTGAGCCTTTATAAGGGCCTTAAACCCTCTCTCTCCCTTCACATACGAATTTGCAAACCCTAGAGAGAGAAGAGAGAAGAAAGAGAAGGAAAGAGAGAAAATGAGAGAGAGAGTGGGAGATCGTTCCTGGGATTCGATCCCACCACTCCACGTGCTTAACCATCGCTACCGTATCGTTATTCCAGCGATTCTGATTCCGTTGTTGGGTAAGGAATCCTAACCCTAATCTGTTTTAAGGATTCTAATAGCGTAAATGATGAAATAGCTAACCTGTTACATGCTATAGGTTGTCGTCGTGCCGTAGACAAAGACTTAGTGTCTAAACTGAGTTCGTTTCTTGTTTACTGGCAAAAGGTGTGGACTATAAACGTTTAGGTTATGATTTTCAAGGATTTCACTATCAGTTAATGATTTATGACTGACTTGATTGCTATCACATATGCTTAGATACGATGTTTCCCATATATTACACATATATGTAAACTATGTTGATTTCAATGCATTCCAAGTGTTTGTTAAAATGTTTGAATGAATATGGAATTATGATTTGTGCTTGCCATGATTGTTGGTTGCTAATACATGATCGTGGTATACGTAGCAACTCCTTGGTGAAAGGATTTGTTACAATATGTGTTTTAACTAATTTATTACATGTATGTAATATTTGTAGTCTAAGTGTTTGATGAAATGCCTGAATGAGAAAATGCGTGTTGTAATGTATTTAATGAGGGTGTTGAGATAGGATTCTCAATTCCCTTATCCGTAGATACAGTTTTCTTTATGTAACCTATCTTACTACTATGTGATTTACGGATGAAATGCTTATGTATGATTAACATGTGTAATTCGTGTTGTGTTGAAATGCTTAAATGAGATTGATACTGAAATTAGTTGTCACATACTGATTTACTGTCACATATGAATGCCTGTTCTATTTGAATGCAATTGAGGCTATAATGTAGTCCAGGCAATCGGCAATGGTTTAGGAACGGTGATAGAACTGTTTAGCCACGACGGATACGCCTGATGAATCCGAGTCGTACGGTGATTATCGACTGTGGTTAGGCCACGAGGAGTGCGTATGCGCTCCATGTCGGCTAATTCAACGTATGCTTGTACTAGTCGAGCTTGTCAAATAACCCGATTGACCCAATATATGTTCACGATATATGGACGTTACTACTTGAATCTAAGGTACCAAACTCACCAGTGAAAAGCCCGTTTAACCTTGGTACCTCGATCTGCTAAGACTCATGAGCCGGGCATGGTGGTATGGGACACCGTGGTCGAGCTGTCGGCTTACGCTGGGGTGACGAGCCTCCTCGTAGTGACCAGTGAGCATCCCATACTCGTGAGCCGAATACGGTGGTATGGGCACTGTATTCGAGCTGTCGGCCTACGATTAGGTGACGAGCCACTCATAATGACCTCGAGCATACAATTGGTCTACGTTAAGGTGACGAGCCTTTCCGTGAAAACCTCGAGTATAAACTAGGCCTACACTAAGGTGACGAGCCTTTCTGTAGCGACCTGGAACTGTCTATCATATGAGATTAACTATGATTGACAACCCTAGATGGATCATCATTTAGGAAATGATATAAGGGAGGTACCTTAGCTTCCCAATCCTGCTGTATGAAAAGGCTTAATTAAGAACTGGGCTAATCACGCACATGCACCGCATTGCATTTGCCTTTGGCATTGGAGTTGAGCACATCGGGAGTGTTGCATGCCGCGATCGTGAGATGATGTCGTAGAGGAAGTGCAGGCGAGGGCATGCATCGTTTTAACATACCATCCTTGCATTAACCAGAGTACCTAGGAATGCTTGTTGTATTGTTTAATCATTACTGCTTGACTGAATTGATAACATGTTAACCTTTGCCTTATAGCTCCACTGAGTTGATCACTCACTCCCACGTTCTAGGATGGTGTTTTAAACCACCAACCAGACTCTGGTTTAATTGCAGATGATGACAATACTTGTGAGACGGAGCCTGAGTATTATGATGACGAGGAGGAGTTCTCCTACTTGCAACTCTCTGGTGGGTCTAGGTAGACCTGGAGTTGCGCACCGGGGCTACAGGGTTATGAATAGATGACATTACACTCCATTATTTTGTATATTTTGGAACCAAACATGTAATTATTTTACCAGGTAACCTGTTCATACTCTGGGGACTCACAACCGCTTATATGTTTTATATATGTATCACAGTCTTCCGCTTGCGAAATTTAACTGTCTCTGGGGTATGATATGTTGTTTGGCTTAATCTCATTCATGTTTAATGCACTAATACTGACAACATTTAACCATCGTTATCTATGTTGCATAAGTGATGCGTTGGAACTCGGGAGTTGGTGCTCCTGCTCGACCTCCGATTTTGAGGACGTTACAGCTTCATCAATGCTTCTCATGCACACTCCGTCTTCTTTTTATGCCATCGCCAAGCCCAGAGAAGTTGCACAAAACTTGAACTTCTCTGTAAGAACAACCTTGGCGAGAATGTCTTCCGGATTCACGCTGGTGTGAATCTTCTCCAAAGTTACGCCTCCTTCAAGTACCTTTTGGATAAAGCGGTGACGAGCATCAATGTGTTTAAGACGAGAGTGATAAACAGAATTTTTAGCCAAATTTATAGCGCTTTCGCTGTCACAATTAACCAGCACGGCTTCCTGATGAAGCCCCAATTGATTTATCATGCCTCTAATCTAAACACCTTAAACGCTTCTGTCACTGCCATATACTCTGCTTCGGTCGTGGAAAGAGCCACTAAGGACTAAGGCTTCGACATCCAACTAATTATGTCACCTGCTAGAACAAACGAGTATCCTAAGGTTGACTTTCTAAAATTTACACTACCTGCGTAGTCTGAATCCATATAGCCTACCAACTTTGTCCCTGTCTTCTCAAAAATTAAGACATAGTCTTTTGTACCTCGAATGTATCGAAGTAGCCATTTCACCACTTCTCAATGTTGCTTGTCGGGGTTTGACATGTATCTGCTCACAATACCATCTGCCTGTGAAATGTCTGATCTTGTATAGACCATGACATACATTAAACTATCAACCGCATTCGAATAAGGCACATGAGACATAACCTGCTTTTCCTCATTTGATTTAGGACATTCTTCTGAGGAAAACTTAAAGTGAGCCGCGTGGGGAACGCTCATTGACTTTTCCTGGTCATCCCATACTTGATCCGCACCTTTTCAAGGTATTCTGCCTGTGATAACCAAAGCCTGCTCCTCTTCCTATCTCTATGAATATCTTTGCCGAGAACTCTCTTTGCAGCCACCAGATCTTTCATCTCGAATGTCCTTGATAACTGAGTCTTCAGTACGTTGATTTCAGACATATCATGACTGACGATCAACATATCATCTACATACAATACTAGGATGATGAACTTGCCATCACTTGGTGTCTTGTAATAGACATAATGATCGTATTCACTCCGAATAAATTTCTGACTCATCATGAAAGAATCAATTTTTTTATACCACTGCTTAGGCGACTATTTCAGGCGGTACAACGACCTCATTAACCCGCAAACTTTTTTCTCTACCCCTTTAACTTCGTAGCCCTCTGGTTGCTTCATGTAGATCCGCTCTTCCAACTCCCCATGCAGGAATGCAGTCTTGACATCCATCTGTTCCAGCTCGAGATCGTATTTGCCAACCAACGCCAACGCGAATCTGATAGAACTTTCTTAACCACCGGCGTAAATATCTCTATGAAGTCGATTCCTTATCTCTGAGCATACCCCTTCGCTACCAGCATCGCTTTGTATCTGTCATGTTTTCTTTTGAATAACCACTTACATCTGATCGCTTTTCGGCTCATTGGAAGCTCCACCAACTCCCATATGTTGTTTTTGTGCAATGAGTCCATCTCATCGTCTATAACCGCCTTTCACTTTTCTGCATCAGGTTCATTAAGAGCCTCCTGAATAGTAGATAGGTGTAACAGCCCACGCCCACACTGTATGATATTGTCCGCTCTGGGCACAACCCGCACGGTTTTGTTCTTGGGATTATGCCAAAAGGCCTCATACAGTATAAGGTGGCAACTCTACATATAACCAACACAACTTCAGGGGTTTCTTCTCACAGATGGTTGCTCCACCTTCTCATGTACCTCCGTCTACGTATCTATCTCTGCCTGAGTATCATCTGTGTCAATCCGAACGTATACGATCAACCTTTCTGGTTCCTCTTGCTCCTCTTAATCATTCTTGTGGAATGGGGAGCTTTCATCAAATCTGACGTCACGGCTAGTGATAACCTTGTGTGTGACTTTGTCTCGAATAAGTTATAACTTTTCACACCAACATCATAGCCAACAAAGATGTACTTTTTAGTTCTATAGTCTAGCTTATCTCTCTCAATTGATGGTACATGAGAGTAAGCCTCATAACCAAATATACGCAAATATGACTAGTCCATCTTATGACCACTCCATACTTCCTCTGGGATTTTACATTCAATTGCTGTAGAATGAGACCGATTCACCAAATAGAAAATTATGTTAATGGCCTCTGTCTATAGGTCCTTGCCCAACGCAGCATTACTTAACATGCATCGGGCCCTCTTCAAAAGAATTCGATTTATCAGCTCAGCAACACCGTTTTGTTTGGGTGTGTGACGCATTGTGTTGTGCCTAATGATCCCTTCATCCTTGTAATATTTATTAAACTCAGTGAAAGTAAAATTTTCACCATTGTCAGTCCTTAAAACCTTTATTTTCCCCCTCACTATTTTTCCACCATTGCCTTCCATTGTTTGAATATGGTGAAAACTTCGGATTTACGTTTCATGAAGTAAAAATAAACTTTTTGAGAGTAGTCATCAATGCATGAAACAAACCATGATGACCCCCCAACGGAAACCTCTGGCAATAGCCCCCATACGTCAGAGTGCATATAGTCAAGCACTCCCTTCATGCCCCGCTCACTCATGTGGCCCGGATAAGCATGCCACATACGTGTAGACGTGGAATCTGCAACAGTCGTTGCTGCTCCACCTGCTGAAGTGCTCCTGATCAACCTGTAAAGGTTTCTGTGCCTTTGCGCTCTCATAACCACGAGTGCCCCTTTTGAAACTTTAATGACACCATTAAGACCAGTGAGCTTACACCCTATAGCCTCGAATGCACCTAGAGAAATCAGACTCTTCTTCATATAAGGAATGTCCCTAACATTAGTCAAGGTATGCTCCATCCCATCAAACATCTTGATGCTCACCGTACCAATAGCTATAACATTACATGCATTGTCATTGCCCATAAAGACTTGTCCACCATCGCATTCTCTGTAACTGGCGAACTAACTCCGATGAGGATTTATGTGATATGATGCTCCTGTGTCAAGGATACACTCATCTCTATGATTATTGAGCAAGTGTCCGATCATGGAAACAGACAGAACATCACCTCTACTTGTCTCTTCATCAAATGTGACAACATTGACCTCCCTAAAAGAAGCCTCTGAGTTTTTTTTCTTTGCTTTAGGATTTGTACAATCCTTCTTCATGCGTCCAGTCATCCCACAGTTCCAGCACTTCAATTTTCCTGTACCTTTGCCCTTGAATTTAGATCTAGGTCTTGAAGATCCTATACCTCGATCAATATTCTTGCCTCTTGTAAACAGTGAATCAGAAGATGTCCCTATGCCACCGTTTATCTTTCTCATGGCCTTCCCTTGAAGGACTGAGATAACGGTATCCACACTCAGGGATTTATTTACGGTGCACAATGAGTCCCTGAATGACTCATATGATGGCAGAAGAGAATTCAACAACATGCATGCATGATTTTCATCTTTGACCACTTCCTCCATATCCAACAACTTACAAATCTCCACCCTCTGCCATCTTGAATGTGAACAACTGTAGCTTCAAGTGTAGGCAATTCTTAGTGAAGTTTTCGCATAAATATCCTCTAACTTCACCCATAAACCAGCTGCAATTTTCTCCCTCAAAATATTATAGAGAACCTCATCTGTGAGACATAAACGGATCGAGGATAAGGCCTTCTTATTAAGCATATTCCAATCATCACTCATAGTCAGCTTTCACTCCTCAAGAACACCATCCTCACCTTGCTTGGTTAAGGAACTGATCATCTTGATCTTCCATAACTCAAAGTTATTTTTACCCGAGTACTTCTCAATGTCATACCTAGTGTTTCCCATTAATATTAATCCTTCAGATTTAGGCCTGCGCCCCAACGATTTCTTTGATACCACTTGTTGGGAAACGACAGAATCACATAGAGATGAATCTAGGATAACAATCCAAAAGCACTAAGGAAAAAGGAAGGAGAACACAACGATTTAACATGGAAAACCCTTTCGAGAAAAAACCACGACACAAAATGACAAAAATTCACTATGAAAACGGAAATTACAGAGAGAGAGAAGGCTTACCCGATTCGAACAACCTCGAATCTCACCCTTTCTACACCCCTTTGAAACCCTAAAACTATTTAGAAACCCTTGGAATGCATCCCAATCCCATTTACACTCATATATATAGCCTTGGAAAGAATCCTAAACGAAATTGAAAACAAATCCCGCAATTTCACAGTTTTGTAAAAAAATCTGCACAGAATCTAATTAGATTTAAGACATCAAATACAACAATATTTGACGCTGCAAATAGTGAGGTGGCCACTGGACAATGCACAGTGCTATGTGGACTCCAACTTGATGTATTTGTTTTATCCATGCCATCCACCTATTTTTTTCAGGTCATTTTGAAGCCTTAGACAATAAATGAAACATATCCTCAAGTGGACCATGCCATCCATCTATTTGTTTTATCCATGCCATTCATTTATGTGTCTTACAATAATACGATCGAGCTATGACGTGTAGGTGTCATCCAACTTGTCCACCACCATTTATTGGGCCTATACTTTGATATGCAGCTAAATTGATAACTCGGGTGAACCCTAGAATCTCTCCCAATCCACTTTCGAAAAGTAAAAAGTCAGATAGATAAAAAAAAATTTACATGGGTGAAATAGTAGGGATTGAAGCTACCTAGAATATGATATTTGTGTTTTCCATTCATACATGTCTCTTGGTTCTTGTGAACATGTTGGATGATAAATAAACATGAATGTGGGCCCCAGGGACGTTTCAACAGTATACAACATTTTCGCACTATTTCCTATAGTGGGGTCTAATCGAGCTTTGGCCGTGATTCAATTTTCGGATCATGTCCATCCATATTTTCTTCCATAACAATTTTGGGCATTAGGCAAAAAAAAGAGGTAGATCCATATCATAAATGGACTACATCATAAGGTTCGTTTGTTTCTTATAAAATGATCTTAATAGACATTCATCATTTTTTGTCCGTTGGTGTGGTCCACTGGAGATTTTAATAAGCTTATATGTTGTTATATCATACTCGAATGGCCTAATGAAATAGATAGACAATATGGATATGCAATAGGTTCATCAAGCGTGCCCCGTAGAACGCACATCGATACGACTTACACTGCAACCCCTTCGAATGCACGTCAAACGCTTTCACTAAAATACAAGTGGCTATGTATCGACTTAAGAAGACACTGTGTCAGGGTACGAAGGCTCAAGAAACAATCGAACCCCACACCTACGCTCACCGAACACATAAAATATCACTGATCCACTCCGACTTGCACTGCGAACATTTTGAACGCATGCTGAACGCTTTCACCGATCTACGAGTGTGGGTGTATCCACTTGAGAAACGTTGCATCAGGATATGAAGACTTCATAAACAATTAAACCACTCTATGATGCACATTGACCCACATCCAATCCCTAAACTAACACTAATACACTCCGACTTACACTACATCCCCTTCAAACATACGTCGAACACTTTCACTAAACTACAAATGGGTGTGTATCTAACTGAGAAGATGTTGCATCAGAGTATGGAGACTCCGAAAACATTCTAATTACCTTAAATCGACGAACATCGTCCCACACCAAACTCCTAAAATAACATCAATCCACTCTAACTTGCACTGTAACCCATTCAAAAGAATGCTAAACGCTTTCACCGAACTACAAATTTGTGAGTATCCACCTGTGAAAACACTGCATAAGGCTATGGAGACTCTAGAAATAATCGAACCCCACACCGACGGACACCGACTCATACCTAATCCCTAAAATAGCATTGATTCACTCTGACTTTCACTATTACACCATCGAATTACGAGTGGGTGCATATCCACATGAGACGACACTGCATCAGGGTACGGAGACTTCAAAAATAATTGAACCCCACGCTAATGCACACTGACCAACACCGAACCCTTAAAATAGTGTCTATCCAGTCTGACTTGCACTTCAGCCCCTTAGAACGCATGTCAAATGCTTTTTTTTGAACTACGAATGGGTGTGTATCCACCTAAGAAGACGCTGCATCAGGGTTTGGGGACTCTAGAAATAATTGAACCCCACATCGACACACACCGACCCACACTAAAGCCCTAAATTAGTGCCGATCCACTCCTACTTACACTACATCCCCTTCAAACGCACGTCGAACCATTTCTCTTAACTAGGAATGGGTGCATATCCAATTGAGAAGATATTATATTAGGATGAGGAGACTTTGGATACACTCGAATCCCACACTGACGTACACCAAACCCCTATAATAGAATCCATTCACTCCAACTTGCACTACAACCCCTTCAAACACATGCCAAACACTTTTACCGAACTATGAATGGGTGTGTATCCATTTAGGAAGACATTACATTAGGGTATGGAGACTCCGAAATTAATTGGACCCCACACTAATGAACACCGACCCACACTAAACCCCTAAAATAACATCGATCCACTCTGACTTGCACTGCAGCCCCTTTGAACGCATGTCGAATGCTTTCATTAAAATATAAGTGGGTGCATATCCACTTGAGAAGACATTTGCAAGTGCTATGATTTAATTCCTCTTTGGTTGTCAAATTTTGTGTGTCAAAACCTCTGTATGTGTCTTGTGTTTATATCTTGATAAATTTGTTCGAGACAACATGTCAACAATTGAAGTCAAGAAGATGAATTCTTCAAGCTAGTACAACCTACAAGATATTGAAGAAGAGTTCAAGTTCAAGACTCAAGCTCAAGTTCACTTGTATTCAAGTTCAAGACTCAAGCTCAAGTTCACTTGTATTCAAGTTCAAGACTCAAGTTAGACCGGGACTCAAGTGCAACTTAAAGCGACATTGAAGCTTGTGAAGTGCTCAAGCTACATCGAGAAGATTTCAAGCTTAGTGAACTTCAAATTCCAAGCAAGTGAAGTTTTCAATGTCCATACTTCATGTCCCAGGTTTGATAGACCTTAGATTGACCTTAGGATAGGTCATTTTGGATACATTATTCAATTGAATATTTTTATAAGATTTTGGTCTGCTCTAAGACCAGTCTTAGACCTTGTTCGACCAGTCCTAGCACTTCCTCGACCAGCCTAAGAAATCCAGGACCAGTCTTAGAATCGTTGCAAATTTTTGGATTTTTTCTGTTCGGCTACGACCAGTCCTGGAGTATGCTCGACCGGTCGTGGGATGGTCTCGACTCGAACCTCGACTAGTCGTGAAGCTACGACTCAAACTCCAGTGACTAAATCAAGTGTCACACGACCAGTCGTAGAGGGGTCTCAACCAGTCGTAGACTGCCTTCGACCAGTCGTGGAACGGCTTTCAAGGATCGCGCTTAAAAATTCAAAAAGCCGTTGGAACTACGACCAGTCGAAGTGTTCCCGGGACCAGTCGAAGACGAATTTCTGCTGCTATAAATAGCACACGAATTTCAGAGATTTTCAATTCAATTCAATATATTTCCAAGGCCTTACTCTGAGATAAGTTTGTGTTTGTTATTAAGCTATTTTGTGCATAATTTCTTTCTCTTTTTGCTAGCTTATTTAATTTGATTTTGTTTCTGTATTCCAATCTTATTTGAAAAGAGAAATTGCCGTATTCCTTCTTCTTGGAATCAAAATCGAATATAGCTACGCCCAACTAGTTTAAATCTAAAATCAATTAGAACTTAGAACCATATTAAAGTGAGTAGTGGACATTGAACTTTATATTCGAACATCTACTCCGATTGGTTCTACCGGGCTGCTACAAGAGGAGAAATCCAGGTATTTTACATTTTTGTAAATTCCATTTCTATTTTGGTTTTTGTTTGGGATTCGCTAGAAAAATCTCAATTTGCGTGGTTGTCTGAGGAGAGCCAGAAAACTCAGAGGTGTGGGTTTTTGGATTGTGTAAGCCCAAGTAAAAAAAAACACAATTGTAAGGGTTTTGGGTGAACCTGTGAAAACCTATTTGTTAGTGAACACTAATATCCCCTGTGTGAGGATATTAGGAGTGGAGTAGCATTCTGTGTGGCTGTTGAAAGATAGTTGTTGTACACACAGGCGAACCACTATAACCCTTTGTCTTGTGGATTGAATGCTTGCTTAATTTTCTTATTTATTATCATTCAATTGTGTGGAATGTACAAGTGGATGTGAATGTTGTAACTATTTACATTTCAAGCAAGTGTGGGATTGTTGTAATAAGTTAGATCTCTATTTCAGCAATTTATTTCAATTCCTTGCTATTCAGTTATTTCTATTCAGATTGAGTTATTGATTTAAAAGACGTTCTAGAAATAAGGTTGTTCTACCATAAGCCCTTGTTTATTATGGTGTAAGGTTGTCCTTAGAACTGAATTTGTATCAACCTCTCAATTCTTATTTATTAAGGTGGGTTTGATTTTAGCATTGTGAATTGATTTATTATCTGTTTATCTTTATTTCGCTGATTTTGTTTTAATTTGGCATAGTCCTATTCACCCCCCCCCCCCCCCCCCCCCCCTTATAGGACATATAGCTTGGCCATTTCAAGTGGTATCAGAGCCTAATAGCTCGTTTCTATTGATTTATATTTGGATTTATTTCCTGAGCTAACGATCTAAGCTATATAAAATAATGTCAAATTTTTATAGCCTTTCAGTTACTAGGCCTCCACCATTTGATGGCTCCAACTATGCCTATTGGAAAGCCAGAATGAGGATTTTCATCAAATCAATGGATGAGAGCGTGTGGCAAGCCACAATGACCGAATGGATCCCTCCTACCATTGAAGTGACTGGAGTCAATGGTTCAAAATCAATGAAAGTTTCACCATATTACTCTTGGACCACACTTCAGAAAAGTGAGAGTAGTGCCAATGCAAAAGCATTAAATGCAATCACTTGCGCACTATCACCGGATGAGTTCAAAAGAATCATATCCTGTGATACTGCAAAGCAAGCCTGGGATATATTAGAAATGACACACGAGGGTACATCAATTGTCAAGAAATCTAAAGTCCAACTCCTCACAACCAAATTTGAAGAAATTCATATGGAGGAAAATGAAATGTTTATGGACTTTTACACTAGATTGAATGACATTGTAAACTCAATGTGGGGTCTTGGTGATAAAATTCCAGAAAGTAAAGTATGTGCAAAGATACGACGGTCTCTACCTGAACGGTTCAACTCTAAGGTAACCACGATCCAGGAACTTCGTGATACGGATAATATGAGGGTAGAAGAACTAGTTGGTTCTTTACAAACCTCTGAATTAAATTTTAAAGCTCATAAAGGTAAATCTATTGCTTTGAAATCTTCTAAAGGTATTTCTCAAGAAAACTCAGATTTAGAAAATTCTGAAGATGATATGGCTCTTTTAGCGAAAAAGTTCTATAAGATTTTCAAAAGTAAGAAAAGAGTTGATTTTCAAAAGTCAAATGAAAAGAAACGTTCTAAACCTAAGTCTAAAACTTGGAAGTCCTTGAAAGATAGAAAATGTTACAACTGCCAAGAATATGGGCATTTAGCAAACAAATGTCCTAAAAAGGACAGACCCAAAAGGAAGGGTATGTTGGCTACTTGGGATGAATCGTCTGATTCTGAAGCCTCTTCTAAATCAGAAAATTCAGAAACCGAGTCGGGCAGTAAAGTTAAGGCCCTCATGACTCTAGCCAAGTTTACTTTTTCAGATCACGATGATTCAACAAGTGAAGAAAATTTGGATAGTGATCATGAAAATGAAGAAGATCTTCAAGATGCTTATAATGCCTTATATAAGGAAAGTTGTAAAATTGTTGTCAAACTTAAACTTCAAAAAGAAAAGTTTTCTAAACTCAAAGAATGTTTTGAAACTCTTGTTTTAGAAAAATCCCAAATTTCAGATTGTTTTGAAAAATCTAAATGTGATTTGGAATTCAAAACCTCCCTGATTGATAATTTGAAATCTGAAAATGAGAAGCTTAAAAATGAAGTATGTTCTTTTCTTAGTTTGAAGGACACATGGAGATATGCCCAAGGTGATCCAAAGTTAGAAAAACTATTATCCGGATCAAGAAAATGTGGCGATCGATCCGGGTTGGGCTATGATAAAAATACATCTCCTAAACAGAAGAATACTTCTCCCAACTTTGTGAAAGGAGAGTCTTCTAACTCAAAAGGAAAAGATACTTGTCAAGGTTTTTCTAAAAATACAAAAACTTTTCAAAAACCTAAAAGCAGCTATTTCAAAAATCAGATGAGAAACCCACTAGCTGAAAAAATAGTTGATTTACTTAAGGAGCTCTTAAAATCTAATTCTGTAGGTCACTCTTACAACATCAGACAGAAGAAGACCAACTATTCTCCTAAACCCAAAACAGTTCTGAAATGGGTTTCTAAAGTTGCCTGTTTAGTTGCTCACACTGCTTTCAAAGTAACAAGCCATTCTAAGTGGTACCTAGACAGTGGATGCTCCAGGCATATGACAGGTGACAAAACTTTATTCACCGATCTCAAAGATATGACTGATGGGTCAGTCACATTTGGTGATGGTAGCAATTGCAAGATTATTGGCAAAGGTACGATCCAACTCTATAACCTCCCTTTATTTAAAGATGTTTTATATGTTGAGGGTTTAAAACACAATTTGTTGAGCATATCTCAAATATGCGATAACAACCATAGTGTAAAATTTTCTAATCAAGGTTGTGAGATTATAAACAAAAAGGGTTCTGTAATATTAACTGGTCGCAGAACTTCTGAAAACTGCTATATTGTAAGCAATGGTAGCTCATCTAATCAAACGTGCTACATGGTCCATACCGATGAGACAAAATTATGGCATAAACGCCTTGGACATGTACACTACCGAAATTTATACAGATTGAGCAAAGGACAACTACTTAGAGGTCTACCTAAAATACAAAATATAGACAAAATATGTGGTGAATGTCAGTGTGGTAAACAAACTAGAAGCTCTCACAAAAAGGTGAACTCCAATACCACATCTATACCACTCGAGCTGCTCCATATGGATCTAGTTGGACCAACCAGAACGAAGAGTCGAGGTGGAAAGAAATACATCTTGGTCATCGTAGATGATTATACAAGATACACTTGGGTTTCATTCTTTAGGGACAAATCAGAAACCCTTGATGAAGTGAAAAAGATTATCAAATGGATCCAAACTAAAAAATGTTCACATGTTAGTAAGATCCATAGTGATCATGGATCCGAGTTTGAAAATAGCGGTTTTGAGAAATTCTGTAGCGATCAGGGAATATCGCATGAATTCTCTGTGCCCAAAACGCCACAACAAAATGGTATTGTGGAAAGGAAAAATAGAGTGCTTCAAGAAATGGGAAATGTTATGTTGAATAACATGAAGCTCCCTAGGAATCTCTGGGCTGAAGCAGTGAATACTGCCTGTTACATTATTAACCGTGTTTATATTTGCAAATCTAATAATAAAACGGCCTATGAAATATGGTTTGAGAAAAAGCCTACTGTCAAATACTTTCGAGTTTTTGGCAGCAAGTGCTATATTTTGCGAGACCGTGAAAATTTGGGAAAGTTCGACACTAAAAGTGATGAAGGGATCGTTTTAGGATACTCTTTAAACAGTCGTG
The DNA here is from genome assembly GCA_021015155.1 of Magnolia officinalis. Lineage (NCBI taxonomy): Eukaryota > Viridiplantae > Streptophyta > Magnoliopsida > Magnoliales > Magnoliaceae > Magnolia > Magnolia officinalis. The sequence goes on from JAJHSJ010000015.1 coordinate 42,057,737, forward strand.
CTTATCGTGTTCTGAACAACATGACTGGTGTGAATCAAGAGTCAATATATGTAGTAATTGACGATCACTTGAATACATCTGCCCCTAGTTCAGATAATGATGAAGTTATAGATACTTCATCAAATGAAACTATTTCTGCATTAAGGACTGTCAAAGATCATCCAACTACTCAAATACTTAGAAACCCTCTCACTGGTGCGCGCACTCGCAGACAATTAAAAGACATATGTAACTACGTATGCTTTACTTCCCAAATAGAACCGGTTGATGTGACAGAAGCACTTTCTGATGAAAACTGGATAGTAGCGATGCAGGAAGAACTTAATCAATTTATTCGAAACGATGTCTGGTATCTTGTACGTAGACCTAAAGATAAACACATTATTGGAACAAAATGGATTTTCAAAAATAAGTCTGATGAATTGGGAAATATAATTTGAAACAAGGCAAGACTGGTAGTCAAGGGTACACACAAATTGAAGGGATTGATTATGATGAAACCTTTGCCCCAGTTGCTCGCCTTGAATCAATCAGACTTTTCATATCTATTGCATGTTTTAGAAAGTTTAAAATTTTTCAAATGGATGTTAAGAGTGCCTTTTTGAATGGTGAATTACATGAAGAGGTATATGTTGAACAACCGACTGGGTTTGAAGATCCTAAGCTTACTAATCATGTATACCGCCTTAAAAAAGCTCTCTATGGTCTGAAACAAGCTCTCAGGGCATGGTACGAAAAAATGACTAAGTTTTTACTGAGTCACAATTTTCAGATGGGTAGTGTTGATAAGACGCTCTTTGTTAAGAAACATAATGATGATATCTTAATGGTTCAAATATATGTTGATGATATAATTTATGGATCAACTTGTACTAACATGACTGTTGAGTTTGCAGATTTAATGAAATCTAAATTCAAAATGAGCATGGTTGGTGAATTAAACTATTTCCTAGGGTTGCAAGTAAACAACAATCTGATGGAATTTTTATTTCACAAACTAAATATGCATTGAACTTGATCAAGAGGTTCGGATTTGAGAATGGTAAGAACTTTGATACTCCTATGAGTACAACTCTAAGACTCTCTAAAGACTCTATAGGTAAAGATGTAGATCCTAAATTGTTTCGTAGCATGATAGGTAGCTTACTTTACTTAACTGCTAGTAGACCTGATATTGATTTAAGTGTTGGAATTTGCGCAAGATATCAGTCTAATCCTAAAGAATCTCACCTAACTGCTGTTAAGCGTATTATTCGATATGTCGCTAGTTCAGTTAATCTAGGTCTTTGGTATCCCTATGATACTAGTGTTCAATTGGCTGGGTATTCGGATGCTGATTGGGCAGGGAATATTAATGATAGGAAATCAACCAGTGGTGGTTGTTTTTACATTGGAAACTGCTTGGTTTCTTGGTTTAGCAAAAAGCAGAGCTCCATATCACTCTCAACTGCTGAGGCTGAATACATTGCAGCTGGAAATGCATGTACTCAGCTGGTCTGGATGAAACATATGTTGAGTGATTATTGAATCGCACAGGATTCTATGGTTTTATACTGTGATAATTCTAGTGTGATAAATATCTCAAAAAACCCAATCCAGCATTCACGTACTAAGCACATTGACATTCGGTTTCATTATATTCGTGAATTAGTGGAAGAAAAAGTGATATCTTTAGAATATATTCCTACTGAGACTCAGCTTGCTGACATTTTCACTAAACCGCTCGACAAAAGCAGGTTTAATAAATTGAAATTTGATCTTGGTATGTGCAATTTAAAATGATTTATTATACATCTCTGTAGAATAGTGTATATATATATATATATATATATATATTTTATGATGTATATTTCAGAATTTGATGAAAATTGCATAATTTTTCTGGTACACGACCAGTCGAGTTCAGTCGTGTCACGACCAGTCGAGGGCGTCCGCCGACCAGTCGTGTAGCGCGTTGTTTGCTTTATTTTGGGAAAATTTCATTTCTTTCATTCTAACCCTTCTTCTCCAACGAGCCGAGTTTCGACTAGTCGAACCATAAGTTCGACTCCTTCAGGTTAGAGTGTTTTTTCTTGATTTCTTGATGAATCTTAGTCCTTTCTCTTCAATTTCTTGATTGTAGTTGTCTATTTCAAGCTGTTGATCTAAACCATATCGCTCCTTATGGTCTCGTTCCTCTCCTTCACTCTGTTGGTTAGGAAAACATTTTAAATTGGGGTGGACTGGCATACCAGTCCATAGCACAGGCCATGGTTGCATGCATAACTGACTTCTCTGCTGAACAACTGACTTTTACTATTGCTAGTAGAGAAGGGCCTTTTTCTATTGATCGACATTTAATTTCAGGCCTTATGAACATACCTGTAAATGATGATGGTATTCATCCTAACACACTTGGTGAGAAAGTTACAGAATCTGAAAAAAATATTTATACTAGAGCTTTGTGTAACTTGAATGCACCATGGACTGCAAATGGAAATGCCCTCAAAACCAGGTACTTGTTACCCAAATTCAGAGTTTTACATCGTATCTTCACTTCTAATATGTATCCCTGCTCTGGCAATAAGACCGAGTTGACTCTATTTATGGTTCGTATTTTGTACTCAATCATTACCAATGCTAATGTTTGTTTGCCCTCTTTGATTTGTTACTCTATCATTCAAATCCGTAGTCATCCTGGTCATTGTAATATTCCATTTGGATATCTGTTGAATGTATTAGCCACTCACATGTCAGTCGCTATGCCTATCGGTGAGGCTCCTATCCAACACCTCATATTTCACAATTCCAACTTGAATAAAATGAAGTTGAGTTTGGCTCTTGGTCAAGTTGATGTTGGTGCTGGTGAAGCTGCTGCTGAAGCTGAGATTGGTGTCGAGGGTGATGATTTGCCTCCAGATGATATTGACATGGATGATCTTTTTAATTAAATTGATTCTGACTCTGGAAATGATCCAGACTTTGAACCATCTGATTTCAATGCACGTCTGAGTGCATTAGAGGAGAAGGTAGAACAGATGAATGTTGGTCACAATCAACAATTTAAAAATATGCGCAAAAATTTTAGGCGCTTACAGAAGAGCCTTCATCAAAGTGATCCTAACATTCCGGCTCCTTCTGGATCAGATTGAGAATTTTCATCTTTGGTCTGTATTAACTATAATACTTTGTGGTTTGTGTGCATCTGACTAAACTTGATAACTCCTTATAACCTGTTCTGAACTCTGAACATTTTATTCTATCTTTCTGAGTTGCTATCTCTGTTACTGTCTTTCATATCCTATTCTTGTTTCTTCCTTTGTCATATTTTGACAAAAAGGGGGAGAAGTTGTGTTATCTATTCTTATGGATCATGCCTGATGAGAGTTGGGGTGTACTAACTCAAGGGGAGTTTATGATGTTTGACAACTGGTGGCATGATTCTTTATTGCATAGTGCATGATTCTGCATATGATGTGCCTATCTTATTCTATCATGAGAATGTGTTTTATCAGTGTTTTGTCACAAATTTGACAAAGGGGGAGATTGTAAGTGCTATGATTTAATTCTTCAAGCTAGTACAACCTACAAGATATTGAAGAAGAGTTCAAGTTCAAGACTCAAGCTCAAGTTCACTTGTATTCAAGTTCAAGACTCAAGCTCAAGTTCACTTGTATTCAAGTTCAAGACTCAACTTAGACCGGGACTCAAGTGCAACTTAAAGTGACATTGAAGCTTGTGAAGTGCTCAAACTACATCGAGAAGATTTCAAGCTTAGTGAACTTCAAATTCCAAGCAAATGAAGTTTTCAATGTCCATACTTCATGTCCTAGGTTTGATAGACCTTAGATTGACCTTAGGATAGGTCATTTTAGATACATTATTCAATTGAATATTTTTATAAGATCTTGGTCCGCTCTAAGACCAATCCTAGACCTTGTTCGACCAGTCCTAGCATTGCCTCGACCAGCCTAAGAAATCCAAGACCAGTCTTAGAATCGTTGCAAATTTTCAGATTTTTTTGTTCGGCTACGACCAGTCCTGGAGTATGCTCGACCGGTCGTGGGATGGTCTCGACTTGAACCTCAACCAGTCGTGAAGCTACGACTCAAACTCCAGCGACTAAATCAAGTGTCACATGACCAGTCGTAGAGGGGTCTCAACCAGTCGTGGACGGCCTTCGACCAGTCGTGGTCTGCCTTCGACCAGTCGTGGAAAGGCTTTCAAGGATCGCACTTAAAAATTCAAAAAGCCGTTGGAACTACGACTAGTCGAAATGTTCCCAGGACCAGTCGAAGACGAATTTCTGCTGCTATAAATAGCACATGAATTTCAGAGATTTTCAATTCAATTCAATATATTTTCAAGGCCTTACTCTGAGATAAGTTTGTGTTTGTTATTAAGCTATTTTGTGCATAATTGCTTTCTCTTTTTGCTAGCTTATTTAATTTGATTTTGTTTCTGTATTCCAATCTTATTTGAAAAGAGGAATTGCCGTATTCCTTCTTCTTAGAATCAAAATCAAATATAGCTACGCCCAACTGGTTTAAATCTAAAATCAATTAGAACTTAGAACCATATTAAAGTGAGTAGTGGACATTAAACTTTATATTCGAACATCTACTCTGATTGGTTCTACCGGGCTGCTACAAGAGGAGAAATCCAGGTATTTTACATTTTTGTAAATTCCATTTCTATTTTGGTTTTTGTTTGGGATTCGCCAGAAAAATCTCAATTTGTGTGGTTGTCTGAGGAGAGCCAGAAAACTCAGAGGTGTGGGTTTTTGGATTGTGTAAGCCCAAGTAAAAAAAAAAAACACAATTGTAAGGGTTTTGCGTGAACCTGTGAAAACCTATTTGTTAGTGAACGCTAATATCCCCTGTGTGAGGATATTAAGAGTGGAGTAGCATTCTGTGTGGCTGTTGAAGACAATTGTTGTACACACGGGCGAACCACTATAACCCTTTGTCTTGTGGATTGAATGCTTGCTTAATTTTCTTATTTATTATCATTCAATTGTGTGGAATGTACAAGTGGATGTGAATGTTTGTAACTATTTACATTTCAAGCAAGTGTGGGATTGTTGTAATAAGTTAGATCTCTATTTCAGCAATTTATTTCAATTCCTTGCTATTCAGTTATTTCTATTCAGATTGAGTTATTGATTCAAAAGACGTTCTAGAAATAAGGTTGTCCTACCATAAGCCCCTGTTTATTATGGTGTAAGGTTGTCCTTAGAACTGAATTTGTATCAACCTCTCAATTCTTATTTATTAAGGTGGGTTTGATTTTAGCATTGTGAATTGATTTATTATCTGTTTATCTTTATTCCGCTGATTTTATTTTAATTTGGCATAGTCTTATTCACCTCCCCCCCCCCCCTCTTAGGACATATAGGTTGGCCATTTCAACATTGCATTAGGGTACAAAGACTTCAGAAACAATCAAACCCCACACCAATGCAAACCGACCCAAACCGAACACTTAAAAATAGCACTAATCCACTCTAATTTGAACTATAACCCCTTTGAACGCACGTCGAACGCTTTTACCAAACTACAAGTGGGTGCGTATCCACCTGAGAAGATGCTGCATCAGGGAGTGGAGACTCATAAAACAATATTGAACCCCACACCGACGCACATTGACCTACACCGAATCCCTAAAATAGTGTTTATCCACTCTGACTTACACTACAGCTCCTTTGAATGCACATTGAAGGCTTTTGCCGAACTAGGAATTGGTGTGTATCAAATTAAGAAGACGTTGCATAAGGGTGCGAAAACTCCAAATACACTCGAACCCCACACCGACGCACACCAAAACCCTAAAATAGCATCAATCCACTCTGACTTACACTACATCCCATTTGAACGCATGTCAAACGCTTTCACCAAATTACCAGTAAATGTGTATCCGCCTATAAAGACATTGCATCAAGGTATGAAGAATCCAGACACACTAAAACCAAACATCGACAAACACCAATCCACACTAACCTGCACTATAGCTCCTCTGAGCATATGTGGAAGTTTTTCATCGGCTTAGAGTGAATGCATGTGGTTTATCCACGCCATCCTTCCATTTTTTTTCAGCTTTTTTCATGGTGTAGCCCAAAATTGAATCACATTGAAAGCTCAAGAGGAACACACCGGTGGAAACAACTAGAAAAATGATTTTAACATTAGACCCTCAACTAACTCTTTCTTACGTTGTGGTCCACTAGAGCTTTGGATACGCTCCATTTTTTAGTTGAAGCCCTAAAATTATCTTCTACAATGGATAGATGGAGTGGATAAAATACATAAATCAAGGTGGCCCCACATAGTTTACTCAGTACGTTGAGTTAAGTTATTCGTATGTAATTTGTATCCTCCATGGACTCAACAACGACGGTGCAACGCTAGAGTCTACAACGAGGATGTATCCTCAATGGTCCTAGTGCCTGTTTGCATCACTCTAAATGTGTCTGGGCACCTTTTCTTTGAGATGTGTGTAAGATTAGGATTTGCTTTTATCTAATATAAGAGACTATATTATGAAAACTGTAACTTGTTTATTTCTTAAGAATAAAAAGATTATGTAGAAGAGGTGAGAGACCCAAAAAAAAAAAAAAAAAAAACAACGAGGATGCATCCCATCCTTGATGTATTCATTATGTATCCATGCCGTCCATCCATTTTTCTAGCTCATTTGAGGGCATTATCCAAAAAAACAAAAAAGCAAAAAACTCAAGTAGATCCTATTATAAGGCAGGCCATGTTGTAGGAAATAGTGGTGAATGACCATTAATGTGATACAAAAGTTTTGGATGAAGTTCATATTTGTTTTTTTTTTTTTTTTTTTTTTTTTTCCCTTCATACATGCTTATAGGACCTTACCAACGGATCGGATGGAACATTAACCAAAAAAAAAAACACAAAACCTTTACGTGTGCATTAAGAAGTTTTTAATGGTCGTACGTTCAATAACCAATGTTTCCTATTGTATGGTCCACTCGATAATTTGATCTGCTACATTTTAAAGATGATACCCTAAAGTTTTCTAAAAAAAGGTATGGATGTCGTGGATATAGAATACAGAGCCCCACATAAAGGGTTGCACCGTCTTGGGTAAGGTTGTGATCTCACCTACCTCTTGAGTCTAAGGGGGATCGCTCACATGTAAAGGTGGGCCCACACTATGTGCCTGCCATTTCTTTTATTAATGATTCATATCGTTCATTCAAATGTACAAATTATTTTGTGTCGAGCCTAAAAAAAAATGAGGCAGATCAAATAATCAAGTGGTCCACACCGTCTTAGACTCCATTTAATGATACATAGTTTATCCACTACTGAGACTTTCTACGGCTCGAGTACCCAATGGTGGTGAAATTCCACTAGCGTGAGTGTGTGGGGGTGTGTGCGTGTGTTAAAAAAAAAAAAAAAAGACTTTCTACGGCCCACCTACCACTCAGATCTACCGCGTTTTATGGTTAATAGTATAAAAAGAGATGGAAAAACTATTGGATGGTATGGATCAACGCAGTTGATGTAGGTGAGGCCCATTTCAACTTTTAAAGGCTTCACGAATTTCCGGGCTAAAGTTGTAATAAAAGAACTTAGCAAGGGTAACAAAGTCAATTTAGAGTATGATTGAAACGCATGAGTATTGGTTTTTCTCTCTGCGACACATTTACGAAAAGACGAAAGTAACCTCATTGTACTTTTTTATCCTACCAAGCTGCGTAGTAAATCCAACCTCCTTTTTTTATCCTACCAAGCTGCGTAGTAAATCCAACCTCCTTTTTGAAAGAGCTGTCCAATTATCAATTTGAATCATACATTTAGTCGCACTAGCTTGAATCGCCCAGGATTCCAAAGTGGTCCAATGATAAGAACCAACGGACCGTTAGAATAATAAGGTTATTCTGTCGAGGGAAACCCTGCTGGACAGGTTGAGGGCGGCCCTCGTCACAAAATGCATAACCCTTCTCGAATTAGGCTTATTCTACTAGAGATCTACGGAGGAGTCATCCCTGCATAATTAGCACAAGGTTGGTGTAGATAATACTAGGCATTGTATGATTAAAATTTATTGGAAATAAAGTATTAATTAACTAGCACTCACCATAGTGCAAAGATGAATGGATCTACAATCTTCTTCGACTGAAGGCCCGTTGGAGAAGAATTTTCTCATTGGATATTGACTCCAGATAGCTAGACATGTTTTTCGGGTCGCTCACGGTCTTCATCCAATGTGAAAAGACATACGAATCTACTGAGAAAACTGATGCAATGTCTCACCATACACATGTTCTTCATCTAACGTACAGTGAAGTCAAGTCTAGCTACAAGTCATGGCTTATCTTCTCCAACCACTGAAAAAGTGTAGGGACAAAAGCTATGGTATGGTGTAGCCCATGCAACCTGAGCATGATAAAGTAATCTCTTCACATTACATGTAAAATAAAGATGTATCAATTGATTGTTATCCAAATAGTTTTCCCTGATTTGTAAGGTGAAATTCTCGAAACCAAACTTTGACAAGATGGTGCAATGGTCCAAATCAAACATGTATAGTGCTAATGGTTAGAATTCGTTAGATTAATATCTACACCACACCAGATCTACCCCAAACATCTCAGATTAAATACCCTCAGACGGGTAGGAAGAACTTCTAGATTCACCCGTTGCTTTGGACCCTCCGGCTCTTAGAAATTCAATACGTGATAAATGCGGATTCCCGGTTAACCCCGCCACCGACAAGACACTGGAAGACCCACTGTGATGTACGTGTTTTATATTAATGCCATCAGTCAATTTTGCTTGCCAGCCCAGGCATGACCTAAAAAAGAAATCAATGCCATCAGTCAATTTTGCTTGCCAGCCAGGCATGACCTAAAAAAGAAGCATCCAAAGGACGCGGATTAGCTACCGAACCCGACAGTAGCGAGTATGGCTACTGAAGCTAGGTCACTGTATTTTTTGGGCCCCACCATGATGTATGTGTTATATTCATACCATCCATCCACCTTCGGGAGATCATTTTAGGTCACGAGTTAAAGAATGTGGCAGATCCAAAGCTCAAGTGCACCCCCACCGTATAAAAACAGTGGGGACAGTGATGGCCACCGTTGAAACTTTCTTAGGGCCCACCATGATGTTTATTTGAGATCCAACCTGTTTATAAGTTAACACATGCATGGAATAAAGGAAAAACAAAAATATCAGCTTGATCGAAAACTTCTGTGGTCCAAACAAGTTTTCAATGGTAAGCATTCAATACCCACTGTTTTCCTTGATGGGGTCCAGTTAAGATTTGGATCTACCTAATTCTTTGGCTCATACCCTAAAATGATCTCTCCAAATGGATGGACGGTGTGGATACAACACATACATTATAGTGAAGCCCACAGAACGTGGTGACATCACTTAAGTAGCTAGACACGCTATTGTCGAGTTTAGTAGCTAAAACGCGTTACAGTCCAAAACTCACGTGGATCACACCATTGGGAATTATGACACCAACCATTGAAACCTTCCTATATTCATACCGTCGGATAAACCTGGATGAACGGAAACACAAATATCTTGGTCTAAAACTTTTGTGGCTGCCAATAAGCTTTTAACGGTCGGGTGTTCAATCTCCATTATTTCCTGTGGTGTGGTCCATTGAGCTTTGGATCTGAGTCAATTTTGGGCTTATACCATAAAATGAGCTGGAAAAATGAATAGATGGTGCGGATGCAAAATACATACATCGCAGTTAACGCAGGGAAGGACGTGAGGTCGAGCACCGTCTTCCTCGAGAGGATAACTATTCCGAATCCACGGAACTTCTCTAGACTCCTAACAGAGACTTCTCGAATCCATGAGGAAAGAAAGCAGAAAATAGAAATAAATTCTAATAATTTGAAATTGATTAAAGAATAATTGATAATTGTCTAATGTGTCTCCTTACACCATTAATAAAGAAAAAATAAACTAAAATTCGTAATTACTAAAAATAGCAAAATTCTAACTCTAATACAAATCCTAATTCTAATAAAACTCTTCTAAAGCCTAATTTCTAAAAATAAAAATTCTAAATAAACTTTCTCTAAAAGAGTCCTAGTATAATTAAAAGTTATTTCTAAAAAGGGAAAAAAATCTAAAACTCTAAAAATAGAAGAATATTAAAAAATTTAGAATTACTAAAAATAGTAATTTTTCCTAAAAATTCGTTTTTGAGCTGAAAGTGCGCGTTTTCTGATGAAACAGACAGATGCGACCCACTTTGTGGGTTGGTTCACCTCGGATGGCCCGTTTCAGTAAAGATTGATAGGTTGTGCGCCCCGTAACAATACTCGGATCAAAAGTTACGGTCAATTTACGGTCCAACTTCTTTTGGCCCAACCATGCTGGGAATATATCTGTGACACGTTCTACATCAGACTCCTCCACTTGAAAAAAACTCGTCCTCGAGTTATTCAAGGGACTTGGTTCATGATTCTGAGATGACTTCTGACGTTGATGTTTATTAGCCCTTTTCTTTTACTTGGCATTAGGCTCTTTAGCTAATACAATACATGTCTTCATACTTTCCTTAACTTGACTAGTATCGATCAGTTCCTTCACTTTTACCTTCAAGATCTCACATTCTTTATGATAACATGGGCAATTAGGCAGGCTTTCCCCAGAGATGGGATAAATGTGGTCTTGTATATCTCGTATGGGAGGCAATTTATTAGGAAGTTCATTGAGCACAACTGACTTGAACTCCTGCAACACTGGTTCTAAATCCTCTGGGATGTTCATAAGCTCCACATATTTTTTCTCTTCAACTAATGCATATATATCTATCGTTTCCTCATATTGTTTAACAAAAGCCTGTTCAATCATGAGAGATTGTTCCTCCACTTTAGAAGTCTTGAGTTGGTACTCCATTCCCATAGGGGTCACATGTTCACCACTGATGAATCCAGTGGTCTGTTGAAACTCCATTTTGACCCGATCACCTCTCGCCGACAAATAATAGGATTTCTCTGCATAACCCTTTAATGATTGGTTATCTGGCAATAATTTTGATTTTGTTGGAATAATATTTGATCGTAATTGGTAGGGAAGAATCGCGTGCACAATAACTTCTTCATCCACGACCACGTGCGGATTGGCGTCTTCATCTGTCTCATCCGCTCGAGTTGAAGTTGTTCCCACCAATCTGAAGCTTTGCCCGTCAACTTATAGGCCATGAGTTTAACTTTCTTTTCTTCTACGATGTTCATGTGGTCGAAGAAACGTTAAACTTTAAGCAACCAATCGAGGAAGTCCTTGAAGTAGAGTTGGCCATTAAAACTAGGAAGATCGACTTTCATCTTGAATTCTTGATCCATCCTGTGGTTCACTAATAGCATTGTCCTACAATCAGTATGATTATGAATTCCAGCAATTGCTGGTGGTGGATTACCATCATGAACACGGAGTTGTCCTAGGGCGTCCGCAAAGTGATCCGCCATGCGATAGAAGGAAGCCTGCAGCCCTTGCATGGCTTGTCGAATCTCTCGCTGCGCCACTTCAAAAGCTGCCGCCGTTAAATATAAATTTCCTAGAGCACCGTCCATGGGATTGTTGCCTGACCCATCGTTAAAAGCCATCTATCCGAGGAAAAACCTCACTTTGATACCAAATTGACGTAGGGAAGGACGTGAGGTCAAGCACTATCTTCCTCAAGAGGATAACTATTCCGAATCCACGGAACTTCTCTAGACTCCTCACAGAGACTTCTCGAATCCACGAGGAAAGAAAGCAGAAAAAAGAAATAAATTCTAATAAATTCGAAATTGATTAATGAATAATTAATAATTGTCTATTGTGTCTCCTTACATCATTAATAAAGAAAAAATAAACTAAAATTCGTAATTACCAAAAATAGAAAAATTCTAACTCTAATACAAATCCTAATTCTAATAAAACTCTTCTAAAGCCTAATTTCTAAAAATAAAAATTCTAAATAAACTTTCTCTAAAAGAGTCCTAGTATAATTAAAAGTTATTTCTGAAAAGGGAAAAAAATCTAAAACTCTAAAAATAGAAGAATATTTAAAAATTCGGAATTACTAAAAATAGTAATTTTTTCCTAAAAATTTGTTCTTGAGCTGAAAGTGCGCGTTTTCTGGTGAAACGGACAGATGCGACCCACTTTATGGGTTGGTTCACCTCGGATGGCCCGTTTCAGTAAAGATTGATAGGTTGCGTGCCCCGTAATGATACCCTGATCAAAAGTTACGGTCAATTTACGGTCCAACTTCTTTTGGCCCAACCATGCTGGGAATATATCTGTGACACGTTCTACATCAGCAGTGGACCCCACAGCGATGCCACCAAGCAATAGGCTTCTGACAACAAGATCGCACCGATACAAAGCATATATAATCTAGGAGCGAGCCCCAAACATCACAAGCAGTATCCGGTCGATTAAACACCTGCCATTCATCGTAAGAAATATGGTAGCAAAAAAACTAGCCTTCCGGTCACTCATCACCACGTGGAGTTTCAATCAAACTAGTCAAAATAGCTGATAATGGACGACAATGAACAAGCCTGCGGTTGGCTCAGGCCTACTCAAAATATTGATTTTTCTTAGCCCAGTCTTAGCCCATTGCCAGCTTTAATCATTCCACATATTCAACATCAATATCTACATTTTACTAATAAAAATATCCAGTTACATTTTTTCCATTAAATTTTTCAATAAACTGTTGGACGACAGACAGATTGTACAATTAGATAGACATGTAAATATCTTTGCAGTGAGATTGATGCAACCATATAATAAAAACCGAGGAAGCCAATGGCCTGTTTAAATCAACCACACATTCAGGAGGACAAGCCTCCTCCATCCTAGATCCGACGGCAGAGATGGTGGCTAGCCGAAAATCATGGTCGTAATTAGTTGCGCATAACAGACATGACCTCAATGTAGTTGCCCCATCTTCATCCTATAGGGAAAGAAGTCAAGTCTAAAGAAAAAAACATGATGCCCTATCTTCTCCTTACACACTGAAAAGTCTAAAGAAAAAAAAAAACATGATGCCCTGTCTTCTCCTTACACACTGAAAAATAAGTCTATGGACGGAATCAATGCCCTGCCTCCTTCTGTTTGAAAAGTATGCCCCATTCACACCCAATGAATTCAATTTTACAGATCCTAAGATAATATTGTAGAGCCCGTCGAGCAATTGAGGCCATTCAAAATGCTTTCCCCACTTTAGATGGTAAAATGGTCCAAATCAAACTTTGATGGGATGATCCCAGCTATTTGATTAGTGTGGGAAATTGAAGTTTGATGGATGGAATGGTCTTGTTTACATTCATTTTTAGTACTTGACGTAGACCAACGAAGTTGTCATGTGGAGACGCACAGAATCATATTATGTGCTTGGAACAATCAGAATCATACTAGTGTCAATGGCGATGGTTAGAAAGCTCCGTGAGATAGAAAAAGATTTTACTAGCTACTGAAATCGCAATTTCTAGGTTCACAAGAGTGGTTACCAATATAAAAGGTGTAAGACTCGTATCCTAGTCCGTACTGTTCCGTCGACTTCGGCGATCCTTCCCGTCGAATTCCGACAACCTATGACCTATAATCGACGTTTGCGTGCGACCCTAAGTCATATCCTGTAGATTTGAGTCGGCTTAATCCAAGACTTGTACCATTGCGATCATACCATCGCTGCGGTTTCAACGCCGCGTCTTGCATACCAATCCGATACCCTGGCAGGGAGATGTGGGCCGACGTTTATTTCGAAGAAAACACCGCGCGTTTACAATCTCAAGAGAATCTCTACAACATGTCTCATCAATCAATCAATCAATCACCTCATGTCAAGTACAAGAGCAACCCATGCTTTCTTTCTCCACAAGTCAAGCAACCTACCCCAAAAGTCAACAAGTCTCTCACCTCACCCATCACTCACCTCACATCCATCACCCATCACTCTCCCTCTCTTACAACCACCCATTCTCTCTCCTTCTGTTCAGATTTTCCAAGCAAGGAGAAGTGGTGGACGTCCATGCATTTCTAAGGAGAGAAAGTACATGTGTGTGGCCCACTTTCCACCCCAAAATCCTTTATCTTAACCGTTCATTTCTCATCATCCTCCATCAAAGTGAAGCACAAGGAGACCGGCATTCTATCAGACCGAGAAGATCGAACGGTGGGTGCTTCTATAGTCTAGATTTCATGTTTTTATGATGGGCCAAGTGAGGCTTACCGATTGATGGTATGGATCTCACTTTGGACCCTAGGTGTGGCCGATGGCCCACCTTGATCCTCATGATCATTCCATGATGGGGTCATTTTCCATGGATCCCATCATGATGTTTATTTTCCTTGCATGGATAGGGTCATCTAGACCTTGCATTTCGGTGGAGAAAGGATCTCCACCGTTGATTTTGATCGGTGGGCCGATATGTAATTGGACCCACTTGATGTACGTTGTAAATCACGGAAGGGAGGGCCCATAGTGCCGGGGTCCCTCCATCACTCGATCTCTCTCTTTCTCTCTCTCTTTTCCCTTGATTGTTGGCCCCATAATGTATGCATTTTATCCAAGTCGTCCACCTTCGTGGGACCCACTTGATGGATGTGTAGGATCTACACCGTCCAAAACATGTGGGCCCTACCTTAAAGTGAAGAGAAACACACATAACAGATTGATCTAGGTGGGCCACGTCCATGTGGGACCCACCTTGGTGAACACTCATACCGTCCAACGTCCTTGGACGCTAGACGTGGGTTGAGTGAAGTGTGAACAGACAGTGGGATGGGTTATCAGCGCCTGGACATTGTAAACAAAATAAAATAAAATAAAAATATTGGCTTGGTTTATGCTTTTGGGGTGGGCTGCTCATGCAGGGCCCACCTTGACGTATAAATTCAATCCACGCCGCTCATCCTATTTCTCAACTCATTTTAGGCATTGAGCCAAAAAATTAGGCCAATCCGAGTATCTGGTGGGCCATAGCATAAAAAACAGTATCTTCTACCATTGAAATCCACTCTGATATTTCTATGCACCAAAACATACTGCATATTGGGCGTGATTGGTCTGTCTTGAGCCATGGAATGCAATGGCTGGAGTGGATCTGCCTGATGCGGGCCCTACCTAGGAAAAACCCCAGAGAAACCCAAAAATTTTAAAAAAAGAAAAGAAAAGAGAGAGAGAGAGAGAGAGAGAGAGAACAGCAGCGCGCTGCTGCCTCTGACAGTCCAGAGGACGCGCAGCACGTCCTGCTGTGCTGGACGTGGAGAGTGGGTCCCAACTGTGGGCCCCACCGTGTTGTGTGCCGTCATCAACACCGTGCATTTGGGTGGGCCCCTTAGGGCAGTGGGCCGCCCCCTTAAATCAGCCGTATGCAACTTAGGTGGCCCACGTCATCAGGAAACAGTGACGATTTAACGTCTGCCATTGAAACTCCTTCGAGTCCAGGAGTTTAGATCATTATAAAATTTGTTTTTCCTCCTTTCTGGTCCGTGTGACCTTACCAACAGTTTGGGTGGAAAATAAATGTTAAGGTGGGCCCCACATGGGACCCACAATAATGTACGTGTTTTATTCACACCGTCCACGGTAGTGGATGGTGGAACCAGCATGGTGTTTGTGTTTTGTCACCACCGTCCACACCACTGGACGGTGGGACCTCCCACGTGATGTATGTGTTTTATAAATGTCGTCCATCTGTTTGATGTTGGGACCCATTGCCATATGACGACAGCAAGTGCTGTGGGTCCCACTACTAAATAATATATTATATTATATATTATATATTATATACTATATAATATATGCATGGTGGTGGGCCCTACGTGGTACCCACCTTTGCCTTCCTAAGTGCAGCCAGCTGCCTGTGCAGCAGCCATCTAGCTGCTCCTTTGTTGGCAGCAGGCCCCACATTGATGTATATCGACACCGTCCAGTATTTGAACATGTGGGCAGATTGTTCACCTTGATGTATTTTGTGGCCCATCCGTCAGGCCCACTTTGATGTATTTTGTGGCCCAATCGAGAGGCCCACTTTGATATATATATGTGACTCATCATGATGTATCTTTGACCCATGAGCAGGGCCCACCTGTTGCGTGTTTTGAGGCCTAGGTGCAGGGCCCACCTGTTATGTATTTGAGGCTCATTGTGATGTATTAGGGCCATGGGTTAAGGCCCATTGTGATGTATTAGGGCCCATGGGTTGAGGCCCATTGTGATGCATTTGGGGCCCATTGTGATGTATTCAAGTGTAACATCCCGGATTTTTACCAACTTGGAAATAGACATCCTTAGGCAATGAGTCGATCATAACACCTTGGTAACTTCTCATAACTCAATCCCAAAGCCAAAAATTCCTTTTTAACCCATTTCCTTCGAAATCTCATCTTTCGTCACCTCATTCTTCAAAATTTTCTAAGTCCTTTCATATTAAACACTAGTCCTCAAGGTTAAGTGATGGAGAACAATACTTAAACGCAAATCTACTACAATTAGTAAATTTAGACATAAAATGGGTTTTTTTGCCATTAACCTTATGGAATCTCACAAAATAAATAGGTTAGTTGAATGGATCAGCTTCTCCTACCTCAAAATCATATATTGCATGTCAAATAACTCATTCCAGTTTGCAAATGAGACCGATAATGCCTCGACGGACTCGGGGGGCCAAACGACACAATTCGGGGGGACCCGAGGTGAGTCCTGCATGTATCTGGCACCCCCAGGGGGGGGAGGACATCACCACTGGAGCGAGCCATCGCCCCAGAGTCCAGTGACCGGCGAGGGGCTCGCCGGTTCACCGAGGCCTCGTCCGTACAGCGGGCCGGTCGGGCCGCATCGAGCCGGGCGGTCCGTTTTTTGCAAAATTCTGCGATTTTTTTCCAACTTTGAAAAATCATATCTCCCTCGTTATAACTCCAATTTAGGTGATTTAAAAACCAGATTGAATTTCGATGAGTTTATTTCATATAAAAATAAGTGAAAAATATAATAAAGTTTTCAATATATTTAAATATAAGTCGTTGTGACAACTGTCCGAAAATCATCAGTTTGGACAGTTGCTGCTTCTAGAATTTTTAGAATTTTTATACTACACAAAATCTAATAAAATTTGTTAGAGATTAATTAAAATTGATTAAAAACTACTAAAAAAAATAATTAAAATAATATACTACCTAAAAGTGTCAGAAAGGGGCGTAGAATTGCCCTAGGACCTTATTCTGTCGTAAATAGGGCATAATTTAGTTAGGTACTAAATTGAATAATCAGTAGAATTAGCTTGAACCACTTTAAATATGAACTGCAAGACCCAAAATAAGTAGAACCTATAATTCTACGTTACCTAGAAACCTAGGACCCATCTCTATCCCCAGTCGCTCTCGGGAGTGCGTTGAAACTCCGTATCGGACCCGGACCACGCATCGAAAGTATGATTACTACGAAACCATACAGTTAAGACCGCCTCGCTGGGCTTGACAACCATCTCGAAAATCAAATCCAGATAGTATCTAGAAACGCACAACTTGAGCTCGGAGCGAAGTGTGTGAGAAACGCGAATGTCTTTAATAAATGAACTCAGATTCAATTGATTTGGGCCGTTCACTTGTGGGCCAAATCTAAGGGTTCGGACCATCAGAATCTGACCCAATTACACCCTCGGATCAGGAGAAATTTCATACACATGTCAATGTACCTGTGGGCTTGATCAAGTATCGGTGACCGTTGACCAGAAACTGGTCCGCCGCGGTCGATCTGTAAATTCGATCGGACTGAAAACTTAACTTGACCTAGATCCAATGCCAGAGAACTTAAGTCCGACCGCACGCAGAAAAGAAGCCTCCAGAAGTGCTCCGTTGGATCGAAACAACCAACTTTTGGATATAACCTAAGTATACCATGGCCCTGGGGCCATTTCCATCAATTCTGGACCTATATAAGGATCTTAAACCCTCTCCCTCTCATTCCATATGATTTTGCAACCCTAGGAGCGAGAAGAGAGCAAAGAGAGAAGGAAAGAGAGAAAGTGAGAGAGAAAGTGGGAGAGAGTTCCTGGTATCCGAGCCCATCGCTCCACGTGCTGAATCCTCCTGTCTGTATCGCTATACCGGCGATTCTGATTCCATTCTCGGGTAAGAAATCCTAACCCTAATATGTTTTAGAGATTCAGATAGAGTAAATGGTGAAATAACTACCTTATTTCGTCCTATAGGTTGTCGTTGTGCCGTAGATAAAGACGTAGTGTTCAAATTGAGCTCGATACGGGTTTACCGGCGAAAGGTGCGGACTATAAATGTTTAGGCTATGGTTTTCAAGGCTTTCAATGTCAGTTAATGATTTATGACTGACTTGATTGCTATCACATGCTTAGATACGACGATTTCCACACTTTACACATATATATGAACTATGTTGAATATAGGGTATTCCATGTGTTTGTTGATATGATTGAATGAATATGGAATTTGGATCTATGCTTGCCTTGATTATTAACTATGAATATATGCTTGTTGCGTATGTGGCAACCCTTTTGTAAAAGGCCTTGCCAGGATATATATGTTATAACTAGTCTAATGCATGTATGTTAAAGTGTGTAGTTTAGGTGTTTGTGAAAATGTCTGAATGAACATGGAAATATGATTGGTGCCTGTCATGTCTATGGAATGCTAATACATGAATTGTTGTGTACGTGACAACTCCTTGTAGTGAGGATTTGTCCAAATACATGTTATAATCAACATATGTTGTGTATGTTGATATGTGTAGTATAAGTGTTTGATAAAATGTCTGTATGAGAAGTTGCTAGATGAACTGTACTTAATAAGGTTGTTGGGATAGGATTCCCAACTACCTTAGTTATATGCTTGAATTCCTTCAAGTTGCTGTAATCTAAATTGCGTGGTTTTTGCAGAATATGCATATGTAGAATGACATGTTATATGTGCTTCATTATACGTTCAAATGCTTTCCATGTTTGCAATGATTGTCAAATACTGTATGTTTAGCATGTGTACATGCCTCTCATATCGGAATGTGTTTGGGGCTACGACGTAGTCCAGGCAATTGGTAACAATTCATGTTTGAGTGGCCGAGCTAGTCTCACCACATTTGATGCGTTCGGTGAATCCGAGTCGTACGATGATTATCGACGGTGGTTGGCGCTCCATGTCGATTAATCCAGCGTACGGTCATACCAATTGAACCTGTCAAGTAACCCGATTGACCCGATGTATGTTCACCATGTATGGACGCTACTGCTTGAATCTAAGGTACCAACTTACCCATGAAAACCCCGTTAACCTTGATACCTCGATCCACTAAGACTCATGAGCCGGACATGGTGATATGGGACACCGTGGCCGAGCTGTCGGCCTACGCTGGGGCGACAAGCCTCCCCGTAGTGACCAGTGAGCAACACCGCCTCGTGAGCTGAATACGGTGGTATGAGACACTGTATTCGAGCTGTTGTCCTATACTGATCAGGTGACGAGCCCTTTGTAGTGACTTTGAGCATACTCTGAGACTGCGTTGAGGCGACGAGCCTTTCTGTAGCAACTAGAGTATAAACTAGGCATACACTGATCAGGTGACGAGCCCTTTGTAGTGACCTCGAGCATACTCTGAGACTGCGTTGAGGCGACGAGCCTTTCTGTAGCGACTAGAGTATAAACTAGGCATACACTGATCAGGTGACGAGCCCTTTGTAGTTACCTAGAACCGCAACATCGTATGATATTTACTAGGACTGACGACCTTAGAATGGATAATTGTTTGGGAATTGATATAAGGGAGGTACCTTACCTTCCCAATCCTGCTGTATGAATAAACCCAAGTAAGAACCTGACTAATCACGTGCATGCACCGCATTACGTGTGCCTTTGGCGTCGCAGGTCAAGCACTGAGGAAGGGTTGCATGCCGCGATCGTGAGAAGAAGTCGCTGAGGGAGCGTAGGCGAGGACATGCATCATTATCTCATATCATTCTTGTATTAACAAGAGTACTTATGATATGAGTGTTGTACTGCTTTATCATTACTGCTTGACTGAATTGATAACATGTTAACCTTTTCTTTATAGCTCCACTGAGTTGATCACTCACTCCCACGCTACGGGATGGTGTTTTAAACACCAACCAACCCCTGTTTTAGTTTCAGATGATGGCGATGCTTACGAAGCGGAGCCGGACTTTTATGATGATGAGGAGGGTTTTTCCTATATGCAGCTATCAAGCGGGTCTATGTAGACCATCTTCTGATCAACGGGGTTACAGGGATTCTAATTAGATGCCATTACACTTGTTATTTTTGCATCTTTGGATCACCCATGTATATTCTTTTTGTTCATTTTTGGAGTATACATGTATATATTTAACTTGGTAACGTGTTCACACTCTGGAGACTTACAACAGTTTATATATTTTATATATCTATCACAGTCTTACGCTTGCGTAATTTAACTGTCTCTGGAGTATGATATGTTGTTTTGGTATAATCTCATTCATGTTTAATGCACTAATATGGACAACATACAATCATCATTATCTATGTTGCATAAGTGATGCGTTGGAACTCGGGAGCTGAGGTTCTGCTCGACCCTCTATTTTCAGGGCGTTACAAGATGGTATCAGAGCATGATTTAGATTAAACTGGACTTGGGTTATGGTAACACGACGCACTCTGACGCACTCTGACTTAGGAGGGGGCGATGGAATCTAGAAACCACATTAGTATCCGAAGTTTCGCTGACGGGCGAGATTAACTACAATAGTATAGCCCGTATGTAGTCGAGACCATGTAAAATGATCTCACATCCCCACTTCTATTCACTCAAGCTTCCGTCTTCTTCTACATCTTACACTCATCCACCACCGTTACCTAAAAACTACTCATTACAATTCTCCACCTTCCTTATACCCCTCATTTGGGCATAAAACCCACATTTTTTTTGTGTCCCATAGCCTTCACAACCTTCAAATGATGGGACATTTAGGGCTCGTTCGACCAACTGCATTAGAAGAGATTAGGGTGGATGGAATCGTAAAAGTAACAGTAGATGCATGCGTAAGGTATTGTCCCTAGATTGGGTGTATCCCATGGTTTCCAATACCATGTTTGGAATGTATGCAATTAAAAGTAAATCCCGGGATTTCCTTTCAAATTACACTTGGAAATTCATCACTATGGGATTTGGAAATCCCATCTCACACTTTCCAACATAAGGCTCATTTTCCAAAGCCTATGTAATTAATTTTAATCCCATCCCACCCTCCTTCCAAACATGCCATTCCCAATCCCGAAGTGGGATTAGCAATGCAATCCATTTAATACAACTTAATACCACTGGCCAAATAGGCCCTTAGAGTTTTGGACCTAAAGTTGGTACTCTTAGATTTCAAAGGATTTGACAGTGTAGGAAATTCAATAAATTAATAACGTGAACCCTAGGACCTTCTTAGATAGTATGAGCATGTGTGTAGTGCTCGAGCGTAGTTAAATTCAAGTTCGAGCAACTCAATTCCAATCAGACAACGTTTGACCCTAAGCGATAAAACAATTTCTTGTATTAGAGATGGTATGAAATCAACTAGCATATGAGCGTAGACTTTGGATTACAACTATTGGATTACCGCTACTCCTAAATTAAGACTAGGCTACTGGTTATACTAAGGAATGTAAAAGACTAATTATGCTAAGATAATTGAAAAATAGATTTAGTTAGTTGACTTGATTAGGTTGGAGCGAGACCCCATTCCTTTGTTGAATCCCCTTGGTACTCACAGGCTTCTTTAATAACTCTTAGGAAGGTTGTTTGATTAGTAACTATTCACGCTCAGAGGAAACTTATATATCCCTTGGATTTAACGTTAGGTCAAATCAATACACCCCTTAGAATTGCCTTCTCAAGGACTTATTACAATCAGGAACACGGAGTAAAGAACATATATATAAGCGAAGTATTTGCGGTTTGAATCAAATTTTAAATCCTGGTAATTGTCCATGAACTCAATGCTCTGATCAAGCAGAAGATCGGGATCAACTAGGATTAAGAACTGATACGACAAATGTTCTGTCATAGACTAGGCAGAAGGTCCATGTATCCGACTCAGACCCACTATACAACTTTCCTTCCGTGTTGGCCCAACCACTTACAACCACAAGTTTATTACTTCGTCTTTGAGAATTGTTGAGGATATATAGCCAATAAAGATTTTTCTTTTTAGGCCCAAGAAATTTCTTAGATGGGCAACAAACAGTTAGGAATTAAATCCCGAATCACAGGCCATTCTGGCTTACATATGGACTTAGAAAGTTAGTCTGCCCATTAACATATTTTGTGTCCAAATTCATTACGTACTAATAATGTATAAATTATCCTATAGTATTAAACTATACATGATTAAAGAGGGTAAGTCGGGACCATAGTAAAAGTCCTTTGGTAGAATTAGGCATCTTGCCACAAACTCACACCCGTCCCTAGGAATCAACCTCAACACCCATTATTTTTAGCTCCTTTCTATAACCATAGGTATCAATGCCATAGTACACATCATCGATGAAAGGCAGACCAATGTATTTCCCATTTCATGTCAAGGATAGGTCCTAAATTATACATTATTCCGACATACAGATCAAGATATAGATTCCGACATATTAATAATGAATTATTTTTAAGGGGGGTAGAACATTATGAGCCCGATCTAGTTAAGTCAAGCGATGCATCCATTGGATCATAGTGGTGCAGTGGAAGCGTGGTGGACCCATGCCCCACTAGCCCAGGATCGAAGGCAATTGATCCAGGTTATACCAACGGTTAGGTCCCTCAATAGGAGTTGAGCCTTCCTTAGAATGTCAAGAACGAAGTTATTGAAGGAAACCAATTAGGGTTCAAGTATTAAACTAGTTCATATTAAAGAATAGGCCTAATAATGGGTACAAGATGAATTACAATAGCCGAAGTCAGTGTATCCACAAATGTGCTTATTGAATACGAACTCAATAGAAGCCTTGGCCAATTTCGGGGACGAAATTATTTTTAAGGGGGTAGATTGTAACATCCCAGATTTTTACCAACTTGGAAATAGACGTCCTTAGGCAATGGGTCGATCATAACCCTTGGTAACTTCTCATAACTCAATCCCAAAGCCAAAAATCCCTTTTTAACCCATTTCCTTCGAAATCTCATCTTTCGCCACCTCATTCTTCAAAATTTTCTAAGTCCTTTCATATTAAACACTAGTCCTCAAGGTTAAGTGATGGAGAACAATACTTAAACTCAAATCTACTACAATTAGTAAATTTAGATATAAAATGGGTTTTTTGCCATTAACCTTATGGAATATTAGAAAATAAATAGGTTAGTTGGATGGATCAGCTTCTCCTACCCAAAAATCATATATTGCACGTCAAATAACTCATTTCGGTTTGCAAATGAGACCCGATAATGCCTCGACGGACTTAGGGGGCCCAAACGACACAATTTGGGGGGACCTGAGGTGGGTCCCACATGTATCCGGCACCCCTGGGGGGGGGGGGGGGGGGGGAGGACATCGCCCCTGGGGCGAGCCATCGGCCCAGAGTCCAGCGACCGGCGAGGCCTCGTCCGTACAGCGGGCCTGGTCGGGCCGCATCGGGCCGGGCAGTCTATTTTTCATCCATCTTTGAAAAATCATATCTCCCTCGTTATAACTCCGATTTAGGTGATTGAAAATTTAGATTGAATCTCGATGAGTCTAGTTTCATATAAAAATAAGTGAAAAATATAATAAATTGTTTAATATAGGTAAATATAGTTCATTGTGACAACTGTCCGAAAATCATCAGTTTGGACAGCTGCTGCTTCTAGAATTTTTAGAATTTTTTAACAAAATGAAATCTAATGAAATTTGGTAGAGATGAAGTAAACTTGATGAAAAACTACTAAAAAAAATAATTAAAATAATATACTACCTGAAAGTGTCAGAAAGGGGCGTAAAACTGCCCTATGACCTATTCTATCGTAAATAGGGCATAATTTAGTTAAGTATTAAACTGAATAATCAGTAGAATTAGCTTAAACCACTTTAAATATGAACTGCAAGGCCCGAAATAAGTAGAATCTCTAACTCTACGTTACCTAGAAACATAGGACCAATCTCTATCCCCAGTCGCTCTCGGGAGCGCGTTGAAACTCCGTATCGGACCTGGACCGCGCATCGAAAGTATGATTACTACGAAACCATACGGTTAGGACTGCCTTGCTGGGCTTGACAACCATCTCGAAAATCAAATCCAGATAGTATTCAGAAACGCACAACTTCAGCTCGGAGCGAAGTGTGTGAGAAACGCGAATGTCTTTAATAAATG
Organism: Magnolia officinalis; assembly: GCA_021015155.1. NCBI lineage: Eukaryota > Viridiplantae > Streptophyta > Magnoliopsida > Magnoliales > Magnoliaceae > Magnolia > Magnolia officinalis. The sequence continues at coordinate 42,082,066 of JAJHSJ010000015.1, forward strand.
AACTCAGATTCAAGTGATTTGGGCCGTTCGCTTGCGGGCCAAATCTAAGGGTTCGGACCGTCGGAATCTGACCCAATTACACCCTCATATCAGGGAAAATTTCATACACATGTCAGTGTACCTGTGGGCCTGATCAAGTATCGGTGACCGTTGAACTGAAACTGGTCCACCACGGTCGATCTGTAAATCCGATCAGATCGAAAACTTAACTCGACCTAGATCCAACGCCAGAGAGCTTAAGTCCGACCGCACGCAGAAAATGGGCCTCCAGAAGTGCTCCGTTGGATCGAAACAACCAACTTTTGGCTATAACCTAAGTATACCATGGCCCTAGGGCCATTTCCATCAGTTCTGGGCGTATATAAGAACCTTAAACCCTCTCCCACTCATTCCATACGATTTTGCAACCCTAGGAGAGAGAAGAGAGCAAAGAGAGAAGGAAAGAGAGAGAAAGTGAGAGAGAAAGTGGGAGAGAGTTCCTGGTATCCGAGCCCATCGCTCCACGTGCTGAATCCACCTGTCTGTATCGCTATACCGGCGATTCTGATTTCATTCTCGGGTAAGAAATCCTAACCCTAAAATGTTTTAGGGATTCAGATAGAGTAAATGGTGAAATAGCTAACTGATTTCGTCCTATAGGTTACCGTTGTGCCGTAGATAAAGACGTAGTGTTCAAACTGAGCTCGGTACAGGTTTACCGGCGAAAAGTGTGGACTATAAATGTTTAGGTTATAGTTTTCAGGGCTTTCAATGTCAGTTAATGATTTATGACTGACTTGATTGCTATCACATGCTTAGATACGACGATTTCCACACTTTACACATATATATGAACTATGTTGAATATAGGGTATTCCATGTGTTTGTTGATATGATTGAATGAATATGGAATTTGGATCTGTTCTTGCCTTGATTATTAACTATGAATATATACTTGTTGTGTATGTGGCAACCCTTTTGTAAAAGGGCTTGTCAGGATATATGTTATAACTAGTCTAATGCATGTATGTTAAATTGTGTAGTTTAGGTGTTTGTGAAAATGTTTGAATGAACATGGAAATATGATTGGTGCCTGTCATGTCTATGGAATGCTAATACATGAATTGTTGTGTACGTGACAACTCCTTGTGGTGAGGATTTGTCAAAATACATATTATAATCAACATATGTTGTATATGTTGATATGTGTAGTATAAGTGCTTGATAAAATGTCTGTATGAGAAGTTGCTAGATGAACTGTACTTAATAGGGTTGTTGGGATAGGATTCCCAACTACCTTAGTTATATGCATGAATTCCTTCAAGTTGCTGTAATCTAAATAGCGTGGTTTTTGCAGAATATGCATATGTAGAATGACATGTTATATGTGCTTCATTATACGTTCAAATGCTTTCCATGTTTGCAATGGTTGTCAAATACTGTATGCTTAGCATGTGTACATGTCTCTCGTATCGGAATGTGTTTGGGGCTATGACGTAGTCTAGGCAATCGGTTACGATTCCTGTTTGAGTGGCCGAGCTAGTCTCACCACATTTGATGCGTTCGGTGAATCCGAGTCGTACGATGATTGTCGACGGTGGTTAGCGCTCCATGTTGATAAATCCAGCGTACGCTCATACCAATCGAACCTGTCAAGTAACCCGATTGACCCGATGTATGTTCACCATGTATGAACGCTACTGCTTGAATCTAAGGTACCAACTTACCCATAAAAACCCCGTTAACCTTGGTACCTCGATCCGCTAAGACTCATGAGCCGGACATGGTGGTATGGGACACTGTGGTCGATCTGTCGACCTACGCTGGGGAGACGAGCTTCCCCGTAGTGACCAGTGAGCAACACCGCCTCATGAGCCGAATACGGTGGTATGGGACATTGTATTCTAGCTGTCGACCTACACCGATCAGGTGACGAGCCCTTTGTAGTGACCTCGAGCATAATCTGAGACTGCGTTGAGGTGACGAGCCTTTCTGTAGCGATTAGAGTATAAACTAGGCATACACTGATCAGGTGACGAGCCCTTTGTAGTGACATAGAACCGCAACATCGTATGATATTTACTAGGACTGACGACCGTGGAATGGATCATTGTTTGGGAATTGATATAAGGGAGGTACCTTAGCTTCACAATCCTACTGTATGAATAAACCTAAGTAAGAACCTGGCTAATCACGTGCATGCACTGCATTACGTGTGCCTTTGGCGTCGCAGGTCAATCACTGAGGAAGGGTTGCATGCCGCGATCGTGAGATGAAGTCGCTGAGGGAGCGTAGGCGAGGGCATGTATCATTATCTCATATCATTCTTGCATTAACAAGAGTACTTAAGATATGAGTGTTGTACTGCTTTATCATTACTGCTTGACTGAATTGATAACATGTTAACCTTTTCTTTATAGCTCCACTGAGTTGATCACTCACTCACACGTTACGGGACGGTGTTTTAAACACCTACCAGCCCCTGTTTAAGTTTCAGATGATGGCGATGCTTACGAAGCAGAGCCGAACTTTTATGATGATGAGGAGGGTTTCTCCTATATGCAGCTATCAGGCGGGTCTATGTAGACCATCTTCTGATCAACGGGGTTACAGGGATTCTAATTAGACGCCATTACATTTGTTATTTTTACATCTTTGGATCACCCATGTATATTCTTTTTGTTCATTTTTTGAGTATACATGTATATATTTAACCTGGTAACGTGTTCACACTCTGGAGACTTACAACAGTTTATATATTTTATATTTCTATCACAGTCTTCCGCTTGCGTAATTTAACTGTCTCTAGAGTATGATATGTTGTTTTGGTATAATCCCATTCATGTTTAATGCACTAATATGGACAACGTACAATCATCATTATCTATGTTGCATATGTGATGCGTTGGAACTCATGAGCTGAGGTTCTGCTCGACCCCCGATTTTCAGGTCGTTACATCAAGGCCCGTTATTGTGGCCCACCTTGACATATATGAGGACCATATGATGAGGCCCATTTGATATATTTGAGGCTCATGGGTCAAGGCCCAATGAGATGTATATAGGTTCATTGCAATGTGTGATTTTACCATGGGTTATGTGATGATGTTTATGGCGGGCCGTGCCTTGGAAGCAATGTTGATTTGACGTCCACATTGTAAGAATAATGTTGGTTAAATGTTCGCATTATGACTCTCCCTAGGGCCCATTGATAGGCCCACACTTGTTGTGTGTAGGCCGTATAGGCCTATCTTCGTTGTGAGAGTAGTTCATCACCTTATAACATGCTTAGTGTAACTCCATGATTCATGCCCATACGCATCATATTTATGCTTGATATGAGGAGTAACCGATCATAGCATATGCCATTGGGCAGATTATTTATGGGACTCAGTGATAGGAGTTACCCACATGAGCGCATAGTACGCGCATGATTGCTGCATGACTGGATAGTGTGACTCATACATCTCGCATATGTGTGACTTGATCATTATACGCCCTAGTGACATCAGGGCCATGACCTCCGCAGGCACATCGTGGATGGCTAAATGGGACACCGAAAATACTTGGTTCTAGCACTATGGGCACTTAGGATGTCCTTAGGTGAAAATCTCAGAATCTCCGAGGCCAGGAGGTGCCCCAACGTCTAAACCGAGTGGAACATGAGCGCCCGAGTGCCGAATACTAGTAGGCCGCTTCTCCCACTGTGTCATGGTCGGTTGGGAGGGGCTATAAGCTACGTTGAGTATGACCAGCTCGTAAATGAGTCCGCTATCGACGAGCCGAGTAGGTATTGGCAGACTGCTTGCTAGGCGGATAGTGAGGTCTCTTCCACTAGCTGGGCTATACGGCTAGGGAGGCGGCAGTCGATGTGGAGTGTAATAAACCTCGGTGATTTCCCCAGAGAGCAACCGTACTATAACATCCCGGATTTTTGCCAACCTGTGATTAGACATCCTTAGGCATTGGGTCAATCTTAACACCTGATTAACTTTTCAAACGCTCAATTCAAAGCCTCAAATCCCGTCTTAAACCATTTTCTTCACAAATCCCACCCTTCACTACCTTGTGCTTTCAATTTTTCAAAGCACTTTCGTCCTAGACACTATCTTAAACTAGCTAAGTGTAAAACTTGGATCACTTTATATACAAACTGCAAAGGCCTAAGTACCATCTCAACCAGAAAACAATTAGGATTAAATCCTTTAGAAATTTAACAAAGTTAACTAAGTGTAAAACTCGATTAGCCATGAAATCCGTTGGGATCGCTTTAAATACGATCTGCAAGACCCAAAACTTGCAAAATCAGTGACTCTAGGTTTCCCTAAAGTTTAGAACCAAACTCATTTCCCGTCTGCTCTCGGGAATGAAACGAAACTTCGTATTAGGTCTAGACCGCACATCGGGAGTCCGATTAACACGAAGCTAAGGACCGCCTCGCTGGGCTTGACAATCATCTCAAAAATCAGATGATTCCGATGTCCCACGGCCATTTATTTCGATCCGGAGCGAGGGAGTGTGAAAAACACTATTCCCTTCGAAATTAAAATATCTGGAATAGTGATCTGGCACCTTTCGCTTGCGCATCAGTATTAAGCAACCAGACCGTCAGAATTAGACCAAATTACACTCTCGGATCAGGAAAAATTTCAGGAACATTTACATGTACTTGGAATTTCGGATCGTGGCCCACTGACCGTTGAACTGAAAGTGGTCCGCCACGTGCGATCTGGGAATCCGATCGAGTCGAAAACGTAATCCCTCATAGATCCATGTGTGGTGAGCTTAAGTCTGACGTTTGGCTCAAGGAGGGCCACCAGAACCCCTCTTTTGAGCTGGAAAAGTGATGAAATACCTATATTAGCAGTAACCCTTGAACCTGAGTCTATTTTGGTGAGTTTTGAGACTATATAAGGACCTTAAACCCTCTCTCATGGCAGCCATACGAATTTGGAATTGAGAGAGGGAAAAGAGAGAGAAAGTGAGGGAGAAGTGGGAGAATCTCCCTGCCGTCGTTCCCTGCCACCACACGGGCTGCACCGCCTCTTTCCAGGCGCGTTTCCGGCGATGTCAACTCCATTTTAAGGTGAGAAACCCTAACCCTAATCTGTTTTGGGGTTTAGACTGTTGTAGGTTGTGAAATAGCTAACATATTTCGTTCTCTAGGTTGCCAAACTGCCGAATACGGAAGCTTAGCAAACCTATCGATTTCGTTGCGATTCTACGACAAAAGGTGCGGACTTTAGGTGCATAGGTTAGGGTTTTCAATGCTTTTAATGTCAGATAATGATAGATTCATGATCTGCATGCAATTGCACATGTACAAAGTGCTTTCCGTTTCCTGTTTCGATTAACGTTGTAGAATATGAAATTTCACATACTCTAGGTATACGTAGAAATACCGTATACGTATTTTTTTTTGGAGAAATGTTTGACATGTTTATTTAATGTATGATTATACTATATATGGATAAAATACTAGTTTGGCGAAAGGAATCGCCATAATACATGTTCACTTGTAAATGCTATGTATGTTGAAATTGCGTATTGTAGAAAATACTGTATACGTATAAATTTTAGATATGTATTTATCATGATTATTTGCTGTAGTAATATATTATACATAGATAAAATACTTGCTTGGCTAAAGGATAGCCCTAATACATGTTTTGTTAACATGCACCATGTATGTTGTAATAGTGTATTCTAAGTGTTTGTGAAAGTGGCTGAATGAGTATAGAATTCTCATTCGTGCTTGCCATGACTAATTGTCATGGATTCATGATTGATGTATTGGCGATGCCCCCCTTTGACGAAAGGATTTGCCCTAAGTCACGCCACGGCCAATATACACTATATATGCTAAAATGTGTGGCCCAAGTGTTTGTGGAAATGACTGAATGGATATGGAACTTGGATCCCTGCTTGCCATGACTATCCGTCGTGGGTGTACGCGTGTTATGATTGGAGCAACTCCCCAGTGAAAGGATTTGGCCTAATGCCTATGTGATCGACATATGTCGTGTATGTTGATGTATGTTTGTTTAAGTGTTTCTTGAAATGTCTGAATGAGTAGTAGTTAGCAAATTGTAAAGTATAAGGGTGTTGAGATATGATTCTCAACCTTTTTTAACTATGTGTATGATCCGCTTTGATAGTTGTGTGATTAGGAATTGAACATGTACAAACGCATGCTTGTGTTGTGATTCATAACATGCTCAACTGCTTTATGATTTTAACTATGTAATGCATATGTTTAAATTTATATTTACGTTGTATGATCCGTCATGGGTGATGGGGGAGCGGAGCAACGAGTGCATGCAACAGCCCTGGCAGCCCTAAACGGATAATACCAGACCTTGACTGTATGAGTTGAATCTTGATCCATTACTGCTTTATTTATCTGCAATTGATTGTGTTTGGGGCTATGCTTATGGCCCAGGCAATCGGTAACGAGATTGAACTCGTGGCTGAGATTCATTTGCCACGTGGGATGTGTTCGACGAACTCGAGTCGTGCGTTGCCTGTCGGCAGTGGCTAGGCCACACGAAGTTGTTTATGCACTTCATGTCGTGCAGCTCAACGGGCGATCGTGCTAGTCGAGCTCGTCATATACCCGATCTGTCTTATGCATATTCATCCTGTTTGGACGCTACTGCTTGAACCTAGGGTACCAAACTTACCAGTGGCGATCCCCGTTTAACCATGGTACCTAGATCCGCTAAGACGCATGAGCCGGACATGGTGGTATAGGACACCGTGGTCGAGCTGTCGGCCTACGCTGGGGCCATGTGCCTCCCCGTAGTGACCATTGCGCAACCAACTCGTGAGCCGAATATGGTGGTATGGGACACTGTATTCGAGTTGTCGATACATACGGCGAGAGCCGAGTACGGTGAGACCTGTACTCGTGCTGACGGGCGACGAGTCCTCCGTAGTATCTTCGAGTATACTCCAAAGGTCTGTGATTGGCGACGAGTCTTTCACAGCAACTAGAGTATGAGTGGAGCCGAGTACGGTGAGACCTGTACTCGAGCTGACGGCTAGTGATTGAGCCGAGTACGGTGAGACCTGTACTCGAGCTGACGGTCAGCAATTGAGCCGCATACGGTGAGATCTGTATCCGTGCTGACGGGTGACGAGCCCTTTGTGATGCCTTCGCTAAGCCTCTCAAACCATAATGTCGTATGAGATTAACTAGGATTGACGACCCTAGAATGGATCATGTTTGGGAATGATACAAGGGAGGTACCTTAGTTTCCCAATACTGCTGTTTGAAATGGACTAATAAAAACTTGGTAATCATGAGCATCATCGCACCGCATGTGCTTTGTAGATGTGGCGCACTGAGGGAGTAAGCATTCGCGAACTTAAGATGATGTCGCTTGAGGGTGGTTTGGCAAGGGCATACAGCATCATGTCATTTCATTCTTGCATTTAATAAGAGTAGTTAGAATTGTTTGATTTGTACTGCTTTATCATTACTGCTTGATTGAATTGATAACATGTTAACCTATGCTTTACTGTTCCACTGAGTTGATCACTCACTCCCACGTTACGGGACGGTGTTGTACACACCAACCAGATTTGTTGAGTTTCAGGTGATGGCGATGCTTGTGAAGCAGAGCCGGACTACTTCTATGATGATAGGAGGATTTCTCCTATCTGTATCTCTCTGGCAGGTCAATGAAGACCTGATATTGTATTGACGGGGCTATGGTGCGTGGGATAAGAGACATTACACTTCCTCACATTTGGTATATTTTAGAACTGCACTTGTATTTATTTAACCTGGTAATGTTATCACACTCTGGAGACTCATCATAAGTTATATATTTTATCTATCTATCACAGTCTTCCGCTTGCAAATTTAACTGTCTCTGGAGTATGATATGCTGTTTTGGCTTAATCTCACTCATGTTCAATGCACGAATTCAGTCAACATTCAATCATCATTCATTTTGTTGCATAAGTGATGTTCTGGAACTCGGGAGTTGAGTTTATGTTCGACTCCTGATTTTCAGGGCGTTACACGTACTGATACATGGACTTATTGAGCAGGAATTACATATCCATTCCTCCATTCATTCACTATCCACTCAGGCTGGTGGTGCGTAACTATTTATTACGTGTACCATCGCATGGCCAGGATTTCGGTTGGGCACGCGACTAACCTGAGATCAGGAGTTTACCACATTGAGTCTGACTATCCAAATTTAGGTATGAGACTGGTTTGGATAGAAGTCCATAGCCTGCGATACTACGTACTATCATCCCGACTTCACATTCCAGCATGGTCATTTCATTCGCACCACAATTACATTGCATCCGCAGTACTTAGCATTTTGGGTTACTATGTTTTTGCACTTATATGGCCTAGACGGACTTAGTAAGATTTGCATATTGCATTGCATCATCGACATCTGATATTTGACTTCCACATTTGCATAGCCGATCCGCATTACATATTCTGTTATTGAATGATTCATGGACTTACTAGTATATTTCCACTTATTCTGATATCGTATGATTCCTGATCTTGTCAGTATTTCTGCTTATCCAGATGATGTATGATTTATGGGATTTATTGTATACTTAGCACTTGCCTTACATACACTTTCACCACCCTCTAAGCTTTCTATAAGCTTATGCACGATAGATGCGTGCAGGTGGCATTAGGTTGCAGCAGCGTTGAGCTTGGAGCGTGCAGTTATCTTCTGGAGCTTTGATATAGGTATTTCTCTTTCAGCATTGTATTCAATTGTTTATATTAGTGGATATGTGATGATGATGTTGCCTTTGTGAATTGGGTATACTTGTGGTTATGTTCCATTACAAAAAAAAAATCATTCTGAAAATCCTCCTTGTAGGATCCCGGGATCGGAATCTGACGTATGAACGCTGGGAGCCGAGAATGGGGTACTACGGAGGCTGTCGGCACCGGACTCGGTGATCGGGATTCCTGTGAATCCGATTTCCGGGTTTGGGGCGTGACAAAAGGGATACTAGATGATGAGCTGCAGATCAAGCCCTTTAAGGTCATGACAGCATTTTTCTTCATCAAACCAGATACCAACTACATCGAACTCTTAGGGAGATGCTAGATAAACTCCAACAGGTGCCTCCCCTCGTCAATGCACCAGCTCCTAATATTGTGGGGTGAACCCTGAGCATAAATCATCAGGGCTAAAAAATTGTCATTCACCATGGACTCAAATATGTTTGAAGCTAAGTTCTGCAACAGACGGTTTAGTCCATTGCCCCTTATAGGCCGAGACAAAAACGGTCATCCAACCAGAGTCATAATGGAGTCGAACCTTCACAAGATTTCGACGTGCTCGTCTCGGCTAGCTCTACTAGACTATAAGGCCCACCCCCACAGCACATGATATTGTCCGCTTTGCCGAAGCTCACGGCTTTAAAACGAGTCATGTCTGTTAAGGCAAGAACCCAACATATAACCACCACAACTCCAGACAATTCTTCCGATGTGGGACAAGTTACGCTACAGTCAACTGCAACAGTAGCTCGCCCAGCACAGTAGCCTGCTAGCCACACAGTAGCCTGTCAGCCACACCTGGGGGCCCGCCCACATTTGTGCCCGCCCACATGAAGCAGTGACCGGGGCGTCACATTATCCCCCACCGAGGGCAGAGCCGTCCTCGTCTCTGATACCATTTGTAAGGCCCACCCCCACAGCACATGATATTGTCCGATTTGCCGAAGCTCACGGCTTTAAAACGCGTCATGTCTGTTAAGGGAGGAACCCAACATATAACCACCACAACTCCAGACAACTCTTCCGATGTGGGACAAGTTACGCTACAGTCAACTGCAATAGTAGCTCGCCTAGCACAGTAGCCTGCCAGCCACACCTGATGGCCCTCCCACATGTGTGCCCGCCCACGTGTGCCCGCCCACATGAAGTAGTGACCGGGGCGTCACATTTGTAAGGTCCACCCCCACAGCACATGATATTGTCCGCTTTGCCGAAGCTCACGGCTTTAAAACGCGTCATGTCTGTTAAGGGAGGAACCCAACATATAACCACCACAACTCCAGACAACTCTTCCGATGTAGGACAAGTTACGCTACAGTCAACTACAATAGTAGCTCGCCCAACACAGTAGCCTGCCAGCCACACCTGGGGGCCCGCCCACATGTGTGCCCACCCACATGAAGCAGTGACCGGGGCGTCACATTATCCCCCACCGAGGGTAGAACCGTCCTCGACTCTGATACCATTTGTAAGGCCCACCTCCACAGCACATGATATTGTCCGCTTTGGGTCCTGATCGACTGGTACCTCGCCCAGGCCCGGTGCTCCCGTGGCTCCGCCCACATCAGCCCAGCCAACCCTCACGGATTTGTTCCTGCACAGCGGAAGCATGGCCACACACCCACAGGACGCGTCTTTCCAATTAAGGACTGATATTGTGACGCCCCGTCATTGTTCGCTTTACCGAAGCTCACGGCTTTAAAATGCGTCATGTCTGTTAAGGGAGGAACCCAACATATAACCACCACAACTCCAGATAACTCTTCCGATGTGAGACAAGTTACGCTACAGTCAACTACAACAGTAGCTCGTCCAGCACAGTAGCCTGCCAGCCACACCTGGGGGCCCGCCCACATGTGTGCCCGCCCACATGAAGCAGTGACCGGGGCATCACATTATCTCCCACCGAGGGCAGAGCCATCCTTGGCTCTGATACCATTTGTAAGGCCCACCCCCACAGCACATGATATTGTCCGCTTTGCCGAAGCTCACGGCTTTAAAACGCGTCATGTCTGTTAAGGGAGGAACCCAACATATAACCACCACAACTCCAGACAACTCTTCCGATGTGGGACAAGTTACGCTACAGTCAACTGCAATAGTAGCTCGCCTAGCACAGTAGCCTGTCAGCCACACAGTAGCCTGCCAACTACACCTGGGGGCCCGCCCACGTGTGCCCGCCCACATGAAGCAGTGACCGGGGCGTCACATAGACAATGGGATTCTTTCGCTATTGGACAAAAATACATTGAAACGAAGACCGGATTGAACTCCAAATTGGCAGCGTAATTGCTATATTACAGAACTTCTCGTTAAGGTTGATTCTTGTACCTTTATGGCACCAACCAATTATCACCATATTAGAGAGCTGGTCAATGGAACCGACTATTATGATTGCTAAAGAAGCTTCGGACGTAGAAAAACAACCGAGAGCGGTTATTTTGTATCAACAACAATACTCTATTAAAGAAATCCCTTAATTAAAGACAAAAGCAGAAATGCCAAAATCACGGCTATAATTAAAAGGCTCAAGAAATGTCTCTATACCTCCGAGGACCAAGGAGACTCTTACATCCACACCGCTGAGTGCCTTATGGAAGAAGACATTGTAGCGGATGACGGATTAGCCTTTCATGAACTTGAGCCAACACCCCCCAAGATGGACGATGCCAAAACCAACTATTGGAGCAAAAAAAAATATGTGAAAAAAAGTATGAAACTAAGATTGTTACACGACTACCCAACATAGGTGCATTTTGCAGTCGCACAATAGAAAGAGTAATGCTAGAATGACAGTTTGGGGGAAAATTGCCCAGGATGCATGAAATACCCATTCCGTGATAGCGCAATAGGGGTGTATTGCGCGGATGCCCAACTGCACTCATTGTGTTGTTTTGGTGGTTCACGTGTGTGGAAGCCTATAAATACCCCCCTTCCCCTCTCATTTCATTCATTCACAAGTGAGGAGCTTCAAAAGGATCAGAAGAATCTCAAAGAGTCTTCAAAGGTTTTGAAAGTGACCTAGTTTGTCAAATTACGTGAATGTTGAGTCTGTCCTTAAGAGAGTTCCAAGATGAAGATTTCAAGATGAAGATCTCAACAAGAATGAAGTTTGAGTGCTCTAAACAGGTAATGAAGCCTCACTTCCCTAAACCAAACCCTAAGGTATATGTCCCCAATCCAACTTATAACTTACTTCAATTCAATGAAAATCATCTTTGGTCAGTTTAAGTATTGAACACTTAGAATGATAGAGGAGTTAAACATGAATTAAACAGATAGACTCGATTGCATCGATTTGCAATTGAAGTCATTTTCGATTGCATCGAACATGGTTCGATTTCATTGAATAATATGCCCATTCTGTCCAGCAACAACATAACCACCTGTTGGGAAATCTCGATTAATCGAATATAGCTCGATCTTATCGAAATTCAAAATTCAATAGAATTGAACCCTATTCGATATAATCGAGTTTGGGCACTCCTTCTATATAGAATCATTCTCAAAAGTGTTCATTGATCCAATCGAGTCACCTTCAATTATATCGAGAGTTAGTTCTCGATTGAATCAAATCATACTCGATTACATCGAACTCGAGGAACATTTTGTCCAACAAGATTTCAAAGAAAAAATATATATATCTTCGATCGCATCGAATGATGATCAATTGATCGAACTTCAGGATAAAATCCTCTACCAACCAAAGGAAATTTTCTGAAGAAATTCCGATAGGATCGAACTACCCCTCAATGACATGAAGTGCATGTCGATGGAATCGAATGGTATTCGTTAAAATCGAGCAAAGTCTGTTCTAAACAAAAACGAACATATATGTGTAGAAAGTCAATACAATCGAATGAGACTTGATATCATCGAAATTCAAATTTCGATAATATCGAAGACTGTTCGATAGTATCGACAATGATAGATTTTTGCTCTTTTTTTACCGTTGGGATTCTTCTTCTATAAATACCTCAGGTTGCCTCTCAATAAAATGAGCTAGAATCCAAGAGAGTTTGAGCCTGTTATTCTAAGATCTACCTACCCTCTTACTCACTCTCTCTTTCCCATTAGAGTTCATCATTCAATCCTTTTCTTAAGCATCAACTCTTATCTTATATACTTGGATTGAATTATGAACTCTAGCATTCATGAAGTTTCTAACTAAAATACTATCCTTGGAACTTCTGAATGCCTAGTTCATGGGAACCTTCTCTATTGATTTAAATCTTATCATTTAAATAGAGAAGATCAAAAACCATAAACCTCACAACCTTAGAGCCTTCGCGAAAGCATCATCAGCAGGTTGCGGTTTAAGGGAGCTGAAGATTCTTCATCATCATTAAAGATCTTCACATTGCGCGAGAATGGGACTCACCAACTTACATTATAAGTATTTAGAGTCTAAAGTGTCTGAAGCTCTTTCCTTATGTAGGATTGAGATTCAGAGTTTGAGTGTCAAACTCGCCAAGTCCAAGTTGTAGGCCTCCAATGGGAGAATACGTGTGTGTCCTTGTGTAGGACTAAGTAGCCTTATGTAGGCTTGGATTGCCTTTGGTAGGCTCCCAGTTGATCAATCCTTGTGTAGGACGAGTCACCATGTGTAGGCTCCCTGTATTGTGTCCTTGTGTAGGACGTGTCTCCTTACATAGGCTTGGGTTGCCTTGGATAGGCTCCCTGTGTTGTGTCCTTATATAGGACGAGTCACCTTATGTAGGCATTCAAGGGAACCTTATGTAAGTCCTGAGTTAACCTTTATGTAAGTTGTAAAGGTTCATGATTAACCTAACTTAAAATCATTAGATAGTGAAATTCGGTACACTCTAGGAGAGAGTGTGTCCGCCGGGAGTGGAGTAGCAAGTAGCCGAACCACTATACATGATTATGTTTGAGATTATTTCGAGCACATTTATCTAATTATGCCTATGTTCATCATATGTTCACAATGATGCATGATTTAATTAATGTATAAGTATTGATAGAAGTCACATCCCACACACAATATACACTATTCTTATAGGCTTTACTTTTACATATGAATATTGTATAAGCCTATGTGAATTGGATCCTCTATTGGCTTGGAAGCCATAACGTTACTTTGCCTCACTTCCTTGTTTTATAAGTTAGGCATAGATTGTTATTAAAAGATAACAAATTTTGAAAAAGTCCTATTCACCCTCCTCTAGGACATTTAGTCATACTTCATACTTCAGTACTAGCGGTTCTACCGCAATTTCAGGTTCAAAGTAGCAGTCTTCAGGTATATCATGGCGCGATACGGAAGAAGCAAAGAGAATGAAGAAAATGCAAGGAAGTGGTACAAAAGCCTGTCACGCGACCGCACAACAAGGATTATTTGCATGGTTGCGCAACAATGACTATTTGTGTGGTCACGTAATAGGAATCCTAATGCATGTATTATGTGTGTGTCAGCGCAGAATGAGGGTTTTGAACCCGCACAACTTTTATGTCACTATGATGGACATTATACAAGCTAAGATGCTGCGAAATCATTATGAGACTATTTTCTTTTCTTTATATTACATTGATTAAATGTAATTTGTCTTGGAATCAAGGGAAATGCGAGGGATCTATTAAGAATTTATAATCAATAAAATAAGCGATGATGTTTGTTCTTCGAGTTTCCTATATTTATTGTTGAATGTAGATATTCCAATCCCCAATACTTGTTTCTTGTCGAAACAAAATGACGACTCCACTGGAGATTGAACCTAGAATATCTGGTTGTAATATCTATATTTAATACTAACAATATAATAAACTAAAGAACACTTATCATCAACTGGCACTATAAAGGAGACAAAATGGCAACTCTCAATAGGAACATCCCCCTTCATCTCCAAAACAGAGTACATTCTGATTTAACCTAAATGATTGATAGACTGCTTCGTCTTCAGGTACTTTACTTTTCAAACAGTCATAATGACTTCTCCCCCGATTAATGTAGCTTTCTACTTCACGCCTACCAGATTCACCGTTGACTACACCGACAACATGTGATCACCGTTTGAGAGTCCGGTAGAGAAATTTTGGTCAGTTGCAACCGGAAATGGAAAGATGTGAGCGATGTTAGGGGTAATCTTCACTTCGCCGTCAGTGTAAACGAAGAATAAATAGTGGTAATGTCTAAGAGGGCAAAAACACAGTCTCCTTAAACAAGAAGTTTGATCCCACTATGGGAAATTAGAGGGCCAATTATGCGAAAAGCTGCAAGACACAACCTCGTGTTAGCTCTGCCCTCGCTTTTCCATGGACAGGCCAAAAATGCTCTTTTCACTCCACAAGATTTTCCTGTCATGCCCACTACAACTTCGCGACCTACACAGAAAAAAAGGGAAGACCCCTCCGTCATCTCCAGAAGCCATTTTGATAGCTCTATAGCAAGTGTAAATGCCAAACATGCCCTCGTTAGAATTTTCAAAATCACCGGTACAATGCCAAAGCATTAACATATCTAGCAAGGGCTCTTTCTCTTTGAACTTTCCCTCGATGACTTACCCACTCTGGCCTTCGATGTCTGAATAATCAAGGAGTAGAGAGGCAGGTGTTTTTGTAAGTGCTATGGTTTCATGCTCCTTTGATTGTCAAATTTTGTAGTGCCAAAACCTCAATCTATGTCTTGTGTAGTACATTGATATATATGTTCAAGGAAATGCTTCAAGTCAAGTACGAAGATCTACTTCAAGAAATACATTGTCAAGTATATTGTCCACTCCTGTAAGCTTCAAAGTTCAGAGTTTTTAAAGAGCTACATCGAAAGACAAGTTCTTGTTTAAGACTCCAGATAAAGTACGATTCAAGATGAAGTATAACTCAAATCCAAGCTTTAGAAGATCTCAAGTTCAAGTTACATCATGTGTCGAGATCTCGAGCTTCATAATCTTCAAAGGTCAACCATCATCTGAAGAAATGAAGACTCAATGTTCATACATCACTTTCAAGGTATGATTGACCTTAGACTGACCTTATGGTAGGTCATTTTGTATACATAATTCAAATTGAATCACTTTATAAGTGTTTGGACTGTTCTAAGACTAGTCTTGAACCCTGTTCGACTAGTCCTAGCACTGGCTCGACTAGTCCAAGAAAGTCCTAGACCAGTCCTAAGTTTATTGAAATTTTTCAGAATTTGTTGTTCGGCTATGACTAGTCCAGCAGTTATGACTCAAACTCCAGCGACTATTTCATATTTTACACGACCAGTCGTGGACAGGTCACGACCAGTCGTGGAGGACTCACGACCGGTCGTGGACAGCCTTCGACCGGTCGTGGAACGGTTTTATTATATCGCGCTCAAAAATTCAAAAATCTGTTCGACCTTCGACCAGTCAAAGTGTCCTTAGGACTAGTCGTAGGTGCGATTTCTGCAATTATAAATAGAGCACGAGTTTCAGAGTTTAATATCCAATTCAAGTAAATTCAAGGCATCACTTTGAGAGATAAGTTTGTGTTCTTTTTAAGCTACATTGTGCATATTTAATATTCTCTTTTGTTAGCTTTTTGTATTTGATATTGTTTCTACATTCCAATCTTATTTGAAAGAGGAATTGTGATATTTCACTTCTTGGAATCAAAATCAAATAGAGCTAGTCCAACTTGATTTAATTTAAAATCAATTAGAACCTAGAACCATTTTATAAGTGAGTATTGGACATTGAACTTCTATATTCGAACTTCTACTCCGATTTGGTTCTTCCGGGCAGCAACGAAAGGAGAAATCCAGGTATTTTACATTTGTGTAAATCTTTTATATTTTGGTTTCTTTTGAGATTAAGCCAAAAAAATCTCATTGTGTTGGTTATCTGAGGAGAGCCAGAAAACTCAAAGCGTGGGGTTTTTGAATTGTGTAAGCCCATTTGAAAGACACAATTGTTAAGGTTTTGGGTGAACCTGGGAAAAACCTATTTTCATAGTGAACGCTAATATCCACTGTGTGAGGATATTAGAAGTGGAGTAGCAAGTTGTGTGGCTATTGTTTAACATGTGTACACACAGGCGAACCACTATAAATCTTTGTGTTTTGTGATTTGAATGTTTGTTTAAATTCTATATCTTTTATCATTCAAGTTTGTGGGATGTATGTGTGGATGTGAATGTTGTAATATTTACATTTCAAGCATTGTGGGGAATGTTGTAATAGTTTAGAATTTAATTCTTGCTATTTCCTTTATTTCCTTTTCAGTTTGAGTTTTTGATATTCAAATTGTTCTAGTAAGGTTGTCCTGCCATAAACCCTTGGTTTTTATGGTGCAAGGTTGTCCTTAGAACAACATTGGTATTAACCTCTCTATTCTAGAATTTTGAGATTACTTTACATTTTCGTATTGTGGATTGTTATCTTTCATTTACTTGGCTATCTTATTGTTTTATTCCGCTGTTATCATTTTAATTTGGCATAGTCCTATTCACCCCCCCCCTAGGACATATAGCTTGGCCTTTTCAAGTGGTATCAGAGCCAAATAGCTCGTATTAATTTTTATATTTTTGGATTTATTTCCTGAGCTAATCGATCTAAGCTATTTATAAGATGTCAAATTTTGATAGCCTTTCAGTCACCAGGCCTCCTCCATTTGATGGCTCCAATTATGCCTATTGGAAAGCCAGGATGAGAATTTTCTTAAAATTCATGGATGAGAATGTGTGGCAAGCCACAGTGACTGAATGGACCCCTCCTACCACTGAAGTAACTGGTATCGATGGATCAAAATCAATGAGAGTAACACCATATTTTTCTTGGACCACACTTCAGAAAAGTGAGAGTAGTGCAAATGCAAAAGCACTAAATGAAATCACTTGCGCACTATCACTGGATGAATTCAAAACAATTATATCCTATGATTCTGCAAAGCAAGCTTGGGATATTTTAGAAATGACACACGAGGGAACATCAATTGTCAAGAAATCTAAAGTTCCAAATCCTCACAACCAAATTTGAGGAAATACATATGGAAGAAAATGAAATGTTTATGGACTTCTACACTAGATTAAATGACATTGTGAACTCTATGTGGGGTCTTGGTGATAAAATCCCATAAAGTAAAGTGTGTGCAAAGATACTATGCTCACTTCCTGAACGGTTCAATTCTAAGGTAACTGTAATCCAGGAACTTCGTGATACGGACAATATGAGGGTAGAAGAGTTAGTTGGTTCTTTACAAACCTATGAGTTAACTTTTAAAGTTCCTAAAGGTAAATTCATTGCCCTTAAATCTTCTAAATGTTTTTCTAAAGAAAATTGTATTAATTCTGATTTAGAAAACTCTGAAGATGATATGGTCCTTTTAGCGAAAAAGTTTTACAAAATTTTTAAAAGTAAAAAGAGGGTTGATTTTCAAAAATCTAATGATAAGAAAAGATCAAAATCTAAAACTTGGAAATCTTTAAAAGATAATCAATGTTACAACTGCCAAGAATATGGGCATCTAGCAAACAAGTGTCCTAAAAGGACAAACCTAAATAAAAAAAAAAGGAATGTTGGCTACTTGGGATGAATCTTCTGGCACTGAAGCCTCTTCTGAATCATAAGATTCTAAAACCAAGTCGGGCAATGAAGTGGAAGCCCTTATGACTCTCGACAGGTTCACTTTTTCAGATCATGATGATTCAACTAGTGAAGAAAATCTAAATAATGACCATAAAAATGAAGAAGATCTTCAAGATGCATATAATGCCCTTTACAAGGAAAGTTGTAAAATTGCTGTTAAATTAAAACTTCAAAAAGAAAAGTTTTCAAAGCTTAAAGAAGATTTTGATTCTCTTATTTTAGAAAAATCCCACATTTTAGATTGTCTTGAAAAATGCAAATGCGATTTAGAATTCAGAACCTCCCTTATTGAAAATCTGAAATCTGAAAATGAAAAACTTAAACTTGAAGTCTCTTCACTTTTAAGTTTAAAGGATACATGGAGGTATGCCCAAGGTGATCCAAAGTTAGAAAAACTTTTATCTGGATCAAGAAAATGTGGCGACCGATCCGGTTTAGGCTACGATAGAAATATTCCTCCTAAACAGAAGAATACTCCTCCTAAGTTTGTAAAAGGAGAGTCCTCAAACTTAAAAGAGAAAAGTTCTAATCAAAAGTTTTCTAAAAATACCAAAACGTTTCAATCTTTTAAACCTAAAAGTAACCATATCAACTATAAAAATCAGAACCAAAACTCTTTAGCTGAAAAAATAGTTGATTTACTTAAGGAGCTCTTAAAATCTAACTCAATAGGTCGGTCTTATAACAACTACAATCATAAGAAGACCAACTATACTCCTAAACCCAAAACAGTTTTGAAATGGGTTTTAAGGTTACTAGCTTGGTTGCCCACACGGCTTTCAAAGCTACAAGTCACTCAAAGTGGTACTTAGATAGTCGATGCTCAAGGCATATGACTGGTGACAAAGGTCTGTTCACTACTCTTAAAGACATGACTGATGGATCAGTCAGTTTTGGTGATGGTAGCAACTGCAGGATTATTGGCCAAGGTACGGTTCAACTCTCTAACTTCCCTTTATTTAAGAATGCCTTATATGTAGAAGGTTTAAAACATAACTTGTTGAGCATTTCTCAAATATGTGATAAAAACCACAGCATAAAATTTACTAATCAAGGTTGTGAAATTTTAAACCAAAAGGGTTCTAAAATATTAATTGGTCGTAGAACTTCTGAAAACTGCTATATTGTTAGCGATTCTAACTCATCTAATCAATCGTCTTACATAGTCCATACTGATGAGACTGAATTATGGCATAAACGCCTTGGACATGTACACTACCGCAATCTGTACAGATTGAGCAAAAGAGAACTAATAAGAGGTCTACCTAAATTACAAAAAGTAGACAAAATATGTGGCAAATGCCAGATTGGCAAACAAACTAGGAGTTCTCACAAAAGGGGGACTCCAATGCCACATCTAAACCTCTCGAACTTCTCCACATGGATCTGATAGGACCAACCAGGACGGAAAGTCGAGGTGGCAAAAAATACATACTAGTGATCATGGATGATTATACCAGATTCACTTGGGTAGCTTTCTTAAGGGATAAATTAGAAACCCTTGATGAAGTAAAAAGAGTTCTCAAACGAATCCAAACGGAAAGAGGTTCTCATGTCTGTAAGATCCGTAGTGATAATGGATCAGAATTTGAGAATAGCAGTTTTGAGAAATTCTGTTGCGATCAGGGAATATCACATGAATTCTCTGCACCTAAAAAACCTCAACAAAATGGAATTATTGAAAGAAAAAATAGAGTGCTTCAAGAAATGACTAATGTAATGTTGAATAGTATGAAGCTTCCTAAAAATCTTTGGGTTGAAGCTGTAAATACTGCATGCTATATAATCAACCGAGTTTATATAAGTAAATCAAATAATAAAACTACTTATGAACTTTGGTTCGATAAGAAGCCTACTGTCAAATACTTTCGAGTTTTTGACAGCAAGTGCTATATTTTATGTGACAGTGAAAATTTGGGTAAGTTTGACACTAAAAGTGATGAAGGTTTAAGGTATTCTTTGAACAGTCGGGCATATCGAGTTCTGAATAAGAGGACCGGTGTTATTCAAGAGTCCATTAATGTGGTCATTGATGATCACTTAAATACACCTGCCTCAAGTTCAGATAATGATGAAGTTCTTTTAATTGACAAACCAAATACTTCATCAAATCAAACTAACTCTGTACTGAGGACTGTCAAAGACCATCCAACCACTCAAATTCTTGGAAACCCTCTCACTGGTGTGCGCACTCGTAGTCAATTAGAAGATATATGTAATTACGTGTGCTTTACATCTCAGATAAAACCGACAAACATAAAAGAAGCTCTTACTGATGAAAACTGGATAGTTGCGATGCAAGATGAGCTTAACCAATTTGTGAGAAATGATGTCTGGTATCTTGTTCCTAGACCTAAAAATAAGTATGATGAACTTGGTAATATAATTCGAAACAAGGCTAGACTGGTTGTACAAGGGTACACTCAAATTGAAGGAATCGATTTTGATGAAACCTTTGCCCCAGTAGCTCGTCTTGAATCAATCAGACTATTTATATCCATTGCGTGCTTTAGAAAATTTAAAATTTATCAAATGGATGTAAAAAGTGCCTTCTTAAATGGTGACCTACATGAAGAAGTATATGTTGAACAACCAACGGGTTTTGAAGACCCTAAGAATGTTGAACATGTCTATCACCTAAAAAAGGCTCTCTGCGGTTTGAAACAAGCTCCCAGGGCATGGTACGAAAAATTGACTAAGTTTCTACTAAGTCATAATTTTATAATGGGAAGTGTTGATAAGACTCTTTTTATTAAGAAAGATGACGATCATATCTTAATAGTGCAGATCTATGTTGATGATATTATTTATGGATCTACCTGTACTAACATGACTGTTGAGTTTGCAGATTTAATGAAATCTAAGTTCGAAATGAGCATGGTTAGGGAATTGAATTATTTCCTAGGGTTGCAAGTAAAACAACAACCTGATGGTATTTTTATTTCTCAAACCAAATATGCTTTGAATTTGATTAAAAAGTTCGGATTTGAGAATGGGAAAAATTTTGATACTCTTATGAGTACAACTTTAAGACTCTCAAAAGACTCTACAGGTAAAAATGTGGATCCTAAATTATATCGTAGTATGATTGGTAGTTTACTTTATTTAACTGCAAGTAGACCTGATATTGCTTTTAGTGTTGTAATTTGTGCTAGATATCAATCTGACCCTAAAGAGTCACATTTAACTGTTGTTAAGCGGATTATGCGATATGTCGCAAGTTCAGCTAATCTAGGTCTTTGGTATCCACATGATACTAGTGTTCAATTAGCTGGTTATGCTGATGCTGATTGGGCTGGTAATGTTGATGATAGGAAATCAACTAGTGGTGGTTGTTTCTATATTGAAAATTGTTTAGTTTCTTGGTTTAGCAAGAAGTAAAGTTCTGTATCGCTTTCAACTACTGAGGCTGAATACATCGCAGCTGGAAATGCATGTACTCAGCTTGTATGGATAAATAGAATGTTAAGCGATTACGAAATTGTACAGGAATCAATGGTTTTATATTATGATAATTCCAGTGCAATAAATATATCTAAAACTCCATTCCAGCATTCACGAACCAAGCACATTGACATTAGATATCACTACATTCGTGAATTAGTATAAGAAAAGACAATTTCATTGGAATACATTCCGACCGAGACTCAACTTGCTGACTTTTTCACTAAACCGCTCGACAAAAGCAAGTTTAATAAATTGAAATTTGATCTTGGGATGTTTAATTTAAATTGATTAATCATGCATTTTGTATTATAGCATATATAATTGTTAATTTATTTCTTTAAATTTCAAAATTATATGAAAAATGCATATTTTAGTCGGTACACGACCAGTCGAGGACGTACTCGACCAGTCGTGGCATGACCGATCGAGGACGTCCCACGATGCGCAATGGAATCAGAAGGGAAATGAGCTTGCTTCCAAGTACTTGTTACTCAGATACAGGGTTCTTCATCGAATATTTATTTCAAATCTGTATCCAAGGTCTGGTAACAAAACAGAACTGACTTCCTTTATGGTCCGTATTTTGCATTCCATCATCACTGGTGTAAATGTTTGTCTGCCTTCTTTAATATGTCATTCCATCATTCAATTTTGTCTCCATCCAGGACACAGTGATATTCCATTTGCCTATCTTATGACTGTGTTAGCTACTCACATGCTAGTTGCTATGCCTGTTGGAGAGGCTCCTATTCATCATCTTATTTTCAACAACTCTAATATAACAAGATGAAATTGGAATTGGCTCCTGGCCAAGTGGATGTGGGTGGTGGTGGAGGTGAAGCTGTGAATGAAGACGAAGCTGATGATCTTCCTCCTGATGATATAAATATGGATGACATTTTTTATGAAGTTGAATTAGACTCTGCAAATGATCCTGACTATGAGCCATCAGATTTTGATGCGCGTCACGTGCACTTGAGGAGAAGGTAGAGAACATGAATGTTCCCCATGATTTGCAATTTAAATATATGCGCAAGTATCTTAGGCGCTTAAATAAGGGCCTTCATCAAATTGATCCTACCGTACCTGCTCCTCCTTCATAATCTGATTAAGTGTTTTATCCTTTGGTTTGTAATAACTCTTATTCTACTTTGCTTTTGTTGGTATGTGAACTTTGATTTTACTTCAGTTTGTACGACTGCCTTTTGATTAAGCTGGTAATTGTTATGTGAACTTTGAATTTGCTTATATTTCTTTCATATCTTGACTAGTCAACTCCTTTATTACTCTCTTGTTCGTTTTCCTCTTCCATATCTCACTTGCTTCCTTTGTCATATTGTGACAAAAAGGGGGAGATTAGTTTATTTGCTTATGGAAATGGATATGGATGGATTGTGGATAATCGTAGCATGCATTTTTTTTTTGATATATGTGTGTTACTCAGGGGGAGTAAGTAAGGAGGTGTTGTGTGCTAGTTGATGATAACTGGTGCCTGATTCTTTAACCAGGCTGTAACTGGTTTTCTTTTATAACTGGTGCATGATTCTTTGTTGAGATGCTTCTCTTATTATTATTGAGTGTGTTTTGTCACAAATTTGACAAAGGGGGAGATTGTAAGTGCTATGGTTTCATGCTCCTTTGATTGTCAAATTTTGTAGTGCTAAAACCTCAATCTATGTCTTGTGTAGTACATTGATATATATGTTCAAGGAAATGCTTCAAGTCAAGTACGAAGATCTACTTCAAGAAATGTAATGTCAAGTACATTATCCACTCCTGTAAGCTTCAAAGTTCAGAGTTTTTAAAGAGCTACATCGAAAGACAAGTTCTTGTTCAAGACTCGAGATAAAGTACGATTCAAGATGAAGTATAACTCAAGTCCAAGCTTTAGAAGATCTCAACTTCAAGTTACATCATGTGTCAAGATCTCAAGCTTCATAATCTTCAAAGGTCAACCATCATCTGAAGAAATGAAGACTCAATGTTCATACATCACTTTCAAGGTATGATTGACCTTAGACTGACCTTAGGGTAGGTCATTTTGTATACATAATTCAAATTGAATCACTTTATAAGTGTTTGGACTGTTCTAAGACTAGTCCTGAACCCTGTTCGACTAGTCCTAGCACTGGCTAGACCAGTCCAAGAAATTTCTGGACCAGTCCTAAGTTTGTTGAAACTTTTCAGAATTTTGTGTTCGGCTACGACCAGTTCAGCAGTTACGACTCAAACTCCAGTGACTATTTCAGATTTTACACGACCAGTCGTGAAGGACTCACGACTAGTCGTGGACAGCCTTCGACCAGTCGTGGAACGGTTTTATCCGATCGCGCTCAAAAATTCGAAAATCTGTTCGACCTTCGACCAGTCGAACTGTCCTTAGGACCAGTCGTAGGTACGATTTCTGCAATTAAATAGAGCACGAATTTCAAAGTTCGATATCCAATTCAAGTAAATTCAAGGCATCACTCTGAGAGATAAGTTTGTGTTCTTTTTAAGCTACATTGTGCATATTTAATATTCTCTTTTGTTAGCTTTTTGTATTTAATTTTGTTTCTGCATTCCAATCTGATTTGAAAGAGGAATTGTGATATTCTACTTCTTGGAATCAAAATCAAATAGAGCTAGCCCAACTTGATTTAATTTAAAATCAATTAGAACCTAGAACCATTTCATAAGTGAGTATTGGACATTGAACTTCTATATTCGAACTTCTACTTCGATTTGGTTCTTCGGCACTACAAGAAAGAGGGTTTTTAGCAACGAAACTTCTTTTCATCATTAAAAGTCACTTTTAGCGACGAAAGAATGTTTTGTCGCTAAAAGTTTACTTTTAGCGACGAAATTGTAAATTAGTAGCTAAAAGTCACCATTACCGATGAAAATTTTCATCGCTAAAGGCTGTAAACAATTTTTCAAAAAAATCGAAAGGTTTACTTTTAGTTACGAAAATTTTCGTAGCTAAAAAATGTAGATGAGACTTTTATCTACGAAAATTTTCGTCGCTAAAGGCTGTAAAAATATTTTCAACTTTTAGCTACGAAAATTTTCGGTGCTAAAAAAAGTGGATGAGACTTTTCGAGAGCTGTAAACAATTTTTCAAAAAATTCGAAAGGTTTACTTTTAGCTACGAAAATTTTTGTAGCTAAAAAATGTGGATGAGACTTTTAGCTACGAAAATTTTCGTCGCTAAAGGCTGTAAACAATTTTTCTAAAAAATCGAAAGGTTTACTTTTAGCTACGGAAATTTTTGTAGCTAAAAAACGTGGATGAGACTTTTAGTGATGAAAATTTTCGTCGCTAAAGGCTGTAAACAATTTTTCAAAAAATTCAAAAGGTTTACTTTTAGCTACGAAAATTTTCGTAGCTAAAAAACGTGGATGAGACTTTTAGCGACGCAAATTTTCGTCGCTAAAGGCTGTAACCAATTTTTCAAAAAAATCGAAAGGTTTACTTTTAGCTACGAAAATCTTCGTACCTAAAAAACGTGGATGAGACTTTTAGTTACGAAAAATTTCGTCACTAAAGGCTGTAAACAATTTTTCAAAAAATTCGAAAGGTTTACTTTTAACTACGAAAATTTTCGTAGCTAAAAAACGTGGATGAGACTTTTAGCAACGAAAATTTTCGTCGCTAAAGGCTGTAACCAATTTTCAAAAAAATCAAAAGGTTTACTTTTAGTACGAAAATTTTCGTAGCTAAAAAACATGGATGAGACTTTTAGCTATTAAAATTTTCATCGCTAAAGGCTGTAAACAATTTTTCAAAAAATTTGAAAGATTTACTTTTGACTACGAAAATTTTCGTAGCTAAAAAACGTGGATGAGACTTTTAACGACGAAAATTTTCATCGCTAAAGGCTGTAAACAATTTTTCAAAATAATTGAAAGGTTTACTTTTAACTATGAAAATTTTTGTAGCTAAAAAACGTGGATAAGACTTTTAGCTACGAAAATTTTCGTCACTAAAGGCTGTAAACAATTTTTCAAAAAATTCGAAAGGTTTACTTTTATTCGCTTTTAGCTACGAAAATTTTCATAGCTAAAAAACGTGGATGAGACTTTTAGCGATGAAAATTTTCGTCACTAATAGCTGTAACCAATTTTTCAAAAAATTCGAAGGTTTACTTTTAGCTACGAAAATTTTCGTAGCTAAAAACCTTGGATGAGACTTTTAGCTACGAAAATTTTCGTCGCTAAAGGCTGTAAACAATTTTTCAAAAAAATCGAAAAGTTTACTTTTAGCTACGAAAATTGTCGTAGCTAAAAAACGTGGATGGACTGTTAGTGACGAAATTTTTCGTCGCTAATGACTGTAAACCTATGAAAATTTTCGTAGCTAAAAAACGTGGATGAGACTTTTAGCTACGAAAAGTTTCGTCGCTAAAGGCTGTAAACAATTTTTGGAAAAATCGAAAGGTTTATTTTTTAGGCCCATCGAGATGTAGTTCACAAATCCTGCCCATCCATTATGTGTATGTCTTATTTACCCTGTCCATCCATTTTTCCAACTTATTTTAGCCAATGAGGCCAAAAATAGGGTAGATCCAAATCTCTGGAAAATTATGGAAACTTTTTGGGGCCACAAAAATTATGGATCATGCTGATATATGTGTTTTCTTTTCATCCATGCCTGTGATGTTATCAACAGGTTGGATGAGAAATAAACACTACAGTAGGCCATGGGAAGTTTTTAAATGTTGACGTTCGATCATCAGTGTTTTCCTGCGGTGTGGTCCACTTGAGATTTTAATCTAACTCATTTTTGAGCTTATGCCCTAACTTTATATAGAAAAATGGATGGACGATGTGGATAAAACACATACATCATCGTAGCCTATAATGCTTTGACTCGTGGACTGCTGGTGTTGTGGTCACTTGTCAAACTGCGTGCAAATCCTACACCTCCACTCTGTCCATCTATTTTGCAGATCATTTTAGGTTATGATACCAAAAAGGAGGCAGATAGGAGACTTTGTTGTCCACACCACAGGAAAACAGGGGTCACAGCTGTAGTAATTTAGGTGGGGCCTATATAGTTCCACAATAATGTCCACCACAAAAATTCATCTATATAGATCATTTCAGGGCATGAGTCAAAGAATGAGGCAGATCAAAATCTCAAGTTGATCCACCACAAAAAAAATAAAAAATGTGGGGATTGAACGCTTACTAATAAAAAATTTCAAACGGCTACAGAAGTCTTGGATCAAGCTGATATTTGATTTTTCTCTTCATCCATGTCTTTTTTTAACTTATTAACAGGTTAGATCTCAAATAAACATCATAGTGGCCCTAGGAAAGTCTCAACGGTGGGTGTCACTGTCCCCACTGTTTTCGGTGGTGGGGCCACTTGAGATTTGGATCTGACTCGTTCTTTTGATCATCCCATAAAATGATCTCTCAAATTGAATGGACGGTGTTGATATATACATACATCATGGTGGGGCACACAGATCTGACTCCTTTTTTAGATCAACTATTAAAATAATCCGTTAAAATGAATAGACGGAGTGGATAAATAACATACATCACGGTGGGCCCCACAAGACTTAACAACTAGGAGACGGATTGGCTACTCCCCCTGACACCAGCCCCGTGGCTGGTGGTCGGTGCTCTGTGGGCCCACCATGATGTATGTGTTTCATCGATTCCGTTCATCCATTTTTACAGATCATTTTAGTAATTTACAAAAAAAAATAAAATTATAGGGATATAAATCTTAGGTGGACCACACCACAGGAAAAAAATAATGATTGGATATCCACTATTAAAATCCTCCTAAGGCCTAATGTACTGTTTATTTGACATCCAATCTATTGATTAAGTCATAAATACCCAGATGAAGGGAAAAAATAAATATCAGCTTGATCCAAAACTTTTATGGCATCCAAAACATTTTTAATGGTCAACGTTCATTAAACACTGTTTCCTGTAATGTGGTCCACTTGAGATTGAGATATAACTCATTTTTTCCATAGGAAACCGTGGGAATAATGTTTCCACCATTGAAACCTTTCTATGGCCCACAGTTATGCTTATTTGTCATCCAACCTGTTCGTAATATCACAAAGACATGGATGAAATGGAAACACAAATATCAGATTGATCTAAAACTTTTGTGGCCCCCATGAAATTTTCAATGGTAGATGTTCAATTCACACTCTTTCCTGTAGTGTGGTCCATTTGAGCTTTGGATATGCTTCATTTTTAGCCCACAGTGATGTAAGTGTTTTATCCACACTGTCAATCCATTTTTCCAGATCATTTTAGTGGTTGAGCCCAAAATTAAAGCATATCCAAAGCTCAAGTGGACCATACCACAGGAAACAGTGGGAATAATGATTTCCACCGTTGAAATCTTCCTATGGCTTACAGTGATATTTATTTGTCATCCAACTTGTTCAATAGATCAAAAATACATGGATAAAGGGAAAACTAAAATATCAACTTGATCCAAAACTTCAGTGGCCTCCCAAAAATTTTCAATGGTAAACGTTCAGTTTATACTATTTCCTATGATGTGGTCCACTTCAGATTTTTATAGGCTTCATTTTTTAGCTTATGTAATAAAATTATATGTTAAAATGGATAGATGGAGTGGATAAAATGAATAAATCATGGTGGGCCCTATAGGATTTACTTAGTACACTTGGGAACAGATTGACTACTCCACCCTGACACCAGCCAATGGCTGGTGGTCGGTGCTCTGTGGCCCCACCATGATGTATGTGTTTCATCCATGCTGTCCATATATTTTTACAGATAATTTTACAATATGAGACCAAAAATAAGATATATCCAAATCTCAAGTGGACCACATTACAGGAAACAGTGTTGAATGAGCGTCGACCATTAAAAACATTTTGGTAGCCATAAAAGTTTTGGATCAAGTTGATTTTTGTTTTTTCCCTTCATCTGGTCCTGTATGACCAAATCAACAGATTGGATGTCAAAGAAACAGTACAATGGGCCTTAGGAGGATTTTAATGGTGGATATCCAATCACTATTGTTCTCATGTGGTGTGGATCACCTGAGATTTATATCTCTCTAATTTTTGGCATAAAGCTCTAAAATGATCTTTAAAAATGGATGAACGGAATGGATGAAACACATACATCATGGTAGGGCCCACAGAGCACCGTCCATGGTCCCGCCCAAAATTGGGCGCGCGCTCAAAACAGAGCCGCGCCCAATCTCCCCCCATTCTCTCACTCGCCGCCCTCTCTCTCTCTCTCTCTCTCTCTCTCTCTCTCTCTCTCTCTCTCTCTCTCTCTCACCCCTGCCCTCTCCCGATCTCAACCCTCTTTCTCGATCCCCCACTCACTCTCCCTCCCTCTCTCTGTGTAATAGGCCCATCGAAAACGGGTCCAGAACAGATGACGAGAATGAGTTCTGGGAGAAAGTGAGTGTGGCGGAGGAGAGGAAAGAAGCTATGGTGGTGTTGTGGTGTTCTCAATTGAAGGTTGTCTCACTCGTCTGTAGGGTGCTTTGTGTCGCACTCCAACAAAGTGAGATATTCAGTCATTCAGTCATCTGAGTATACTTTCACATGAAAAACATAAATGATTATGTTTCTTACCAATCTCCAATTTGTTAGTAAATTACCAGTTATTATTAATTTTTTTCTTTTCATTTTATACAAGTTGGGCCCCTTTTTTTCAAATTTTTGGTGCATGGATTATATATAATATCAGAATTTAGGTCACTGAACAATGGCCTCACTTGTAAAAACTGAAAAATCCATTGTATATAATCTCTTGTATGTCATGTATGCTAACTGTTTGATGAAATGTCTCAACAAGGAATGTTCTGTGTGGATCTCATTTGAGTTTCATTTTTTTCCTCTACCCATGAGTCGGCCCATATGGTTGTATGGTTGGATGACTGCAAAATTTTTTGAAAGTTATGGAAAATTAGTAAGTGATATTTTCTGAAATTAGGTCCCTCTCTTGTTGAGCATTGCTGTTAGTCATTGTTTTTATTTTTTTTAATTACTCTGTGTTTCTATGTACACCATCTGCTGTCATCCTGCGATATTTGGTTTGGAAAATCAGCTTGTGATTTATAGGAACTGGTTTTATCTTATGTTTGAAGAATCAGCTGGACACCATCTGTTGACGTCTTGTGATATCCCATATGCTGTTTACAACAATCCGCTTGTGATACATCGTTTGAAGTAGATTGTGATGTGTTGTGAAGGAATCCTGTGATATGTTGTAAAAATCAGACCATCTGCCATTATCTGGATGCCATCTATTGAGTATGTTAGGAGGTCTTTTGCGTTTTCCTAGAGGATCTGATTGATTCTATGCACAAAATTCATCATTATTTACAAAAGGGAGCTAAAAACAAAGAGTTTTTCCATTCGAAAAAAAAGTCTGTCTTCTACCATCTATTTCTCTCATTAATCAGCTTATCATGACAAGCAGATTCCTAATACTACATGGATCTACTTTGAGCTATCAGCTCCCCCATTTTGGTGGTCAAAATAAATGTAAGGTCATGATATATGATTTAATTGTGGACTTGTTCTGCGTATGAACTGAATGTTTCTTTTGCATGTGCTCCTTGGACTCGGATTGAGTAGTGTGGCACACAACACCAATGTCAGTACTGTGCACTATTGGAAAAGCTGTGGGGCCCATCATGATGTATGTGTTCTATCCACGACAAGCAGATTCCTACTACCACATGGATCTACTTTGAGTGATTAGCTCTCCCATTTTGTGCAGTCAAAATAAATGTTAAGCTGCGATTTCATGTGTGCCACTAATTAGATTGGCAAGAGTTCTACAAACGGCTCTGCCCACCAGACATTACTCTCCATCACTAATAGATTCATGTGTGCCAGTAATTAGATGATAGGGCATTTGAGTACAAGTAAAACTTAAAATTCATTCTGAAAGTTTTTTTTTCCTTATATTTTCTTCCCTTCATTTCTCTGATTTATGCTCTATGTTTCTGTCTGTTTTGTGTTATTTTGAATGTTTAAAGTAATCAAATAACTGATTGGTCAAAAGCTTCTCAATCACCATCTGTCAGCATTGCCTGCAATTTTCATTTTTTTATGCAATCAGGTGGTCTTTTTTTTTTTTTTTTTTTTTTTTTTTCTTTCTTTTGTATGCTGCAGGTTGCATTGTTGGACAAGGGGCTATGATATTGACATTTTCAAACTTTATATATTGACAAATTCATTCTTTGCATAATCTATATAACACAATGAATTCACAATTAGCAGGGGCTGAGCAACTCTCTGATTACCTCTTAAAACAGATGGATGTGCTTAATATAGAGTCAATGCCTGTAAAGAAACAGAATGTAGCAAAAGAGTTGTTTGGTTCAATTGGCCTAGTCTATGATGGTGATGGCTTTTTTTTTTTTTTTTTTTTTTTTTTTTTTTTTGTTTCTTTAATGAATTTCTAGTATGTGTTGTGGTATTTTTTTCCACCTTTATTTGATTATGTTGTTGGGATTTTGATGTTTTGCTTGATATGAGTTACATTGAGTTGTGTTTTTTTTTTTTTTTTTTTTGGAGAAATTGGTAGGCATCATTGGAATGTGAAACGGGTTTATCTAGTGTCAATTGTAGAGGAATCATTCTATCCTCTTCTTCTTCTTCTTCTTTTTTGGGTTAGTTTCGGTCTTCTATGATTACTTTGTCGACTCGATGAATGGTTCATTGCTTTCCGTATTCTATCGTTTCCACATGCTTCTCTCTTAGATGAATACTTCATTATTTTCTTTTTTCCTTTTTTACGAGCCACAGATTTCAAGGAATCTCATGGATTGGTCAAAAGAATAGTACTTCAGCTACATAGGCACCCACATCAACATGATACATGTTTACATAAGACACACACATCTTTGGTATTCATGTTTAAATAGTTTTAAGATTGTCAATTCTAATTCCATGCTTTGTTGTTCTTAGTCTCACTTGTTGAAATTTGAGTAGCATACTCTTGCTTCAAATGCTCATCCTCTGTTCATATTTTGTTATCGACACTTGAAGTTACTGAGCTTGATCAGATAATAAACCTTGTTCTTGAATTTGATGAACATGTTCTGTAATGTGCGCATGATCAAAAATGGAAACCATGCAGTGAAAAGTAAGGCATGCACATTGAGTTGGAGAAATGGGCTTCTTTTTCTCATAGAAGAGTGATCTTTTTTATATTGATCCAAGTCATGTTCATATGTAGTGTGGGCTACCTAATGAATGGTCCGGATGTCATGCATGCCATCCAACGATAGGGATGAGCCTTTGCATGATAGCTCTTATATATACGGCCTGCATTCAATCAAAACATATGGTATGTAATGAGATCATGTAGAAAAGAAACTCTTCATTAAAGGCAGCCATATCAGTCTCAAACTTTATTTGGTTCAGGAGCCTGATCAAATGCTACATGAACGAACACATGAATCCATAACATTTTCAAAAGACTTCCACTCTAGTTTCACATTAGCCAAAACACTAAAACCAGAAAACAGAAAGAAAGAACCAAAATTAAAGAGAAAAATGAAAAGAAAGTGTATGGATTAAAGCTAATTTTCATGAGCTGTACTTGAAGTTCTTGGAGAAAGTTAATTCAAGATTGCTGAATAAGGAGATTGTCAAAGCTACTTATGAGAATTGCAAGGTGCCTTAGCAAAACTTTTTTGTTACCCCTGGTTGTCATTGTCACCATACACATTTTCCAATCTCCCATAGACACGGACGAATGAGGTCCAGCCAGAGCTTCTACAAGGGGAGGCTCATGAGGTTCCTTGGAGATCATATGCAATCTGAGGTGTGGGGAGGCTCATGAGGTTCCTTGGAGATCTTTCTCAGTTGTCTCTAGCATCCCTGGATTAAGCTGAGAAAATGACCTTTGTATGCAAGGTTGGTCATCTTGTGCACAATGTATGAGGACGGAGATGACATTTGTATACAAGGTTGGTCATCTTGTGCACAATGTGTATCAATCATTTACTTTGTGCTTCCACAAAAATTGGACACATGCCATGATGGTTTGTGATCTGAATTTTTGGTGAGGAAACTTGTTTGACAGTCATGTTGAAGGTGATACTTTTGTCCTTCTGTATCATATGTATGCAATTGATGCTTGATGTGGAAATCTGGCCATTTTGAACCTTCCCTAATTGCATAAGTGGCTGAACCAACTCTGTATGTTACACATAATTTGTCATCCACTAGTTTCTGTAAATGAAGATAAGAGGATT
Source organism: Magnolia officinalis (assembly GCA_021015155.1). Lineage (NCBI taxonomy): Eukaryota > Viridiplantae > Streptophyta > Magnoliopsida > Magnoliales > Magnoliaceae > Magnolia > Magnolia officinalis. The sequence goes on from JAJHSJ010000015.1 coordinate 42,115,065, forward strand.
GATCTTAACAGTATGGTCGTCATGCACATAGATAGAAAATGCTTGCAATGAATTTTTATGAGTACTTGGTAATTTTGGAGTCCTTGGTTAGGGTTTGGGTTGAAAGTACGAGTGCTTGAGCTGACGCTTTCGGAGTCCGAACTCATTCTTTTGAAAAATAGAAAAATGGGAATATTAGTAAATATGGATTTTCTTGTTAAGAAGAAAATGGAAGGTAAAGAAGAGACATAACTGAAACTTTGCACTGTGAAAAGTAATATTAACCATCTTACTTTTCCCGTTGAATTTGACGTCCAGGAAATGAACATTTTCCAGAAAACCATGGATTTAAAACCATTAAATCCTTCTCAGAAATCTAAGTTTATTGAACTGAATTGAATTATTACAATTCAATTTTGTTGAATATCCAAACGCAAGGTTTCCATGAATTAGGCAAATGAATTCTTTCTAACCCATTTTGTTGAATATCCAAATGCAAGGATTTATTATTTTTTATTTATTATTATTTTTTGTGATATGCAATAGCTTTTCAGAATTCATATGTAGGTGCATACTTATGCTCATTCACATGGACTTTGACTATCTTTCTTAAATTTCTTTGGTTTTTCTAATTTTTGTATCTAATTTTGAATTTCTAGGCCCTAAAACAAGATTGTTGATTAGACCTGATTTCATTTAAATTATTTTGATAATCCATTTTATTTAAATGAGCAGACCCGGATGTGCGTCGGAGCTATCCGGATGTTGAGTGGGGGTCACTGGAAGGTGGGAACCGCTGTTATGACCATGATGAAGTTGTCCATTTCCTATGGACAGCATTGGAGTAGCCTTGCCATTTGGACAGGTCGTGTTTATATCTATATTTGTTCGAAATTAATGGAGCAGACCCGGATGTGCGTCGGAGCTATCTAGATGTTGAGCGGGGGTCCCTAGAAGGTGGGAACCGCTGTTATGACCATGATGAAGCTGTCCATTTCCGATGGATAGCATTGGAGGGGCCTGGCCATTTGGACAGACCGTGTTTATATCTTTACTTGTAGGAACCACACCCTTAACCTATAACCTAAACTCAATTCCAAATCCCAAAACCTATAACTACAACCTAAACCTTAACCTAAACCTATAACCTAAACCTATAACCTAAACTCAATTCCCTAAACCTTAACCTACGCCCAAACCTAAACCTATACTTATAACCTAAACTCAATTCCCTAAACCTTAACCTATAACATAACCTAAACCTATACTTATAACCTAAACCTATTCTCAAATCCCAAAACCAATAACTATAACCTAAACCTTAACCAAAAACCTATAACCTATAACCTAAACTCAATTCCCTAAACCATAACCTACGCCCTAACCTAAACCTATACTTATAACCTAAACCTATTCTCATATCCCAAAACCTATAACTTAAACCTAAACCTATAAGCTATAACCTAAACCTATAACCTAAACTCAATTCCCTAAACCTTAACCTATAACCTAACCTAAACCTATACTTATAACCTACACCTATTCTCAAATCCCAAAACCTATAACTATGACCTAAAACTTAACCAAAAACCTATAACCTATAACCTAA
>JAJHSJ010000015.1:42116752-42199663 GCA_021015155.1 Magnolia officinalis
TTTTTTTTTTTTTTTTTTTTTTTTTTTTTTTTTTTTTTTTCCAGCATCGAAGAATTTATACCACTGCTAAGGGAGCGCATGAATGTTCTGAATCCCTATGTCCGCCAATTTTTGGTGGGATGGATCACTGTACTGGACAGAGTTCCTGATACTGATATGCTTGGTTTTCTTCCAGATTTTCTTGATGGCAATTGTGCCTTGGTGACATTTAACAAGCTCCTTTAAGCTATATCTTATATTGCGACTTGAATTTACGTGCTAACTCATAGGGCATCAAATGTCAGGTTGTTCAACATGTTAAGTGATTCCAGCCATGAAATATGCAACAGGCTGATTCCACACTTTCTGAATTTTTCCAGGAGAAAAAACTCTCCAGTAAGACTTCAATTCTCCATCTAGGGCAGTTCTTATATCTTATATAAGAAACTTGACGATTTTCTTCCTTACAAGACATTATCAAAACAGTTCCCAATTTTTTTTTTTTTTTTTGGTTTCCCCTATTTTATGGCTTAATCTAGACAAAAAAATGCTGTTAGATAGTTCTTTTTATGAGCAGAATGGTGGTAGAGATCCATATTTATTTGACAAGCATTTTAAAAAAGAAAAGATTTCCTTTTAAATCAGTATGGTTCATTTGTCTTGTAATTTTCTGACTTAAACAGTGCTACTCTGAACTCTGTAGATTATGGTCGCATGGCTGAAATATTGGTACAGAGGGCAGGTTCTTCCGATGAATTTACCCGTCTGTGTGTTGCATGGGTAGGGAGATAGGCTTTACATAAAATTCATTAAGCAATTTGTCATGTTATAGCGTTTCTATTCATTTCACTTTCCTAGTATATTGTTCTGCTTTATGTTTTGTTGTGAAAGGATGAATGTTTCTTTGTTTGATGGCTAATTATTTAAAATTGACTAAGGATTATGATATGTTTAGCCACATATATGGTGGATGAGTTCGGAAGTTGCAACGAACGGACAGGAATTCATCCCATCGGACACTGATCCTGGTGTAATTCGTGAATACAGGAAGGGGTCTTCCCACCATGGATTTTCCTACCAGACTCAGGATTGCATTAGGATCGGCCAAAGGACTCGCCTACCTTCACGAAGATTGTAAGTAATTCACATTTCTTTGTGTATGTACGTGCATATGCATCAGACTGTTTCCATATGCCTCAATGGACCGTAACCCCACCCTCCACCTTCCCACACATGCACACGTGCAACATTTGTGTGACATCTGAGCCATCCAAATGGTAGGTCTACAACTCAGCACGTAAATCATGACAGGCCACTCGAAGATTATCAAACCGGATTGACGAGTCAGTAATACATGATATTAATCTTCTCTAATTTCCTTTTATATTTGTTCTCTTTACTTGCCAGGCCACCCGAAGATTATACATCGTGATATTCAAACTGCCAACATTCTCTTGGACAACAATTTTGAAGCCATGGTGAGTGCACAAATCTCACACATACCCCACTTTGTAAATTCCAGGTGGTGAGTTCAATTAGTTTATTTTCTTTAGTGCTCTATCTTTCATGTGCGTGTATGTGTTTTTTTTTTTTTTTTTCTATGGGTCATTGATTTCAGCCGAACAAAGAACTCAATATTTCTTTGACGAAACCCAAGATTCCCTTCCCTTCCAGAAGGAAAAAAGATGAATTTGGAGCACCTAAAAAGTCAGCCATTACCACTTGGTCGTTTCTGTTTTTTCGAGGAAAAAGCTCACATTACAGAGTGAGGTTTTGTCATCCAACCAAACCTCAAAGCAAGTGAAGAAGATTGTCCTTTGAAAAAAAAAAATTGTACCCTAATGATTCATTGCAAGAAAAGGTAACAGATACATTTCCCTTTTTTTTGTTTCTTTGTTGTGGATGGCTATTCCATTTTAATAGTTCTTCGTTTGTTTTAGGTTGTTGCCGCTTCATCTACCCACGAATCAATACATTTTTTCTTTTTCTTTTTGGTAGGCAACAACAACATGGATGGGGAATGGATAAGAACTTGGTTATTGCAGTCAGGTACTTTTTTTACTCCATGTTATTGGATGAACACTGAATCCTGTTGGAGGGCTTAAAATGTGATACATATGGTTCTTTTAACAGTTCTTTTAATATTGTTTCAAACCAGATTCTACCAATCTGAACCTTACAAAAAATAAAAATAAAAAATCCTGCTAGTCTTTGGTATTTGCCTTTATTTTCAATCAGATTAGGGAGCTCGTTTATTTTCAATCAGATTTAAAGGGAGGATGAGTTACCACCATTTTCTATATGGTTAAAAACTAACATAGAAGTCTTGGTCCTCGAAAGAAGTTTTAGGAATGAGATAACAACATTAACAGAAATCCGCCATCGCAACATTGTGAAGCTTTATGGCTTCTGTTCCCATGCAAGGTGCTCATTTCCAGTGTAAGAGTACATGGAAAGGGGAAGCTTGGCAAGCATCCTAAGCAACAACGCAGAAGCTGTACAGTTGGACTGGACTCTTAAGGATGAAGGTTATTGAAGGTGTGGCCCATGCTTTATCTTACATGCACCATGATTACACCCCGCCGATTGTCCATCGAATTGTCCATTGAGACCTATCAAGCAACAACATTCTGTTGAATTCAGAACTTGAGGAGTGTCTCTAACTTTAGAACTAACTGCATTATTGCTTAGACCTAATTCCTCCAATTGGACTACACTCGCAGGCACTTACGGATTCATTGCTTCAGGTTAGTTGCTAAGTACGTTCTCCACACTTTATTAGTTTTCTTAATTAATGGTTTTTATTTTTCTTAAGCTTTTCATCTCAATTATTTTCTCATTTTGGTGCAACTTTAGGAGTTCATTCTCTTTGCTTTTCAGGAGCTAAATTGTTTGATGATACTCCAGTTTCAGTCACAAATTGTTTAATACTGCATATTTTTTCAGGTCAATGGCAATTCAATATTTATGACTGATAACTTTGAGGAATTTATGGCAAAAAGCCAAGTAAACGACCCAAATCTTGGGATTGCATTTATCACTTTATCAAATGTGTTTGTATAAAACTAATGCAATGTCTCTCAATGTTCAAGACTATCATGCTAGCATTCACGATGCAACATCAATGGACACACAAGTTATAGGCCTATCATCTTTTCCATTTCTCTTTTGTTTTAATTGTGTTTTGTTTCATTTGTATGTTTGTACAAAATGTCGAGAATAAAAGTATCTCCTGCATTTGTATTTTAATTGATGGGATATGATTATGATGATCATTTGTTTAGTTTTTAGTGCAGATGATATTCTTTACATTACCTTATTTCATCTATAGCTGACCCAATTTTGGCTATTTACTAAATATATAGATTGCTATTCAGGCCAAGCTGAGCATCCAAACACCCAAAATGATATTGAGTTCAGTTTTCATATTCAGCCAAATCTTTTGAATTTTGTGAATGAGATTCTTATTAAACAATCATGTGAATTTTCTTCTGGATGAATATCAGGTGTGACAGATTAAAATAAAAAAATAAAAATAAATAAAAAATCCAGTGCTTTATACTTTTAATTGCAATTTTGCGACGGGTTCTCTTCGTCGTTTAATATTTGTGACGCGCTAAACAGTAATACATTGTTAATTTGGCTTTGCGACGGATCTGGTCCGTCGCAAATTCACGATTTTGGCAGTGACCTCCGGTTATTTGATACACAGGCCCTCAGAATTGCACACGTGGCATATATTAACCCAAATAAAACTTAATAGATTTTTTTCCACTGTCGCTATATCAAATTTACTTCTCTTAACAATCCTATCCTCTTATTCGCAGACTTGGACTCTTGTTCGTGGATCAAGGACTGTTAGATAGTTTTCATTTTTCCACCGTCTAAAAAATATCCACCAATTCAATTGTTAGATAATTAGATAAGCTTGATTTTTAATTCATGATACATTTACACTGGTTACCATACTTTGGACCGTTTAATTTTAGTTGTTGTATGGTATATGTAAAATAATGTCCGTAACTTCTAAGTGCCTACGTACCATGCATCATACTCTGTTAGAGTATCAAAAGAAGCCGATTTCCCTGCAACTAGTCCACCGTTATTAGGGGTATCAATGGGCCGGGCTCGAGCCAGAAAAATCAGAATTTTGATTAAGATTCACTCAAATACCCGGCCCGGAACAGTTTAAAATCTGGGCAGAGACTTACCCCTGCCCAGCCCATTGCCAGCCCTAACCATAATGTATACTTTATATATATTCCATTCCTATATTTCTCACGGATCTAAAAATGCAGCAACTTAAACACTCAAATAGATCATAACACAAGAAATAGCAGGGTTTGGGGGCCAGCAGTGAAAATCTTGAGGATAGCAGAAGTTTTGGACCAATCTGATTTTTGTCTTTTGTTTTATTTTTATTTTCTCCCTTCTTCCAATTCATGGCGACCTCATGAATGGGTTATAACGCAGGCCGTAGAAAGGTTTCAACAATGAGCGTCATCAGTCTCGTTGTTTCTGCAGTGTGGTCTACTTAAGATTTAGACTTGGGATCATGCCCTAAATTTGGACGAATGGACATATATGGACTGCATAGATATAACGCATTCATGACGATGGTCCCCACAAAGCTTAGGGTTAAGTCCGATTCTCATAGGGTTTGGGTACTACAAGGAATGAGAAATTTCGAGCTACACCAATTGTACCACAAGTTACTGTTCACCCAGAAGATAACTTCTAACCTATTAAATGGCACATCCACTCTTCAAATTGGTTGGCCCCACCATGAGGATCACATTATGTAAAAATAAGTCCCATTTTCTCATCACATGGGCAAGAGAAAGTAGATAATTTCTGGCCATTAGTAAATAGCAAAATAAAAGTGGTCTCCTTGATGGGGCATAAGGTAAGTTTTGATCAAGGTGATCCTTATGATGGGGCTAACATATCATATATGTTGGATGTTTCATGAACATGAAAGGTTAGAAATTATTTTAATCCAACTGGTCGGACTCAAAACCTTCTCCCATGAAACACTCTAGGCTCTGCCTGAGGATTGCCTGCAGTGCCTCTCCTATGAATCGAAGCTGCTTGGGTACTACCCCGCTCAGTCCCTTAGCTGGTAAGGTTAAGGTGTTCTGAGGGCGACAGTGATGTATGGTTTTCATCCACACCGTTCATCTATTTCTTCATATCAATTTAGGGTACAATCCCAAAAATCAGGCAGTTCCAATGCTCGTGTGGACCACAGTAGGGATTAAACACCTACCGTTGAAAACTTTTGAAGGGCCACAAAAGTATTGAATAAGCTGATATTTGTGTTATCCCTTCATTCATGTCTATGTGAGCTTATATGAATAGGTTGGATGGCAATTAACCATTACAGTGGGCCTTAGGAAGGTTTCAATGGTAGGTGCCATTATCATTGCCACTTCCTGCAGTGTACTTGAACCTTGGATCTGCTTCATTTTCAGGCTTGTACAACTGGAGCCCACCTTTGACGTGAACCATTCATCATGTGGGCCCCGCCTTTGATGTGGGTTGTCCATTATGCGGGCCCGGCATGGATGTGGGCCACTCATCGTTAGGGTCAACCTTTGATGTGGACTGTCCATCATGTGGGGCCCCCCTTGATGTGGGTCATCTATCTTGTCAAGGCCATTCGACCGTCCATCATATGGGCTCCACCTTCAATGTGGATTGTCCATCATGTGGGCCCATCCATCATTATGGCCCACCTCAATGTGGGCCATTCATCATGCAGGGCCTACCTCAATGTCCACTGCCTATCATGCAGAGCCCACCATTGATGTGGACCATCCATCATGTAGGCTCACCTTTGAAGTAGGTTGTCCATTATACCGGTCCGCTTTGGATGTGGTTTATTTATCGTTAGGGATTGACCTTAATGTGGACCATCCATTATGAGGTACCACATTAATACATGGTCATCTATCATGTGGGGCCCATCTTTGATGTGGTCTGTCCATCGTGTGGGCCTCACCTTTGACAGGGACAGCGGACCTCCCTTGATAACGACCGTGGTTGAGTGAGAAAAGTATAAAAGTTAAAAAAGAAAAAGAAAAAAGAAACTGAAAATATAACTTAATGATTTAAAATAAGTTAAAAAGTAACTTATTTGGTTGTATCCAAATAGGCCATTAATGACTGGATTACTAAGCCATGGGCCCACATGCTTTGCAAAAAATCCCATTACTTGGATGGCCATAATCATTTAATTTTAGCTGTTGAATTTTGACAACCAAACTGTACATGTAGTGTATCACACAAGTACACATAGTGCTTCGATCCAAAAATCAAATAGGTCCGCCAATTAAATGGCAAACCCCTAAGTTTTAGGCTAGGGCACATGTATTAATGGAGTGCCTAATGATTGGCATGGATCTTTCATATGCATATATTCCCTGAGGCCGTCAACAGGTTGGGTTAATTCCACAGTACCTAAACTCCGTTTAATCGGGTTGGGTCCTTTCAAGTCTTATGTCTAATTATTGAAAACCCGGACTCAAATTCTGTAGGGTCTAATCAGTTTTAATAGTAAAGTTACATGTATTTTTAGGGGCCAACTCTCACTAGCTAGATTACTATGTAACTGGCTCTACATCCTTGTCGCATCTCATTAGATTGTAATTAGAGGTGGGCACTGAGTCGAGTCGGATCGGATTGGGTCCAACTCGACTCGGTCCGAATTTTCAAGTAACTGACCTGAACTCGATTCGATCCAGGACTGAGTTTGGGTCAGCTGACTCGATCTGATCCGATGCACAGCTGGCCTGACCCTAACCGAGTCCGACTCAGTCAGGGAAACGAATCGGATTGGGTTGGGTATGGTTCGGATTGGGTTAACGGTGAAAATCATTATCCTCGCTGCTATTTTCGGTGTGGTCCATTTGAGCTTTAATATGATTCATTTTTTTTTTTCTAATGCTCTAAAATAATCGCAAAAAATGGATAAATAGTATGGATATAATAAATACATCATTGTGGGGCCCATGTAACTTTGATCTCATTTGAGCTGTTCATACAACTCAGAGCTCGAGGCGCGTCTGCGCTCGTCTTCACACGACACGTATCTGCTTGGCGGTCTTAGCAGTCTGGCTTGAGTCCAGGACTTCATGAGTCTAACTCAATTTGCTTTTTCATGACCCATTTACCCACCCTTTTCAAATTCTCTCTCCTAATCTATATGCTCTACTTGGTTATTTTTTATTTTTTATTTTATCAGTGTGATGACAGTGCTCATCTGGAATGGCTATCCACTTTCATGGAGGACTCTTTCTCTGAAAATGTAGGCATTGCTGATGCCCTTAGCAACAACAACTACTCCATTAAAGACACTCAGTTCCATATCTCAAGCCTAGTTTTTGTTCTCGAAAGCAGCTCATGTTCGGGAAAATCCTTGCCGCATGGCCCCAATACATTCATCCAGCACCGTGCTAGGAGCAAGCGCCCACGTCCTGCATCCTTCTCTCCCCGCCCACTCTCCCTCATTTCCTCCACCTCCTCAAAGACCTCTGACCCTTCTATGTAGTCCCCTGTCTCCCCACTACTATCCTAATCTGATTATTTCGCAGAATCCGAACCCCCCAAGAAGTTAAGCAAGAAGAAAAAGCTGCATCAGCAGCATGCGGATCAGGCAACGTCCCAGTCCATTGTTGTTCGGAAAGGAATGCATTTTTATTGTTTCATGCTTTGTGCAACTAAGGAATGCGTTGTTAGTGTTTCATGCTCTGTGCAGCTTAGGAATACATTTTTATATGAAAGTTTCTATTGCCGACTCCGGATCGGGTCGGATCGGATCCATTCAGATCGGATCGGTCCGAATTGACCATGATCCGAAAAACTATCGGATCTGAATGACCCTACTCGATCTGCACCGATCCAGGCCGTTGGTTTGGTTCGGATCGGGTCAGATCTGGTCGGATCCACCGGATCGGGTCAGACATGCCTAGCTCTGATTATAATACGTTTTTACCGTTTTCAGAACATGGCATGTTTATTTGGCAGAACATAGTTAAACTTGAATTGAATTAAGAATATGATTAAAATTGGGTGGGCTCATTGTGATGTTTATGTGAAATCCACCCCGACCATTGGGTGAGTCAACCCATGTGAGGCCCAATGTGAAAAAAACCAGCCTCATCCACAATTCAGGTGAACAACACAATTAGAAATAGTGTATAAGGCATCACTTACCCCACTAAATTGTTTCCCTTGGTGTGGTTTATCTAAATTATGGATGGGACCTGAATTTTGGGTGTTGGGTCTAGATTTTGATGTGGCATCTAATGGTTGGAGTGGATTTATATAACCATCATGGTGGGCCCTGAAAAAGAAAAGGATTGACATCTCTCACAATTTTATTGGTGTGGGATTAATTCACTAGTCAACTTATTTTCTTCCCTTAGCCTTAGGTGAATGATGAGTGGGTGTCGCATAAAATTCCATTATTTTATAAATAAGAAATTTTACAAAATACTACCTCAATTATGTATTACTTACATCTGTTTTTTTTTTTTTTTTTTTTTTTTTTAAAATTTTTTTATTTTAATTAAAATTTTTTTATTAGTTTTTTAACAAGCCACCCTATTAAAAGGTAAGTTGGGTCTGTCGTGCCTAGAAATCAGACCATTCAAATGGAAACGTCAAGGGAAACAATATCAAGGGCGAGTATTGTCCTGTACCTGTTGGTCTACTTGAATCATAAATAATGCTGAATTTTAAGCCCTTTACCTAAAATGGAGTGACAAACCTGGTGGTAAGGGTGGATTTCACAGCCCACCCAAACCGCCCAGCCAACCCCAACTTCCTTTGTCAAAGCTATTGAAAGCCTTTCTGAAAAGGATGCGGAGTGCGTCCTACCTCTCCCGGCTCTAGACACGAACAGGCAGATGGGGGTGATGTATCTGTGTATCCACGCTGTCCATCCCTTTTCTCATATCATTTTAAGGTGCGTGCCCAAAAATGAGTAAGATCCAACCCTCAAGTGGACCACACAACAGATAGCTTTTGCATTTAATGCAACCCAATCTTACTATTTAGTGTGGCTCATTTGAGCGTTGGATTTGTCTATTTTTTCGAAAAGTGACCACATAGATAAACATATACATCATGGTGACCCCATCCTCCTAATTGTGGCTAAAGCCCTCCTAATTGTGGCTAAAGACCAGCGGGATAGGAGACAATGTGTGTAACAGGAATTTAAAGCGGGGTAGGGGGCAATGTGTGTAACAGGAATCCCGTCTTTCACAAGGGTTTATTCCACACCGCCCCCATCCATTTTTCAGAGGAATTTTAGATGAAATAAAACGGGCCTGTTTGTTAACACTTAATTTTTTCACATAAATGCGGAATTTAAAAAGCGTTCCATGTTTAGTAGGGTTTGTTAACGCGAAACAAGGAAATCTCTCCCTCATTTTATGCCAAATTATTTCCGCGACTAGGGTCTAGCCTAATGGTGAATCAAGAATGCGATCCGTGATTATTATTATTTTTTAAATCCAAAATTGCCCTTCGCGACATAGATTTTCTCCTTCACATAATACACAATACAAGTTTTAACATGTGACAGTTAGCTGGGCCCACCATGATTTATGCGTAAGATCCACACTGTACATCAACTTTTTTATATCATTTTAAAGGATGATTCGAAAAATGATGCACATCCAAAGCTCAAGTCGACCACACCACATAAAGTAGTGAGACTGGAACGACTACCGTTAAAACCTTCTTGATTTCCCCGGGTCGACAATGATGTTTACGTGCCATCAATACTGTTTATAACGTCATTACCGGTGAGATGAACTCAAACCATAAATAGTAGCCTGGTTGAAAACTTCCGTTGCCCCACGAATATTTCAATTATGGACGTCCAATCCTCACATTTTCGGCCCATTTGAGTATTGGATCCTGCTCATTTTTGGCCCCATGACGTAAAATGATCTCACAAAACAGATGGATGGGGTGGATTTCACACAAACATCACAGTGAGCCCCACCTAGATTTCCAGTGCTGGACTTCATGTAGAAGGCCGCTTTCCCATGAAATTTGCCTCCCATATGGGTACACGGTTTGGCCAGTGATGTTGTCGTTAGCAAGGTGGCTAGTGGTTGGTGCTATGTGGGCCCGCTGTGATGTATGTATTTCATCTACGCGTCCATCCATTTTTCGTATCAGCTAACATTTTGGTGTTTTCACTTCATACCATTGGGAATGACCTTTTAGACGGTTTGGATAGCATATTAAACATCAAGTGGAGCTCATAAAGGTTTCAATGGTAGGAATTTCTTTCCCCAATTTTCCCTCTTGTGTGACCCACTTGAGTTTTGTATCCACTTCATTGTTGGTCGAACGTCCTAAAATGAGCTCGCAAAACAGATGGATGGAATGGATTTCTCACATACATTGCAGTGGGCCCCACCCAACATTCTTGTACAAGAATTTCCTGCCAAAGGCTTTCGCCGATATCTGCGGAGATTTTTCCCATTGTAAATCTCACATTTCACCCACTAGCTTTTCTGAATGCTCTCAAACTTTACTTTCCAAGACTAAACCATTGCTTTTTTTCTGGACGAAAATACCATTGCAATATAAACCCATTTTCTGTAATCTTTCTCCTCTCCTATTATGCAAAAACCCATTTTCTGTAAAAAACCCATTTTCTGGAATCTTCTCTCCTCTTCATATAGCAATACCCCTCTACTTAAAACCCATTTTCTGGAATCTTCTATCCTCTTCATACAACAATACCTAAGGCAGTTTTTGTTATTCTTCAATCAATTTCATACAATAAAAGTACAATTACACATCAAATATTGTTTTTCCATCATCGCTAACTTTCATTTGTCTTTCTAAATCAATGCATTCTCTTTTCTTTGATTGGTTTGCAGTTCCGCACTACAAGTCGGTAATATTCTAGGGACCCTTTTCTTTTTAGCAATTTAACTATTTTTCAGCAAGTTGGTAACTATTTTTACTGATGAAAAAAATACTCACTCATATGCGTGGTACATGCAGGCCGTGTATCAGATGGATCTCGATAGTTCTTTGAGAGTTGTGTTGATGCAGAAATTCGATTAACCCTCATTGGACCTTCGAGTACCTGCACACAAAAATGAGAAAGGAGACCCTAGCAATAGCAGGAGGACCCTCTTATGCATAAGTCAGAATCAAGCAATCTGGGTCCAGTAGTGTTGAGGGTTTACTGGTGCTTACCTCTACTGTAGATGGGACCTCTATTTATAGGGTAATAGTCGATTACGTGGAGAGAAATGCTCCCTAAATAGTAGGTGTGGATGGAAACCGTTTCTCAACCATTTAACAAGATCATCGACGATGATAAGATCAAGTGGTTGAGCTCTGAAGACACATGTGGTCGGAGGCCGAGGTCGAGCATCCGAGCTGACCTCCGGAATCAATCCTATGGCTGTTCTGACAACGATTTTCTTGGACTGGGCACTCTGTAGGTTATGTTGGTTATTTTTTCAATATAATTCAATCTGCTATTGATGAGGGTTAAATATTACATATTAGACCCCAGTTATTACCTGATCTTACATATACGATAATGCTTAATGTCATATCTTAATCGTGTTTTTGTTACAGGGAGTAATCAGGAGCGTTGACTGAAGAAGAGTACTAAAAGCGTGGATTTGACGCTCCAAAGTCACCAGAGCAAGGGACGGACTCCAGAGGACCAAGGTTGAATAATTTACATGCCAGGGATCCGAGGAAATCAAGCCGTTCACATTGAAAAGGCCCGAAAATGGTCCAGAATGCAAGATTACATCGTTCCCGCCATCCGATTGACATGAGACTTCATATATGGGATGGGGGCCTTAAATAAACCGTACATATAAAATTTCACCCATTGAATATCTCGGGAATTGGTCCAAAGGCCAGATCAGCCCCTTAATTCATTAAGTGGGGCCCGCTGGATATCTGGATACAAATCGATTTTTGTCCCTACGGTTGAAATAATATGAGAAAAAGGATGGACGGTGTAGATTTCGTACAAACATTACATTGGGCCCGTATGTACAACGTGTGTATATGGTGTACACACGTACTCGAGCCGCACCGGATGGAACCGCACGGTCAAAGTCAGTTCGACCGACTAAAATTTCAAAAACGGCAATTGCCGTTACAGCGTTAACGCTGTCCGATCACTAATTCGAGTTGTGGGCCCCACATATTGCCCAAATGGACAATCCAAACCGTCTAGTCGTTCCCTGGGACGGCCAAAATCTACACCTAGGTGGCCGAATTTCAATAGAAAGCAAATAAGAAAGTTGAACCGTTCAAAAGCGGAATGGACGGCAGAAGCGATAAACCGATGGGACTCCTCAACAAAAGATAAAAAGCACCCATCTTCGACTGAAGTTTCCTCCTCCATCCAATGGACGGAGTGGATTTCCAAAAATAAAGGAGTGGGCCCACCAGCGGCACAGCGGAAAGATCCGTGATCCCTGTTTTAGCGCCAGACGCTGGCCATCTTTCCCGTCTGTTTACGATCTTGATCTTGATCGGATGGAAGATCTGATCCGTCCAGTATGTGGAGCACTCAAAAACGTCCCAAGGGACGTTGATCTTTTCGAGGAGCTGCAAGGAAGAGTGGAGTGGTGAAGCTCCGAATTTCACTACATAACGGTTATACATGCACTGACTCCAGCTGTTGCTGCAACAGCTGCACCGACCGACTTCTCCACTGCCCTAGCAGTCTATAAAGAGAAAAATAGCTGGGAGCAGATCCAAGGAGCTTGGGGAGAGAGCCAGAAAGGGAGCAGGCTAGAAGTAAGAAGAAAAAGAAGAAAGAAGGGAGAGAATGAAGTTGTTCTTTTATCAATCTTAACTTTCTTTCCCTCTATTTGAGTTTATGGATTGCTAAGTTTTTAGCTAGGGCTGAGATGAAGCCCTTAATTTGAATGATTCTTGTTTGTTGATTTCATCCGAATTTAATTGATTTGTTTCTTCCTCTAGTGTACTTAATTGAAATTTCCGTACTTCTCCAGTCTACGAGCTTGACCATAGTCTAGATGTGGATGTGGTTTGGGATCTTATCATAGGTGCTTGTATCTGACCATGAACATGTCTCCTATAGGGGAAGAAACAGGAATCTACATCTCTCCATGCCTGACCATGGATGGAAAGATGTGATCCATATGCTTTAAGGAATTATACATTCTATGTACCCGACCAAGGACATAGAGTGCGCTTTGTTTATTTTGATATCAATCTGAATTAGGGTGATCAACAGGTAAAACAAGGGTTAGGATAATTAGGGGTGGATTCGAAAGTCCTAGTCTTCTCCTTGATTGAATTTTCCTCATTGTTCTCAGTTATTTCTCGTCGATTTGTGTTAGTAGTTCGCTCAACTATTTGTTGGATTAGTTAAGAAGAATCGTAAATTTGAATTGTGACGACCAGTCCTCGTGGGAATGATCTCGTAATACGTATCGTATCTACATCTGATTCGTATACTTGCGAGTTTAAAATCATTTAAATCAGATTGGTTTAAATAAAACATCAAGTTTTTGGCGCCGTTGCCGAGGACTGTTTCGGTATAATTGGATTTAGGATTCTCTCTTATCATAATTCATAGCTTAGGATTTTACTGACTTAGAGTTCTTTTCTTTATTTTAGAAAATAACCTATTTCCTGTTTTGTAGGGTCCTGAAATAAACTTCTAATTTGGTAATCCCTTTCTAAATTCTTTACTTCTTCTAATTTCTATTTGTAGAATTAGGGTTTTATTTTTTAGAAATTTTCTAGTTTCTAATTTTAGATTTAGATTCTTCTTTCAAGTGACTTTCTATTTTCTAGTTTTAGAAATTCTTCCTTTTTTAGAAACTAACTTAGCCTCTTATTTCTAAGATTAGAAACTTTCTTTTAGAAATTAACCGTTGCTTAGGATTTTTCTATCCTTATTTTAGGAAACTTAATTGTTTTTGTTTTATTTACAGGAATTGAGGAAGGAAGCTACTAAGTGAAGGAGGAGCTTCTTAAATCTTCTGACATCAATCATCTCCTTTTCCGGGTTCTTTCTTCCTATTCTTGTTTACATAGTTTTAACTTGTTTTAGAATCTCATAGTTTCTAGTTCTAGTTTTATTTCTCTTAGGTTGCTTCTTAGTTTAGTTTTCTTTCTTACATTGCAATAACATAGTTTATGCTAGGACGTAGATCTCTGAATATAGAACTAGCACCTTTTGATCCTGAAATAGAAAGAACTTTTCGTAGAAGATTTAGAAACATCCTGTTTGAAATGGCGGATGAGAATGGAACTAAAGCTCTTAGAGATTATTCAGCTCCTGTCCAATTCAATGCGCCTTCATGCATAATGTTGCCCGCCACCACGGCAACACACTTTGAACTTAAACCTGGGGTCATACAATTGTTGCCCTCCTTCTACGGTTTAGATAAGGAGGATCCCTATCATCATGTGAAAGAGTTCTTAGACATCTGTTCTACCTTTAGGTTTCAAAACTTTTCAGATGATTCGATCCGTTTGCACCTTTTTCCTTTTTCTTTGAAAGATAAGGCAAAAGCATGGTTGAATTCTCTAGGAGTTGGGTCTATCATTACATGGGACCAATTGTCTAAGAAGTTCTTAAACAAGTTCTTCCCGGTTCACAAAACTAATGCTCTCCGTAGAGAAATCACTAATTTCACACAAAAAGAGGGAGAGCACTTTCATGAATGTTGGAAAAGATGGAAGGATTTGCTTCTTAAATGTCCACACCATGGTTTTGAGAAGTGGCAACAGGTTCAATACTTCTATGACGGTCTGACACTCCAAAACCGTCGCATGGTTGATGCCACAAGTGGAGGGTCATTCATGACCAAAAGTGATGTCGAAGCTTGGGATTTATTTGAAACCTTATGTGAAAACTCCCAACAATGGGACTATTCAAATAGAGGTGACAGAAGTCCCCAACCACAGAAGAAAGGTGGAATATATGAGGTAGGAGTCACGCCAGATCTTTATACTAAGATTGATAGCCTGACAAAGAAAGTGGATGCTTTGATGATGAATAATGGACCTCCACAAACAACGCAAATCGAGTCATGTGCTATATGTTCCAGTCATGCCCATCCTACGCAGTCTTGTCCATCTGGTGCAGCATTCCCAGAATTTCTCTCTGAACAAGTGAACGCTATGAACACCTTTAGGAGACCTGGGAATGATCCTTACTCAGACACGTACAACCCAGGGTGGGCTAGGCATCCAAATTTTTCTTGGGCAAAAGGACCACAATAAGGAGGACCATCTGAAAATCCTCCAATGCAACCTTACCCCCAAGCTGGTAGTTAACAACCTCAGCAGTTTCCGCAGTATCAACAAGTACCTCCACAATCTAGGAAACCATCTCTTGAGGATACACTCAATCTTTTTATGCAGAGTTCTCTTCAATTTCAGAAAGACACCCAACAAGTTTTACTAGCTAACCAGCAAGGCGTACATGCAAATGCGCAATCCATCGCCAAGCTGGAAGTACAGTTGGGTCAACTTGCTGCCACATTGAGTGAGAGAGAGAAGGGCAAGTTCCCTAGTCAATCTGTGGCAAATCCAAAAGGACAGTATGAGATAGGCTCTAATTCAAACCAAGAACAATATCATGAGCAAGCCAAATCAATCATTACCCTTAGGTCCAGAAAACAGATGCCTAGGGAAAAATCAAATTCCAAATCAGAAGATCAAAATGAAGCGGAGAGAGAAACCAGTGCATCCAAAGTCCAACAACAATTTGACTCTCCAGGAGCCACTCATGTGCCATCCTATGTGCCTAAAGCACCTTTCCTCAACGTCTGACACTAGTTAAGAAAGGAAACAACTTTAATGAAATATTGGACATGTTTAAGAAGGTGCAACTCAACATTCCATTGCTTGATGCTATCCAGCAGGTCCCTGCTTACGCTAAGTTTCTCAAAGAATTATGCACTCAAAAGCGTAAGCAGCATGTTCACAAGAAGGTTTTCCTTGCAAAGCAACTCAGCTCCATGATTCAAAATAACACACCTCCTAAATATAGGGATCCAGGAGCTCCTACCATCTCTTACATCATAGGAGATCATAAGATTGAGAAGGCATTGCTTGATTTAGGGGCGAGCGTCAATTTGTTACCATATTCTGTGTATGAGCAGCTAGGACTTGGTGAGCTGAAATCAACCAAAATAACACTCCAACTAGCTGATAGATCTGTCAAGGTGCCCCGTGGTGTTATTGAGGATGTGCTAATCCAGGTTGACAAGTTTTATTTTCCAGTGGACTTCATCGTTCTAGATACTCAGCCTGTCCAGAATCCTACAAGTCAAATCCCGGTTATCTTAGGACGTCCATTCTTGGCCACATCCAATGCTATCATAAATTGCAGGAACGGGATTATGAAGTTGTCTTTTGGCAACATGAAGATTAAACTCAATGTTTTCAATGCTGGACAACAACCGTCAGACTCGGATGATATATTTGAAGTGAACATGATTGAGAGTCTAGTACATGATTCTTTCCTTAAATCTTCTGAAGACGCTCTTGAGACTTGTTTAACGCATTTTGGCATGGATTTTGACATAGAAAATTCCGTCCAAGAGGTCAATGCATTGCTTGACTCTAATCTTGAAATGGATACAACAAAATGGAAAGCTAAAGTGGAACTTCTTCCACCATCTGAGTCTAAACCGGTCCCGTCTATTGAGAAACCACCCGAACTTGACCTTAAACAATTACCTGAAACTCTCAAGTATGCATTTTTAGGCCCTTCTGAAACCCTGCCTGTCATCATCGCTTCTAACCTTGATAAGGAACAGGAGGGTAAGTTGCTTAATGTTCTCAAAGAACATAAGGTAGCTATTGGGTGGACAATAGCGGACATAAAGGGAATAAGCCCCATTGTGTGTATGCATCGTATTCATCTGGAAGAAAATGCAAAAACGTCACGTGAAATGCAAAGGAGGCTTAACCCTAACATGAAAGAAGTCGTTCGGGCTGAGGTGCTTAAGTTGTTAGATGTTGGTATCATTTACCCCATTTCAGATAGCACTTGGGTCAGCCCAATTCAAGTTGTTCCCAAAAAGTCTGGGATTACGGTGACCAAAAATGACAAAAATGAATTAGTGCCAACTCGTATGACTATGGGTTGGCGAGTTTGCATTGATTACCGTAAACTGAATTTGGTCACAAGGAAGGATCACTTTCCTCTTCCTTTCATAGACCAGATGCTTGAGAGATTGGCAGGGCATAACTACTATTGTTTCCTGGATGGCTATTCCGGGTATAATAAGATTCCCATTGCCCCTGAGGATCAAGAGAAAACCACATTTACATGTCCTTTTGGTACATATGCTTATCGGCGTATGCCATTTGGGTTGTGTAATGCGCCTGCTACTTTTCAACGATGCATGATGAGTATTTTTTCAGACATGGTTGAGCGTTTCCTCGAGATTTTCATGGATGATTTTTCAGTTTTCGGCTCTTCATTTGATGAATGTTTATACCATCTATCTCTTGTCTTGGAAAGATGTGAAAAAACGAACCTGGTATTGAATTGGGAAAAATGTCATTTTATGATTCAAAAAGGGATTGTACTCGGGCATGTTATTTCAAGTAAAGGTATTGAAGTGGATAAAGCCAAGATTGATTTAATTTCCAGTCTTCCTCCACCCAGAACGGTCAAGGAGATTAGATCATTCTTAGGGCATGCAGGATTCTACAGGAGATTCATTAAGGATTTTAGTAAAATCTCTCGACCCTTGTGCAATTTACTAGCTAAAGATGTTGCTTTTGTCCTTAATGGTGAGTGTCGGCAAGCTTTTGATAAGTTAAAGCATTTATTGACTTCTGCTCCGATCATCCAACCACCTGATTGGTGTTTACCTTTTGAGCTTATGTGTGATGCCTCGGATTATGCCGTTGGAGCTGTCCTAGGACAAAGATTGAACAAAATGCCTCATGTCATTTATTATACTAGTAGGACTCTAAATGATGCACAGCTTAACTACTCTACCACTGAAAAAGAATTGTTGGCAGTGGTATTTGCTCTAGACAAATTCAGGTCGTATCTCATAGGGTCAAAGGTTATAGTGTTCTCAGATCATGCAGCATTGAAATATCTTCTTTCTAAAAAGGACGCTAAACCTCGATTGATTCGATGGATTCTCTTGCTACAAGAATTCGATATTGAAATTCGAGATAAAAAGGGTTCCGAAAATGTGGTAGCCGACCATTTGTCTAGACTTGTCTTAGAGTCCACAGTGGATCCTTTGCCAATGAACGAGTCTTTCCCTGATGAACAACTTCTAGCTATTTCTCATTTACCTTGGTATGCGGATATTGTAAACTATCTTGTTACAGGTCAACTTCCTTCTTATTGGACTAAATAGGATAAATCCAAATTTCTTGCTGAGGTTAAACATTTCTTTTGGGACGATCCATACTTATTCAAAATTTGTCCTGATCAAATTATTAGGAGATGTGTGCCTGAGAATGAGTTTCATAGTATAATCTCCTTTTGTCATGACCATGCATGTGGTGGTCATTTTGGTTCAAAGAAAACAGCTACGAAAGTCTTACAGAGTGGATTTTACTGGCCTACACTGTTTCGAGACACCCATGCCTTTTGTTCTACATGTGATAGATGCAAACGTATGGGGAATATTTCTCACAGGAACATGATGCCACTTACCAATATTCTCATTGTCGAACTATTTGATGTTTGGGGTATTGACTTCATGGGCCCATTTCCCCCGTCATTCGGTTATATGTACATCCTTGTGGCCGTCGACTATGTTTCTAAGTGGGTGGAAGCAGTGCCGTGTAAAACGAATGACCACAAAGTTGTGGTCCGTTTCTTGAAAGAAAATATCTTTTCTCGTTTTGGCACTCCTCGAGCAATTATAAGTGATGGGGGTAGTCATTTTTGCAATAAACCGTTTGAATCTTTAATGAAGAAATACTCCATCACCCATAAAGTCGCAACGCCATACCATCCACAAACAAGCGGTCAAGTCGAGGTTTCAAATCGGGAAATTAAACAAATTTTGGAGAAAACAGTTCGCCCTGATCGGAAGGATTGGTCACAACGCTTGAATAATGCTCTTTGGGCATATCGTACGGCTTTCAAAACTCCGATTGGAATGTTTCCCTATAGGCTTATTTTTGGGAAAGCCTGTCACTTACCTGTGGAACTAGAACATCATGCTTATTGGGCCATTAAAACCTTTAATTTTGACTTAAACAAGGCCGGAGCGCACCGTAAACTTCAACTCAATGAGTTAGAAGAAATTCGAAACGAGGCGTATGAGAATGCAAAAATTTATAAAGAACGGACAAAAGTTTTTCATGATAAATCAATTCTTCGCAAGACATTTGAACCGGACCAGAAAGTATTGTTGTATAATTCCCGGTTACGCCTCTTTCCTGGAAAATTACGTTCGCGATGGTATGGTCCCTATCAGGTACTAAAAGTATTTCCTCATGGAGCAGTTGAGATTAGAAATCTAAAGGACGAAAATATTTTCAAAGTAAATGGTCAACGGCTGAAACCGTATTTAGACAATTTGGTTGACCACGATGTTGAGGAAATTCATTTGGAAGACCCAAGTTATCAAGATTGATTAATTCATGGTCTTGCCTGTCTGGCTGAAGACGTTAAACTTAGCGCTCCTGGGAGGCAACCCAGCTTTTCATTCCATTTCATTTTCCTAGTTAGTTAGTTCAATGTTTGTGGGTAACATTGCTGCAAACCCTCACGAGACTACAACTCGTCCTCTAGGGGCAACCTAGGGGTTTAAAGGCTTGTTGCATACACTAAATGCAATCGAGAGCACCTGCGAAAGTGGTATAGGTAGGATCTTCTTTTTGTATTTTTATTTTGTTATTTTGCTTTTGTGGATTCCTCTCTTGTGCTAACTCGCTTTTACATTGATATTTTTGGAAAGCCTCTTGATTCTTCATCCAGGTACAGTCTTTCCATCACTCCTCTTTTATTTTCGTTGTCCCATGTGCATTGCATGCTTATTTCTTTTACATTGAGGACAATGTAGATTTTAGGTTGGGGGTGGGCGATTATGTTACCTAATCAGTATTTTCTTGGTCTTGAGCACAAATTGTGAAAATTTTTAAATTTTTCTGGAATTTCTTGTGCATTTGAAGTGATTTTGAAGGATAGTTGTGATTTGAGAATTACAAAGTACGTGATGTTGGTAATTTATGACTCCTGGATTCAGTTTCTGTTAGTTTTCACAGTTAAGTTAGAATTGTTAATCCATGATTGGAAGTTGTAAACATTGATTGAGTCATGATTTCACATATTACATCTCGCTTACACATTAAGGTTCTGGTTCGATAACTGAATGATTAACTTAGTAATCACTAAGCGTGAAAGGAACCAGCCTGAAGAACAAAATTTAACATCAATCTATAAAGAAGAATTGAAAGGGTAAGTCGAATAATCTTTACCATAGGTTTGCTCCCTATAGGTGTAGATTCGATTCCCCATGGTTGACATGTGAAAATAAAAAAGTTAGGCGACAAGTGTTCACCATAGGTTTGCTCCCTATAGGTGAGGATTTGATTCTCCTCCTTGGCGTGTTATTCATAAAAAAATCAAGGGCTGATAGAATGAAAAGTTAACCTGTCAGGAAAGTGTGGGTTCAGTTGTCATGTATTCCGTTGTTAATTACCAATGATATCATGAAATTGACGATTAGATCTCTTAATGATTGTAAGCCGAGATTGCACTATACACTCATGGAACTCGATGTTTAGAAATGGTCTAATTAATGGATTAATATTTTGAACTTGATTATGAAGTTTACTGTAAGCTTGATTCCAGGAGAAAAATTTCACTCACCATTCATGAATCTTAGAATTCTCACATCTCGACTATTTGATCACAAGTCACTTGGGTTTACAGGAATTGTCTTTTATTTTTGAAATTATTTTGCGCATGTTTTGCTCGGGACTAGCAAAATGCTGGTTGGGGGTTGTGATGAGGGTCAAATATTGCACATTAGACCCCAGTTATTACCTGATCTTACATATATGATAATGCTAAATGTCATATCTTAATCGTGTTTTTGTTACAGGGAGTAATCAGGAGCGTTGACTGAAGAAGAGTACTAAAAGCGTGGATTTGACGCTCCAAAGTCACCAGAGCAAGGGACGAACTCCAGAGGACCAAGGTTGAATAATTTACATGCCAGGGATCCGAGGAAATCAAGCCGTTCACATTGAAAAGGCCCGAAAATGGTCCAGAATGCAAGATCACATCGTTCCCGCCATCCGATTGACATGAGACTTCATATATGGGATGGGGGCCTTAAATAAACCGTACATATAAAATTTCACCCATTGAGTATCTCGGGAAGTGGTCCAAAGGCCAGATCAGCCCATTAATTCATTAAGTGGGGCCCGCTGGATATCTGGATACAAATCGATTTTTGTCCCTACGGTTGAAATAATATGAGAAAAAGGATGGACGGTGCAGATTTCACACAAACATTACATTGGGCCCGTATGTACAACGTGTGTATATGGTGTACATAAGTACTCGAGCCGCACCGGATGGAACCGGATGGTCAAAGTCGGTTTGACCGACTAAAATTTTAAAAACGGCAATTGCCGTTACAGCGTTAACACTGTCCGATCACTAATTCGAGTTGTGGGCCCCACCTATTGCCCAAATGGACAATCCAAACCGTCTAGTCGTTCCCTGGGACGACCACAATCTACACCTAGGTCGCCGAATTTCAATAGAAAGCAAATAAGAAAGTTGAGCCGTTCAAAAGCGGAAACGGACGGCAGAAGCGATAAACCGATGGGACTCCTCAACAAACGATAAAAAGCACCCATCTTCGACCGAATTTTCCTCCTCCATCCAATGGACGGAGTGGATTTCCAAAAATAAAGGAGTGGGCCCACCAGCGGCACAGCGGAAAGATCCGTGATCCCTGTTTTAGCGCCGGACGCTGGCCATCTTTCCCGTCTTTTTACGATCTTGATCTTGATCGGATGGAAGATCTGATCCGTCCAGTATGTGGAGCACTCAAAAACGTCCCAAGGGACGTTGATCTTTTCGAGGAGCTGCAAGGAAGAGTGGAGTGGTGAAGCTCCGAATTTCACTACATAACGGTTATACATGCACTGACTCCAGCTGTTGCTGCAACAGCTGCACCGACCGACTTCTCCACCGCCCTACCAGTCTATAAAGAGAAAAATAGCTAGGAGCAGATCCAAGGAGCTTGGGGAGAGAGCCAGAAAGGGAGCAGGCTAGAAGTAAGAAGAAAAAGAAGAAAGAAGGGAGAGAATGAAGTTGTTCTTTTATCAATCTTATCTTTCTTTCCCTCTATTTGAGTTTATGGATTGCTAAGTTTTTAGCTAGGGCTGAGATGAAGCCCTTAATTTGAATGATTCTTGTTTGTTGATTTCATCCGAATTTAATTGATTTGTTTCTTCCTCTAGTGTACTTAATTGAAATTTCCGTACTTCTCCAGTCTACGAGCTTGACCATAGTCTAGATGTGGATGTGGTTTGGGATCTTATCATAGGTGCTTGTATCTGACCATGAACATGTCTCCTATAGGGGAAGAAACAGGAATCTACATCTCTCCATGCCTGACCATGGATGGAAAGATGTGATTCATATGCTTTAAGGAATTATACATTCTATGTACCCGACCAAGGACATAGAGTGCGCTTTGTTTATTTTGATATCAATCTGAATTAGGGTGAATCAACAGGTAAAACAAGGGTTAGGATAATTAGGGGTGGATTCGAAAGTCCTAGTCTTCTCCTTGATTGAATTTTCCTCATTGTTCTCAGTTAGTTCTCAGTTATTTCTCGTTGATTTGTGTTAGTAGTTCGCTCAACTATTTGTTGGATTAGTTAAGAAGAATCGTAAATTTGAATTGTGACGACCAGTCCTCGTGGGAACGATCTCGTAATACGTATCGTATCTACATCTGATTCGTATACTTGCGAGTTTAAAATCATTTAAATCAGATTGGTTTAAATAAAACATCAGCTATCGAGTTCTTGGGCTGCCGCCATATATCTGAGCAACAGAGCTGAATTGGCTCCAAGGATGACCATCCTCTTCATCTTATCGTACATTGTAAGGACTTCCTTGTAAGTTTCGAGCCATGCAGCCCCGTGTACCGGATTACAGCTCGGATGACCTTCAGGAGACCTCAACAGGAGCTCAACAAGAGATCGGATGACCGTGAGAGGGCTCGGAGCTCGTCCCCTTACACAAGAAGCGGAGATACTTCATCTTCTGGCGGACAAGGCCATCGGGAGGGCAAATCTCCTAGTGTTGGATTAATACTACTTTGGCCGTTGAAGAGCTCCTTGGTTATAGTCGGCACTAGCCGACCACGCGACATATACTGATATCCGAGCCGACCTCATCTTTCTGATTAGTTTATTTTTTTCCCTAACAGTAGGCCCCCTACTTCCGAGCTGACTACGTAAGCTCAGGAAGTAAGTCGATGTAGTGAGATCGGATCAATGACATTTTGTGCATGGGAGGTCGAGTCAGTTCGTCATTAATGTGGAAAGGGGCTGTTGGTGTGGAGATCGAGTAAGATTTGCAATGATGGTACGGTACGCTCGAGGAGGCGTGCGCTGGAAAGGCACCTTTTTAGTTCCGACCTATGAGGTGTGGACAGATCGACGTCGGGCACTGGTCAGCCCACGGTGGAGCAGTCGAGCTCGGCTGCCATCGAAGGGGGTGCCCAAGACGCCCCCACCAGCACAAATCCTTCGGTGGTGGACTTGGAACCTTCCCCTTCACAGGAGGTCATTCCTACCACCGAGGCGTAGCCCCCTCGGCCCAAGCTTAAGAGGGCAGTTCGTCTGGTCAGAAGGTGGACGAAGCCCAGGAGGGCCTAGGGTACTACCTGCAGGGTCGAGATCACGGCCTTGATGAAGATTCATTTGGTCATCTTCTTGGGCGAGGTGGCTCTGACCTTTTATAAGGTAGAGCTCTTTCCTTGCATTATACTTGCTTTCACAATTTGATGTTATTTGATGTATTTTTTATTTTCTATTCATCTCGCCCCTGTTATCTTATCTACTCACCGAGTGATGATATGTGTCGGGGTGGAGAGCGAGGTGATAGATGCAAAGCTTCTCACTAAGACCGCCAAGGCCGATAGCTTAAATCTGCCTTGGAGAAATCTGGGGAGGAGCTGACGACTTTGAAGATCCAGGCAGAGGTGGAGGAGGCTAAGAAGGAGGTAGCTCGGGCAAAGGCTGAGTTGGAGGTGATGTGGCCGCACCTGGACAGGACAAAGGCTAAGGTCACCAGGTTGATGGCCGAACTAGCCGAGGTGAAGGTCAGCTCAGCAGCGAAGCTGGCAAAGTCAAGGCATCCATCCCATTGGCTCGAGCAGTAGCGGTGGAGGAATTCAAGGCCTCGAAAGAGCGAGAAGACGAAAAGGAGCTGCTTTACAACTATAGGTATGATAAATGTCTTGAGGACATCAAAGAAAGATACCCCAAGCTCGACTTGAGCACCCTTGAAGACGGTTCTGTCGAGGACCTGAGCTCACAAGGAGCCGAGGACCTCGCCCTAGTAGAAGTCGAAGCCTCGACCTTAGCAGAAGCCGAGCAGCCTCCTCAGGAGGATTAGCCTCTACTAACCCTTTTCCCTGTACTCCTGATGTAGTCTCTTCCTTTAAAAATAAAAATAAAAAAATTAATGAAAGTAGAACTTTTGGTGTGCACATTCTTCGTGCGCTATGTTTTTAAGTTTTAGTAGATTGGGTATCGCATGTTAATTACATTAGTAGATCGGTCATGCTGTCCTGATGGTCGAAGTGTTTGGGAGGAGTTCTTCTCCTTTCTTTATGGAAGCCTTACTCTTGTAGGACACAAGAAGAATTAACTACACTGACTGTTCACAATAGGCCAAATAGCTTGATGAGAGGATTATTTTCCCTTGTAATAAGGGAAAACATCGTGGTAGACCATGTAATAAGGGAAAACATCGTGGTAGACCGTGTTATAAGGGAAAACATCGTGTAGTCCGTGTAATAAGGGAAAACATCGTGGTAGACCGTGTAATAAGGGAAAACATCGTGGTAGACCGTGTAGACTTAAATCTCCCGACCTTAAGGAGTTTTATTGTATATTCTGTCAAGTAGATAAACAAGTCGTTCCGATCTCATGGGTCAATTATTTCCGTTCTAAGACCTGATCGGTCTTCATGAATAGTAGATCTTCAAGTGTTCTGCATTCCATGGGTGCGGTAGAGGTCGCCCATCCATATGTTCAAGTCGATATGTCCTTGATCAGGTCATACCCGTTATCTCATAGGGCCCTTTCCAGTTCGGCCCTAAAGTTCCCGAACCAGGCTCTTGTGTTTTGGAGGGTTCTGCGGAGGACTAGGTCTCCCACTTGGAGCCTTCGTACTTTTATTCAGGAGTTGTAGAATCGGGTGACCCGTTGCTAGCGAGCCGTAGTTTTCAGTTGCGCTTGTTGTAAGTGCTATAATGTTTAAAGCACACTTCACACTTTGTTTGTCAAATCGTTTACTTAAAACATCTTATCAAGTGATCTTCAAGTATGATTCAAGATCAATGTTCAAAACAAGTTCAAGATTTAGTAGAAGATCAAGCTCAAGGGAAAGTTGAAGATCAAGCTCAAAAGACAACATGAAGTCAAGATCTACTAATGTTCTAGTCGACGATCAAGCTCCTTAGAGAAGTTCAAGTCTCTAATCTACCTCAAGACAATGAAGTTCAGTCCATACAGGTATTATAAACCCTAGAAAGACCTTAGGTTTTAGTGCTTTCAAAATATATTTAAAATTGGATTTTTATGCTTTTATTTGATTGAGTTTCAACCAACCTAAGTTTTGGCTTGACCAGCCTAAAATTTTCTCAACCAGTCATAGTACAAATCGAGTGAAAACTGAATTTTTGTTACATCTTTGACCAGTCGAGTGGTCTGCTCGACCAGTAGAGAGTTTCTCGGCTCGAAGTACAGTAACTAAATCAGTTCGGATTTTGAATCCTTCGACCAGTCGAAGACCATGTTCAACCAGTCAAAGACCACCTTCGACCAGTCGAAGATTTGTTAAATCTTATCTCGCTCAAATCTGAAAATCCGTTGGAACAGAATCCGGTGGTTGGGCAAGTCGAAGACTGTCTTAGACGAGTTGAAGAAACAACTTCTTTGCCTATAAATTGAGGTTCTCTCTCAATCCGAAAATTTATTCAAGTCTATCAAAATCTTTCTGCAAGAAAGAGAGAAGCCTCGGTTATTGTCAAGCTATTAAACGGTATTTATAAATCATTTTATAGGTTTTTTGTTTAATTCCTTAATCTTAAACTCTATCATTCTGATTCTAAAAAGAGATGAATACTCTTCTTATTGAGATTTAAAGAATTAATACAAGTAGCCTTTGGTTTAAATTTAATTAAAATCAATAGAACCTGGACATTTTCTATCGGATTAAACATTAAACATTCGACATTCAAGAAAAGCGGTTCTTCGACGACAACTTCTTCTACGGTGAAGATAAATATACATTTACATTTTGTATTTGGTTTTTCTGAGATAGCTAAAAAATCTTAGTGTTGGTTTTTCTGAAGATAAGGCAGAAAATCTTAGTGAGGGTTTTTGTTTGTGATAGCTTGGTAAAATCACAACTGTATTAGGTTTTAAGGTGACCCTGAGAAAACCTTATTCATAGTGAAAGCCAAGATTACATGGATAGTAATTTTGGGAGTGGAGTAGGTGTGGCTATTTGAAAACAGTTGTTGACACACCGAACCACAATAATTCTTGGTGTTTGTGGTGAATGCTTTTATTATTTTTATGGTGAATGGTTGTAATTTTATTTCAGTACAAGTGGTGAATGATTGTAATATTTATTTTATTTACTCTTGCTCAGTTTGGAATTTTGATTCTTATCACATTTGTGAAATAAGGTTGTCCTATCTAAACTTGTTTGGGTGAAGGTTGTCCTACGAATCAGTTTGAATCAATGTTTCAATACTAGTGTAATTAAGATCTCTAATTTATTTGTTATTCAACACTTTATTCGATTATTTGGCATAGTCCTATTCACCCCCCTCTAGGACTTCTTAAGCTATCCTTTTCACTTGTTCCCTTTCCTCTTCGAGTAAATCTAGGCTTAAAGCTATTTGCTCGGCATTTTGAGATTTGTCATATGATTGAACCCATGTAGTAGGGAGCCCTATCTCGACTGGAATGACGACCTCTGCTTCAAAGGCTAGGGCGAAGGGAGTTTCTCTTGTAGTCGTGCGAGCAATAGTTCGGTATGTCTACAGGACATAGGGGAGCTCTTCAGCCCAGGCCCCTTGACCTTTTCGAGCTTGGTTATAAGTTGATTTTTTATGATCTTGTTAACCTCCTTCACTTAGCCGTTAGCTTGAGGATGCCGAGGCGAAGAATACACATTACGAATTCCGAGCCTTTCACATATGCCTCAAAACCGATCGTTGTCGAACTACTTACCGTTACCCGAAATGATTATATGCGGGATCTCGTACTGACAGATGATATTCTTCCAGTTGAAGTCGGTGATCTTCTGATTGGTAATCTTGGCCAGCGGCTCGACCTCAATCCATTTGGTAAAGTAGTTGACAACGACGATAATGAACTTGGTCTGCCCTTTATCCGTCGGCAGTGGGCCGATGATGTCTATTCTCCATTAGGCGAACGACCATGATTCGGTTATGTGGGTTAGTTGCTTAGGTGGTTGGCGAGGTATTGCTGAGTATCTTTGACATTTGTCGTATCTCCAGGTATACTGCTTGGCATCTTCTTGAATGGTCGGCAAGAAGTATCCTTGTCGGATGACCTTATGGGCAAGAGCTCGGCTGCCGGAATGATTGTTGCAATTCCTTCATATATTTCTCTCAAAATGTACTCGGCCTCTTCAGGTCGGAGACTCCTCAGGTAAGGTAGAGAAAAGCCTTTTTCATAGAGGGTGTCTCCTACCATGGTGTACACTTGGCTCGAATCCTGCGTGCTTTGAGCTTGTTTTCAGGTAGCTTGCCTTCCCTAAGATATTCAGTGATCGGATCCATCCGGCTCGGTGCTGAGATGACCAGACAGGCCATTTCTAGGTCGGACTTGCTAATGCTCGGGTCCGATAGAAACTCGATGGGAATTGATTTCGGGATGTCATTCCCGGCCATCATGGCTAGCTTTGCCAGCGCATCTACCTTGGAATTTTTTGTCCTGGTGACCAGAACGACTTCATATTTTCGGAACTTACTGATGAGTTCCCGGGCTTTCTGAAGATACGCGATCATTTTTTTCTTCCTTTGCTTGATACTCGCGTGAGACTTGATTGACGATGAGTTGCGAATCACTCTGGACTTTCGGAGTCTGGGCCCCTATTACCGCCGCTAACCTGAGTCCGACCGGCAATGCTTCATATTCTAATACATTATTTGACGTTTGGAATCCAAATCTCAAGGCATATTGCATGTAGGTTTGGTCAAGTGCCTCGAGGACTATCTCGGCCCCACTGCCTTTAGAGTTGGAAGAACCGTCGATGTATAATGTGCAGACCTGCCGGTTGACTTCACTGTTTCAATCAGTTGGAGCTTCCAGGTTTTGTCCATTAGTGAATTCAATAATGAGGTTGGCCACGGCTTGACCCTTAATGGCGATCAAGGGCTGATATTTAATGTCAAACCGTTGAGGTCGATCGCCCATTTCGTGAGCCTTCCCGACAGCTTGGGCTTCTGGAGTATTTGATGGAGAGGTTGATTGGTCGGGACTATGATTGTGTGGGCCTGGAGGTTAGGGCAGAGACGACGAGATGACACTATCAAGGGTTGGGACCAGTGCTTTACTGACGTTGTAAAATGGGAGCTGTTTTCCTCCTTGTTTTCGGATGAGGACCGAACTGACTACCGTAGCAGAGACTGCCAGGTATAGCAGTGGCGACTCTCCTTGCTCGAGCTTGGAGAGCAGTGGAGGCGAACCTAAGTACTGCCTGAGCTGTTGAAACTCTTGCTCATATTCCTCGGTCCATTCTGTCTTCGTTTTTCCTTTCAAGTGCTGGAAGAATGGAAGACACTTGTCGGTAGCTCGAGAGACGAAACGATTAAGAGCTGCAACCCTACTGGTGAGGCACTGAATCTCTTTAGTTGTTTTGGGCTAGCTCATGTTCAATAGACCTTGTATTTTGTTGGGCTTGGCCTCAATTCCCCTTTGGCTCACCAGAAAGCCGAGGAATATTCCCTAGCCCAAAGGTGCAATTGATCGGGTTCAGCTTCCTTTGGTATTCTCGTAATATTGTGAACATCTCCTCAAGGTTGACAATATGACCTGTCGTTTTGACGCTCTTGATAAGCATCGTCAACGTAAACTTCCATGAAGTGTTCGATCTGTTGGCGAACATTTTCTTGACGAGCTGCTGGTACGTCGCCCCAACATTTTTTAGCCCGAAATGCATATACTTGTAGCAACAGATCCCCTTGTCGGTGACAAAGGTTGTCTCAGCTTGTCATACGGGTGTATGATGATCTGGTTGTAGCCCAAATATGCATCCGTGAATCTCAAGAGCTCGTGCCCTGTTGTATTGTCGACTATCTAGTCGATCCTCAGGAGGGGGAAACTATCCTTGGGACAGGCCTTGTTTAGGTCTGTGTAGTCAATGCAGACCCGCTATTTCCCATTAGACTTTTTCACCAGGATAACCTTGGCGATCCAGTAAGGATAGTAGACTTCTTCGATGAACCCTACTTCTAGAAGCTTTCCGACCTCCTCCCCAATGATGGCGTACCGCTCTGGTTGGAAGTCTCGTTGTTTCTACCTCTCCGGTTGGAAGTTGGGATCAACATTCAACTTGTGGACCATTACATCCGATCTGATGCCAGGCATGTCCTGATGAGACCATGTGAAGATGTCGGCGTGGCGTCACAGAAGGTCCATGAGTTCGTCCCGCAAATTCGGGGCTAGCAACGAACCAACCTGTACAGTGAAGGTCGGATGAGACTCGCATAGAGGGATTGTTACGAGGTCTTCCATAGGAGAGCCTCTCTCGAGCGACTCTTCCCGGGGGTCAAGGGAGGTGATGGCCATGGTGCGGTGCTGCGCGCATGCTCTCAGAGCTGTGGAATAACATTGACAAGCTTCATGCTGGTCTCCCCCGACATGTTGACACCGTGCTCGGTTGGAAACTTCATTATGAGATGGTAGGTCGAAACCACTGCTCACATGACGTTGAGGGGCGGTTGTCTGAGAATGACGTTGTAGAGGGAAGGGCAGTCAATCACAAGAAAGTCGATCATCGTCGTTGTCTAATTTTGTCGCTCTCCTTCAGTGACTGGGAGCAATATAGATCCTTCAGAAGTGATCTCTTCTCCTACGAATCCGAGCAGAGGGGTTCAGATAGGTCAAAGTCGGGATCTTCCAATCCCCATTTTGTCGAAGGCGACGGTGAAGAGAATGTCGGATGAGCTACCACCACTACGGCATCGTCATGGGGGTGGTGGACTCTGAGGGCGTCCTCTTCGGTGAACGTTAGTTCGCAGGGGACCATCTTCTGCTCTTTTGAAGGTTGGCAGGTGAGGTGGATATGATGTTCCGATCTATTATGTATGATGCTTCAGGCATGAACCTTACGAGCTCGGTTCGAATCTCCTCCTCCCACAGGCCCACCAAAGATGGTGCAGATTTACACCGTAGCCTCATTGTCGTTCCCATTTCCTTGCTGTTCGTTCCTCCATTCTTCCCTTCTACTTACACTCTAGCAGATGTCTGGCGTGGATGAGGGCTTCGATCTCCTCCTTGAGGTTGAAATATTCACTGGTGACGTGACCGTGGTCGCGGTGGAAATGACAATACTTTCACTTGTCCCGTTTGTTAACATTAGTCCTCATTCGGTTTGGCCATTTCAGGAGTCTTTTTCTCAAACCTCCATGAGGACCTGCTCGGGTGTAATGGTCAGAGGGGTGTAGGTGTGAAATATGCTTTCAGGTTGTCGACTCGGTTGTTGCTTGGACGAGTCGTCGTCTCTCCTCCTTTTTTTGTTAACACTGGGAGGGGGTTCTTCTCTGTGCTTCTTTTCCTTAGCTGAACTCCCGGTGCTCCGGGTGGCTTTGCGAGAGCTGAACAACTCTTCGACGTTGCAATACTTTTGAGCTCGGTTGAGGAGGTCAACCAATGTCGTCTGGGGATTTTTGCCAATCGAGAAGAGAAATCTTCCCTCCTTCAAACCGGCCATCATAACAACCAGGGCTATTGATTTGAATTGCCCTCCACTTGTATTACTTTTGGTTGAAGTGTTTTATATAATCCTTCAGCAACGCGTCTTCCTTCTGGGTGATAGTAAGGAGGTGGGTTGCCGGCTTCTGCCTGTGTCACGCCCCAGACTCGGTAATCTGACTCACATGGAACCCGATGGCTGGATCTGGTCGCAACAGCCTCCGTAGTACCCCATTCTCAGCTCCTAAGGCAGATTTCGATCCTGCGATCCTACAAGGAGGATTTCCATAACAATATAATCATTTCCAATACGAGCATACCCAAGATCACAACAAGTATATCTGAGAATAACAAAGGCTCACATCACAAAATCCACTAAGAATTTGAACTTTTACAAATATCCATAAGGTCCGAAAAGACATACATAAGATAATAGAAAATGAGAGAAAAGGAAAGTCTACAACACTAGGTCCTCAAGCGCAGCTCTAATCCAAACTCTGTCGCTACGACGCCTGCCTAGAATCACCTGCACGCATCAATCGTGCATAAGCTTATAGAAGCTTAGAGGGTGGTGTAAGTGTGTGACAATGGTGCACAGAAGAATAGAAGGGGGTACAGGAAGAGAATCATGCTCAATGACAATATCACTAGCCTTACCAAGGCTTATCATGAATACGATGCAATGAGTACTGGGAGCCATACCACGGCAATGCATGAAGGGGGCTTATACAGCCGATGCGAATGCGATGCAAAGTAATACCAGTGCTCATATCCAATCCACATGTCAAGTACATTTTCATTCATAAGGAAATCACCGGGGTCCATTACACTGCTGGATGATTGCCGCTCTACAGACCCCGCACAGTCAAACGAGCGTAAGAGACCCCACTACTCGCCTGTGGACAGCCAATCACCAACAGGGCTCGACAGCAGCGGACCCATTTCACGAGCTGGTCAGACTCAACCTAATAGTGCCCTCCAACACAAGCGGATAAGGCCACATCCCTACCCAACCGACTACAAGACAGTGGGAGTCGCGGCCTAACGGTATAAGGCCCTCGTGTGCTCTTAGTTTCCACTCGGTTACGACATTGGGGCTGATCCTTGGTACCATGGAAGTTTTGGGAATTTCACCCATCGGCATCCTATGTACCCGGTATGCTCAAGTAATATTTCTGGTGTCCATACATACAGCCATCCACGAACATCCCTGTGGAGGCAGGGCCCTAATGAAGCAAGGGCGGTATCATCATGAAATACGATGCCAATGCATGAGTCACACATACAGATCATGCAAAAGCTTCAGACACTCAACGTGCACAAGGGGAGAAACTCCGTCCCTCTATGACCACCATACAATGCAATCAATTAACACAAATGATGCGTATGGGTCACAACGATATAAGTGTGCTACCCGTAGAATGTATTCCTCCTTCCCAAGGAGGGACAAGGACAAGATATATATAGATAGGTACTCTAAGGAGAAATGAAGTTCTCTTAGTGGGGGCCCAATAGTTTGGAATGACCCACAAGCTAGGAAAGTCTTAAGGCCTCAAAAAGGAAACGGGCCTAACAAGGTCCAAGGTGGGCCTTCAACCACCTATAAGGGCCTTATGGGCCTACCGTAGGGCCACCAAGGAGGACATCTAATCTCAACTGTGTCCCAAAAGGTAACCTGCTACATATGAAAGGTAAGGTCTAAGGTCCAAGCAATGCATGGGCTAATGGACTATACACCAAGCCCAACCCATATGCAATATGGTGGGCCCTCAAGTAAGGTTTGGGCCCAACCATAAAGGTCATAAATCCATTTATTGTGGTGGGCTTCATGGGCAACCTAGTAGTTCATCCACATGGGCAAATTTCATATTTAGCACAAGTGAGTTGGGCCTCACCTTTTAGCCCAAGTACAGGGTCAACTTAGTGGGCAGCCAAGGGCCCAATTACTTGCATATTATAGCCCTTAAATCCATCACAATAAATAGGAAAGTATAGGCCCAAGATCAATGAGCCTATCTAAAAGGATTTAGTCCACAAGGCCTAAGGAACTAGTCTTTTAATCACATGCAACATTCCATTAAAACTCAACTTGGGTGGGCCTCATATGGACCCTAATTACACTCAATAATATTGTAGAAAAATGGTAAGATAACTGATTTAAATCCTCCTCAAATCTAGTGGGCCATACTGCCCCAAAACAAATATTTATAGGCAACAATTATTTGGCTCATTGCCAAATTCCAGCCCACCCATTTTCTGGGTTGGTTGGAATCCAACAACAAAATTATTTTATAGTATATGAAATTTCTGATGGCCCACATACATAACAGTGGGTCCCACCAAATGAGAGGGGGACATACAACTCATATATCAAGTGGGCCGTGCCGTTGGAACGCAAGCCCAGCAGCAGCCCAAGACAGGGGTGCCTTATGTGTAAGCAGCCCTATGGGCCCGGGTATTTAGCCCAAAATCTCCTCCAAATGGGCCCTAATTGGAAACCACCGAAGGGGAAGATCGTCAAATCCCCTAAAGACCCCACATGAATGGATGATGGGATATACAACACATATAGGTGGGCCCACAAAGCAGGTTGGACGACCAGCCAAGGTTGGACACCCCAGGCTGGGCGTCCTTGCCTGGTGGGCCACTCCAGGCAGTACCACGGGTAGTACAAGGGCCCGATGGTTCTGAAATTTTTCAGGGTGATACTTCCATGGGTGGACCACACCTCCACAAAATTTTACAATTTTTGGATGCTCAAAAGTATTTTAATTTATTTACGGAAAACAGTTTGCCCAAAAATTCTGATCATCCTGGACGTCCCAACGTGGTGGGCTAGTCCGGCCCTTTCCACCATGTGTACAGGGGTCCATTGGCTCCAAATATTTGTAAGTGGGTCCCACCATGGGTGGGCCACCTCCCTATAATTTTCATAATTTTTGGATACTCAAAAGTATTTTAATAAATTTCGGAATTTCAATTTGTCCAGGGTGAAATGTTGCTGGAAATATAACTATCCTGAATTTGGGCCATCCAAACGGGTGGGTTCTGGGCCTCCAAAATTCCTGAAATTTGGGCCCAAGGTCCCTCATCAAGCCTACAACAAGGTGAGACCTAGATAGATGGCCCACCTTCTGAGAAAATATTTTTAAAATTTTTTTTTATATAGGACTATGCTACTGGACTGCACAGCAGAAATTTCTGGCAGTCCACTATGTTGGCCCACCCTTTTGGATGCCCAAATGGGGTCCATTAGCCCTAAAATTTTGAATGTAGGTCCTAACATGGGTGGGACACCTCTCTGCAAAATTTTAGGATTTTTGGGATAGTAAAATTATTTTATTTAACTCATACAATTTATGGACAATAAGGTATATTGCTGCCTAGTGCAACCCATAAATAGAAGTCCAGCAAGAAAATCTTCGCATACATCAAGGTGGGGCCACCTAGATGGACCACACACATCCAGAACATGCTCCCAACCGATCCGGACCTTGCATGTACAAGTGGACAGCAAGATGGGTCTTCATATGTCCAACAAATGGGACATAGGGGCATCCCATCAAGTGTGGACGCTGGATGTGCCTTGCACATCAGGTGGGCCACCATGATCAGCAACATTAGAGAGAAAAGTAGAGGGAGAAGGAGAATAAGAGAGAGAGATCGGCCATTCAAGAGGGATTTCGCCACTATAAATCCCCTATGCACAAATAGAGAATCAACCATACAATACGCATCTTATAGATCATGCATGCGTGGACCTTCAAAATAAAAATCTGAGGTGGGGATGCCATCCCCACCATAAAACAAAGGTCTAGATGACCTTAGAAGGGCTGAGATTATGAAATGCATCATGATGGGGTCCATGGAGAATGGCCCCATCGTGGAGTGACACATGTATGAAGGATGGCCAATGGTCACATCCAAGGGCTTACATGGGGTCCCCACCATGGATTGGTGGGTCCCACATGTCCCAAACATGAAGAAACAAAGGAAATAAGAGAGAGAAGGAGATCAGTAATTGTAGGAGCACCCACCTTAAGATCACTCCTTCCTTCTTCAAGGACTAACTCCAAAGCTTCAAGGGAAGGCCTCCAATGGTGGTGATGAGGATTTGAAGGTGGGATTGGGAGAGAGAAGAGGGAGAAGTTGCTGAAAAATGGGGAAGATGGTGGACATCCCACCTTGCAAGAGAGGGAAATGAGAGAAATGAAAGAGGAGAGAGAGGAAGGGAGAGTTGTAGAAGGGTAATCATGAGTTCTCTTGTCTTGGGTAGGAAAACTCATCATGGTAAGTAGGGTGATATAAACAAAGTTGTAGACTTATAGGTTTGGGTGGTGTCTAGAATGTGTGGTGTTTATTCCATGAAATTTGTATTGTGTGTGGGTGGTATGCATGGGAACTCGTGCCATGGAACTGGTCCATATGTTTTTTTGTACAAAAAGTGGGCCACATGATGAAATGCTCATAACTTTTGATCTATAAGTCGGATGAACGCACAAGACGTGTTATTGGAACCGCAATGAAGATACGAACGAGATGGCATAGGTTTAGGGTCGACCCGAGTTGGGTCTACGTGACCGGACTCAGGGATGACCGCAAACACAATCCGAGGGTCGCGGGTCGCTAGGATTTGACCGGTAGGAGCGCGGGACCAAAATGAATGAGATGCATACTCACACACACACATACACACATGAGAACTAGGGTCGGGTCTCACAGCCTGTCCTTTCCTCCAATGAATTGAGTGATGAAGATTTTACTGAGCTGTGTGAATGAACTGATGGATTTCTATTTCAACTGTCGAAATCATTTCTGAGATGCTCCAGATAGAGTTAAGGAGAATGCCCTGCACATCAATGCGGTCGAGGCACCATGAAGTTCCATCCACACACTGAAAGATTCTAGATGCTCGGTCGGGTCGGCGGACCTGGAGTAAGGGGTAATATGTGGCATCCTGAATCTGGGCGGGAGCTGAGCTTGCATGATATCGTCGGGGAATGGTGGTTTAGTTTCCTCCAACATTGCTTATATTGAGGTCAGAACCTGCGCGTGGTATGCTTGGCGTATATCGCCGATCTAACCTCGCAGCTCTTTGAGTTCTGCTTCCCAAGGAACTTCGTTTTCTCCAACCGCCTCAGGTGTCTTTCCATACCTCCAATTCTCTGACGTGTGATGCAGGTTGGAAGCGGCAAGAGTGGCCATTCTTGCGGTCCGGGTAGGCATCTAGCTAGGCTTCCTTGGCTGTGGTCCGACCTCTTACGGGATCGGGAGGGACGTGGAGGTGGGCACTGCTCAGTGGCAACACCGTCTTTTGCCTCGCGACCAGGGAGATGGTTCTGTCTCTCCAAGATTTGCATCAGTCGATTCATGTTGTTGTTCAAAGTCTGGACATGATTTTCTAAAGAGACCAGCTGACCTCCCAGGTTTATGAGATCTGGGCGCCGGTGCCGCTGGAGCGGAATTAGTTCGTTGCTGAGAGGATTGTCTGGTTTGCTATGCGGATGGTTCTGGTGGAGTAGTGTAAGACCCGTATCCTAGCCCGTACTGTTCCGTAGGCTTCCGCTGTCTTCCCGATCAAATTCCGGCAACCCGCGACCTGTAATCGACGTTTGCGCGTGATCCCGAGACATATCCCGTATTCTACAGTCGACACGACCTGAGACTTATACCATAACGACCGCATCATCGCCGCGGCTCCAACGCCGCTTCTCGGGCGTCAATCCGAGTTGTAGATCAAAAGTTGTAGGCCGCGCATCATTGGAACCATTAATCATGATATGAGACCCACCTTGTGCTCGTGCACATTTTCCTATGTAAACCCAACCTTAGTTCATCGTTTCCCATGAGAGCTACCTATAGCCTAGCCCATCTAGACTAGGTTGATGACATCATCACTATGAGCATGCCTTACATGTAATAAATGCAAGCATGCTTTCTTCTCTTCCCTAGGCTCTTACAAAGCCATCATTACTCATCTCTCTTTCTTATCACTCTCTCTCTCTCTTCATTTTCATCTTCCATAGCAAGAGGAGCCATGAACGTCCCAAGCTCCCTAAAATTCCCAACCCTCTCTCATCTTAGATCCCCCATATCCGGCCATCAAAAACTCATCTCCACCGTTGAAGGAGCCCCCTTGGAGCTTTGGAGCATTAGGAGGAATAAGGAAGGTGGGTGCTTCTCTCTCTCTCCTTCTCTCTCTCTTTCCCTCTCTTGTTCATATTCTTTTGTATGTGTGATGATGTGGCCGTGTGGCCCACTCCGATGAACCCCACCATGAGCCATGTATTTTATCCAACCCATCTATACGTGGGGCCCACTTACATATGTGTTATACCCACACCATCCATTACTTGATGGCCCACCCGAGTAGGGCCTACCTGGAGTATGAGTGACGCCCATACGTCCAGGGACGTCCCTGGACCGACATGAAAACACAAATATTAGCTTATTTCAAAGCTCATTGGGTGAGCCGCCTATGTAGGCCCCATCTTGATGTATTCTTTTAATCCAAGCCGCCCATCCCTTTCCCTATCTCATTTTAGGCGTTGAGTCGAAAAATGAGACCAATCAGATTATCCGGCGGGCCATGGCTTAGAAAACAGTGGTTTTCACCGTTGAAAATTCACCCCGCCGTTTCTATTCGCCGAAAAATATCCAATATTGGGCTTGATAGGTCTGCATTGAGCCCTGGAGACCAGTGGTGGGGTCAGATTTCATTAACGCGGGCCCCACACAAGAAAAACCGCAAAATTTCGCTATTTCAAAAGAAAAAATATATAAATATTTACAACAGCAGCAGCCGCTGCTACTGCTGTTGTCAGAGGCGCTGGCAGGCGTGAACGGACAGGGGTCCCACGGCTGCCCCCAGCCGTGGGCCCCACCATGATGTTTGTTGTGTATCCACTCCGTCCATTCTGTGGACCATTAGGGCAGCGGGCCGCCCTCCAAATATCAGCCCCATCCAACGCTCAGGTGGCCCATATCATAGGAAACAGTGTGATTGAATGTCTGCCTTTGAAACCCTTTTTGGGTCCACAGAAGTTTTGGATCAAGCTGAATTTTATTTTTACCCTTCATCTAGGCATGTGTGACCCTATGAACGGGTTTGATGGGAAAATAAACACTATGGTGGGCCCCACTTGGGACCCACAGTGATGTACGTGTCTTATTTTTCCACCATCCAAGCGGACGGTGGAACCCACGGGTATGTGATGCATTCATGCCGTCCAGCAGCAGCTGGATGGCTAAGTGGGACCCCACTGTGCGTGTGTGCACGTGTGTGTGCACGTGTGCGTGCGTGCGTGCGTGTATGTGCCTATGCACGTGTGTGTGTACATGTGTGTAAGCATGTGAGAGTGTGCATGTGTGTGTGCGTATGTGTGTGCATGTGTGTGTTGTACAACCACTCTGTACATCTGCTAGATGTGTGGACCCCACACATGATGTATGTGTTATATATATATATATATAATTTACAATATAATATTAATATATATGGAGAGAGAGGTGTGGATGGCCCACGTACGTGGGACCCACCTTTAATGTATATTACCTGCACCGTCCAGATGAATCTGGACGGTGAGTTTGGGTACCTTTTTGCCATTGTATAATATCTAATATATAATATTATATTATATAATATATATTATATTAATAATACTATATGATGGGGCCACATCCACGTGGGAGCCCACCTTGCTGATATTCAAACCGTCCATCCATCTGACGAGTGTGGACCTCACCCTGATGTATGTCCTTCATCAACACCGTCCATCTGGACTGCTGGGCAGCGGTCTAGCAGCTTACAACTGCTGCGATCTGAGGGCTACCACGTGATGCATGTGACGTGGTGTGTGGACCCATCTCATATACACACCGTCCACTTGTCCGGCTGGTGGGATCCCACATGATGTATGTGTTTTATACACACTGCATGTCCAGCGCCCAAGGCCTGGACGTTGGACCTCCTCCATAAACAATAATAAATATTATATTATATATACACATGCGTGTGGTGGCCCCACCATGATGGATGAATCCAAACTGTCCATACATTTGGCAAGCTCATTTTAAGGCTTGAGACTGAAAATAGGGCAGATCTATCACGTGGACCACACTGCAGTAAACAGTGGTGAGTTGAACCTCTACCATTGAAAAGAACCCCTACCATTGAAAACCCTTTTTGGGTCACAAAAGTTTTGGATCTATATAATATTAGTTTTCTCCTCTTAATCCAGGTCGTTGTGACCTTATGATCAGATTTGATGGAGAATAACATTATGGTGGGCTTTACCTTGATGGCACGTGTGGCCCACCCTTGTATGTATGTTTTGCGTATTTAGGTCGTCCATCCCTGTGCGTGGACCTTGCAGATGTATATGTTTTAGAGGCCCACCTGTGATGTATATTTGCGGCCTACTTGATGCACATGGGGCCCATTGGTGCGGCCCATTGATGCGACCCACTTGATTATATGGGGCCCACTGGTGCGGCCCACTTGATGTATGGGGCACCTGTTGCGGCCCATTGGTGTGGCCCACTTAAGGTGTAATTGAGGCCCATATATGAGGCCCAATGTGATGTATTTATGACCCATGTGTCGAGGCCCATTTTGATGTATTCGAGGCCCATGGTTGAGGCCCAATGCGATGTATGTATGGCCTATTACGTTGTGTATGAATCCCGTGTATGGGTCGCTCATTGGGAGCAATGTTGGTTAAATGTCCACATTGATGGGCAATGATGGTTGAAAGTCCTCATGGTGACATTTCCTTAGGTCCTTTGATAGGCCGATTATCATGACCAATTGCCAATTCCGATCGACGTGACCGATTTACCGATTCCGACTACCGATCGGTGCGATTGTCGTGACTGATTTGTTGATTCTGATTACCTTGACCGATTACCGATTGTGATTAACGTGATTGTATTTGCCGATTCCGACTGTCGATCGGTGCGATTGTCGTGACCGATTGCCGATTTCGATTGTCGAGGCCGAGTATCGAGGCCGATTATTGATGTCGACGCCGATTGTCGATTCTGACTCCGATTGTCGAGGTCGATTGAGGCTGATTCCGATTCTGATTATCGAGGCCGACTCTGATTTGTCGAGGCCGAATGTATAGGCCGATTCCGATTGTCGAAGCCAAGTATCGAGGCTGATTCCGATTGTCGAGGCCGCATATGAAGGTCGATTCCGAGTGTCAATTCGATTGTTGAGGTCGAGGCTGATTGTCGAGACCTATATGATGTATATGCGACCCGTAGTTAGGGCCCACTGTGATGTATTCGTGGCCTACGGGCAAGGCCCATTGTGATATGTATTAGGCCCATGATGCATGACCCATTTGATGTATTCGAGACCCATGTGTAGGGTCCACATGTCATGTGTTTAAAGCCCATGAGCAGGGCCCACCCGTTGTGTATATATGGCCCTTAAGTAAGGCCCATTGTGTTGTATATTAGGCCTTTGTGTGAGGCCGTGGGCCCATTATATGTTTGGCTTTGTGTGAGCCATTCCTTGGGGGAAATGTTGGTTAAATGTCCACATTGTCGAGGCCGATTGTTGATACCGATTATTGATACCGATTATGAGTATGTGACTACATAGTATCATGAAACATGCCCATACGCATCATCTGCATGTTTGTTATGAGGTGTGGTTAACTATTGCGTATGTCATTAGGCAGCTTGTTATGAGACTTCCTGATAGGCAGGGGTTATCTCACATGAGCGCACGGTATGCGCATGATTGATGCATGACTGGATTGTATGGCTCATGCATCTTGCATTGTGTGCCCTAGCGACATCAGGGCCGTAGCCTCCACAGGCATATCGTGGATGGCCAGACGGGACACCGGAAATCTGTTCTACATGGGGTGCTATAGATATCCCTGGGTGAAAGTCCCTAAACCCTCTTGGTTCCAGAGGTTGCTCCAACGTCTAGACCGAGTGGATGCATGAGCGCATGAGGGCCATATACCGTTAGGCCGCGTCTCCCACTGTGTCGTGGTCGGTTGGAAGGGGGTACGACCTTACCTGCCCGAGAGGAGGGGGCAATGCTAGGCTGAGTCTGACCAGCTCGAGGAATGGGTCCGCTATCGACGAGCCGGGCCCGATATTGGCAGGCGGATAGTGAGGTCTCTTCCACTCACCTTGTTGCGCACGATGGGGCGGCAATCTGGTTTGGAGTGTAATAGACCCCGGTGATTTCCCAGAGAGGAACCGTACTGATATGTGGACTTATTGAGTAGGAGTTGCATACTCACGCATTCATTTCATTCACTATCCACTTGGGTTGGTGGTGCGCAACTAATTATTGTGTACCTTCGCATGGCCAGGATTTCGATTGGGGCGCGCGACTAACCTGAGATCAGGAGTTTACCACGTTGAGTCTGACTATCCAAATTTAGGTATGGGACTGGTTTGGATAGAAGTCCTTTATGGTGGACCCCGTAGCCAACGATACTACGTACTATCATCCCGACTTCACTCCAGCTTGGTCATTTCATTCGCACCGCATATTACATTGCATGTGCAGTACTTATCATTTTTGGGTTGTCATGTTTCTGCATTGATATAGTCGTTAGTACTCATGCCTTGCATCGCATAGC
Organism: Magnolia officinalis; assembly: GCA_021015155.1. Taxonomy (NCBI): domain Eukaryota; kingdom Viridiplantae; phylum Streptophyta; class Magnoliopsida; order Magnoliales; family Magnoliaceae; genus Magnolia; species Magnolia officinalis. The sequence continues at coordinate 42,158,563 of JAJHSJ010000015.1, forward strand.
CTTGGTACGGCTGATCGCACTCATAGACTTATCAGTATATTTTCGCTTATTTCGATATTGTATGATTTAGGACATTGTATCTTTGGCATCTAATCTTGGCTCATTTTGACTCCTCATTTGCATAACTGATTTGCATTGTGTACCCTGATATTGTATGACTTATGGGCTTGTCAGTATTTCCGCTTACTCTGATATTGCTTACATGACACTTACCTTGTGCATACACTTTCACCACCCACTAAGCTTTCTATAAGCTTATGCACGATAGATGCGTGCAGGTGACGATAGGTTGCAGCAGCGTTGAGCTTGGAGTGTGCAGCGAACTTCTGGAGTTTCTGTTACTTTCATTATACTGTATTTCCCTTTCATACGCATTGTACTTAAAGTTTTTGAAATAGTGGATACGTGGTGATGTTGTTTTGTGACTTGGTTATGCTCGTGGTTATGCTCCATTAAAAAAAAAATCACACTGCAAATCCTCCTTGTAGGATCCCAGGATCGGAAATCTGGCGTATGGGCGCTGGGATCCGAGAATGGGGTACTACGGAGGCTGTCGGCTCCGGATTCGACGATCGGGAATTTTGTGAGCCCGTTTTCCGAGTTTGGGGCGTGACAAGTAGGCATAACTGCAACAATGGCGGTCAGAGTTTTCTTCCTTCCTTTCGCCATTGTAGAACCCTAATAAGATTAGATCGGCTTTGATGTCGTTCCCACAGACAACACGAAACCGTTGCTGTAGAAATCCGGTTAACCTTCACACAAAGACGACAAAGGAGACCCTAGCTATAATAGGGGGACCCTCTGATGCCTAAGTCAGAATCAAGTAATTTGGGTCCGGTAGTGTTGAGGGTTTACTAGTGTGTACCTTTCACTGTAGATGTGACCTCTATTTATAAGCTAATAGTCGATTACGTGGAGAGAAACACTCCCTAAATAGTAGGCACAAATGATGACCATTTCTCAACCGTTTAGCACGATTATCGGCAATGATAAGATCAAGTGATCGAGCTCTAAAGACATGTGGTTGGAGGCCGATGTCGAGCATCCGAGCCGACCTCCGGAATCAATCCTATGGCCGTTCTGACAACTGTTTTCTTGGACTGGGCACTCTGTAGGCGATGTTGGTAATTTTTCCAATATAACTCGACCTCCTATCGAGTTCTTGGGTTACAACCATATATCCGAGCAATAAAGCCGAACTGCCTCCATTTGGGACCTTATTGATGTCTTGAAAGCACCAAGGATGACCATCCTTTTCATCTTATCGTACATTGCATATGGGAATACGATTTAGATGACCTTCAGAAGACCTCAGCAAGAGCTCAACGAGAGCTTGGAAATGGATGGGACCGTGAGAGGGCTCAGAGTTTGTCCCCTTACACGAGAAGTAGAAATGCTTCATCTTCTGGCGGACGAGGCCATCGGGATCACTACTACTCTGGCCGTTGAGGAGCTCCTTGGCCGACCACGCGACGACCGACCACACAACGGATACTGATATCCGAGCTGGCCTCATCTCTTTGATCAGTTCATTTTTGCCCATAACAAGTTGCAAGTGGGCCACACAATTCGAGTACGTCCTTCTTGGCTTGAGATGCTTGTTAATTTGTGTGTTTGGATGCAGCATTGAAGTGATATACGAACCCTATTGTTTGGCTTAGATGTTGTCAGCATGTTCAGGTCTTGTTGATATTTGATTACGTTTATTTTGAGAATGCAAGTGGGTCATTTACCTTAGATGGAGGATGTAAATCATGGCTATGATCCAAACGTTGAAAGGTGAGACTGCATTTTGAAATTTCTAACTTCCAATACTAGAAAAATAGGCTATAATCAAATTGCAGTTGAGATGTGGATAAAAATCAGGAATATGACAGCTTGATTAATGTGGATTCTTTGGTACTGTACAGACGTATAGTTGATGAAAGCCCTGGATTGGGTTCCACTCAGCCTTTTGTATTGAGGTTTTTTAATGGAAGATTACTGTGCCTTATTTTAAATCTACTCGTGTGACAAATTTGAAACTATGTTGATTCTCATTGATATAAATTCAGAAGATGGTCCTTTAAATGGATGGGGCCCACACTAAGGTGATCCATTCCGTTCATTGAATTTTTCAGCTTATCATGGGCCTAAGGAGATCAATATTGGACAGGTTCCGGAACACACACATCACAGTGGGCTTTAGAAAGTTTTCAACAGTCAGATTTTGTTTCCCTCAGTGCGGTCCACTCGGGACTCGGATCTGTCTCTTTTTTCGGTCCATAATTTAAAATGATCTATAGAAAAATGTGGACGTCGTGGATCTAATATATATATCAAAACGGGGCCCACGAGTATGGCACCCACTCCACATATGAATGGTTTTGACATGGAGTGCTCTAGCCCACCATACCTTTTGGTGTGGTCCACCTGATGATTGGATCAACCTCATTTTTGGGCTCTATGGCGATGATAACGTGGTAAAATGGATGGACGACATGGATGGAACATATAAATTATGAAGGGCCCATGAGTGGAGCCACCCCATTTGCTCTCATGGTTAGCCAGGCGCTGGCACTAGCAGAGTCCAGGGACGTTGTTTGCACACTAGCGGCAGCTGCTGAACCCCTTCTTATTTTTATCGGTTTTATTTATATGTGGGGCACATGTGAGAGATCCAAACCATCCATCAAGTAGGAAAACTCATGGTGGGCCATTGGGCTTTGGATCAAATTGATTTTGATGCCCTTCCCACCATCCAAATCTACATAAACCTACCAATATGTTGGATTGGAAATAAATATCACAGTGGGCCATACAAGATAGTTCATGTTGTGATAGCGTGCAGGGCATGCTTTCCAACAACATGACCCACTTGTGGGCCTGACGATATCATAATCTTAATTAGAAGAAATAAGGAAGAAGAGAAACAAATGGAGAAAAGGCAAGGGAAGGATCCGACCATCAGGGTGGGCCCCCGCCACTATGGGGTCTACCATACACTCCATATACAATCAGGGTGGGTCCCGCCCTTGTGGACCTACCAAAATGAAAAATCACGAAGGAAAATGGAGGATTTTGATCCTCCCATGCACTCACCTCGAAGGATGGACGATTAGATTGGCTCAGATCAGCGATTGGACGGTCTACCAAGATCCTTTCCGCCCCTAACCTCCTCTAATCACTCTTTTCTCTTACTCTCTTGATCCTTCCTAATCCTCTTATAAGCTCTCTTTCTCTTAATCTCTATCTAATCTTTCTTTCTTTCTCTCTTAATCTCTCCCTAATCTTTCTAATATATATATATATATATATATATTCTCTCTCCTCTCTCTTAATTACTCTCTACTCTTGCTAGAAAATGGTAGAAATGAGAGGGAGTTGTGGAGTTTTTGTGGTAGAGAATTTAGGATAGGGAGGGAATAAAGGGGAGATGGAGGGGTAAAATGGGGAGAAAAAGACGGAAAGAATGATGACTAACATAGGTAGGGGTATGGGTTGCATGAGAAAGGCATTGACTTATTTGACTAATAGGGAGAAAGTGACATGATTGATGGATTGATTGATTGATTTGATAACATAGGGATTTGTGCAAGTGGGGCCTGCGTGTGTTGCGTGACCCACCTCGGATTGTGCCAAAATTGTGACTTCTAATCAGGGGTCGAAATGGGGCGTGCCACGCAGTGTTGGGATCATAACGCCTGCATGGTCGCTAGGGTACAAGTCTCAGGGTATTGTAGTACAAAAATAAGATAACGATTAAAACTCATCGATTTGGTCTGCATGGAATGTGTCGGCATTGAAAATGAAGCGTACAGAGGGTTAATTAGGGTACGGGTCTTACATCACCTTTCCCTTGCCAACGACATTTGGCTTGAACGAATTTCCCATGATATGTCCCTGGCATCTCCTACCGTTTTGTAGGAAGAAAATGCACATCGGTCGTAGCACCTAAGTCAATCCATCACTCATTTGATCTACAAATAATCAATGCTTCAATGATGACCCCCATAAACTCCTTGGCAACATGTGTATAGTCTTTCTCATTCCTATCATTTTTGTGGAATTTACATTCTTTAGCAAAGTGTCCATTTTTTCTCATACACATAATATCCTTAATTCTTCTTCTTCTTATTATCTATTTTCTTTTTTACTTTGGTCATGTAGTTGTTTTCCTATTTGGCGGTTCAGACCTTCAATTATCTTAACCCTTCTGGTTATTCTCAACAAGGTGGGCCTTAGTTACAAATTTTAAAAAGAATGTTTAGTAGGTTTCTTGCTTCCTCTTCTATATGTATATGAATGATGAGGTCATCCAAGCTCATATCCTTTCTCTTATACTTTAGAGAATTTTTATAATTCTTTGAAGATAATGGGAGTTTCTTAATTATTATAATAGCTTAGAAAGCCTCATCAATCATTATACCTTCAGAAGATATTTTATGAGCAATCTTTTGTACATCATATACCTGATATATCACAGACTTATCATTCGATATTCTAAAATCAATATAATGACTAGCTACATATTTTTTGGTTCCAACATGCTTTGCCAGAATTTCTTTTCAAGATGCTCTCACAACTCTTTGGTAGTGGATTAATGACAATAGATATCATAGTTTTCATTTTTTATAGCATAGAGAATATGATTTTTGTACAGATAGTCACCGTTCTTACAGTTCAATTGATTAAAGGCGGTTGTTGGTTCATTTTCCTCAAAGGATGTGGTAGATTCTTTGATAACGTAAATTAGATTGAGGGTAGTGAGATAGAATTCCATTTTCTGTTGTCATTTCCTAAAGTTCTTCTCATAAAAAAAATTTCGATTCTAGAATTCTTAAAAACAATAGCAATAGTACCAATAGTTTTGAGAGAGAAATCCGTCTTTAAATTATTGGTTCTAATATACCAAGATATAGTAGAAAATTCAAAATTACAAAATCATAAATAATAAAACCGGGATCTTGAGAGCTGGGGCATGTTACAGTTGTTGTCTTAAAGACATTTTTCCCTACAGGAAGACGATCCCTGATGCACTCGGCTCCAATAAGTATGCTTCTGGGATACAACAATTTTCTCTAAGATGAACAATTTTGATTAGGTGCATTCATGATCTTAGCCACACGAATCCAAGACTGCTTGTACTAATTTGTCCAAACAGAATTTGTAAAAAAAGCGCAGAGAAAACTAGCGAGAATAGAGAATTTTCGGATTGATTCGTAATGAAGAGGAAATGTCTTTATAAAGAAAAAATAGGTAGCCATTTGGGCTTGAGATGCATGCAAGCAGTGTAATAAATGTACGTTCTCTCCTTAATTATAAGGTAGGATCAAGATGACTCTGTCTTCATTTCCATGAGTAAGAAAAAAAATATGAGTAGAAAAAACGAAAGTATAAATTAAAGACACATCATACCGCGCCAAGCTATTACCCCGACCGCAGCCCTCGCAGTTGTGTGCGGTTACTCCCATGGCAATACAAAGAATTAGTGAGGGGCTTTAATATAAACATTTAATTTTGTTAACAACTTTTTAATGTGGGATAAAACTAAATACAATTAAGGAAAGTGGGTTAATAAAGACAAAAACTGATTTTTTCTAAAATTTTCAAATTTTCATTTTTAACCATTTTAATCTAACAATATGACAGTGCAAATATTTGATCTGACATATTTTAACGGCCAATATCTATTAGATAGTTCCACCCATCAAATTTCAATTTCCCATGCTAATCAAATGGCTGGGACCATCCCATCAAAGTTTTATCTGGACCATTTTACCGTCCAAAGCAGAGAAAACATTTTTGATGGCATCAATTGTTCCATCCATAGGGTGGAGATCGATAGGGCATACTTTTCAAAAGAAAGAGACAGGGCATTGATTCTGTTCATGGACTTATTTTTTCAGTGTGTAATGAGAAGACAGGGCATCGTATTTTTCATTTTTCTTTTTCTTTTATCTTTTTTATCTTTATCTTCTTCTTCTTCTTCTTCTTCTTTTTTATTTTTATTTATTTTTTATTTTTTATTTTTTTTATTTTTGACTTTTTTTTTGACTTGACTTCTTTTCCTTATAGGATGAAGATGGGGCAACTACATTGAGGTCGTGCCCGCTATGGGCAACTGAAATCCGGCCATGATTGTCAGCCACCATTTCTGGCATCGGATCTAGGATGGAAGAGGCTTCTCCTCCGAAATGTGTGGTTGATTTAAACAGGCCATTGGTTTTCCTGTTCCGGCTTTTATTAGGTGGTTGCATCATTCTCACTGCAAAGATATTTACATGTCCATCCAATTGTACAATCTGTCGTCCAACAGTTTATTGAAAAAATTAATGGAAAAGAAATGTAGTTGAATATTTTTATTAGTAATACATTGGTAATTTTGAATCGATGGAATGATTAAAGCTGCAATGGGTTAAGCCTGGGCTAGGAAAAATCGATATTTTGAGTAGGCCAACGGAAGGCTTGCTCATTGCCGTCCGTGCGGTGATGAGTGACCTGAAGGCTGGTTTTGGTGCTGCAATATTTCTTATGATGCATGGCAGGTGTTTAATCGACCAGATACTGTTGTGATGTTTGGGGCTCGGTCCCAGCTCATGCTTTATATTGGTGTGATCCTTGCTGTGTCAGAAGCCTATTGCCTGGTAGCAGCGCTGTAAGGTCCACGGTGACGTATGTATTTTGTATCAACACCATCCATCCATATTTCCAGCTCATTTTAGTGAATGAGCCCAACATTAAAGCAGATCCAAAGCTCAAGTGGACCACACCACAGGAAATGATGGAGATTGAACACCCCACCGTTAAAAACTTCTTGGCAGCCACAAAAGTTTTAGATCAAGCTGATATTTGTCTTTCCCTTCGTCCACGTGTATGTGATGGTATGGAGCATCAGCATTACGATGGGTCATAGGAAGGTATCAATGGTTGGTGTCATAATTCCCACTGTTTATCGTGGTGTGGTTCATTTAAGCTTTTGGATTGCTTCTTTTTCAGCTCATGCCCTTAGATGAAGGGGCAAAATTGGTTGATCGAATTGATATAAAACAAATACATCACACTGGGTTGGTGTCATAATTCCCACTGTTTACGCATTGAACTTCTAAGGAAAGCGGATTGCGTACTGAGTAAGTTCTATGGGTCCAACGTGATTTATATATTTTATCCACTCCGTTAATCCATTTTAACAGATAATTTTATGGCTTGAAACTAAAAATGAAGTACATCAAAATCTCAAGTGGACTGCACCGCGGGAAACAGTGTGAATTGAAATTCTACCGCTGAATTTTTTTGGGGCCACATAAGTTTTGGATCAAGATGTTATTTATTTTTTTCCTTCATCCATGTCTGTTTGATCTTATTAACAGGTTGGATGACAAATAAAATCACTTTGGGCCCTAGAAAGTTTTCAACGGTGGAAGTCATTATTCCCACTGTTTCCTGTGGTGTGGTCCACTTGAGCCTTGGATATGCTTCAATTTTTGGCTCAACCACTAAAATGGGCTAGAGAAATGGTGGACGGTGTAGATAAACTATATACATTAACAGTGGGCCCAACTGAGTTTACTCAGTACTATAAAAGCGTACTAGGTTACTCAGTACGCAATCCCATTTCACTTTGAAGAGCCGTGGGGTCCAAAGCAACGGGTGGACCTGAATTTCTTCCCATCTCCGTGAGGTTTTTTTTTTGAGATGTTTGGAGCAGATCTGGTAGTGTAGATATTCAATGTAACATATTCTAACCATCAACACTATACAAGTTAGACAATCTCATCCATCAATTTTCTCGAAGTTTTCATGCTAATTAATCAACAGCTGGGACATCCTATTAAAGTTTGATTTGGACCATTTTACCATCCAAAGTAGATAAAACTATTTGGATAGTAATCAATTGGTACATCTTCATTTCACAGAAGAGATGGCTTTATCATGTTCAGGTGCCATAGGCTACACCATACCATCCTAGGATTCACATAAGAGATGGGGCATGGTTTCTCCTTGCCCAAAATTACTTTTCAAGTTGGCTGAGACAGGGCATTGCTTTTGTCCCCGACACTTTTTCAGTGGTTGGAGAAGATAAGCCATGACTTCTGTAGCTAGACTTGACTTCCTTGTACGTTAGATGAAGACCATGTGTATCGTGAGGCAGTGCATCTGCTTTCTCAATAGATTTGCATGTGTTTTCACACTGGATGAAGACCGTGAGCGACCTGAAAAACAAGACTTGCGATTAGTCAATATCCAATGAGAAAATTCTTCTCTAATGAGCCTTCAGTCGAAGAAGATTGTGGATCCATTCATCTGTGCCATGTGTATGGTGAGTGTTAGTTAATTAATACTTTATTTTCAATAAATTTTAATTATACAATGCCTAGTATTATCTACACCTATCTTGTGCTAATTATGCCAGGATAGCTCCTCCTCAGATCTCTAGTAGAATAAGCCTAATTTGACGAGGGTTATGCATTTTGTGATGAGAGCCGCCATCAACAAACCTGTCCAGCAGGGGTTCCTCTGGATAGAATAAGCTTATTCTACAGGTCAATTGGTTCTCATCATGGGACCACTTTGGAATCCTGGGCCATACTCCAAGTTAGTGCCACTAAATGTATGATTCAAACGGCTAATAGGAGGGCTATTTCAAAAAGGAGGACTGATCTATTACACAGCTTACTTTGGTCTTTTTATAAAGGAGTCAAAAAGAAAAAAAAAAAAAAAAAAAAAAAAAAAAAAAAAAAAAAAAAAAAGCAAAAGCAAAAGCAAAAGAAATCGAAAAAGAAATCTTTCCAAATCATACATTCTTTGGAAGATCAAATAGTCTTTTACCCTGCTACCCTTGCTCAATTCTTTTATTACAATGAAATTCACAGAGCCTTTAGAAGATTGAAATGGGCCCACCTACATAATTAACATCGTTGATCAATACCATCAAACAATTTCCCATCTCCTTTTATATCATTGGACAAAAAAATGAGGTGGATCTGAGTGGTAGATGGGCCGCAGTCGTAGAAACACTTCAGTAGTGGATAAACTATGGACAATTAAATGGAATCTAAGAAAGTGTGGACCGCTTGATTATTAGTAAGATGTTGATATTGATGTTAAATTTGTGGAATGATTAAAGCTGGCAATGGGCCAAGCCTGTGCTAGCAAAAATTAATATTTTGAGTGCTCATTGCCGTCCATTATCAGCTATTTTGACCACTAGTTTAATTGAAAATCCATGAGGTGATGAGTGACCTGCACGCTAGTCTTTGTTATGCAATATTTCTTATAATGCATGGCAGGTGGTTAATGGACCCGAGACTGCCTGTGATGTTTGGGGCTCGTTCCTAGCTTATACTTTGTATTAGTGTGATCCTTGTTGTTAGAAGTCTATTGCCTGGTGGCAGTGTTGTGGGGTCCACTAATATATGTATTTTGCATCAATGCCATCCATCTATTTCGCCAGCTCATTTTAGGTATGTGCCCAAAATTGAAGCAGATTCGAAACTCAAGTGGATCACACTACAAGAAATGATGGACATTGAACACCCCACCATTAAAAACTTCTTGGTGGCCACGAAAGTTTTAGATCAAGCTGGTATTTGTGCTTCCCTTCATCTAGGTCTGTGTGACGGTACGAACAGGTTGGATGGAAAATAAGCATAATCATCACGATGGGTCATTGGAAGGTTTCAATGGTTGGTGTCATAAAATAAGGTGGCAAAATTGGTTGATGGCATTGATATAAAACACATACATTAGAATAGGTCTCACATAGTCTCTGTGAGAGGGTTATCAGGGAATCTGCTTCCCTTGCCGTAATGAACTAACACATTGAACTTTTTTGAGTCATAGGGTCCAAAGCAACGGGTGGATATAGTTCTTCCTACTACTGTGAGGGTATCTTGAGATGTTTGGGGTAGATCTGGTCGTGTAGATATTCAATCTAACATATTCTAACCATCAACTATACATTATTGATTTGGACCATTTCACCGTGGACAACAGCGGGGACTATTTGGATAATAATCAATTGATCTTGTCAGAGTGTCTTAAATCTGACATCTTCTACACTGCTCGATCGGTTGAGCGGGCCGCTCGACCAGTCGAGGGTCCGTTAGTCCGGTCGAGGGCCTCTCGACTCAAAGTCCAGTGAGTTACCTTTTTTGGTGTCCGGGATGTTCGACCAGTCGAAGGTTAGGCTCGACCGGTCAAAGGGGTCCTTCGACCAGTCGAGGCCCTGACTCGACTAGTCGAGGGTTATGTAGCCCACGCGTGGACTGCGTAAATTTGAGGCTGTTTTCGGATTTTTCCAAACTAGACGGGTAAGTGGAGTTTCCTAAACTATAAATAGGGGTCCCTAAGGCTATTCTAAGGTATTCTAAAGCTTTCTAAAGGGGTTCTACGGTTATCAAAGGGTGTAGCAAGGGTGAGATTCGAGATTGTTCGAATCGGGTAAGTCCTCTCTCTTGTAATTTCTATTTCATAGTGGATTTCTGTCGCTTTGTGCCGTGGTTTTTTTCCGAAAGGGTTTTCTATGTTAAATCTTTGTGTTCTCTTGTGATTGCTTGTTGCTCTTGATTGCTATCTTAGATCTAGATCTGTGTGATTCCGTAGCACAAATCCCCAACAAGTGGTATCAGAGCAATCGTTGGGGCACAGATCTGAATTTGCAGGATTAGTAATAATGAGAAATGACAAGTTTGATATTGAGAAGTACTTAGGCAAAAGTAATTTTGAGCTGTGGAAGGTTAAGATGATTAGCCTATTAACCAAGCAAGGCAAGATTAAGGCTCTTAAGGAACGAAAATCTATCATGAAAGATGAAGAATGAGAAAACCTTGATAGTAATGCTTTAGCCTCTATCCATTTATGTCTCACGGATGAGGTTCTCTATATTATTTTGAGGGGAAAAACTGCGGCTAGTTTGTGGGCGAAGTTAGAGAACATTTATGCTAAGAAGTCCTTTAAAAATCGCCTACATTTGAAGCTACAGTGTTATACCTTCAAGATGACAGAGGGTGGAGATCTATAAGCCCACATCGGCAACTTTAATAAATTGATGTGCAAATTGCTGGATATGGAAGAAGTGATCAAAGATGAGGAACAAACATGTACATTGTTGAATTCTCTTTCTGTATCGTATGAGTCATTCAGGGACACGATGTGCACCGCAAATAAAACCCTAAGTGTTGACACCGTTATTTCAGCCCTTCAAGGGAAGGCTATGTGAAAGCTAAACGACGATATGGGGGCATCTTTTGATGCACTGATTACGAGGGGCAGAGATTCTGAAGGAGGTACAGGATCTTCAAGACCTAGATCCAAATCCAAGGGCAAGGGCAAGGGAAAATTAAAGTGTTGGAATTGTAGGTTGTCTGGACACATGAAGAAGGATTGTAGAAATCCTAAATCGAAGAAAGAAAATTCAGCGGCTTCTTTCAAGGAGGCCAATGTGGTCATATCTGATGAAGAAACAAGTTGTGGTGATGTTTTGTCTGTTTCCATAATTGGTCACTTACACGACAATCATAAAGACGAGTGGATACTTGACACAGGAGCATCTTATCACATGACTCCCCATTAGAGTTGGTTCGCCGGTTACAAAGAATGCGATGGTGGATAGGTTTTTATAGGCAATGACAATGACTGTAATGTCGTGGCTATTGGTACAGTGAGCATCAAGATGTTTAATGGGATGGAACGTACCTTGACTGATGTCAGGCATGTTCCTGATATGAAGAAAAGTCTGATTTCTCTTGGTGCACTCGACGCTATAGGGTGCAAGTTCACCGGTATTGATGGTGTCCTTAAAGTTTCAAAAGGGGCACTCGTGGTTATGAGAGCGCAAAGGTATGGAAACCTTTACAGGTTCATCGGGAACACTTCGGCAGGTGGAGCAGCAGCAGCTATTGCAGACTCCACGTCTCTACGTATGTGGCATGCTCGTCTGTGATACATGAGCGAACGAGGCATGAAGGTACTATCTGATTGATGTTTGATTCCATCTTTTAAAAATTCTGATTTAGATATATGCGAGCATTGTATATATGGTAAACAATCTAGATTATCTTTTAAATCTGGAAAACATGTATGTAAGGGAGTGCTTGATTATGTGCACTCTGACGTATGGGGGCCGTCGCCAGAAATTTCCATTGGGGGTCATCACGGTTTGTTTCATTCATTGATGACTACTCCAGGAAAGTTTGGGTTTACTTCATGAAATGTAAATCCGAAGTTTTCACCATATTCAAACAATGGAAGGCAATGGTGGAAAAATAGTCAAGGCGAAAAATAAAGGTTTTAAGGACTGATAATGGTGGAGAATTTACTTCCACTGAGTTTAATGATTATTGTAAGGACGGGATCATCAGACATAACACAGTGCGCCACGCGCCCGAACAAAACAGCGTGATTGAGCGAATAAATCAGACTCTCCTGAAGAGGGCCAGATGCATGTTAAGTAATGCTGCGTTGGGTAAGGGCCTATGGACAGATGCCGTTAACACGACTTTTTATTTGGTGAACCGGTCTCCTTTAACGACAATTGAATATAAAATCCCAGAGGAAGTATGGAGTGGTCAGAAAATCGACTACTCAGATCTACGCATATTTGGTTGTGAGACTTACTCTCATGTGCTGTCAGTTGAGAGAGATAAGCTAGACCATAGAGCCAAAAAGTATATCTTGTTGGCTATGACATTGGTGTGAAAGGTTATAGATTATTCGACAAGGTCACATGCAAGGTCATCACTAGCCGTGACGTCAGATTCGATGAAAGCACCCTATTCCGCAAGAATGATCAAGAGGAACAAGAGGAACCAGAAAGGTTAATCGTGGACGTTCAGATTGACACAGATGATACTCAGACAGAGACATATGCAAAGACAGAGGTATAAGATTAGGTGGAGCAGCTACCTGTGAGAAGGAACCCACCGCGTGATCGCAAGTTACCGACAAGATACAGGGACGACTCTCATATTGCATATGCCCTCATTACAGATGAGGGGCCCGTCTACTATTTAGGAGGCTCTTGATGAGCCTGATGCAGAAAAGTGGAAGGTGGCTATGGATGATGAGATGGACTCGTTGCACAAAAATCACACATGGGAGCTGGTGGAGCTTCCAGTGGACCGAAAAGCGATCGAATGCAAGTGGTTATTCAAAAGGAAACAGGATACATACAAAGCAAGGTTGGTAGCGAAGGTTTATACTCAGAGAGAAGGAATCGACTTCACAGAAATATTCACGCTGGTGGTTAGGCAGGTGTCTATCAGATTCGTGTTGGCGCTGGTTGCCCTATACGATCTCGAGCTAGAACAGATGGATGTCAAGACTGCATTCCTATATGGGGAGTTGGAAGAGCAGATCTACATAAAGCAACCAGAGGGCTACGAAGTTAAAAGGACAGAGAAAAAGGTTCGTAGGTTATTGAGGTCGTTATACGGCCTGAAACAGTCGCTTAGGCAGTGGTATAAAAAAATTAATTCTTTCATGTTGAGTCAGAAATTTACTCGGAGTGAATACGATCAATGTGTCTATTACAAGACACTAAGTGATGGCAAATTCATCATCCTAGTATTGTATGTTAGTGACATGTTGATCGCTTGTCATGATATGTCAGAAATCAACGTACTGAAGACTCAGTGATCAGGGACATTCGAGATGAAATATCTGGGGGCTGCAAAGAGGGTTCTCGGCATAGATATTCATAGAGACAGGAAAAGGAGCAGGTTTTGGTTATCACAGGCAAAATACCTTGAAAAGCCGGTGAGCGTTCCCCACGCGGCTCACTTCAAGCTTTCCTTAGAACAATGTCCTTAAACAAATGAGGAAAAGTAGGTTATATCTCATGTACCTTATTCGAATGTGATTGACAGTTTAATGTATGCCATGGTCTGTATGAGACCAGATATTTCACAGGCAGTCGGTGTTATGAGCAGATACATGTCAAACTCCGGCAAGCAACATTGGAAAGCAGTGAAATGGCTACTTCGATACATTCGAGGTACGAAAGACTACATCTTAACTTTTGAGAAGACATGGACAAAATTGGTAGGGTATGTGGATTCCGATTACGCAGGCAGTGTGGATTCTTGAAAGTCTACTTCAAGATACTCGTTTGTACTAGCGGGTGGAGCAATTAGTTGGATGTCGAAGCTTCAGTTCGTGGTAGCTCTTTCCACGACCGAAGAAGAATATATGGCAGTGACAGAAGCGTTTAAAGAAGGTATTTGGCTTAGGGGGATGATAAATCAGTTGAGATTTCAGCAGGAGGCCGTGCCGGTTAACTGTGATAGTGAGGGCACTATCAATTTGCCTAAAAATTATCACTCACGTACTAAACACATTGATGTTCGTCACTACTTTATCCGACAGGTGCTTGAGGATGGAGGTGTAACACTGGAAAAGATTCACACCAGCATGAATTCAGAAGATATGCTAACTAAGGTCGTTCCTATAAAGAAGTTCAAGTTCTATACAACTTCTCTGGGTTAACGATGGCGTAAAAGAAGGATGGAGTGTGCACGAGAAGCCTTGATTGAAGTTATGATGCGATGCAGAGATAAGAGAAGAGGTCAAGGAGCTACGCGATTGAAGATTGAAGACAAGGTGGAGATTGTTGTCAGAATGTCTTAAATCTGACACCTTTTGCACTGCTCCACTGGTCGAGGCCCTCTCGACTCAAAGTCCAGCGAGCTGCCTTTTTTGGTGTCCGGGATGCTCGACCGGTCGAAGGGGTCCTTTAACCAGTCGAGGCCCTCACTCGATTAGTCGAGGGTTACGCAACCCATGCACGGACTCCGTAAATTTGAGGCGGTTTCCGGACTTTTCCAAACTAGGTGCGTAAGTGGAGTTTCCTAAACTATAAATAAGGGTCCCTAGGGCTATTCTAAGGTATTCTAAAGCTTTCTAAAGGGGTTCTAGAGTTCTCAAAGGGTGTGGTAAGGGTGAGATTCGAGATTGTTTAAATCGGGTAAGTCCTCTCTCTTGTAATTTCTATTTCATAGTAGATTTCTGTCGCTTTGTGCCGTGGTCTTTTTCCCTAATGGATTTTCCACGTTAAATCTTTGTGTTCTCTTGTGATTGCTTGCTGCTATTGGATTGCTATCCTAGATCTAGATTTGTGTGATTCCGCAACACAAATCCCCAACAGTTGATACATCCTCATTTTACATGTACTGTGAAGAGATGACTTTATCATGCTCAGGTTCCATGGGCTATACCATACCATCTGAGGATTCTCAGAGTCAAGCCGATTAGTCTTAACAAGTTTAAATCCATTGGCTAGAGATAGGTGTTGGGGGACTGTGGAAGCAAACCCCGAATTTGAATCAAATAAGCGAAAGATAAACGCAACAAAGTATGCACAGAAACAGACGATTTTGTTGAAAAATCTTTACAAGAAAAAACCACAGCATAAAGCGACAAGCAAATCCACTGTGAAGAAAAAATTACAAGAAATTAGATAAAATTATAGATGTGAAATCCTTCATAAAACTCTAACCTCCCTTCAAAACTCTCTTAGAAATGTTTAAACTCTCTTAGTAATACCCTAATCTCACATTACACCCATATTTATAGCATAACACACAGAATAGGAAACAATCTGTACAATTATGCAAAAATGAACGCACCGCCGATCAAGCAACCCTCGATTGATCAACAGCCACATGTTCAATCGCTCGAACATGCTCAAAAGGGTTCATAGAATTTACAAATATTATCTCAAAATAGTTGGTCGCTCGAACCTCCTTGGTTGATCAACTGAACCTGTCTAAAAATGTACAAAGATCAGTCTGTGTAATCTGGGGCTCACTTGATTGATTGATCAGTTTAGTTGATCGATCATAACTCCTGTTTCATGTACATATTGAATACATCTAGACAACAATCTTCACCATGGCTTCGATCATAATGAACAACAACTTGAAGCTCCATCTCTAATAGCCTTCATCATATCGTCACCATTATCCCTGCTTTCATGCACACTCCGTATTCATCAAACCTTTGGCAGACCCAAAGAAGTCGAACATAATTTGAACTTCTCTATCGGAACCACCTTCGTAAGTATATTCATTGGATTCACGCTCTTGTGGATCTTCTCAAGAGTAACACCGCATTCCTCAAGCAATTGTCAGATAAAATTATGACAAACATCAATATGTTTTGTTCTAGAGTATTAAACCGAATTCTTTCCCTAGTTGATTTTTCTTTTGCTGTCACGATTAACCGACACGACTTCCTATTGAAGCCCCAACTCATTCATCATTCCACACAATCAAACATCTTCCTTTAAAGCCTCTGTCACTGCTATATACTCAGCTTCGTTTGTGGAAAGAGAAACCACACACTGAAGCTTCGACATCCAACTGATCGCTCCACCCGCTAACACAAACGAATAACCAAAATTCCACCATCTATTGTCCATGTTTCCTGGGTAATCTATTTGCACATATCCTACCAACTTTTTCTCTGATTTTTAAAATGTCAACACGTAGTTCGTTGTACCTCATAGATAATGAAGTAGCCATTCCACTACCTCCCAATGCTACTTGTCGGGGTTTGACATATATCTTCTTACAACACTAATTGCATGTTAAATGTTTGGTCTCATAGAGACCATGTCATACATCAAACTGCCAAGTGTACTCGATTAGGGCACAAGAGACATAAATTACATTTCTTCATCTGTAATGGGACATTGCTATAAAGAAAGTCGAAAGTGAGCAGCATGGGGTGTATTAACTGGTTTAGTCTTATTCATCCCAAACTTCCAATACCTTCTTAAGGTATTTTTCTTAAGATAACTTTAACATGCTCCTCTCCCCATCTCTGTGTATATCAATGTCGAAAATCCTCTTTGCACCCCATAAATCTTTCATTTCGAATGTCCATGATAACTGAGTCTTTAATATATTGATTTCAGATATGCTCTGGCTAACGATAAGCATCTGATCAACATATCATGCTTATTTCTTTCACATTGAGGACAATGTAGATTTTAGGTTAGGGATGGGAGGTTAGGTAAACTAATCAGTGTTTTCTCAGTTTTGAGCAAAATTTGCAAAATTTTTGAAAAGTTTTCAATGTTTATCTGTTTGGAAAGTGAAAAGTTGTGTATTTAAGAATGTTTTGAGTATGATGATAAGATTGAGATTGAATTTTGAATTGTTGGAGTTTGGTCATCTAAGTAATATATCAATTACAGTTCTTGCACTTAATTGATTAAGAGGAAGTTTGAATATCATGTTAATCTAAATCACAAGACATATTCAAATTATTTTTTGTGAATAGTACTAGATTTTCTAATTGTTAGTATGATGATCATTGAAAGATATTGAGAACTGAGTCTGGAGAATTTTATCCACCTTAAAAGAAGAAAAGAACCAATTAAAAAATAGGCGATCGACAATAAAAGGTCATGTATGGTGAAAAGATTGAAAAAGTCTGAACAAGAATGAAAAAGCTAAAAGAAAAGAGAAAAGATGAAAAGTCTGAATGAATACAAATAACCGTTGATATAAAATCAAAAACTAAAAAAAGAAGGAAAAAGGGGATAAGTTTGGAATCAGTACTTGAGTTTTAAACTAATCTTGAAGTGATAAGCATGGCTAACATTATAAAAAGATAGTATTTTCATTGAGCACGTTGAAAAACTTGATATGCGAACTATACTCTGACTTAATGAATAAAGGACTTATCTGATTGATTTCTTATGTGATTCGGCTCCAGGTTTTCAAAATCTTTCTCATCTTGAGTCTACTCATTCATACTTGATTAAACAAAAGATTGTTTTCTGATAAAGGTTTGAACATTGCGGATTAAAGTTCATTTTTCTCATACTTTGCTCAGGACTAGCAAAATGTTGTTTGGAGATTGTGATGAGGGTCAAATATTGCATATTGGACCCCATTTATTACTTGGTTTTATGAACATGATGATGCTTAATGTTATATTTTAATCATGTTTGTGTTGCAAGGTGAATTTAAGAGCTTGGATTGAGAAGGATGCTAAAAGCATGATTTAACGTTCAAGAATCACCAAAGCCAAGGATGAATCTTATGAGATAAAGAATAGAGAATTCACATGCCAAAGATCCAAGAAAACTAAGTGAGGAAGGAAGAGCATTGAAGACTTGAAGTGAAGAAAAGGAACCCTAAAAATCTGCCTGCTTCGACTAGTCCAAGCCATCCTCAACTAGTTGAAGGAGCCTGCTCGACCAGTCGACGATTCCTCGACTCGAACTCCAGCAACTAAATACTCTAAAATTAGGTCATCCTCGACCCATCGAAGGAAACCCTCGACCAGTCGATGGTTGTCCTCGACCAGTCTAAGGTTACGCAAACAACACATGAATTGTAAAAATTTAAGACGGTTTCTGGATTTTTCCAACTCAGTGCAAAAAGAAGTGTTGTAAAACTATAAATAGGGGTCCCCAGGGCATCCCTAAGCATCATCTAGGGTTTGAGGAGTGGAGAAGAAGTATGGAGAAGCCGTCGCCAAGAGTTTTTCTTCCCTTTCCTTAGTTATTTTTATACTTTTCTTAAGAGATTTTAGTTCAATCATGTCTATGGTTGGCTAAACCTCTTAGTTAGGGCTAAGAGGTGAAGCTTGTAGTGTGATGAGATATTTTCTATTTCTTTGATTCATGTTTAAGTTGAACTATCTTTAATTCTAGTTCGATTATGAAGGAATACTTTTAGTTTTTAATGGTTTGTTGTGACTCAAATTACAATGGATCTATGATAGCTTTGAGTATGTTCTTTTCATGTATTAAGATTGTGAAATTAGGAACTCCCGTTGCTCACCATCGTCCCATGGGCATGGTTGGGTGATGGAATCCTACCTAATCTTCTCAATTCTCTTATGATTGGTTGTGCGATTGGTAAATCCTGTTGTTTGCCTTGTCTCCTGGGCATGGTTTTGTGATGGAATCACTTTCAGTTCTCACACCTCTCATCCATTGAGAATTAGGTGAAAGGAAGTTCAGATTTGGTTTTACTGAGATATCTTCCAATTAGATAAGATGAGACTCTGATTCCAGTTGTGTACTTGAATTAAGCACAGATCTCTCTGACCTCTACAAGTGGATCCTTGGAAACCCTAGTTTCCCACCTTTGAATTCCTTAAGTTTTTCATTAAATCTCTCACAATTACTCTCTATACTTCTAGATTTAGGTTTTCATCTTTTTCTAGTTCTACTTCTAGTTACTTTCAGAAGGCACACAAGTTCAGTCCCTATGGATTTGACCTCGGTCTCACCGAAATTATTACTACATCGCGACCATACACTTGGGGTTGTGAACACTTTACCATCGACATTTTTGGGTGTTTGTCAAAGTTTCCGGTACCACTGGAAATTTTAGATGAATAACTCACTTCCATACCCAATCTGGTGTAATAGGAGGCTTGACCATTCTTGACAATGGTGGTCCCCATCGTGGACGGCGATTAGAGGTCGAGTGCATCGGCCGATAGCGACCTCGAACCCTAACATGACGCTCTCTTCCTCTTTCGATGAAATCTCTCAACTGATACGCAATGTCCTGAGCGCACTAGTCGTAAATTTGAGAATTTTGATGTCTCTTTTGGATGGAGATCGACTGATCATCTTGATGGCGAGGAATTTAGCGGTGCCCTTGCGCAGGACGGGCGGGCCTTCTCTACGGATCATCTGAGCTGAGATTGATCTTTGGTTTTAGGCGATCCCTTAGATTAGCAGTGACAATATTCACTTCCATATTATCCGGAAAGAGGTTAGTGTCGGTCAACTTCCGGGAATTTAATAGCCCACGATTGATGTGGTCCTGGATAATGTTCTTGAAAATAACACACTAGTTAGTGGAGTGAAACCGAGATCCATGCCATTTTCAATACTCAATCTTTTGTAATTCATCAGCCGGTGGTACTTTGTGATTGATAGGAACTTTAATGAACTTCCCGACCAACATGATATCAAATATCTCTTCGGCCCAACTGATATCGAAGGTATACACCTTCTGAGCCTTTTTCTTGGTCAGGGAAGTCGATTTTGCTTTGACCAGTGCCGAACATACTAATGGCTTCTAAGCTACTACTTTCGTTATCGCAATTTCATAGTAAGGGTCCTTGTAATACTTCCCTAATGATGAATTTGTTCATTAGCCCCTTCCTGGAGCAATTCCTCGTAACAAGAAACTTTGGTAGTTAGATCATATAAATCAGTAAACTTTGTGCCTATGAACTTTTTACGGAGCTTGTATTCCAGTCTGTCTTGTGCAAGTTGCAAAAATTCAGCCTCGATCATGACTACCTTACAACTACTTTTCGCCTGTTTGAATCGCATAATATAACTCTCGCATAGTTCCCTAGGCAATTGTCGGAATCGTGCGAGGTTGGCCATGGTTAGCTCCCTATTTCTAGAGAAGAATTGACCATGAAACTTCTTTTCCAACTCTTGCCAGTTATATATTGCGTCTAGTAGTAGGTTTGAATACCATGTGAAGACCGCAACGATCAACGAGCGACTGAATAACTATAAGTTATAATAATCATTGTTAGCTTGCTCACCACATTGCATAGTGAATCAGTCGACATGTTCAATAGTCGACTGACTGAGTTCACTAGAAAATAGAGCAAAATCCATTCGATAATTCCTTGACAATGGATGTTGCTGATCTACTCACTCGGGGTATGGTATGTGATATATGGGGATAGTGTTATGGCCCAATACTTGACCAACAACCTCTTGAACGAGTTGTATTATCTGGTCACGGTCGACCCGCTAGCTATGGTTCCACCGCTGGCAGTTGATCCGAACCAAATCGATTAAGATTGTCTTGGAATCTAGGGCCCTACAGTGGATTGAATCCAGCTGGTGGTCCGTGATTTCTGTTTTGAGGTACAAAATATCCAACCTCCCGTTCAAGTCGCTTGATTTCCATAGGGGGTGGCGCATTCCTATCCTCTGGAGGAGGAATCAATGGTTGGTTACGTTGTAACGACGACATATGTGGTAATGAGACTGCATTACCGACCGAACTTCTGTTATGCTGTGATGTTGTCGCAACTAATAATCGTTACATAGCTTCAATATGGCTAGCCATGTAACGATTAGTGCTCTCGACCTCGATACGAAACTGTTCCACTTGATCTCTTCCATATTCCTGCACTATCTAGATGTTCATCTGAACATCCCAAAGTACAACGACTACCTTGTCTAAGAGTACAGCTCGGGACATGGACGGTCCAGCCTGACTTCCGGTCGGGTTAGTAGGCACATTCGACACCTCTGGGGGTACATGAACCAACACCTCTTCACCCGGAGGAGGTGTGGTCGGTGTTGAAGGTTCGGCCACAGAAATTCGGGCACTTCTCCTCTGCATTTTTGGGAATAGTCAAACCGATAGTTTAAGGACAGGGACCCACTGGGCATTGCTAGAAAATTATTTGACGTTGTTTTCTTGCATTAGGTATGTGAGCATGCTAGAATCAAAATTATTGCTCTAATTCAAACCGAACAATAATGACCCCGAGAGCCGAGGTAGGCAGACACGTTATGTATGACCAAGATCTGAGGAGATCGGTCGCCTATTCCGCCAATCACTCAATGTGTAAATTAGATCAGGAGATAATCAGAGGGTGGGGTTCATCCTCCGAAACAGGGCTCGATGAGACATGTACAAACATATTAGGACTTCGATTCCAGTTAAAGTATATAGATTGAATCAAGTAGAATAACATTAAGATGGATATGAGTGGATCCTTAACGCTCTAGTACTTTAAGTTGATAGTTTCACTTCACAAACATTCTCTAAACAATTTTAGATTTAGTTTAGCTTCTATTTCTAATCTAAAAGTAGTTCAGAAAACACACATATAGTAAGTCCCTATGAGTACGACCTTGGTCTCACCATGTTATTACATCACAACCCTGCACTTAGGGTATCAAGAGAACATTGAGCTGTTAGCGCTTACCACTACCTTGTATAATATTTGGCGAATCGACAATATAACACAGGTCTTATGCGTGGTTGGCCTTTATGACTCTCAATGCTACCTTGCATAATATTTGGTGAATTGGCGATATAACACAAGTCTTATGCATGGTTGACCTTCATGGTGCTCAACGCTTCCTTGCATAATATTTAGAAAGTCAACAATATAGCATAAGTCTTATGCATGGTTGGCCTTCATGGTACTCACCGCTTCCTTGCATACTATTTGGTGAATTGGCGATATAGCACAGGTCTTATGCATGGTTGGCCTTCATGGCGCTCACCGCTGCCTTGCATAATATTTGGCGAATCGATGATATATCACAGGTCTTTTACGTGGTTGACCTTTTTGGTGCTCACTGCTGCCTTGCATAATATTTGGAAAATCATCGATATAGTACAAGTCTTATGCATGGTTGGCCTTCATGGCACTCACCGCTGCCTTGAATAATATTTGACGAATTGATAATATAGCATAGGTCTTATGCATGGTTGGCCTTTATGACACTCATTGCTGCCTTGCATAATTTTTAGCGAGTCGGCGATATAGCACAAGTCTTATGCATGGTTGGCCTTCATGGCGCTCATCGCTGCCTTGCATAATATTTGACGAATCAGCGATATAGAACAGGTCTTATGCATGGTTGGCCTTCCTGACACTCACCATTGCCTTACATAATATTTGGCGAATCGACAAGCATCTGAGATAATCGGTAATATTTTCCGATAATAGGAGATAATCAGTGATAACTAGAGATAATATCAATTGCCTATAATCAGAGATAATATAAATCAACGATAATCAGTGGTATTTTCCAACAATAAGAGATAATCGGCAATAACCGCAGATAACATCAATATATGATAATCGACGATATTTTCCGACAATAGGAGATAATTGACACTAATCGGAGAAAATATCAATCAACGATAATCGACAATGTTTTATGACAATAGGAGATAATCAACGCTAACCAGAGATAATATCAATCGGCGATAATCGGGGATATTTTTCGACAATAGGAGATAATCGACGATAATCGAATATAAGATCAATTGACAGTAATCTGCGATATTTTTTGATAATAGGAGATAATCAGTGCTATTTTTCGATAATAGGAGATAATCCCTTTCATTTGCAGATCGCAATAATAATTTTATCTCAAAGACCATAATAATTATCCAACCGCGATTCGACTATGATTGTTGTTCCGCAGCATTACCATTGCAAATTATAATTGATATCGGGGAGTTGTCTCAGAAGATCACCGATTATCTCTTTTTAGGGTCACATGATAGGTGATAGGGTCACAATCTTTGTTCTTCGATTGTTACTTGGACGGGGCTCCTATCAGGACATGAAAGAGCCACAATCAAATAGACAAATGATCTGCTTTCGCATTCTCATACCAGGGTACATGCTTAATTTTAACATTATAAAATACTTTCAATAATTATTGCACTTATTAACAATAGGGTAATAATTCTGACTTTCTTATTTCAAATTTTGTCGTCAACTAATTTATCACCAGCTTGGAGTCCCTAAGAATTTGTAGAGCTTATATTTTCATCTCATGTGCTATTTCCAACCCTATGACGAGGGCATTATATTCAGCCTCATTATTTGTACAAATTGTACTCAATACGAAGGAATATAACAATTGATCACCATGGGGACTGATAAAAATCACTTCGACGCCCGCTCGTGATGGCCGGAAGGCACCATCGAAATATATTTGCCACAAACTTAACGGTTCAACTAGAAGTACCTGCTCAACTGGAAGCTCATCAGAAATTTCTTAGTTATATGGAAATGGATGGGTTACTAAAAAGTCTGCTATTGCCTATCCTTTTACTACCTTCGACAGTTCATAAGAGATTGTAAATTCAGAAAGAAACAACATCCATTTGGCTAGCCTTCTAAATAACATTGGTTTCGTTATAAAGTACTTTATCTGATATGCTCGTGAGATTAATGTTATCTTGTGGAATAGGCAGTAATACTGTAGCTTTTGCATTGCAAAAAAAAAGGGTCAAGCATATTTTTCTCAATGGACGAATAGTTACATTCCACCCCTATTAGAGTCCTACTCAAGTAATATAAAGTGTTTTCTTTCCCCTATTCATTGCATTAGGCCGGTAGAGCTCCCAAAGAATTTTCGCATGTGACAATGTATAAGATCAAAGGCCTACCTTTTACAGGCATTATTAACACTGGGGATTGCGTCAGAAGGTCTTTGATGGAGTTAAATGCATTTTGACATGCCTCATCCATACGAATTCTACTCCATTTTTCATGAGATGAGCGAATGGTTGGCATCTTCTTTCTATGTTCGAGATAAAGCGTCCAATATAGGCCAGTTTTCCTTTCAAACTTTTCAGTTCTCTTAGTGTTATCGCAGCGGCATTTCTTGAATTGCCCAGATCATTCCTAGATCGACTTTAATTCTATGATACCTAACAACAAACCCAAGAAACTTACCCGATTATCTGCCGAAAGCGCACTTTGTCAGATTCATCTTTAACTGTTTCTTCTTGAGCAGGTGAAAGACTGATAATAAATGTTCACGATGCTCTGTGTAGTCACAGAACCGAACAACCAAATCATCAATGTAGCATTCAATGTGCTTATGTATCATGTCCTGAAAAATATTTTACATGGCTCTCTAAGACGTGGCCCCGACGTTTTTTAACCCGAACGGCATGACCTTATAACAATATATTTCCAAGGATGTTCTAAACTTTGTAGCCTCTTCGTCATCTTGTGTCATGCATATTTGATTGTACCTGGCATATTCGTCCATGAAGGACATAACTGCGTACTTCTTTATACTATCAATCAACAATTCTATTATAAGCAATTTGAAATCATCCTTCTGACATGCTTCGTTCAGATCCCTGAAATCAACACAGACTCTGATTTGTCCGCTCTTTTTCTTTACTGGGACAATATTAGAGATCCCCCTGGGGTAATTTACTTCCCTTATGAAATTAACTTTAATTAGTTTATTTACCTCTTCCTCTATCAAAGGTATTAAGTTGGGATGAAAGTGTCTATTTGCCTACATAATTGGCTTTTTATGTTTAGAAATGTTGAGCCAGTGCGTTGCCACCATCGGTTATAAGTCAGGCATTAATGCATATGTCAAGGCGAACACATCTTCATTTCTTTTCAACAATTTAACATATTGTTCTTCCTCTTCTTTTGGCAAGCCAGCACTATATATATATGTATTCCGAGGTTCATCTTTTGTCCTTAGGTTTATTTCTCGCAATGCATCGACGGTCGGTTGTCCTCCGTCTTCTATTAGTTTGGGCATTGTCTCAGGGTACTTCATTTCTTCCTGTAACGACCCGTAAGTTTCCGTACTTTGACTCGAGTACCATCTCGACCAGAAATCAATTAGGATTAAATCCTTTAGAAATTTAACAAAGTTAACTAAGTGCAAAACTCGATTAGCCATGAAATCCATTGGGATCGCTTTAAATACGATCTACAAGACCCAAAACTTACAAAATCAGTGACTCTAGGTTACCTTAAAGTTTAGAACCAAACTCATTACCCGGCTGCTCTCGGGAATGAAATGAAACTTCGTATTAGGTCTAGATCGCACATCAAAGTTAAGGAACTAGGACCGCCTCACTGGGCTTGAGAATCATCTCAAAAATCAGGTCCAGCCGATGTCCCATGGCCATTCGTTTGGATCCGGAGCGAGGGAGTGTGAAAAACACTATTCCCTTTACAAAATAAATATCTGGAATAGTTATCTGGCACCATTCGCTTGCGCATCAGTATTAAGCAACCAGACCGTCAGAATCAGACCAAATTACACCCTCGGATTAAGAAAAATTTCAGGAACATTTACATGTACTTGGAATTTCGGATCGTGGCCCATTGACCGTTGAACTGAAAGTGGTCCGCCACGTGCGATCTGGGAATCCGATCGAGTCGAAAACGTAATCCCACATAGATCCATGTGTGGAGAGCTTAAGTCTGACGTTTAGCTCAAGGAGGGCCACCAGAACCTCTTTTTTGAGCTGGAAAAGTGTCGAAACACCTATATTAGCAGTAACCCTTGAACCTGAGTCTATTTTGGAGAGGTTTTAGGCTATAAAAGAGCCTTAGGACAGCCCCTCTCACAGCCATACGAATTTGGGATAAAACCCTAGAGAGAGAGAGAGAGAAAAGAGAGAGAAGAGCTTGGGATTTGTGGGAGTACTTCCTCCTACTGCTTTCAAACATCGCACGGCCTACACCGCCTCTTTCTAGGCACTTTCCCGGCGGTATCCATTCCATTTTTAAGGTGAGAAACCCTAAACCTAGGTCTGATTTGAAGTGCATAGGGTATAGGTTGTGAAAAGGCTAACCGATTCCGCTCTTTAGGCTAGAAAACTCCCAAATACGGAAGCTCATCCAACCTTGCTGATTCGTTGAGATTCCAAGGGCAAAGGTGAGGACTTTAGGTTTATAAGTTAAGGAACTAGGACCGCCTCACTGGGCTTGACAATCATCTCAAAAATCAGGTCCAGCCGATGTCCCACGGCCATTCGTTTGGATCCGGAGCGAGGGAGTGTGAAAACACTATTCCCTTTACAAAATAAATATCTGGAATAGTGATCTGGCACCATTCGCTTGCGCATCAGTATTAAGCAACCAGACCGTCAGAATCAGACCAAATTACACCCTCGGATTACAAAAAATTTCAGGAACATTTACATGTACTTGAAATTTCGGATCGTGGCCCACTGACTGTTGAACTGAAAGTGGTCCGCCACGTGCGATCTGGGAATCCGATCGAGTCGAAAATGTAATCCCACATAGATCCATGTGTGGAGAGCTTAAGTCTGACGTTTGGCTCAAGGAGGGCCACCAGAACCTCTCTTTTGAGCTGGAAAAGTGTCGAAACACCTATAGTAGCAGTAACCCTTGAACCTGAGTCTGTTTTGAGGCTATAAAAGAGGCTTAGGACAACCCCTCTCACAGCCATACGAATTTGGGATAAAACCCTAGAGAGAGAGAGAGAGAAAAGAGAGAGAAGAGCTTGGGATTTGTGGGAGTACTTCCTCCTACTGCTTTCAAACATCGCACGGCCTACACTGCCTCTTTCCAGGCGCTTTCCCGGCGGTATCCATTCCGTTTTTAAGGTGAGAAACCCTAACCCTAGGTCTGATTTGAAGTGCATAGGGTATAGGTTGTGATAAGGCTAACCGATTCCGCTCTTTAGGCTAGAAAACTCCCAAATACGGAAGCTCATCCAACCTTGCTGATTCGTTGAGATTCCAAGGGCAAAGGTGAGGACTTTAGGTTTATAGGTTATGGTTTTCAGCGCTTTCAATGTCAAATAATGATAGATTCATGATCTGTATGAAATTACACATGTACAAAGTGCTTTCCGTTTCCTGTTTCGATTAACGTTGTAGAATATGGAATTTCACATACTCTAGGTATACGTAGAAATACCGTATACGTATTTTTTTTGGAAAAATGTTTGACATGTTTATTTAATGTATGATTATACAATATATGGATAAAATACTAGTTTGGCGAAAGGAATCGCCATAATATATGTTCGCTTATAAATACTACGTATGTTGAAATTGTGTATTCTAGAAATACCGCATATGTGTAAATTTTGAAAATGTAATTGTCATGATTATTTGCTGTATGATTATGGTAAACACGGATAAAATAACCGCTTGGCGAAAGGATAGCCCTAATACATATTTTGCTAACATACGTCATGTATGTTGGAATAGTGTACTCTAAGTGTTTTGTGTAGATGCTTGTGAGTGTAAATGCTTAAGTGTTAGTGCCTTAGATAGGTGCTGATATGGAATTCCTGACTACCTTAGAGACATGTAGGATACCCTCCATGTGGTGGTTTGCTCTAACCACTCACTTGTGATGTGTATGTAATTGTATCCCTATTTGTATAGTACCCTACAACATGCTTTACAACATGCTTTACTTCATGCTTTATAACATGCCTTATGACATGCCTGTTCACATGCTTGTAGTACTTTGTTTATCATGCTTTACTCCACATGCTATTGATGAGAATTGATTGAGTTTGGGACCATGTCTATAGTCCAGACATTCGGTACCAGACTTGAGATTGTGGCTGAGATTCATGTCGCCACAAGGGATGTGTCTGACGAACCCGAGTCGTACTTCGGTTGGCGATAGTGGTTGGCTACACGGAGTGCTTTTACGCTTCATATCGCCCAACTTGTGGTGCGTTCGAGCTAGTCAGGCTCGTCAAGTAAACCGATATGTGAATGTGTGTTCACCATGTTTGGTTGCTACTGCTTGAACCTAGGGTACCAAACTTACCAGTGGCGATCCCGTTAACCATGGGACCTCGATCCGCTAAGACTTATGAGCCGGACATGGTGGTATGGGACACCGTGGCCGAGCTGTCGGCCTATGCTGGGGCCAAGTGCCTCCCCATAGTGACCATTGAGCAACCCAACCTCGTGAGCCGAATACGGTGGTATGGGACACTGTATTCAAGCTGTCGATACTTACGGCGAGAGCCGAGTACGGTGAGACCTGTGCTCGTGCTGACGGGCGACGAGTCCTCCGTAGTATCTTCGAGTATACTCCAAGGGTCTGTGATTGGCGACGAGTCTTTCACAGCAACTAGAGTATGAGTTGAGCCGAGTACGGTGAGACCTGTACTCGAGCTGACGATCAGCAATTGAGCCGCATACGGTGAGATCTGTATCCGCGCTGACGGGTGACGAGCCCTTTGCGATGCCTTTGCTATGCTTCTCGAACCATAATATCGTATGAGATTAACTAGGATTGACGACCCTAGAATGGATCATGTTTGGGAACGATACAAGGGAGGTACCTTAGTTTCCCAATGCTGCTGTTTGAAATGGACTAATAATAACTCGGTAATCATGATCATCATCGCACCGCATGTGCTTAGTAGATGTGGCACACTGAGGGAGTTAAGCATTCGCGAACGTAAGATGATGTCACATGAGGGTGGTTTGGCAAGGGCATACAACATCATGTCATTTCATTCTCGCACTTAATAAGAGTAGTTAGAATTGTTTGATTTGTACTGCTTTATCATTACTGCTTGGTTGAATTGATAACATGTTAACCTATGCTTTATTGTTCCACTGAGTTAGCTACTCACTCCCACGTTAAGGGACGGTGTTTGCAACACCCACCAGACTCTGTCGCAGGTATAGGCGGCGCATCGGTTCAGGAGCCGGAGCCCGACTACGACGAGGACCAGGATGAGTTCTCCTTTATGCAGTACTCTGACGGCTTTGCTTAGGCCGACTGCATCGCGGGGATTCCAGGGCTTATCTATGGAGTTGTATTTTGATTTTTGACTTAGAAACCGTACATGTATATTGTTACTCAGTTAGTGCTAATACTCTGGTGTTCATAAAATTTTGTTTCTTTACACACCTTAAATATACAATTTCAGTCTTCCGCTTGCCTTTATAGAATTGAACTGGAGTATGAATTACTATTTTGGTATAATCTCATTCATGTTTATTGCTCTAACTCAGACAACATTTAACCCTCATTGTGTATGTTGCATAAGTGATGCGTTGGAACTCGGGAGTGGAGTTCATACTCGACCCCCGAATTTCAGGGCATTACACTTCCTTACCACTTTCACCTGTCTCTGGCTTTGTTTCCTTATCTACTGTCTGACATTCGTGGCTCGTATATGTAGAGGATGTGACGCCCTGGTCCCTGCTCCAATGTGGGCGGGGCTGGGTTCCTGGGTGAGCTACTGCTGCAGTTGACTGTGGACGGAACTTTGTCCCACATCGCTTGGGCAATCTTTCAAAGTCCTGGCTATATGTCGAGGCTCTCCCTTAACTGTTGTGACATGTTTTAAAGCCGTGCAGGGGAGACCCCAAAGCGGACAATATCACAACAGTGGGGCGGGTCATCTCATTTGGTATCAGAGCCGAGGACGACTCTGTTCCAAAGGTGGGAGATTGTGACGCCCCGGTCCCTGCTCCAATGTGGGCTGGCGTGATGTGGGCGGGGCTGGGTGCCTGGGCGAGCAACCGCGCTGGGCGAGCTACTGTTGCAGGTGACTGTGGATGGAACTTTGTCCCACATCGCTTGGGCAGTCGTTCAAAGTCCTGGCTATATGTGGAGGCTCTCCCTTAACTGTTGTGACGCGTTTTAAAGCCGTGCAGGGGAGACCCCAAAGTGGATAATATCACAACAGTGGGGCGGGTTGTCTCAGAGGATGCTCCTAGTCTGCGAGATTTTTCTCATTTCTTTTCGTGCACACCTATTGGGACTTGGATGCCCCTGTCGTTATTCAGTATTTTCGGCTCACCACAATCAAACCCCATGGCTTGCATAATCTTCCAGCTTATCGGACTATATCTCCTTAAGTCTTCTTGCAAGAGCTTTTCGTTGGCTGCTAATTCACCTATTTCTCCTTCTGTTTCCCTTTCGGCCTCAGATTAGTGGAATTGGAATGTACACATAATATGTTTCGCATGGAAAGAAACAATTTACTCCTTTTCAATCGTGGTATTGGCACTATATAATTTGATTGCAAAGTCTTTATCTGTTCCGGCGACAACACCACCAAAGGAGGTTGTCCTGGTTGTCTCAAATACTTTAGAACAAAGTAAAACTTCTTTTTCATGCCAGCTATCATACTTAGCTCATGACCTTTTGGCTGCCATTGTCATTTTCTTTGGATAACTTAACTTACGCGACTTCTCTTTCTATTATCTGGGTGTAATGCCCTAAAAATTGGGGGTCATGCATACACTCGACTTCCGAGTTCCCGGAGTCACTTATAATTAATTTTCATTAATGTTCGTTTAATCAGGTTTAGGAGTTATTGAAGGTTATGGATTTGAGGAGTGTTTGAAGAAAAGGGGTTTAGAGAAATGGAGTGAGATGGGTAAAGAAAATGGGTAGGGTGGAAGAAGAAGATGATAGAGTTGAGATTTGGATTTGAGAAATGGAAAGGGAGAGAGTTTTCCTTTAGGGATTTGGAAGAATAGAGAATGGAGTAGGGTGAAAAAGGGTGTATTTGGCCCATAAAATGAAGTGGGGATGGGCCTCACTCGTGTGTACATGGAAGGAAGGGGGAAACCCATGTTTTTGGGGCCAGGCGTAGGCTACGCCGCAACGGGAGTAGGCTACGCCGCCCTCTGGATGCCCGGCGTAGGCCACGCCACCACTGGCGTAGGCTACGATGGCTCCCTGGCTGCCCGGCATAGGCTACGCCACCACCGCCGTAGTCACGCTAGCCCCCTGACCCGACTTCCTTGTTTTGTGATTTCCAGGGCGTCTGTAAGTCTCCCCGGGAAGTACCATAAATGAATTTGGGGTAGGAGAAGCCGATCTACGCAGTGGGCTAGTGGTTTCACGAGATTCTTCCCAGTTAGTAGTAAAACTCGATTTTTCTATAGTTTCACTATTTTCAGTAAAATTTCGTTCACCCCTAACTCTTTGCCCCCAAATGGGTCGAAACTAACAAATTTGACCCGGAACTAACAAATTTGACCCAGAACTAGCACATTCGGACTTGAATATTGGCTTCGACCGTTAAATCTTTCGATTTCCGGCTTGTTTCTATCAATGTCTCCATGAAAAGTAAAGGATAGAGTGAAGGTAGGTAAAGATTCTAAGGGAATAGGTTGGGGGAAGGAATTTGGACTTAGGCCTGTTTGGCCAGTGATATTAAACTGTACTAAATGAGATTACAATGCCAATCCCAGCTCAAGATCGAGAATGACATGTCTGGAACGAGTGTGGGATGGGACTCAAATTTATTTCACAGGATTTGCTAAATGAGCCTAGCGTTGGAAGGTGTAATGTGGGATTTCCAAATCCCAGGATGATGAATTTCTAAGCATAGTTGGGAAGGAAGACCCGGGGTTTGCCCTCAGTTGCATACATTCCAACAGGGCATTATAGAACATGGGATGCACTCATCCTAGGGACAATACCTTACACCTGCATTTATCATTACTCAAAAATTCATTTCACCCTTATCCCTCCAATTTCAGTTGGCCCAACGGGCCCTAGGAATTTGGTGGACCTAACTAGCTAAACCTCCTAATCAATCGAATTGAGTCTTACCGTCAGGTTCCCAATTCCTTGCCCGGGAAAGGGGTCGTGGCATTGTAAGACTCTCAGATCCCCCTCTCTAGCGTTTTTATTCCCTCCCTTGCTACCCATTCCTAACTCCTTGGAAGTCCTACTCTCCGTCTACAATTGTTGGTTCAGGGTTTGAGATGGTTCCTAGCGTTCTAAGCCCATGTTGTATTTTTTAATATGTATCCCCTCAAGTCAGCGGACGCGTTAGTGAGTTCATGACCCATGGCCCAAGGGATTCCAAACTATTGCTCTGATACCATCTTGTAATGCCCTAAAAATCGGGGGTCGTGCATACACTCGACTCCCGAGTTCCCGGGGTCACTTATAACCGATTTTCATTAATGTTCGTTTAATTAGGTTTAAATGCGCAGCCTGGAATTTCCTGGAACATGAAGCACAACCACACAAGTCTACTGAAATGAAAGAAATCTAAAATCTACACAGGTCCAAAAGAATATAAAAGGGGTCGCCCATGGCGTTGCCCAACAAAATCACAAAAGAATAATATGTCCAAAAGAATGAGCTGAGTCCACTACTCAGCGATCCAACGCCCCATCTACTGATCTGCAGAAGACCCGCTCATCAGCTGAAAGTAGGAGAACTCCTCCTCCTCCTCTAGGCTCGCGTCGCCAGGTTCCTTGAAATCAGCATCACCTGCATCTAAGGGCGGGTCTGGTTGGTGTTTTAAAACACCGCCCTAGAGTGGGAGTGAGTGATCAACTCAGTGGGTGCTTTTAGTTTTAAGTTACAACAGGCATCAATTATACTATGAATTTAATGAAAAGCAGTCATTCATAAACACTTATCTAATCTTATTAATGCATATGCATGATGGATGATATGATGCATGCCCTCGCCACAACTCTCCCTCGAGCGACTCCGTTTGACGATCGCGTATGTCAACACTCCCTCAGAGCGACCTCGACTACCGAGTCGCCAACCTAGCTAATGCAGTGTAATGATAATGTTAACCGGGTTCTTAGTTAAGTCCATTCAACCAGCAGATTGGGGAATCTGATACACCCCACGTATCAAATTCCTTAAACTAGTTGCGAGGCCAAGACCCCCCCAACGTGTGAGGCCAAGACCCCGCGATCCGTGATCCCGTCGGGTTCCCCATCCCCGACTTCAAGCACATGGGGAGTGTTGAGAGCTGGGATCGCTCGCGGTCACTACGGGGAGGCGCGTCACCCCAACGTAGGCCGACAGCTCGGACACAGTGTCCCATTCCACCATGCCCGGCTCACGAGACTATGGATCGATATTCAATTTGTTAACAATGGGCTACAATGGTGATAGGGTGTTCCAGATTCCATATATATGTGAGCAAACATGGTTAACAAACAAGGTTGGTCAGCCAATAGACTAAACCGCATGAGTTCAGGCAAATACGTGATGGACGACATCGGGTACGAGCGACCCATGTAGTCTAACTACTGTCGCTTACACTCACTCGCCCAAATCCGTGGGTTTAGTCTCAAGACGGTCTTGCCAACGGGACCGCCTTAACTCTCCTTGTTTTCTTGACCAACCCTAGGGTTTGGAATGTGGTCCACGATATGTCAACGGACAGGGTTATCAACTAGTATAATCATCATCATGTTCTCATACACCTCAACATACATGTTTAGATTCTCCTGGTAAGAAAGCTAAAACAATTTATGAGCAAGGGTGCATGTGTGTTGTGTGTGTTGGTGAGGAAGCTGCTCACTTCCTACAACTCATGGAAACAAATTACGCAAGAATTAATGAGGCACGCATGCTATAGGGCACATCATATGAGCAATCAAACAAGACATCAACAAGCGCTCATCAAATTTGCACCAAGTCATGTGAGAAGCAAGAACAACATCATGTGAGAAAATCAAATAAAACATACAATTCCATACCACTCTAAATAAACATAAATTCCTAGGTTTTCTCTATATTCTCTAAATGCATCAACTAAGCAATCAAAATCATTAACCTCATAATGAAATTGGTGCTAGGCAACCTAAGAGTAATAGTCTGCACCTTCGGATTCGTTGAAGGCTTGGGATCGCCCTAGGAGGGTGGATTTCGGGGGTTGATAGGTTGGAATCCCTAAAGCAACATTTGCATGTTAGAATCCTAAGCAAAATCCTTCTCATCACAAGGGTTTCAAGGAAAACGAGTGATAGATCTTACCTAGATGCTCAGCGGAGTGAAAAGGGTGGTCGTGGATGAGGAATTCTTCTTGGAGAAGGGGTAGGGAGTTGTGGGGTTTGATTTCCTTGGGCCCCATCTCGATCTAGGGTCCACCTTGCTCACCTACACTCTCTCTTTCATCTCTAAGCTCTCTCTTTCTCTCTTTACTCACCTTGGTTGTTGGAGAATGGGGAGAGTTATGAGGGAGGGAGCTTTGTTGTTGGAGAATGGTAGGAGTTAGGAGGGAGAGAACTTGGTGGTTGGAGAATGGTGGAAGTTATGAGGGAGAGAGCTTTGTGGTTGGAGAAGAGTGAAAGTTATGAGGGAGAGATCTAGGGTTTATTTCCTAGACTTGGGCCCTTTGGCCCCATGTTCCAACAATTCCCATTATGGCCCTATGGGGGCCCCCTTTTGCTTTGGGGTGGCCTTATCACCCCTCCGGCCACCAAATTCGGGGTGTAGGTGTCTCATAGCCCGACGAGGGGTCATGCCAAAATTTGAGATCAAACTGATGAACGGATATGGGGTTTGAGCATAGGGTTTCGATCTTTAAATAGCCCTATGAGGCCCATTCTGATTGATGGGGCATTTCTGGTGGCCCTCTGGCCATGATACTTATAGAATAGGTGCTCCATGGCCCGATGAAGGGCCATGCAAAATTTGGGGACAATCGAATATGGGGTTTGGTCGCACGGGTCCAATTTGCACCGTTCCACGATCGGGTCCCATATTTGGTGGACGGGCGTAGAAAAATACACTAGACCCTCACCATAATTTTTGAAGAAATCCGACGGCTGAAATGACAGGAATCCTAGTTTCATTTACAAGTGCCAGATTTCCAATTCTGGCATTGGCGGGTTGCATTTTGAAAGTGCCATAGGGACGGCACGGATAATTTATTTGTGGGTGTCCACTGGGTCCGCGATCTACGATGGACCTCAAGCCTAGTGAGATCAACGGTTCCTTAAATTTTTAGATTTTTTTGACCTTCCTTGGTCGCGGTATGGCCCGCACGGGCTGTTGTTAAATGTAAACAGGTTGTCAACTTGACGGCCTGCACTCGGTCCAATCACGACCAGACTGGTCCACCCGTGTATAAGCTAATATCGAGTGCTAATGGTCAGTAAGTGATAATATAAGTTAATTAAAAAAATTTCAAGGATTTTTTAAAAAAATCCAAAATAGTGAAAATCCAGGATGTTACAATCTACCCCCCTTAAAAACAATTTCGTCCCCGAAATTGCCTAAGGGTAATATGTAAAGATATTATTAGTTCGTTTGCTTAAGATTTGTTGGTTTCGGGTTTACATACATTTTGGGGCATGTAATAAATACACTAGCCTAGCTCATTGTGATCTACCCCCCTTAAAAGTTTTTATCTTTGAGGTTTGAGAACAATGTCAAATTACCATTATCGTGCTAAGTATTTGATGATAAAGTTTACCTAAGGGTGGTATATTCTACCCTTTATGATTGGGCTAATAGGGAAAGACAGTTGTGGTAGGCTTGAACCTGATACGTCGATCATCTACCTGACCAGGGTAGAAGGCTCATCGTATCCCTTCTTAGTCCTGGTAGATCCCGGTCTTCTGCTCGGTCAAAGCAGTGAGTCCGTTGGTATTCACCCAGGATCGAGAATTGGGCGAAGCCGCGAATACTTCGCAATTGTATGGTTCTATAATTTCGTAGTCCGGTTATTCTTAACATTGGGAAGATATTAAAATTTATTAAAAAGTTGAAGTTTCACATTTACAATATCTCAGTGGGTGGTGAGTCTCCCACGGTGCCTATGATCAAACGGCTACCCTAGAAAGGTATCCAGGAACCTAAGATTCTTCTCGACATTACTATTTTTATCCTATGGTTAGTGAGTTATGGGCAAATCACGCTTTGGTTTCATGAATTTTAACAGGGAAGGAAGAATAAAAAAATTTAAGGTATTCTGCCGGTTTGGAGTATAATAACGCTAATATGGACGCAGTAAGGTAATTATTCATACAAGCATTCACAAGACGACAAGAAAATTCCAAAACAATCCATACATTCATATTAAATTCAAAATGCCATTAGTATGGCCAGTTATATCCTACCGTATGGATTACCACACTACTAGACATGCTTAAACGTAAAGGAAGTACAATCTAATTAAGCAAAGGTCATAAACATCCTTCAGTACATGCAAATTGGCCTAACTGTACTAAAGCAACTACTGGTCATCAGTAACGTTGTGGTGCTACTCGTCTGAGTCGGGCGAAAGCGGGGGTGCTTCTTCCCCTTTGGATGGGCTTTCTTCTTACTATGCCGTTCCTGGCTCAGCCCCGCTCCCTCAGGAGCCGCCTTTTTCTTCCCCATAAGGGAAAGGATCACCAGTATAGTGAGGAATGAGGCAATGGTGGCAAAGAACGCCATTACTCTTGGAAAAAGGAAATGGCTCTTTAGATTGGGATTGAAAATGAAGGTTGGGAATGGGTTTTGAGGAAGTAGGGTGTGAAGAGTGTGGGATTAGTTCGTGAAGAGTGAGGGTTTGGGAAATATATTTTTAAGAGTAATGAGTGAATGGAGAGGGATTTTAAGGTTGGGCGTTGAGATGGGGTGGATGTTGTAGGTGAGGAAGTGAGAGAGTTGAGATGGGGTTTGGAGGATGGAGCTTGAGAATAGTTTTGATGGTGGGTTTAGGAATGGGTTTGGGTTAAGCATGAGAAAAGGAAATGAGAGTTTGGAGTGAAGGAGTGAAGGGAATGGGGTTCAAGTGAATGGGTTTTGGGGATTGCAAGATGGAATGTTGAGAGGGTTGTGGAAGATGTGGGTTGCGTATGAAGAAGAAGAGATGGGTTTGGAGTTTGTTTTATAATTGGGTTTTGAAAGCGATGAAGTGGGGTGAATGGAGGGAAGCTCTTGTGTGAGGGAATGGGTTTAGGAGTTGTTGAAGGTTATGGATTTGAGGAGTGTTTGAAGAAAAGGGGTTTAGAGAAATGGAGTGAGATGGGTTAAGAAAATGGGTAGGGTGGAAGAAGAAGATGATAGAGTTGAGATTTGGATTTGAGAAATGGAAAGGGAGAGAGTTTTCCTTTAGGGATTTGGAAGAATAGAGAGTGGAGTAGGGTGAAAAAGGGTGTATTTGGCCCATAAAATGAAGTGGGGATGGGCCTCACTCGTGTGTACATGGAAGGGAGGGGGAAACCCATGTTTTTGTGGCCCGGCGTAGGCTACGCCGCAACCGGAGTAGGCTATGCCACCCTCTGGATGCCTGGCGTAGGCCACGCCACCACCGGCGTAGGCTACGCTGGCTCCCTGGCTGCCCGGCATAGGCTATGCCACCACCGGCGTAGTCACGCCAACCCCCTGACCCGGTTTCCTTGTTTTGCGATTTCCCGGGCGTCTGTAAGTCTCCCCGGGAAGTACCATATATGAATTTGGGGTAGGAGAAGCCGATCTACGCAGTGGGCTAGTGGTTTCACGAGATTCTTCCCAGTTAGTAGTAAAACTCGATTTTTCTACAGTTTCACTATTTTCAGTAAAATTTCGTTCACCCCTAACTCTTTGCCCCCAAATGGGTTGAAACTAACAAATTTGACCCGAAACTAACAAATTTGACCCAGAACTAGCTCATTCGGACTTGAATATTGGCTTCAACCGTTAAATCTTTCGATTTCCGGCTTGTTTCTATCAATGTCTCCATGAAAAGTAAAGGATAGAGTGAAGGTAGGTAAAGATTTTAAGGGAATAGGTTGGGGGGAGGAATTTGGACTTAGGCCTGTTTGGCCAGTGATATTAAACTGTAGTAAATGAGATTACAAAGCCAATCCCAGCTCAAGATCGGAAATGACATGTCTGGAACGAGTGTGGGATGGGACTCAAATTTATTTCACAGGATTTGCTAAATGAGCCTAGCGTTGGAAGGTGTAATGTGGGATTTCCAAATCCTAGGATGATGAATTTCTAAGCATAGTTGGGAAGGAAGACTCGGGGTTTGCCCTCAGTTGCATACATTCCAACAGGGCATTATAGAACATAGGATGCACTCATCCCAGGGACAATACCTTACACTTGCATTTATCGTTACTCAAAAATTCATTTCACCCTTATCCCTCCTATTTCAGTTGGCCTAACGGGCCTTAGGAATTTGGTGGACCTAACTAGCTAAACCTCCTAATCAATCAAATTGAGTCTTGCCGTTAGGTTCCCAATTCCTTGCCCGGAAAAGGGGTCGTGGCATTGTAAGATTCTCAGATCCCCCTCTTTAGCGTTATTATTCTCTCTCTCGCTACCCATTCCTAATTCCTTGGAAGTCCTACTCTCCGTCTACAATTGTTGGTTCAGGGTCTGAGATGGTTCTTAGCGTTCTAAGCCCCTGTTGCGTTTTCTAATATGTATCCTCTCAAGTCAGCGGACGCGTTAGTGAGTTCATGACCCATGGCCCAAGGGATTCCAAACTATTGCTCTGATACCATCTTTTAATACCCTGAAAATCGGGGGTCGTGCATACACTCGACTCCCGAGTTCCCGGGGTCACTTATAACTGATTTTCATTCATGTTCGTTTGATCAGGTTTAAATGCGCATCCTGGAATTTCCTGGAACATGAAGCACAACCACACAAGTCTACTGAAATGAAAGAAATCTAATATCTACACAGGTCCAAAAGAATATAAAAGGGTCGCCCATGGTGTTGCCCAACAAAATCACAAAAGAATAATATGTCCAAAAGAATGAGCTGAGTCCACTACTCAGCGATCCAACGCCCCATCTACTGATCTGCAGAAGACCCACTCATCAGCTGAAAGTAGGAGAACTCGTCCTCCTCCTCTAGGCTCGCATCGCCAGGTTCCTTGAAATCAGCATCACCTGCATCTAAGGGCGGGTCTGGTTGGTGTTTTAAAACACCGCCCTAGAGTGGGAGTGAGTGATCAACTCAGTGGGTGCTATTAGTCTTAAGTTACAACAGGCATCAATTATACTATGAATTTAATGAAAAATAGTCATTCATAAACACTTATCTAATCTTATTAATGCATATGCATGATGGATGATAGATGCATGCCCTCGCCACAACTCACCCTCGAGCGACTCCGTCTGACGATCGCGTATGTCAACACTCCCTCAGAGCGACCTCGACTACCGAGTCGCCAACCTAGCTAATGCAATGTAATGATAATGTTAACCGGGTTCTTAGTTAAGTCCATTCAACCAGCAGATTGGAGAATCTGATACACCCCACGTATCAAATGCCTTAACTAGTTGCGAGGCTAAGACCCCCCAACGTGTGAGGCCAAGACCCCACGATCCGTGATCCCGTCGGGTTCCCCATCCTCGACTTCAAGCACATGGGGAGTGCTGAGAGCTGGGATCGCTCGCGGTCACTACGGGGAGGCGCGTCACCCCAGTGTAGGCCGACAGTTTGGACACAGTGTCCCATTCCACTATGCCCGGCTCACGAGACTGTGGATCGATATTCAATTCGTTAACAATGGGCTACAACGGTGATAGGGTGTTCCAGATTCCATATATATGTGAGCAAACATGGTTAACAAGCAAGGTTGGTCAGCCAATAGACTAAACCGCATGAGTTCAGGCAAATACGTGATGGGCGACATCGGGTACGAGCGACCCATGTAGTCTAACTACTGTCGCCCACACGCACTCGCCCAAATCCGTGGGTTTAGCCTCAAGACGGTCCTGCCAACGGGACCGCCTTAACTCTCCTTGTTTTCTTGACCAACCCTAGGGTTTGGATGGTGGTCCACGATATGTCAACGGACAGGGTTATCAACTAGTATAATCATCATCATGTTCTCATACACCTCAACATACATGTTTAAATTCTCTTAGTAAGCAAGCTAACACAATTTATGAGCAAGGGTGCATGTGTGTTGTGTGTGTTGGTGAGGAAGCTGCTCACTTCCTACAACTCATGGAAACAAATTACGCAAGAATTAATGAGGCACGCATGCTATAGGGCACATCATATGAGCAATCAAACAAGACATCAACAAGCGATCATCAAATTTGCACCAAGTCATGTGAGAAGCAAGAACAATATCATGTGAGAAATTCAAACAAAACATACAATTCCATACCACTCTAAATAAACATAAATTCCTAGGTTTTCTCTATATTCTCTAAATGCATCAACTAAGCAATCAAAATCATTAACCTCATAATGAAATTGGTACTAGGCCACCTAAGAGTAATAGTCCGCACCTTCGGATTCGTTGAAGGCTTGGGATCGCCCTAGGAGGGTGGATTTCGGGGGTTGATCGGTTGGAATCCCTAAAGCAACATTTGCATGTTAGAATCCTAAGCAAAATCCTTCTCATCACAAGGGTTTCAAGGAAAACGAGTGATAGATCTTACCTAGATGCTCAACGGAGTGAAAAGGGTGGTCGTGGATGAGGAATTCTTCTTGGAGAAGGGGTAGGGAGTTGTGGGGTTTGATTTCCTTGGGTCCCACCTCGATCTAGGGTCCACCTTGCTCACCTACACTCTCTCTTTCATCTCTAAGCTCTCTCTTTCTCTCTTTACTCACCTTGGTTGTTGGAGAATGGGGAGAGTTTTGAGGGAGGGAGCTTTGTTGTTGGAGAATGGTAGGAGTTAGGAGGGAGAGAACTTGGTGGTTGGAGAATGGTGGAAGTTATGAGGGAGAGAGCTTTGTGGTTGGAGAAGAGTGAAAGTTATGAGAGAGAGAGCTAGGGTTTATTTCCTAGACTTGGCCCTTTGGCCCCATGTTCCAAAATTCCCATTATGGCCTATGGGGGCCCCCTTTTGCTTTGGGCGGCCCTATCAGCCCTCCGACCACCAAATTCGGGGTGTAGGTGTCTTATGGCCCGACGAGGGGTCATGGCCAAAATTTGAGATCAAACGGATGAACG
>JAJHSJ010000015.1:42199763-42295184 GCA_021015155.1 Magnolia officinalis
AGAGAGAGAGAGAGAGAGCAGGGCAGGGTTGCGACTCGGTGCCGCACTGCACCAACCCGGACCATGTTAGTTCGGGCCGAGTTGGGTCAGTGCAGACCAGCAACACCTCCCTTCCGAGTTCAGGCGTTGGCCAAACAAAGTAGACTGCTACCATTAGGTAACACCCAACGGCGCCTTGCTGTGGGAGTTTAGCCACAATTTGGGCCATGAATGGACCGAAGGCAGGCCTTCACCAAGCCGTGCAGAGGGCTGAAACACATCCTTCTGATGCCTCTCAGTCTGGCCGAAAATGGCTTCCAGGCAGGTCGTGTAATCTGATTTAAATGGCCATTTTAATGGGCCACAACCTGAGCTGAAATCAGGCCTCAACTCGGCCTTGATTTGAACCAGAATTAGGCCTCCATTTGGGCCGCAATTTGAGTTGAAACAGCTCTCAGATGGGCCGTGAAAACTAGAGCAAAAACGCCATTGGTAGGCCGTGTTGCTGGCCTGCAAATCTGGTCTGTGTAGTGGGCCAAATCCAGACTGTTTTGGGCCGTAGTGTGGGCCGAAAACAACAGCTAAAGGGTACTGAAAACAATCTCAGTACTGGGCCATGTCAGCTACACAGAACTGGGTTGAAAACAGCCTAGGACTAGGCCTTCAGTGTCGCATGAAGCAGGCTGGAATTAACCAGAACTGGGCCGATTTGATTTCCAGTCCAGCCAAATATCAGGCCCAGTCTAGAACTCAGTGGGCTGCACCCTGCACAAGGCAGGTGGGGCCGCACCATGAAGTCCCCTGGGCCACATTTGGGCCAACTTTAGTGGGCCGCAGGGGCTTGGGAACAGCCCAGTTCCTGGGCCACCTCTAGGCAACAGTTTCTGGGCCTTGATTACACAATGTAGGCTGGGCCAAACCCGGCCCAGTTCGGGTCTTGTCTATGGATGGATTCCAGGCCCAAATTAAGGCCACTTGTTGGACCAAAACCTGGTGGGCCTGGTCGCCCAAAGGCAAGCCCAACTGACCTTGTTCATGGGCCCTTTCAGGCCTCCACACAGCTTCAATATGTTAATTAACTATAGTATGAAAACACTATCTAAAACAAGCCCTTGGGTTGGAAACAATCCTAAGATATCGGTCACACGACGTTGGACCATTAGCTAACCGTAGGAATCCGAATCAAGAAAGGAGTCACGAACCTCCAGGTGATGATTTCTTCCCCTTGAGCTTTCCATTTTCCCATTAGCTTAAGTGATAGTTTTTATTGTAATTTCGGTTGATAATTGATACCTTTATCTTATGATTACATGTGTTAGTTGTGATTACATGTGTTAGTTGCTGGAATTGAATCTTGATTACATGCTCAATTTTATCCTATACAAATATGAATACATTACACTTGTATAATTTCTCATGTTGTGGATTGCTTGTTAACTTGCATGGTACATTGTGGGGAAACCCCCACTTATAAATGTACACCAGCTTGGGATGTAATTTGATGATGGTGATTGTAATGGATTTCTTGGACTTAGTAGTTATTGAATGGTGGTTTAAGGCGAATATTGATGTAGGCCTACCATCCAGGGGTTGCTCTGTCTAAGTGGTTTTCAAGGATGGTAGTTATCGCATGGTTTTGATATTTGCCCTATGTGGCTTGTTTTGGTATTGGCCCTATATGGGTTCGGTGTATTATTTGTGCAACTATGCGATGGTAAACCCCATATACTAAACATGATTGGCCACTGGTCGATTGAGTTCCGTCAAACATCCTAAGGTGGAAATCTCATGAGCTGAGGATGGTGGTCATGGGACAATATGCCCGAGCTGTCGGCCTACACTGGGCTCTGAGCTCCCCGTAGTGACCTTTGAGCTTATTAAACCTGTTAGTTGTAAACGGATCAATAATGGTTGGGTTAATCATGCATACATAGCATTCGGGTGATGACGGGTGGATTATTTCTGGATGTTGTAGCACGTGCCTAATAGGATTTAGCTGGGTATTGTTTCGCTAGCTACCAGACCATCGACTCTATCGACCCACCCTCGGTGAGTTTGGCACTACGCATGTACTACGTACTTTCGCTAGTGATCGGCCACATTGCATGGGCTTTGCCCAAAAGCCGATTGGATGAGCATCCCTAGGTCGATGTGCACTCATACATCCATGCATTTAATAAGACCGCATCATGTCTTATTATGTATGTCTTGTGTGTTTTTATAACTATGCTTACTTAATGTGGCGGTGTGTAATCTTGAGGGGAATTCACACTGAGTTGGTCACTCATCCATCAAATATATAACCGTACAAGTAGTCCAGTTGGCTTAAGTAATATTCAGGTTCAGACTGCTGAGGAGTCGGGTGCAAGTGCCAGGGATGCAGGGCTATATTGGCAAGGGAAGTTGCGCGATCTTGCAGCTCAGATTTATATGCTTCTTTTGTTTCTCATGTATTAAGTCATGTAAATCTTGTATTTGTTAATTTCAGAGACATTGGTTTGTATAAGTCATTATGGGCAACTTCTTATATATTCTAAATGAAATTTCAACTTTCCCTTTATGTTGATTTGTACATCCTACGCTATACTGCTAACTCTGACCGATGAAAGAAAAAAAAAAAAAAAAAGGAATTTGGCTCTCTATAGGTTAACACTCGGCTTTTTGGGAAACAGGTCATATACTCGGGTCCTGAAAACACAGGGCATTACACTTTCACTATTCTGTCACTTGATTTCCTTAACCCTAACCCTAGATTGTCCTAAATCTCCAATTTCAATCCCTTTTCTCTAACTCTAGGGTTCCCCGAATTGAACCTGTGAATCCCTTGATTGGGGAAATATTTCTGTGCATGTGTGGATGAATTTACTCTCCTTGGAGCATGGTTTGACCTATAATTTTAATTGATCCAGTCCTAGCATGTGTAGTCCTGGACCTGCATAGATTCCCCTTGTTGAGTGCTTGACGTTATGTGAGATGTGGAGTTTTGCGTGATTGTTTCTGAACTAGTATGATCTAAAGCTTGGAATCTTGCATATCATATTTAATTTTCATGTCCTGCGTCAGTTCCATGGTGGTTTATGTTGTTTGCAGATGACATAGTTTTGATTGGCGGGATAAGGGAGCACATAAAAAAAATTTAGAACTGTGGAAGGATGCCTTAGAATCTAAAGGTTTTAAAATTAGGAGTGAAAATGAGGAATCAGTTAAGGTTGTTGACCAAGAAGTATGCCATCATGACCATTTTCGATATCTTGGGTGGATAATTGTGAGTGTGGAGAGATCAACGATAACATTGCTCATAGAATTCAACTTGGGTGGAAGAATTGGAGATGTGCCTTCGGAGTTTTA
The DNA here is from genome assembly GCA_021015155.1 of Magnolia officinalis. Taxonomy (NCBI): domain Eukaryota; kingdom Viridiplantae; phylum Streptophyta; class Magnoliopsida; order Magnoliales; family Magnoliaceae; genus Magnolia; species Magnolia officinalis. The sequence goes on from JAJHSJ010000015.1 coordinate 42,203,091, forward strand.
TGTGATCCTCACATAGCAATCAAACTGAAGGGCAACCTTTATAAGATAGTTAGAAAGACCGCCCATGCTTTATGGGATAGGATGTTGGGTAGTTAAGGAACAACATTCATGAACATAGTTGAAATGAGTATGTTGAGATGGATGAGTGGTAAGATGAGGAAGGATAGAATTAGAAGTGGATCCATTCGAGGGAACTTAGGAGTTGCACCAATAAGTAATAAGACGAGGAAAGTAGACTTGATGGTTCGGTCATGAGTGATGGAGAACAAGCACTACACTAGTTAGGAGTGAGTTGGTTCAAGTTGAAGGCTCCATAAGGTCAAGAGGAAGGTCCAAAAGGACATGGGGTAAGGTACTAAGAAAAAGGCCTGAGGACCTATTATTTAACTGCGAATATGGTCCGTGATAGAGTGAATGACAAAACATGACTCATGTACCTTTTGCGATAATCTTCATCTTGTCGTTGGAGTACCTTGGACGTCAGGCTTTTCCTTTAATTTGATTTTTTTCTATGTGATTATTTGTTCCATGCATGAAACTTCTTTTGAATAATCAAATATTATATATTGTTTCATTTTAAAATCCAATTAACTTAGGAATAGTTGTACCTTTCAAAAAAGAATGAATTAGTTATACATGAGCTTGATGTTGATAGTAATATGTTTAAGATAACAAACACTCATGGGGCCTGTTTGTTGGATAGTTCCCATACAGATGTCTAAGCTCGACAGATTGTTATTGCAGTCATCAGCCCATGCCAAGCCTAGTAATCGTCGATGACGTGAGCTAGATAGCATGGTCGCGAGTCATCCTCCTTACATGTGGTATGTGTGTGTACTCCTATCCCGACCATGTAAATTGTGGGCATGTTGCCTATGAGCATTGCTCAAAAGTACAGACGCTTGTGTACTTTCTTTTCTTTCGTGGTTGAAGAGGCTATTTTTCAATCAATTTTATGCTTCTGTTAGCAAGTTGGATACATTGTTTCTGTTCCAGAAACATTGCAGTTCAAACCCAAATTTTGATTTTCACAAGTACAAGATGCGGGTACTTGAAACTTATTTTAAGAAAGTTGTTGGTAAAAAGGTAAACCTTGCCCCTCTTTGTTCATCCTGTCCTGTTGTAGCCATTCATCTGTATTTTCAGGACAAACTCGTCTTCACTCATTGTCAACATCATCTGCAGCTGGTATCTGTGGCTCTTTGTTGTTATCTTTCTGTTGCTGAATGTGGATGACGTGCATGATTTGAGATTGTAAACATACTATTTCAATCACTCAGCATGCATTTTTTTTTTCTTTACTTCAGATACTATTCTTGATTGCCATTGCTTTCATGCTTATATGAATGATATGTATGCTTCCATCCTTATCGTCCCATTTGGGTTGTTTTTGCATGATGGCACACATATTTCTGGTTATCCTTTCTTCTTTTGATCCTAATTGTATAGGATTTCATAACAAGTGCATTGGCGGTGTTTTTATCCTTTTTGCCTTTGATCCTAATTATGTATAGGACTTCATAACAAGTGCATTGGTGGTATTTTGAAATTTATGTATAGTCACTCAAAACTCAACTCTTGCAAGTGCCAGAGTCTGACTTCTTTTGAAATTTAGCTTAAGCACAGGATTGAGTTCTCCAAGTATTTAATTGAGCTTTTTGGGCACTTGCTTGATTCTTTTTTTTTTTTTGGTTCAATTTGATACTTAAAGCTTATTTAAGTTTTGGTTGAATCGAATACTTCTGGCTCTGGAATACACACATTACCCATTTACTCAACCTGATTCTTGATTTGACCAAGCCAAGGCGTTGGTTTTTTTAATTTTATTTTAGTACTTGCTTGAGGTTTTAACTCTGATGTTAACTAATGAACTGGATGAATTGACAACTTCTTCTTCTTGTAGGTGCAAAATTAGAGCACATATAACTCGTGTGGCTCAAGACACTGTGGACAAGCAGTAGGATGCTCCAGTGAAGCCTTCTGATGAATACTTTTGGTTTAATTAGCCTCATATTGTCCTTCACTTGATCCATTTAATCTAATTCCACAATTTATTTGAGATTGCATTCTTCTTCTGGATGTTGGTAAGTTAGGGCATATATTTCGTAGACCTGCTAGGTGCATGTATGTCCACTGATTTGCCTTGATATTTTCAGAGAACCTTTGGGTTTCATTCATGCATGATGAACAAAATGTGGGTTACATGTTCGAAGGCTTGGACTTTTTGCTTGCCTCGTTAATAGTAATAGGCTAATTGCTGCACAAAATAGAATGAAATGCCAATAATAAAAGATAGATACTATGTACTCTTTTCAGTATTCCTACATTTCTGGCCCTCAGAATTTATTGCTGTTGGATTACATGTGCAGCATGCTTATTCAAGTTCTTTACTGCTACAGTAACCTTTGTATGCAATTTTTACCCTGGTAATTGTTTGCCTTGCCTTCTTTTAAAGCTTCGTTCGTCAAAGAGTTTGAGATGGCTGGGGCCTAATGAAGATGGGTTACAAGTTCAAACAAGAGATTCAGTTAGTTGCAAGGAACCCTGAAGGGTTGGGCTAAGGGAGCAAGGGAGGGAAAGAAACCAGAGGGACGGTCGATGAGTACCCGGACCCACAAGTCTGGGTACTTCTTGGACCTAACCCGAACCCGATTCTAATAGTCTGGGTCCCATTTATTGAACCCGTTAAGAAATCGGGTTCGAGTGCTTTAGTTAGCATTAAGTCACATTGATTGACCCACTCAATTCTAGTCTGTTTAGTTGGGTAGATTTACTAGAGAAGCATTATGATTTTTGGATTCCTGGGTAAACATGAGCAACATACCTGAGCGATGGGGCGGATCTCATGAAAGTTAGACTCACGTGGTGCTCGATTAGCAGAAGCAATACGCTACTTACACATTGTGAAAAAACCAGAGGACAATCAATGAGTACCCGGACCCGTGGATCCGGGTGCTTGTTGGATCCGACCCGATTTTAATGGTGCGGGTCCCATTTATTGGACCTGTTAAGAAATTGGGTTCAGGTGCCTGAGTTAGTGTTAGGTCACACCTCCTATTAAGTCTGATCATACGTGTTGTCCATACTGGATTCTCCTCCAGACCCATCAATTTATCATGTTTGCCTCCCGCAGCTATTTTGGTTGTAGCTGGTTTAGAATCTGATAGCTTAGAATGGTTGCCCCAAATGGGGAGTTTTCAGTAATTTTCTCAATAGGCTTCTTCTAGATTGAAAGAAAATGATGATGAACTGTTTCTCTAGATACACATGGGCAATCACCAACTGTGCCACCTGTGAGGTAAACATGGGCCAGCTCTTCACAAGTACCAACAAGAAGCTGCAGCGAAGATCATTCTGTGGTATTCGGAGTTCTCAAGTTGCGGACAACATGTGCTGAGACTCGAGCATGAAAAATTAGCAGGTTTTTTTTTTTTTTTTTTTCCCCAAAATAAACCTGTCTGTATAACAATGATTATTTAGCAGGAGTTCATCTCCCAATCTTTGTTATATCTATATCTCTATACCACTATTACTTACCGGCAATTCCAACAACAGTAATAACACCCGTAGAATTCACCTCTCTCATGCTAAAGAAGCCAAAGGAATGCAGAGTGCATGGATTTTAAAGAGGTTTGCTAGATCTGCTTGCACTTCTACAAGCAGATCTGTGCCAACCTTACACGTGCAGGACATCTGAGCCATGTGTCAGGGATGTTTGCTGGCTCCACATGCACTTCTGCAAGTGGATACATGCTAACCTGGAAAATGTGCAGGACATCTGAGCCATGTATCAGGTGTGCTCTACCATGTACATAACTGTGAGGATGGTTAAATCATCAGTCAGGCCACATAGATGAAAACGGTGGATGGTTTAAACAAGCTTGGCAATTTTTTTCTAGGTTGTCCATGGTTTTAGTACACGCAGTTGTTTACATATTGATTTGTCCAGCTCTGATGTCAGGGCTGAGCATCTACATGATGGGCCCCACCTAATACTTGGATGGGATGTCTACAAAATGTTGTGGTTCCAGTCCTGGCCTGAACGGCTTGGGCTTGGGCCTATGATATAGACCCAATAATGGGCTTAGCCCTGATTTAATTCAAATTTCTACTGTGAGCTTGGACCATCATGTAGCTCTCTAAATTGTATCTCGTTTTGAATAGCCACTAACAACCTGCTCTCTTTTTTATTTTTCAGTGTTTTTTCCTTTTCTTATTTGATAGAGTGGATTGTTTTTCAAAGATGTGACCAACATCTTTCTAATGGGGTAGCATTCCCTAGAAATGCCTACAGCAATGGTAAATGTCCATGCAGATTTGACCTTGTTAGTTTATAGGTTTATAGCAGTATACCAAATAGCTCAAAGTAATTGTAAATTATTACTTATCAGTGAAACAACACAACACTGCACTCCATGTATTGAGGTTCAAATTTTTTCTCTAACTTTCTCGCGTACTTCGAAGTCTGATCCATGACGTTAAGTTGTTTTACTGTGAATCAGATGCAAGTCAGCATGGCATGTGTACCAGTTGCAAATAAGAGACAAAAACTTACAGTTTTAATATGAAGAATCATGGTACCAATGAACCACAGTGTGAATAGAATCAAAAGATCAAATCCCAAAGGCAAAAAAGAGTTAAAGAACTTAGCTGCATAATCATTATAGCCAGGTAATTCTTCCACTTCAAATCACACTTCAAACTCCTGCTCCAACTTCTGCTTGCCAATCTTAGATCTTGGATCCAAAAAATGAGCCTCATCAGTGATTACACCTCTCAGCTTTTTCCTTTTGTGGCCCCAGATGAATCATAGGTCAGCTAGATATTTTGGTCCTGGGCCTAAAGTGAGATTACACATCTCATGGTTGGAGTGGATTTCAAATACACATCAAGGTGACCCTCAAAATTCAAGGGTGACCTCTTTTCTCCTGTGTTCAAATTGGAAGAGAGATGTCTACCCTTGATTTTTACCAGGCCCACCATCATTATTTGATACGGACTCCAATCGTTAGATGGCACAATAAATTTTCGGCATAGGGCCCGAAAATAAGGGCCATACGTGATTCAGGTGGGCGAATTTTAACACTTCTACCATGTAAAAGTTAACTGAAATTTGAAGTTTGATATGATAATATTGATTAGAGCTATGCTGTTCTGTTATGGCACTGATAACTTAGACAAGCTGTGTTTCCTGGTATATATTGGCATCGATACCATTGCTGATAGAGCTGAAGATGCATGTTACACATTAGTTGACGCAGCAAGTTGGCTGCAGGGCTAAACATTTTGTTTACCTTGGCTGCTGATTGTATTGTCCTTCAGCTTGACTGATCTGGAGCTTCAACGCCCTTTTCTGTATTTTGGGGATTCCATTCCCCACTTCTGATGTAATGTATATAGTTGTCTTCTCGGAAAAAGGCAAAAAAGAAGAAGATAACTTGATAGTTGTCTAAGGGCTTGTTTGCATGCAGCAGTGATTCTCTCGACCTTTTGGAATTTCATCCAAAAGGATTCTGAGCAGAATGAAATAGTAATTTGGTTTAACCAAAAGTCCTATGTGAAGCAAAAAGATATTACGATGTTCTCCCTTTTCCAATTTGTTTCCTTCCCCCATCCAATCTGGAAAAGATTGGGCTAATCAAATCCAATTCAAGGAGCGGCGAACATGTAAACAGGCAATATGTACATGTTGTTGGTCACATTTTCTTTTTATGTAGAATCTCCTCACTTATTTCCTCCATGTGTTGTTATGATTTATCATATGAAGGAAAGATGGTAACCATTAACCTTCCAATTCTTCATGAAGTCATCATAAAATGGAAAACTAGAAATGTGAAAATAGAAGGGAAATATATAATATATATCAGAAGTTTATTAATTTGCCAGAGTTTCTTTCTTACGTCAAAAGATTTGTTTGTGACTGTTCTCCATGCTGAATATTTAATGCCTTTTTTCTGTTCAAAATGTTACAAGATTGTTAATGCTCCCGGCAGGCATTTATAGCTACACCAGGAAAGTCCTCATTGTGGATGATTATGAACAGGTACGGGAGGACCCACCTGGCCCAACTCTAGTTATTGGTCTCTTTAGTCCAACTTCAAGTAAGATAGTTGCAATATGGAGCCCACTGTATCCTAACGAGTAGAGAAATAATCTAGTTTTTTGCACTTTATTTCAAGATGCCTTTGCTTCTGATAGAAAAAAGGCAAAAATGCTCAACTTCTCTATTGGATATGGGAAAGCTTATGTTAGATTGGCTTGTGATTAGGAGGTATGCATACTTGATGCAGGACATGAAATTCAAATATGATGTGCAAGATTTTCAGGCTTTAGATCACACTAGTTCAGAAACAATTACATAAAATTCCACATTCCAAACAAAAGTTCAAACACTCAATTAAGGGGAATCTTATGCGGATCCAGGCCTACACATGCTAGGGCCGAATCAATCAAAATTATATACCAAACAAGAATCAAAGGAAGGTAAATTCATTCACACATTTACAAAAATAATTTCCTCAATCCAAGGGATTTAGAAATTTCAATTCGGGGAAACCTAAGGTTGAAGAAAGAGCATAAAATTAGGGATTTGAATAATTTAGGGTTAGGTTTAGGGATTTTGGGTGAAAGAGGAGCGAAAAAAAAGGAGAGACGAATCAGAGAAGTGCCGCATGTGTGCACAACATCAATGGCCCAGACACATGTGCGTATGATCCCGGCCGCACGTGTGTGGGACCCACTATTCAAAAAAGGGCCAGCTTGGTCGGCCAGGGGTGGACTCCAAAACCCTCAAATATCAGTTTGATCTGATGCACGCGTGGTGCTCCACCGAAGTTTTAGTCCTTCTGCAGGGCTAGATTCTGGAAATCTGCTGTAGATTAAAAAACGGTTGCAATAGAAGATGGATTTGAAGCGTAGATGATTATAGGAGGAGAAAAATATGAATGGAAGAATGTGGGGGGCGAATCGAGATAAATGTGGCTTCACACCACAGTATTTAGTCATTCGAAGAAAGGAGGGTTTCGCACGAGGAGTAGGAAAAACTCAGAAATTTTATTGATCTTTCATTAATAAAAAAGATTACAAGGGGTGCCTATTTATAATAAAACCTTATACCCCAAAACTCTTACGCCATATGCACAACCTATTACTTGGCGACGAAGTAATCAAAACTAACAACTAATCAAAGCAATATAAATCGTCCATAATACTCCTAATAGTAATAATAAGCAAAACCCAAAGTACTAAATTAATTTGAATAGTGGGTCATGATCATGAGAACCCATGGTGGAATTCACATGACTATCGGGTCCACTCCAATGAACCAAAACGCAGTCCTCTAACTAGGAGGCTTTCCCTGGACGTCGTCATTGATCCAGATCGATGGTGGGGCCCTTCTCGCGTACGTGCGTAGGGAGGCATACGTGTGCGCGTGATGTCCCCATCAGTAGTCTTTATAGATGAATATGTGGCGGCCTGTGGCCAGATTCAGCTTTACACACGCATGCATTTTTTCCATGCATTTCTGATTTTAGTTTTTTTTTACCTGAAAATGAATGCTGGTTTGATACAGCATAGCCACTTTCAAGTCATGAACTGTTTGTCGAAGCAATTAGTTAATAGCTGACGCAGGGATGAACGTGATGAGGTCGATCACCATCTTCCTCAAGGATAACTACTCCGAATCCACGGAGCTTCTCTGGACTCCTCACAGAGACTTCTCGAATCCACGAGGAAAGAAAGCAAGAAAATAAAAATAAATTCTAATAAATTCGAAATTTAATTAATTAATGAAATAAATGCGTTCACAACCCTTTAAATAGGGGTACTAAGCAATGAGAGAGAAATCAGAAGCAAACTATAACTAAAACTCTTGGAAATTTGTAACTTACTATAAATAGTAAAATTACTTTTTATAGTAAGTTTCCTATGTGGCTTAACCACGGTATTCTCTTAATTATTCTAAGCACTTTTCATGTTGGACACAACTCCTAAAGCCCAACGGATGAAGAGTTATAATCAAACTAAAACTTACTATTTATAGTAAAAACAGAACTAAACATGGAATTCGGGCGTCGATATAATGGAATCTCGCAAATTCGGCGTGGGCAACCCAGCATTATGCCAAGTTAGTTGGCTAAAGTAACTCGTCCTAACTCAAAATCACATATGGTATGTCGAGTAACTCATTCCAGTTTGCAAGATATGCTTGTTTTAAGGTTCTGACGGTCTTGATGGCTTTTGCCTCTCATCAGGCCTTTCTGGTCCATCCTGGACATGAAAGTGTCCGTGATGCGCTTTACATCAATAGCACAAATTCCTGTTGTTTTTTACTTTACTTCTCTTTTCTTTTTTCCAGTGGCACAACTAAAGAGCATGAAAATAAGGAGGTATGAAATAATTAACGAAGATGAGAAACCATTTCACTTTTGAACTTTGTTTTATATTTATTTTCCTTACGGGATTGTACCTTACGTTAGGCAACAAACATGCTAGATTTGCAGGTGGGTTAGAGTCTCGGCCTAAATGGGTTGTGCTTAGTTAGGCCTAATGTAGACCAACCAATGGGCCTAGACCTAATTAAAATGGGTTGGCCTCAGGCCTAGGTCGGGCTGGCTTGCAGGTTAACTGACCCAACTTGCTTTTGTCGTACTTCAGGCCAAACTATTTGGGCAGTTGATCAGGTTCGAGCTAGAATGTTGGTTTAAATAAATAGGTTGGGCTTGTGTTGAACCCTACCTGCTCACTTTGGTTATTAATGGGTTGAGCCAGATTATCCGGCTTGGCTTAACCCGAAAATCAAAACAAAGTAAAGAAAATTATGAATAAATTCATTGTCTAAACTTGAACTCAACCTGATTTCTTGAGTCGAATTTATTGAACCTGAACTCGTTAAAATTGGATCAAGTTTGTAGGTCGAGATCATCGGGTACCCATGGCTTCGGTACCCATGGACATCCTTACTGACCTTAATGCAACGAGTGACAAACGGGTCAGATTTGTATAGGGGGCTAGTATCGGCCTTTTAAATTAATGGGTCGGCTGCTTTTAATTTCTAGCTAATCTAAACTAGCTTTGAATTTTAATGGATCAAGTCTACGTCCAAAACTTGAAGTAGTTTCGTAAATGGTTGGGTACGAGGATCTCCTGAACCCGACCTGACCAAACCCAACCCATCCTATTTGCAACTCTACCCGTTGGGCTTTTGGGCTTTTGGCTGTTATGGGCCTAGCTTAAGATTAAAAATCAAGCCCTTTTTTTTTTTCAATCGGGCTGATTTGGACTGTACAATAGCTTATAAGCCTGGCCCAGCTAATTAGTGTTTGAAAGGGTGTTGCAACACACACGTGAAATGGTACTATGAGATCAACCTCATGGGAGTTTCCCATCAGGCTGAGCTTTGTGGACCCACCGTGATCTATGTTGGACATCCACAGCATGCATTTGGTGGGTCCCCTCTAGGTTATGAGATACCTAAAAATAAACCGTATCTGGAACTCAAGTGGTCACACCATCTGAAATTGTGAGAAATCATGCCTAAAACATTTAAAATCACTTGTGTGGGCCCACTTGACTTTTGTGTACGGCTGAAACTTGGTGTGACTTTCTGTTCCTTTTCTCGTATCATTTTAAGGATTGAGCCCAAAAACTCAAATGGGCCACACTAAATAGTAAGATTGGGTTGCATTAAATGCACAAAGCATTAAAGGCAAGAGCTATATGTGGTGTGGTCTACTTGAGTGTTGGATCTGCCTCATTTTTAGGCTCACCTTAAAATGATCTAAGAAAAGGAATGGACGGCATGGATACACATATACATCACGATGCCCCCCATCTGCTCATTCGTGGCTAGAGCCTGGCCGGTTACAATAACCATTATATTTGACAAGGGAAGTTGGGTTGGCTGGGCGGCTTGGGTGAACTGTGAAATCCGCCCCCACCATCAGGTCTGTCATCCCATATTAGGTCTTGGGCTCAAAACTCAGCCCTATCCATGATTCAAGTAGACTAACAGGGCACATGACAATACTCACCCTTGAAATTGTTTCCCCTTGATGTGAGCCATTTGAATCAGATATAGTTTTGAATTTTGGGCATGACAGACCCAACTTCCATTGAGAAAAGCTACTCGAGTGATAATTTGTTACATTAATAAGGTTGCTTATTAAAAACCTTTTTGAAAACGGTATAGAATGTAAATAAATTAATAATACATTATTGAGATGGTATTTTGTAAAATTCCATTTACAAGACGGCCACTCTTAATTTTTGATGGGGCTTACAATAGTGTGTATGCGGGATGCACTCAGACCATTAGATATATAATCCCACCTTAGGCTAAGGGAAGAAAAACAAGTTGACTGTGAATTAATCGCACACCAAACAAACTAATAATAGAGAGATGTCAATCCTTAATTATTTTTTCAGGGCCCACTGTGATGGTTATATAAATCCACTCCAACCATTAGATGCCACATCAAAATCTAGACCCAACATCCAAAAATTCAGGTCCATCCATAATTTAGCTAAACCACATAAGGGGGGAAAAAAATAGAGGGCACGTGTTGCCTTGTACACTATTTCTAATTGTGTTGTTCACCTGAATAGTGGATGAGGCTGATTTTTTTTAACCTTGGGCCTCTCATTGGTCGACTCACTTGATAGTCATGGTGAATTTCACATAAACATCACAATGGGCTCACCCAATTTTAATTATATTCTTAATTGAATACAAGTTAAACTATGGTCTGCCCAATAAACATGTTATATTCTGAAAAGGTAAAAACATATTTAAATCTAATGAGATGTGGGTAAGGATGTGGAGCCATGGCATAGTAGTCTAGCCAGTGAGAGTTGGCCCCTAAATACATAAAACTTTACTTTTAAAACTTTGTAGAGTATTAAATAATACTATATAAGACTTGAAGGGACCCAATCTCAACAAAATCTGGACCCAAGCCTGTTGACAGCCTCAGGGAATATATGCATATGAAAGATCTATGCCAATCATTGGGCACTCCATTGATGCATGTGTCCTAGCCATTTAATGGGTGGACCTATTTGATTTTTGGGTCAAAGCACTATATGTACATGTGACATACTTAACACTACCTGTACAGTTTGGTCAGTTTGGTCCTATGCACAATTTGGCCTTGTGCATTTAGGGTCCAAAGAGGTTGGGTTGGGTTATTTTTGCAAAGGATGTGGGTCCCATGGCTTAGTAATTCTGCTATTAAGGGCCTGTTTGGATACAACCAAATAAATTACTTTTTAACTTATTTTAAATCATTGAGTGACTTTTTAACACTAGTTAATTTGGTAAGCACTATCATAAAAGTAACTTCATGCTAAAAGTTACTTATTTTAACAATTTTTTTTTTTTCTTTTATAAATTTTTTGACTTTTACTTTCCTACTTTTTCTCATTTGGCGACAGTGCATATCAAAGCAGCCTTTCTTTCACTGCCCTTATCAAGGGAGGCCAACTGTCCCTGTCAAAGGTGGGGCCCACAGGACGGACAGACTACATCAAAGGTGGCCCATGTGATGAGCAAATGGGATTATTTACTAATGGCTAGAAATTATCTACTTTCTCTTGCCCATGTGATGAGCAAATGGGACTTATTTTTACATAATGTGATCCTCATGGTGGGGCCAACCTATTTATGGGGCCCATGGCGATGAATGAGTTATATCTATGCTGTCCGTATATGTTTATTCGTTCAAATTTATGGCATGATCCCAAGTCTAAATCTCAAGTAGACCGCACTGTAGAACAATGAGACGGATGATGCTCATTGTTGAAACCTTTCTACGCCTTACCGTGATGTTTATTTGCATCTAACCCGTTCATGAGGTCACTATGAATTGGATGAAGGGAGAAAAGAACAGAAAAAAAAAAAAAAAAAAAAAAACAAAAATCAAAATCAGATTGATCCAAAACTTCTCTCCTCCTCAAGATTTTTAATGGTAGCCCTCCAATGCCTACTCTTTCCTATGTTATGGTCTATTTGAGTGTTTAAGCTTCTGTATTTTTGGATCCATGCCCTGAAATGACGTGGAGAAACAGAGGAAGGGAAAAGATATAAAGTATACATTATGGTTAGGGCCGTCAACGAGCCAGGCCTGGAGTAGGTCACGGCCCATATTTTAAACTGTTTCAGCAGAGCTGTCGGGTCGGGCTGGCCTTATTGAAAATTCTGATTTTTCAGGCTTAAGCCTGGCCCATTGACACCCCTAATTATGGTGGACTGGCTCCAGGGAAATCGGCCTCTTTTGATACTCTAGCAGTATGATGCATGGTACGTAGGCACTTAGTAAGTTACATAGACATTATTTTAAATATAGCATACAACTATTAAAATTAAATGGTCCAAATTATGGTAACCAGTGTAAATGTATCGTGAATTATGAGTTAAAAATCAAGCTTATCCGATGATCTGACCATTGGATTGGTGTAAATTTACCGGACATTAGAAAAATGAAAACTATCCAACAGTCCTTAGTTCCACAAACAAGCGTCCAAGTCCACGAATAAGAGGATGGGATTGTTACGAAAAAGAAATCTGATATTGCGACCGTGGAAGAAAATCTATTAAGTTTTATTTAGGTTAATATATGCCACGTGTATAATTCTGAGGGCCTGTGTATCCAGCTTATCATGCAACCAGAACGAGTAACAAATAACTGGAGGTTTGCTTATTTCCCCACGCTAGACTATAGCCTATGAAAGTCTACAACTCAAGTGGACCACACCACAGACGACAATGGGGATGGGATGTTATAAGTTTATATATAGGGGTGCACGTTTCATCAAACCTGTTAATCAAGGGTAACTTGCTAAGATGAAATAATAAGGATGGAGATGCGAATCATTGAAACTTTCATAAATCCCAAATATGCATCTGTAAAAAACCCTCACCATTCAATCTAACCTGCATATCAAGCATCTCACTAAGATCCAGTATCAAGCGTAATAAGTAACCAAAAGCTAAGCATTAGGAGCGGATTACGGGGTAACACCCGTTCTGGTTGGGGTGTGACTGTGAGATGCCCACTTTGATGTATATATTATATATCTACACTGTCCATCTATCTTGGTAGATAATCTTAGAACATGAGCACAAAAATGAGGTAGATCTAAATATCAACTGGACCATTTTTTATTTTTATTTTTCGATTGGAACCTGTATTTTTTTTTTAAAAAAAAAAATAAAAAAAATTTGAAACTCAAAGAATGTTGTAGTATGGTTAAAAATGAATATTGAACAAATATTGTACGACTTTACAATAAAAGATATATAATATTTATAACAATGAGTTGAAAATTGTCCGAATATATTAAAAATAAATAAAAAATCTCTATGTGGTCCACTCCTAGCTTGGCCAATAAGGCTAGTGATGGGGTTTTTCCTTCTCAGTTCAGAGGAGAGACGATCCAGTGGTTGAAATTTCGGAGGGTTTCATCGCACTGCTTGACCGGTCGTAGGTGGTCTCGACCGGTCGTGGAAGGCGCTTGACCAGTCGTAGGTTCGAGCCCTGGTACGACTCAAAGTACAGCAACATTGGGTTATTTTTCTTCGCGGTCTACGACCAGTCGTAGGTGAGCTACGACCAGTCATAGGAGGCTAAGACCAGTCCTGGAATTTCCAGGACCAGTCTTAGGTTTCGCAGATTTACTTCGCGATTTTATGCGAAATTGCGGATTTGAGTCCTTTCTCAACAGGGATGCGGAAGGAAGTTTTCTAAACTATAAAAAGGGGTGCCTAGGGCTTTTCTAGGTAATACAAGAGGGTTTCCTAAAGCTTTACAAGGGTTTGCTAAAGGGTTTAGGGCTATCAAAGGTGAGAGAGAAAGAGAGAGAGGAAGCTTGTAGAAGGGAGGTCATGCTCATATAGGAGATCTATTGTGCACTTGATATCTCAATGCTTCTACGTCCTCGTAATCGGTTAGATCTCTCCGTTTCTCTTTTATTCTTTATTGTTTATCCACTCCTGCGTGAGTGAAGACAGTTGTAACGTTCTACTTCATAGTGGATTGTTGATCTGGACGAGGTCCCGTGGTTTTTACCTCTTTGAGGGTTTTCCACGTAAAAATCTCTTGTGTGGTGTGTGATTGATGCTTTGATTTATTTCATTGCTTTATTATCCATAATTCTGGTTTGTTCTGGAGGGCTAGATCCTAAGGTTTTGTGCAAGGCCCCCAACAAAGTGGTATCAGAGCTAAGTTCATTGAACGGGTAGGATCGGTTTTGAATTATGGAAGGTGGCTCATCAAGGATGATTAGCCTCAATGGTTCTAACTGGACCATATGGAAGGCTAAGATGGAGGACTTGCTTTATTGCAAGGACCTATATTCTCCAATTTTAGGCATATCAGCAAAAACCAAAGATATGACTGATGATGATTGGAAGAAGATAGACCGAAAGGCGGTGGGGTTTATTAGACAATGGTTGGACGATTCTGTGTTCCACCATGTGTCTACAGAAACCTCAGCCGCTAGCCTATGGTTGAAATTACAAGGGCTGTATGAGAGGAAGACAGCCGGTAATAAGATTTTTCTGATAAGGCAACTTGTGAATCTCAAGTTCAAAGATGGTGGTTCTGTGGCCGAGCACATGAATGAGGTCAACAATATAGTGAACCAACTCTCCTCTATGAAGATGGTCCTGGATGATGAATTGCAGGCTTTGTTATTGCTTAGTTCATTGCCTGACAGTTGGGAGACATTGGTGGTGTCTCTAAGTAACTCCGCGCCAGATGGAAAGATATCCATGGAACAGGTAACTAGCTGTCTCTTTAATGAAGAGACAAAGAGGAAGTCTCAGGGTCTACTCAGCGAGAGGCCCTTGTGACACAAGAACGGGGAAGAGGAAAGAACAGGAAGGGCGGGAAGGCCCGAGATAAATCAAGAGGCAAGTCGAGTAACAGGAAAGATGTTGAATGCTGAAATTGTGGCAAGAAGGGCCACTATAAGCATGAATGTCGTAAGGCTAAGAACGACAAGAAAGGAAACGGAAAGGAAGATGAATCAGATTCCACTGCGGTCGCTTCAGATGGCGACATGGTAGTTATTCTTTCAGCAGATCACGATATATGTCTCACGGCTACGAGTCAGGACACCGACTGGTGATTGACTCGGGAGCTTCTTTTCATGCGACTCCACACAGGGACTTCTTCACAAGCTACAAGTCAGGTGACTATGGGACTGTGAAGATGGGAAATTCTGGCGTCTCGAAGATCATGGGAGTTGGTGATATTTGTGTGAAGACCGATGTGGGCTGCACATTGGTTCTCAGGGATGTGAGGCATATCCCAGACCTTCGCCTCAACTCGATGTCGACGGGAAGGTTGGATGATGATGGCTATGAAAGCCGGTTTGCTGGTGGGCGCTGGAAGCTCATCAAAGGTTTGTTGATCGTGGCCAGAGGAAAGAAGTGTTGCACCCTTTACAAGGCAAGTGTCAGTATGTGCAAGGGTGGGTTGAACGCAACGGAAGATTCAGCTATTGACATGTGGCACAGGCGTCTAGGCCACATGAGTGAAAAAGGCTTCAGGTACTAGCAAAGAAGCGGCTTCTTTCAGATGTGACAGGTGCACCTCTCAAAACCTGTCTTGATTGTTTATCAGGGAAATAACATAGAGTTTCATTTGTTAAAACTGCTTCTCATGTTAATAAAGTACATGCATTAGATTTAGTTTATTCTGATGTTTGTGGTCCTATGAGGACAAAAACCTTGGGTGGGGCATTGTATTTTGTTACTTTTATAGATGATGCATCTAGGAGGGTTTGGGTGTATGCTTTGAAATCCAAGGACGAGGTCTTTGGTGTGTTTAAATTGTTTCATGATATAGTCGAGAGAGAGACAGTTAGACCATTGAAGTGCATCCGCACTGACAATGGTGGTGAATACATTGACGACTTTCACGAGTACTGCAAGTCCCTGGGTATACGGCATGAACAGACGGTTCCCAAGACCCCCCAGCATAATGGTGTAGCTGAGCGAATGAATCGCACCATTGTAGAGAGAATCAGATGCATGTTATCCTATGCGAAGTTGCCCAAGACGTTCTGGGGAGAAGCAATGCACACGGCGGTATATTTGATAAACAGGTCTCCATCAGCCCCGTTGAATGGAGAAGTATCTGAGAAGGTGTGGACTGGACAGGATCCATCGTATAGTCATCTCAGGGTGTTTGGATGCAGGGCATCCGTTCACGTACCAAAGGACGAGAGGTCCAAGCTCGATATGAAGATCAGGCAGTGTGTGTTCTTAGGGTACGGTGATGAAAAGTTCGGTTACAGATTGTGGGATCCGACCGAGAGGAAGCTCGTCAGGAGCAGAGATGTGGTTTTCTTTGAAGATCAGTGTATAAAAGACATTGGTAAGCCAGAGAAGAACCAGCCTAGTTCAGGTGAGCTAGAGGACATGGATCCGATAACTCCTCCCGTGGTGCCTGATGACGGGGGAGTACAACAAGGTGCAGAGGACGAGAGAGTTCCTTCAGAAGATGGACCAGGGGAGCAGGCCCCACTTGATCCACCTGTTGAGTCACAGGTGAGGAGGTCATCTAGGGACAGACAACCGTCCAAGAGGTACTCGCCGCATGAGTACATTATGCTAACTAATGAGGGAGAGCCAGAAGATTATTTGAGGCCCTAGCCGATGAACATAAGGAGGAGTGGTTGATAGCTATGCAAGAGGAGATGAGATCCTTGCATAAGAACCACACCTATGATATAGTGAAGTGGATACTGCGGTATCTAAGAGGCTCATCCAGGTTGAGCCTATGCAACGGTGACAGTAAACCTGTGTTAGAGGGCTACACAGATGCAGATATGGCAGACGACATAGACTCGAGGAAGTCTACATCGGGGTTCATGTTCACGTTTGCAGGAGGAGCGGTTTCTTGGCAGAGCAAGCTACGGAAGGTCGTAGCATTGTCGACGACAGAGGCCGAGTACATTGCAGTCACAGAGGCATGTAAAGAGATGCTTTAGATGAAGAGGTTCCTACAGGAACTTAGCCTGAAGCAGGAGAAGCATGTGGTCTATTGCGATAGTTAGAGTGTTATACACTTGAGCAAGAATCCAAGTCAGCATTCCAAGACAGCACATAGAGATTCGGTATCACTGGGTCAGGGATACTTTGGAACAGAAAGTGTTACAGCTTGAGAAAGTCCACACGGACAATAATGGGTCAGACATGATGACCAAGGCTTTACTCAAGGGCAAGTTTGAGGTTTGTAGAAATCTGGCTGGCTTGAAGAATGTGAATTCCTCCTGAGTCAGAAAAAGGGAGATTTGATGGGGTTTTTCCTCCTCAGTTCAGAGGAGAGACGATGCAGTGGTTGAAATTTTGGAGGGTTTCATCGCACTACTCGACCGGTCGTAGGTGGTCTTCGATCGGTCATGGAAGGCGCTCGACCGGTCGTAGGTTCGAGCCCTGACACGACTCGAAGTACAACGACATTGGGTTATTTTTCTCCGCGGTCTACGACCAGTCGTAGGTGGTCTATGACCAGTCGTAGGTGGCTAAGACCAGTCCTGGAATTTCAGGACCAGTCCTAGGTTTCGTAGATTTACTTCGCGATTTTACGCGAAATTGCGGATTTGAATCCTTTCGCAACAGGGATGTGGAAGGAAGTTTCCTAAACTATAAAAAGGGGTGCCTAGGGCTTTTCTAGGTAATACAAGAGGGTTTCCTAAAGCTTTACAAGGTTTTCTAAAGGGTTTAGGGCTATCAAAGGTGAGAGAGAAAGAGAGAGAGGAAGCTTGTAGAAGGGAGGTTATGCTCATATAGGAGATCTATTGTGCACTTGATATCTCAGCTTCTAGTCCTCGTAATCGGTTAGATCTCTCCGTTTCTCTTTTACTCTTTATCCACTCTTGCGTGAGTGAAGACAGTTGTAACGTTCTACTTCATAGTTGATTGTTGATCTGGACGAGGTCCCGTGGTTTTTACTTCTTTGAGGGTTTTCCACGTAAAAATCTCGTGTGGTGTGTGATTGATGCTTTGATTTATTTCATTGCTTTATTATCCATAATTCTGGTTTGTTCTGGAGGGCTAGATCCTAAGGTTTTGTGCAAGGCCCCCAACAGCTAGCTCTCTCCAGCCTCTTTGTTCATACATCATTTCAACCAAACATTGGTATCCATCTGCAACGGTTACTGCTAAAGTCTCCATCTGCAAGTTTAAGAAGTTAAACAAGACAAATGAATGGTTGCCCGAGCTTGTTATATATTCAATGCATATATTACTTTAACTAAGTTAATTGTTGCATGATAGAAATATCTATGAAATAGATGTAGGAGAAGGGATTGTTTTGTAAAGAGAATATCAAACTCAGTGGAGTTGTGGAGATAATTCGCTGATATGGTGGGCCCACATTATGGATGGGAGATGACCCAAAAGTCTCTCACCTTAGATGATCCAAACAGTCCGGTTAGGCCCCTCTAAAATGGGAACGGTGGGTTTTAATTATCCATGAACATCATATGGCTAGGATCATATGGTAGGCAATATATTGTTGTATGGCCCATTCAATGATGGGGCCCACCAGATCAATGGCCTGTGCTACTGAAAATTGGTCCTGCCTTTACCATTGTTGGGTAAACAAGAAAGGCCTCTGATTGAGCATCATATATACAGCCTCTCTGATTCAGCAGATTGGGAAAATGCCGGGTCCTTTGAAGTGATTATATCCATGATATTGTGTGGGATACTTCCAAATGGGTGCTTGCTACCAAACCATCCAATGGGAAAATTCGAACATTTTTTCCAAAAAAGAAAAGAAAAGAAATTAAGTACTTACTTATGCATGTATCGTGTTCTCTATTGTACAAAAGATCACAGTCGCAGCTGCATTCGTAACTTCCCCATGAGTTCTTGCATTTGCACTCCGGGCATTGGCAGACAGTCTTTTCCTTGCATTCATCTTTGTCTAAAACATGTCCGAAACAAAGATAGTTAGAACCAACGGCATGTACTGATGTACCACATCATCAATTATCACCATTGAATTCACAAAGTGTTGGTTAAAACTGAAATTGAAAGTGCTGGACAAGAACTTGAATTCAGATCAAGGTGGAAAAAAAATGCTTGAAATAGCTGAGGCGATCAACCCCTTAGGTAGGTGATTGCCATCAATAACGCAGATGAACCATCTGATGATCATAAATCTTAAATTTCAAACAAATCAAACCATTGCATTTCTTTTGTCCTAAACCACAAATCAAGTCTCAACTCTTTCACTCTTTACAACCAACACTTATAAAGCCCGGAAGAGATATCTAGTTTTGGTGGCCCAGGCAAATTGCCTGAGTACGTTTGGGACCATAACATCAACGACAGCAATCCTCAATGTTACAAAAAGCGATGAATGTCAATGAGTTTTTGTAACCCATGTAACAAGGCAGTCCATTTTGGGTTCGAGTCGTTCATTTCAACATCGAGGTCGAGATCGGTCTCGATCTTGGTCTCAGTCGAGGGAGGGAGGGAGAGGACAGTCCATTTTCTTTTATGAAGAATGACCCTGCAAACCTAGGATTGAAGATCAGTTTTGGTGAACTATCTGGTTACCACCCAAACCGGGTCATATCATCCTGTATCGGGCTGTTTCTAACAAGGACGAAACCAGTTCATATTGGAGGATGTGTACTGTTTTTTTTAATGATATTAAACCATCGGTTGCACATATCAGATCAATATAGCTAAGAGACAAACATTTAGATCGTACTATATCTGTCAATATTATTTCGAACTCTCTCTCTCTCTCTCTGTTTTATTTATTTTTTGGCCAGCCCAAGTGTCTGGTACATCCAAATGCAGCCTTAATGAGTTTTTAAGTGAAGAAGTACCTTCACATTCTTTGACCCCATCGCCCTTGAATCCTTCTGGACATACGCAACCATTGGTATGATCTTCCTGCATGATCGATCACAGAATCACCTCAATATAACCATAAAAACTAATTCAGATAGCAAAATATCCATTTTTGGTGCACTTACAATGCAGGCAGAGTAAGTCCTGCCATCTAGGATTTTCTTCCAACAACCCCTGTTTTTGATTTCACAGCGTGCAGCTCCGGAAACTGCATAAAGGCAATCAAAGAGTCAACATAGAATGTATGGAATTAATGAACTAGCTTTTCCGTTGCCAAAAAATAATAATAAGCATTCATATTTGCCATATTCTACTGTGATAAGATAGCAGAATTTAGAAATCGTAGTTAAAAAATGCATCAGACAATTGAATGTTCCCAGCTACAATGAAAAGTGACTGTGAACAGGATATAAAGATCTATCTTTCAGTGGGGTGCTAGTGAAAAGGGAATTTCATGGTATCTGACCTTGCAAGAGATTGGGAAGTGGTAATTGAAGGAAGCATGATGAAAGAACATCTCATTGTAAAATGGCAAAACTTCTTGCCCAAGTTTTGGAAGTTCTATCACTAATAGAACCGGCAGTCATTGGAGACTAGAAAGGAGAAGTCAATATGATTTTTTAGGACCAGTAGGCATGGGGAGATTTGAAAGGAGGGGGTGAATTCGGGTTTGGCAACAACAGAAGAACCACAAAACGATACTAAAATGGGACTCGAAGATTTAAAAAACATGGGAGATTGTATTCCATCATTAACGAAACCAGGAATCTAGCATCATCGATACTGAGGGAAAGCTAACGAAGTTATGTTATGATCCTCCTCATGTATAACCGCCAGCCCCCTTGCATGCATGTGAGATTCAAACTATCCACTATGTGGGCTGAACACACAGTTGCTCAAGAATCAGCCCTTTCTGCTCATCAGATGGGGCACATTTACATTGAATTGGGGGTTTGTTGGTCAAACTTTTTGTAGTCATCCATTTGTTCCGTACATTTACCCCACCTGATGAGCAGATCGAACTGATTCCTGGGCCCACCTAATTGCCAGTTTGGATATGACACGTGCCACACTGGCATGTGTGCATGTGTGTACACGTAGGAGAGACTGGGTCCTAGCTGCATCGGTTGTTAATGAACCTTAGCTTTCTAAAACCCAACAAAAAAAAAAAAAAAAAAAAAAAAAAAAGTACAAAGAAAGCTGACTGGAAGAATAACAGTGTCATGGATGTTTGTTAACCTAAATAATTATAATAATTATTATTTTTTGTTATCTATGAAAGAATGCAACAGAAGACTAATTCCAAGCACCCATCTTCAAGTGTCAAACACATGCATCATATTGCCAACATGCACGTCTACAGGATCCAAGATATTCGGTGGTCTCCATTTTCCAGCCTAAAAATCAGGCAGGTCCATTTTTCAGGTTGGCCTTACACGAATGAAGATAGGACAGTTTAAGAAATGATTAACATTATTCAATCTGCATGCCTTCCTCACCTGATGACTGACTAGCCTGATTTTTATGATATGGCACTTGACTGGGGGGCTTTCTTATGGATGTCCCCGTTCATGCACACATGTGGAGCAGTTGTGCTTGGCATCTGAAGATGGGGTGTAGAATCATCACTCCTCGAGAATGCATTGATTCAGGACTCACCTAACTTTTTATCTAGTCTTGCTATCATCTAGATTCATGAAATAAGACACATTCATCATCCATCAATGAAGTACAATATAATCTTATATAATATTGTGACCTCGAATTTGAGTACATTTACTGGCTGTAAATACATGGCCAGAAATCCTTGTTAGAAGTAGAACATAATCTTCAAAAACATATGCATTTTTTGTCTTCATTCCCTTAGGAAGAGATTAGCACAAGCTATTGTTGTAAAATTATACAGATTAATATAATTTCTGTATAATGTGGAAATCGAAAAATTACTATGATCGGAACTTAAGGACAAGCTGAAGCACGTATGAAACGCTGTCCTTAAAGCGTTATTTGCCCCTACTCAAATGAATTGAGTATGCTGATAGGTTACAAGCAAATCGCTTCTAGGATACGACAAGCCTGGTGTGGGTCTGTGTTCAGCAAACACGAAGGCCCACCAAATGGAACTCTATTACACAGTTTCTGGCAGAAATACAAGAAAAGAAAAAATCTTAGAAGAAAGAAACAGAAGAAAATGTAATTTAGACCGCTGCACTGGGTCAATTCTTCAGCCATTGGTTCAGTTGAACCGTTCTAGACCACACTGATGGTCTGTTCTTCTTGCAAAGGTTTAACCCTTGCTGGAACTACTGGAGTAAAAGAGTGGAGTAGTGGACTGTCTCAATTCGTATGGTAGTGCTGGATTGGGTTGTGAGATGGTTTGGAAACCCATCCAGACCCTCCTTTTATAGGCTATGGTGGCTGGGGGTTATGGTGCAGGGAAATAAATCCCATGACTGTTTTTAGCTGTTGGGGAAAACTAGCCGTTTTATGGCCATTTTCTGACTGTTGTGCATGGGCCATTAAGCTACTGCATGCAACTGTTGTGAGACAACAACTAGCCGTTTTCTAGCTGTTGGGCTAGCCATACAGCAGTTACAGCTGGACCCTGCACTAATGGCACAACTTTTACAGATCTGCTGCAACAGCTCTATTTTTCAGCTCTTTATATATACTGGAGGACTCTCATTCAGTCCTCTAGTATCCCCTTTATCCAGCCATCCGCCTTAACCACTTAGTTGCACCGCGACTCGCACACGTCTCGCTCCGGTTCGCTAAGGGAGCGACCCTCTGCAACACGTACGAAGTGCGAAGTGCAAAGTGCGCCACTAGCACCTCTACAGCCACACTGCCTCACATGCCCTCGCACCGATCCCGTGACCGTGACCGTGACCGTGATTGTGACAGAGACCGAGTCCGAGTCTGAGTCCGAGTTCGAGCCCGAGCCCGAGCGCGAGGGTGCGCGCGGGTGTTCCAGTACTATGCACTGGAACACGCAAGGTCCATAGTCCACGGACTAAGTAGGTAAATATTGTAATACTCTACTATTTTCATTTAAACCACAAATTTTTCTCTTCCCTTTCCCATGTGGGACTATTCCCAAAAATCTACAAAATGGTATTTTTTCAAACAACTTTTTATTATATATTATTTTTATTATTAAAATATATTTTATTAAAATCAATGTTTTGCAACAATCCCCCACTTGATTTTTAAAAAATATATTTTCTCGGTTAAACATTTCTGCCAGAATAATCAGCTTATATGCATAAAGAAAGATATCTTTCGATTTTAATCTTTCCTTAGTGTAAGTATCTCAAAACTCTGTCGAAATGACTGGTAGCTGCAACTTTGAACCAGTTATTCCTAGATAACAGAGTTGGAGAAACTACACACATATTCGCTATGTGTTTGTTAGAATTCCCACAATCTTGCTCAGCACAATTAATGGTCATGTGCTTATCCTAATTCGTGAACGATCCCGAGAGAAAACTCCTAACTCTCATGAGAGACGGCACCATCTCTACGTTCATATAGGTGAAATCCTTCCAGTGTCTCCGTTACTTATAAGACACTTGTCCTATAGACTGGATTTCATTAAGAGTTCTCAGAATCAACCCTCTTTCGTAACGCTCAGCACTTATCTATTATAGATGAGGTTTTATTATTTAGTGTTGAAAACTTTCCACATATCTATGACTTGTTCTTACTCATTAAACCCAAATTTAGAGATTTTTTTGATTTTAGGTTGGGTTACCATCACTGGTGGAACTTTGGTTGAAGAGTTTCAACCCCATCCCTCTAGATGTAGCCTTTACCACCTCTCTTGGTAGAGGTTTAATGAAAGGATCTGCCAGGTTATTGCTTGATTTCACATAGGAAATAGCAATGATTGCATCTTGAATCAATTGTCTGACATAATCATGTCGAAGACTGATATGTCTAGACTTACCATTATAAGTGTCACTATAGGCTCTAACTAATGTGGCTTCACTATCACAATGTAGTGATACAGCCGATATAGGCTTTACACAGAAAGGGATTTCTAATAGAAGATCCCTTAGCCACTCAGCCTTTTTGTCTGTTGCAGCCAGGGCTATGAATTCAGACTCCATAGTCGAGTGCGTTATGCAAGTCTGTTTCTTGGATCCCCAAGATATAACTGCACCTCCTAGGGTGAATACCCACCTGTAGTAGACTTGTTGTCCCCTGCACTCGATATCCAGCTAGCATCGGTACATCCTTCCAATACGGCAGGAAACTCTGAATAAAATAGTCCTAAGTGTTTGGTTGCTTTTAAGTAACCAAGGACTCTACTGATTGCATTCCAGTGTTCAGTACTGGAGTTACTAGTAAACCTACTAAGTTTACTCACAACATATGCGATATCAGGTCTAGTGCATTGCATAGCATACATAAGACTCCCTATATCACTCGCATATTCTAATTGTGCAACTGTTCTTCCAGTACTTTCTTTTAGTTTAATACTTGAATCAAATGGGGTTTTTGCTTCTTTTATATTTAGATGGTTAAACTTGTGTAGTATCTTCTCAATATAATGAGATTGACACAAAGCATAACCCCCACATTGTTTTTTAACTTTGATACCTAGAATGATATCAACTTGTCCAAGATCCTTCATTTTAAATACGGAAGATAGAAACCTCTTTGTTTCAGTCACACCTTCCATTTTATTACTTATTATTAACATGTCATCAACATATAGACAAATAATAATGATACAACTACCATCTACTTTAGAGTATATGTATTTGTCAGCTACATTATGCATGAAACCATGAGATAGTACTTTGGAATCAAACTTCTCATACCACTGTTTTGGTGCTTGTTTTAATCTATTGTTGAGGGTCAAATATTGCATATTAGACCCTAATTATTGCCTGGATTTACGAACATAGTACCGTTTAACAGCCCGCTTTAATCGTATTTGTGATGTAGAGCGTATCTACGAGCCTAGATCGAAATAAGATGCTAAAAGACGAGATTTAATGCTCTGGCATCACCAATGCATTGGACGGGACCTCATGGGATCAATATCAAAGATTCACACACCAAAGATCAGAGGAATTCCAGCCACTCGCTTCAAACGGGCCCAAAAACCAGCCAGAATGCAAGATCACATGGTTCCCACCATCTGTTCGGCTCGAGACTTCATACATGGCCTGAGGACCATAAATTAACCGTACACGTCAATTTTCAGCCATTGAACACCTGTGGAAGTGGGCCAATGGCCAGATCAGCCCCTTAACTCAATGAGTGGGGCCCACCTGGGTTCTGGATATGCTTCAACTTTGGTTTCAACCCCTTAAATGGAGTCATAAAATGAATGGATGGCGCGGATTTTTGATATACATTGCAGTGGACCGCACATGTGTAGCATGTGCATAAACAACATGTGCACTGGCCGTGTACCGAACCGGCTGTAGCAGTCAAAGTCGGTGTTGACCGACTCCTCAAGCTCAAAACAAAAATTCCTGTTTCCATCTGCGAAAACAAAAGAACAGAGAAGCTGCGGTTGGGTTTGTGGGCCACCACCGTGTTTCAAAAGACCAATCCAGACCGTCCATCGGATCCCCATGACGCTTATTATCACTGCCTAGGTGGCAGAATTGCAAAAGAGAGCAAGTAGAGAAATCCAGCCGTTCAAATAGAAGATAGACGGTGTAAGTAGAAATCTGATGGGCTGCATCAAGAGACAACCGAAACCATTCCTTTCCAGTTGGTTTTTCGTCCTGCATCCAGTGGACGGTGTGGATTTCTTAAATGACAGAAGAAGTGGGCCTCACCAACTATCACAACGTTCACAGGCCCTGTTGCGAACGTCTGAGAAATCCGGGCGAGCCGGTGTGTTGTGCATCAAAACTGGAGATCATGGACGTGATCTGGACCGTCCAACCAAGAGAGAGGGCAGCCACGGCCACCACTACGGAGGCAGATCAAATCTCTTTTGGCCACTGACTTCGCCCATAACCATCAAACGTAGCAGTTTTCCGCATCTTTTGCTGTGCATGCGACCTGCTGCTGCGTATACCAACTGCAGCAATCTTTCAGCCGACCTCAGCAGCTATAAAAGAGAGAGGCGTGAAGAGAGAAGGAATCGAGATCTGGAGGAAGCTAGGGCAGCCGTGGAGGCTTGGATTGGAGTTCAACGTGGAGAGAGCCAGAGACAGGGAGATTTTCTTGAGTTGTTTTTATTTTTTTCTATTTGTTTGTGGTTTGAAGTTGTGGAGATCTAGCCCATCCATGGCGGGCTAAACCTCTTAGCTAGGGCTAAGAGGTGAAACTTGTAGCGTGATGGGAGATTTCTACAGCCTGGATTCATGACTGAATTTATGTTGATCTTGGTTTGATTTTAAGGAATGCGGTTAGTTTTTAATGGTTTGTTGTGACTGACATTACAATATATCTGCAATGGCTTGACTATTTCCTTTTTCCTTCTTGTGATTATGAATCCAGGACGTCCTGTTGTTCACCATTGCCCCTTGGACATGGTGGAATGACAGAACTCTTCCTGACACTCATACATTACTCAGATTGGCTGTAGAATTGGTTTAATTTCATTGTTTGCTTTGTCTCATGGGCATGGTTTTGTGATGGAATCCATTCTAATTTACACCCTTCTTATCTCTTGAAAACTAGATCACCAGATGTTGTGATTGTGCTTGAGCGATATATCTTCCAACTGGATGAAGATGGGACTCGAAGTCCAGTTGAGTTCATGAATCAAGTGTAGATCTCCCTGATCTCTACAAGTGGATCCTCTGAATCCCTAGTTTCTTCCTCTGAATTCTCCTAAGTTTAGTTAATTACTTCACCATTATTCCTCAAAGTTACAAGCGATTTAGATTTCATCTTAGGCTAGTTCTAATTAGTTTCAGATTACGTACAGGTTTCAGTCCCTGTGGATTCGACCTCGGTCTTACCGAGTTTATTACTACATCACAACCCTATACTTGGGGAGTGAACATCTATACAAAGATTTGACTAATCTACATACTTTGTTTTCACTTCCTGGTAGAACGAATCCTTCAGGTTGTTCCATGTATACCTCCTCATTGAGGTCCCATTCAGGAATGCGGTCTTTACATCCATTTGATGGATGTGAAGATGATGTATAGAAGCTAGCGCAAAATCCTAATGGATGTTATCCTAGCTACAGGAGAGTATGTGTCAAAGTAATATATCATTTCTTTTTGTTTAAAGCTCTTAGCTATTAATCGAGCTTTAAAGGTTTGGATAGTCCCATCAGTATGATATTTCTTCCTAAATACCCACTTACAACCTATGGGTCTAGAACCTGGAGGTAAGTTAACTAGTTCCCATGTTTGATTTGACGGTATGGATTCCATTTCATCATTTATAGCTTCTTTCCAGAAAGCTGAATCTCTAGAGGATACAGCCTCTTTATATGATTTAGGATTATCTTCTATAGTCATTACTATAGGTATTTTCCTTATAACATTTTCTCTATCTCCTTCTACGAGATGGAAAATGACGCGTTGTGAGTCTATGTAGTCATCTCCTAGACTCTTCTCTATTCTTGTTCTTTGACTCCTACGAGGTTCAACAGGAGCTTCTACTATTTGTGGAGCTGTGCTATTTGGTTCTCTATCAGGAGTTTGGATTTCATTATCCTTTGACTCCAAGGATAGTGAGTTCTCAAAGAACTCAACGTCTCTGGATTCTATTATAGTATTAGACTCTATGTCTAGAAGTCTATAAGCTTTACTATTTTGTGCATACCCTACGAAGGCGCACTTAATAGCTCTTGGTCCTAACTTAGTTTTTTTTGGATCAGGGGTTCTGCAATATGGAAGACACCCCCACACTTTAAGATATCCTAGGTTAGGTTTTCTACCTCTCCATGTTTCATATGGAGATATTTTATATTTTTTAGACGGTATTCTATTTAGAATATGGCATGCTGCAAGCAGTGCCTCATCCCATAGACTTAGTGGCAACTTTGCTCTTATCAGCATTGAGTTGACCATCTCTACTAGTGTTCTATTCTTCCTTTCAGCTATTCCGTTTTGTTGAGGTGTGTATGGCGCTGTACATTGATGTACCAGACCATGTTCTTCACAGAAGTTATCGAACTCGATTGAGAAGTATTCTCCTCTCTATCGCTACGGAGAATTTTTTCTCTTCTTATTTAGTTGATTCTCTACTTCTGCTTTATATATTTTAAACATGTTCAATTCTTCATCTTTGCTCTTTAATAGGTACACATACACATATCTAGAGCAATCATCTATAAAGGTTATGAAGTACCGTTTACCTCCACGAGTAAGAATGCCGTTTAACTCACAGATATCGTTGTGCACAAGATCCAATACTTGAGACGATCTTTCAACACTTGGAAAAGGTTTCTTTGTCATTTTGTATCGTATGCACACTTAACATTTTTCAGTTTCATTATCTGTGTATGAGATTAAACCATTCTTAGCCATGAACTTCAAGGTACTATACCCTATATGGGCTAGTCTATCATGCCACAGTCCAGCGGATTCAACCATATACGCAAAAGTGCTACTTTCATTCAGAGAAAACTTAACCAACCCGTTACAAGAGTATCCCTTTTCGACAAAATTCTCATTCTTGGACAGAATCAGTTTACCTGAATCGTACACCACCCTTATGCCTAGTTTACCCAAAAGATCCCCATAAACTAAGTTTTCCTCATGTCTGGGATGTGCAGTACATTGGTTATAATCACTTTCTTCCCAGATGTGAATATCAGTTCGACAGTTCCTTTGCCAACGACTTTCGATCGGACTTCATTACCCAGTTGGACTTCTTGACCATCGGTCAATTTCTCATAGGTTTTGAGGGTTGATTTGTCGTAGCACACATGTACTGTAGCGGCAGTATCATACTACCAGCCTGGAACTTTGCCTTGGATGGTATTCACCTCAGTGATCATAGTCACAATATCGCCTTCTTCTACTGCACTTACCTCTTTTTTAGATTTGCGATATCGGCATACTCGAGCATAGTGCCCGGTTTTTCCACAGACATGGCATGGGCCTTTGAACTTTCCGTTCTTCCTTTAGGCATTTTTCTTTAATTTCCCTTTATTGGGTTTCAGGGAATCGTCCTTCTCGGGATGTTTGTTATTAGTGTTCTCTACTGCATATACCTTAGACGAGGCATTCCCGTTATCATTTTTTCTGTCGCGGTTACGGGACTCTTCCTCAATTCTGAGGTGTTTCTGGATTTGTTCCAGTGTGTAGTCCTCAGTTTTATGCAACAACTTCTTTCTATAGTCTTTCCACATCGGTGGCAATTTAGCGATTATAGCCCCGACTTGGAATGATTCAGGAAGATCAATCTTTATCGCTTTGATTTTGTTTACTATAAGCTGTAGTTCTTGGATTTGGGGCAATAGCGGTTTGTTATCTACCATGTTGAAGTCAAAATACCTGGCGATGAGAAACTCGTTAGTACCTTCTTCTTCAGCCTTGTATTTGAATTCTAGAGCGGCCCAGATCTCCTTCGCTGATGACGTCTGCTGGTATAGATCGTACAGGCGGTTGGAGAGTGTATTCAGCATGTGTCCTCGACACAAAAGTTCGTCTTCAGCTCGTTTGGTGCGGGCAGCCACCTGTTCAGGTGTGTCGTTGTCGGTTGCTTCAGGTAGTGCTTGTAGACTTGGATCTAATATGTAGTAGATCTTCAGCGCCGTCAGGAGAAATTTCAGCTTGTCTTGCCATCTTGTAAAATTGGTTCCATCGAACCGATCAAGACGTATCAAATCCTGATTCATCAGCTTGATGTATGAAACACTATCGGCTTTTATTAAATAAAACTTTAAGATTGTTGTAAAATTATACAGATTAATATAATTTCTGTATAATGTGGAAACCGAAAAATTACTATGATCAGAACTTAAGGACAGACTGAAGCACGTATGAAACGTTGTCCTTAAAGCGTTATTTGCCCCTACTCAAATGAATTGAGTATGCTGATAGGTTACAGGAAAATTGCTTCTAGGATACGACAAGCCTGGTGTGGGTCTGCGTTCAGCAAACACGAAGGCCCACCAAATGGAACTCTATTACACAGTTTCTGGCAGAAATACAAGAAAAGAAAAAATCCCAGAAGAAAGAAAGAGAAGAAAATGTAATTTAGACCGCTGCACTGGGTCAATTCTTCAGCCACTGGTTCAGTTGAACCGTTCTAGACCACACTGATGGTCTGTTCTTCTTGCAAAGGTTTAACCCTTGCTGTATTGTCTTGCTGGAACTACTGGAGTAAAAGAGTGGAGTAGTGGATTGTCTCAATTCATATGGTAGTGTTGGATTGGGTTGTGAGATGGTTTGGAAACCCATCCAGGCCCTCCTTTTATAGGCTATGGTGGCTGAGGGTTATGGTCTAGGGAAATAAATCCCATGACCGTTTTCTAGCTGTTGGAGAAAACTAGCCGTTTTATGGCCATTTTCTGACTGTTGTGCCTGGGTCATTAAGCTGCTGCATGCAACTGTTGTGAGACAGCAGCTAGTCGTTTTCCAGCTATTGGGCTAGCCATGCAGCAGTTACAGCTGGACCCTGCACTAATGGCACAGTTGTTACAGATCTGCTGCAACAGCTCTATTTTTCAGCTCTCTATATATACTGGAGGACTCTCATTTAGTCCTCTAGTCTCCCCTTCATCCAGCCATCCGCCTTAGCCACTTAGTCGCACCGCGACTCGCACACGTCTCGCTCCGGTTCGCGAAGGGAGCGACACGATGCGCACGTGCGAAGTGTGCCACTAGCGCCTCTACAGCCACACTGCCTCACATGCCCACACCCTCGCACCGAGCTCGTGACCGAGACCGAGTCCGAGCCCGTGCCCGTGCTCGTGCCCGTGCCCGACCGCGCGCGCAAGTGTTCCAGTGCGTCCATAGTCTACGGACTAGGTAGGTAAATATTATAATACTCCACTATTTTCATTTAAACCACAGATTTTTCTCTTCCCTTTCCCATGTGGGACTATTCCCAAAAACCCACAAAACGGTATTTTTTCAAACAACTTTTTATTATATATTATTTTTATTGTTAAAATATATTTTATTAAAATCAATATTTTGCAACAGCTATTTCGTGACCGAGACCGTGCCTGAGCCCGAGTGTGCGCGGGTGTTCCAGTGCTATAGTCCACGGACTAGGTTGGTAAATATTATAATACTCCACTATTTTCATTTAAACCACATATTTTTCTCTTCCCTTTCCCATGTGGGACTATTCCCAAAAACCCACAAAACGGTGTTTTTTCAAACAACTTTTTATTATATATTATTTTTATTATTAAAATATATTTTATTAAAATCAATATTTTGCAACAGCTATTTCGGGGGAAAAAAATAGAAAAGACAAACACATCTAAACATCGCATTTGAAAATTCCAAGGAAAGCAAAATATTACTTTGATGCTCAATCCTATTTTAAGCATACAATGGTGAAAGTTTACCTTCACAATGACTATACCCATCACCCACAAATTTCACTTCGTCTACATTAGGGCATTCACACACCCGTCTCCGGAAAGTGTCCTACAATCAAATGCAGATGCAATAAAAAAATAAAAATAAAAAAATAAAAAATAAAAAAATAAAAAAAAGATAGGAATTTGCAAGGACAGGTTAAGATTGTATGGAAAAGCTTGTGTTGGGAATTCTTAGCAGAATGCGGCAATATATAATGTTCGACTGAGCATTTACTCAGACCAAAGAACTGTACAAGCGGAGCCTGCCTTTGGTGGTCTGGATCATTCATATGGTGGGCCCTACAATGGAGGAGCTAAGCCAAAATCTCCCGCATTAAATGTGAACCACTAGTTTTTGTCCACTTCCATTGATGGTGAGTGGGATCATGAGATAGGGGAGATATTTGGGCATGGCTCATTCCCATGACCAGGCCCACTAGATCCACAGCTTTATACCTACCAAAAGGTAAGCCCCATTTATACCATTGTTGGTTCGAAGTCGAGAAAAGTCACCACTTCTTTCAATGAAACATCAGCTACTACCTCTAACAGAATACCTTGCAAGCAGTAATATTAGCAGCCTTATCAAGCCAGCATCCACCATTATTTTCCAAGCATTCATTCGTTTCTATATCTGTTTATTATACCATTTCAAATAAGAAAAATGAAGGTTAGGAATTGATCAACAAGCTATGATGAACAAAGAGATGCATAGGAAACTGTTACCAACCTTCGCTCAAACAAATGGCTGGCTCAGTGGTCTCTTGGAAACCCGTGCAGATGGCTTTGAGGGCAGCCCCTTTGTCCAACTTACCTGGAAAAAATTGGAAAATTTCAAGTCTACATTGATTTTTCTACATCTACCATGCCATACTGATGAAAATCACGAAAGGTGCATTTGGGTGTTCATGATTCCTGAGGCCAACATGATGTGCTAGTGCCAACTGCCATATCAGGGTTGTGAATGAAATGTGATCCATCGATTTGGGGGCAGAAAGAAGTGGTATTCAAGTATAAATGTGACTATGAAATGGCATGTGCGGTATAGAAATTACCTTGTAAAAGAGTGTTCAACCTTAAACTGACCAATCAGTCTTTTATTGGGAAAATAAATATTAGAGAAAAGCATAACAATCAAGCAATTCAAACAAAGTATAAAATAATGCCTTTCCCTGATAAACACGCCTTAGCTCTATATTTTTGAACAAATTATTTAAACAACTAAAACAGGTCGGACAAATCTATAACAGAAAATAATCCAACTAGATGAACACCAAGAAGTCGGAAAAAGAAAATAATAACTTTATGACATTCACATCTCAAAAAAAGGTTTCACTACTTCCAAACTTCAGTTGGGAAATCTGTAAATGCAAAGGGAAAAAGGAATTGATCAGCCATTGTATTTATTGTTTGGCTGTGGATATCTCTGTTTAACCTTTTGCTCATACTATGAAATTTGCTGAGTTCAGTTCAGTGTTGATTCATTTCAGTGCACTGATTCTCTAAGGCTGTGTTTGGAACTTTGGATGTGCAAGTGATTTGAACTGCAAACACAATCAATAAACGACAGAATTGTAACTAAATTGCTGAGTTTAGTTTGCTATCTATTCAATTCAGCACACTAATTCCCTAAGGATGCATTTGGAAAACTAAGTGGAATTGCAAACGCTCACCCAAGATTCTAAATTGTAACTACAGTTTGGTTGTTTCCACTTAACTGAGTAATTAATGCAATTGAATTAGTCGGCACTGCCAGATGCAACCTACTTTTGTAGACCACTACATTCACAAGTTGAGATTTCTTTTTTTTACAGCAGAAAATTCATATCAAATCAGAGAAAATGACCAATTGTATTGTGTTTTCTTGTTTTTTTTTTTTTTTTTTTTTTTTTTTTTTTTTTTATTTTCTTATTTTTTTTTATTATTATTATTTTTTTTTACACACGCACTCACACCACACAGTGGAATTTCATCACATGAAGTTCTACAATTAAAACTCAGAAATTTATTGAAACTTGTCTTACCAAAAAAGGGCGGCAAACATGGTGTTCACAGTTTATAGACTTGAAAGATCTAGCTCTAATTCTTGGCTTTCTGATTCAATAGCCTGCACCAAATCCAATTACATCATGCTTTAACCCCAAAGCCTTGGAACTCAATGTATAATCACATCAGTAAATCTGTCAATAGCTAATAAAAAGATCCGAGTGGGGAGGCTCCATACAACCGTTGTAGTTGTTATGGACAGTGATAGCTAACAAAAAGATCATATTGCAATCATTCCCACCACAGCACCCAAACAACACCAACACCACAAACTGCAAGGTGTTGAGCTATGAGGAAGCCTCCTGTCTATGTTGTGTGAGATGTCCATATTCAGATGAGGAGAAAATAGCTATCTGTAACTGTTTGGTTTGAAAATGGAGATTGGTGATGTATTTACCTTTAGTCGGTGACAAGGGCTAGATGTGATAGCTTGGTTAGGCCATAGTTCAAAAACACGAAGACTCAACCTTTTGTTCAGTCAGATTGGCTGGAAGACTCATTTTGATATTTAATTATTATAAAATGAAAATATCAGAAATGTTAATAGATAAATCAAAATAATTAGATCTTGTATAAGTAACATAGAGATAACCAATACTTCACTAGCTAAGGTCGAGTGACTCAGTTTGAGTCATGTGGAGTTGTGTCAAGTCAATTGAGCCATTTGAGTAAACTCAACGGGGCTCTCCAAGTATAGGCAGAGTCAGTCCCATTACTGATTTTTTGAATGGGCTCGAAATCTCGCCGAGTCTACTTAAGTCAACCAAGTTTCAAGTTGAGTCAGCAAATTTTAGAACTAAGGCTGGGGCAACTCATCCATCGTAAACCAACCATTTGGATCCTCAGCCCCATTGTGGAGAAGCACATTCTCAAATCACACTGATTTGGCAATCTTAACTATTTATTTTGCTGACTAAGTTTGGACCTTTGATCCTGTTGCTTTTAGCTGTCCATTTGATGGATGGATACCAATTTGGTTGGAGCATGTTCAGACTTTTCATCCAGCGGCACCCACAATTTTGAAAACCCAGATTGGATACACGTGCTACATGGATGGATTAATGGTAACAATTTACTGATCAACAACATCAATGCTTTGAAATATGTACATGAGGAGCTCAATGTTTTCATGAACCAATCAAACAGTACATCAATGGGCCTAAGAAAAAAAAAAACTATCATCAGAAATGGTTAGAATTAGTGGTGTTTGTGGACGTAGTTTGAAGGTTCCCAGTTCCCAAGGTTGATACAATAGGCGCATTCCAAAATACAGGTGAGATATGCTACTACTTCCTTGAGAGTTA
Source organism: Magnolia officinalis (assembly GCA_021015155.1). NCBI lineage: Eukaryota > Viridiplantae > Streptophyta > Magnoliopsida > Magnoliales > Magnoliaceae > Magnolia > Magnolia officinalis. The sequence continues at coordinate 42,237,811 of JAJHSJ010000015.1, forward strand.
GAACAGAAATGGGAGAGAACAGAAGCCACATGCCACAAGGTCCTTGCTCTTTTTTTTTTTTTTTTTTTTTTTTTACACACGCACACACACGCAAGTGGAATTTCACCACCTATGGGCACTCGAACCCTTGACCGGGAGTTGAAACTCCTGAGAGTCTACCACCCCACATGCCACAGGGTCCTTGCTCTTGCTCCAGTGGTAGACTCTTAGGAGTTTCAACACCTGGTCAAGGGTTCGAGCACCCATAGGTGGTGAAATCCCACCAAGGCGTGAGTGTATGGTGGTGTGTGTGCATGTGTTAAAAAAAAAAAAAAAACAAAAGAAAAAAGAAAAGAGAAGAAGCTGCATGCCACCCCAAATGCCAAGCCTACCTTGTTAGATCAAAATTCACGCAGACTTCGATCGCAAGTGCATTTTTTGAAATTATAGGTAAAATGATATGCTTGCCAAGAGAATACTAAACTTCACCTGGCAATGCAGCTGTGTATGGACAACTCCAAGATATTGTTTGACCAGTCTTCCATTGCCCACCTCCCATAGCTTTGCCGCTGAATCTTTTCTACAAGAAAGAACGTACCTAGATATTCAAGTTGTGTGATTAGGAAGCAGAGAACAGGTCATATGAGTAATAAAATGGTATGTGAAATTTTCAGTCACGCGGTGATGTGCACAGATTTCATCGAACAACTGGCGGGCATCGATCATCATCCCACATTTTACATGCATCAATTGACATGTACTTTGGAGTGACGACGGTGGCGGCCTTGACGGTGAGTCCTCGGAAACTACTCTGGTTGACAGCCACATTGCAAGGTTGAACTGAAGAAATCCTAACCGTTGATTGCCGAAGCCCATCAAACAATTGCAAGCTCCTGCTTGTTACAGATCTAGAGAAATGTATGGTTGCCATGGATTTGGCACCTTATCGAGCTTGTTGTTGCAAGAGCTTTTGTAAGCTCGTGCTTCCTCACAAGAAACCATAAATCTTCATTTGACAAATGACAACAAAAAAATAGAAATATGAATCGAAATACACCAATACGTATGAGTACTTGATCAGAGAAGGGAGGTAGAGAAGAGGTGAAGCGCGAAGACTGCTAGCTGGACCAGATTTGAGTTGTGGCAGGGGTGGATTTTCGCCGGAGAGTTTGATTGGGAGGGCTGGGATTTGAGAGAGAGAGAGAGAGAGAGAGAGAGAGAGAGAGAGAGAGAGAGAGAGAGAGAGAGAGAGAGAGAGAGAGAGAGAGAGAGAGAGAGAGAGAGAGATGGTGCATTTGGTATGAGGCCTTGTTTTAGGGTTTATGTTTGCATTTGGAACGGTTTAAACTTGTTCCAAATTTGGAATGACTAAAATCCGTACCTAAACCAAAGTACATGGCTGTTCCAAATTTAAATTTTTGGCGTAGTGGTTAAAAACTTCCTATGGGCTTACGGGCCACAAGTTTTGGATCAAGCTGATATTTGTTTTTCCCCTAAATCCAGGTTTGTGTGATCTTATCAATCGATTATATGGCTAGTAAACATTACGATGGGCCTAGGATGTTTTTAATGGTCGGCATTCAATCACCATTGTTTCCTGTGATGTGGCCCACCGAAGATTTGGATCTTTTTCATTTTTGGGCTCATGTCCTAAAATGAGCTGATAAAATAGATGGCCAGTGTGTATATACAACAATACATCAAGGTTTGGCCTTGCGGTCACGGCAACATAGAATGCTCCCCTCATTGCTAAACACAGAGGCAAGAGTCGATGGACGCAAATTGACTATGATAGCTTGTCAGACTAGCTTTCTAAGCTGGGAAGCTATGCTATATGGGGAAGGACGTGATGATGTCGATCACCGTCTTCCTCGGTGAATAACTACTTTGAATCCATGGAGCTCTCTAGATTCCTCATAGAGCTTCCTCGAATTCACGAGGGATAATAATAGGAATAATTTCTAATAAATTTGAAATAAATTGATTGGTAATAAAAAAAAATGAAAGTACAATCCTTAAAATAATAAATTCAAACCTAGGATGGAGTTTTAGACTCAAACTCCCTAAAAACGTGACTTATTACAAATAGTAAACTTATTATTTACAAACAATCATCATTCGTACTAGACTTCATGGTTTTCGGCCAAAATAATGTGTCCAATTTAACCTAACCCCGTTGTTCTCCTAACTTTTCTATGTTAGACAGGCCACATGCCTTGTATAGCTAATTGCCATGTTTGACAGCCCACATGCCTTGTATAGCTAATTTTTACGTATAGATAGATGATTCTGTTTTTATCATTTACCTTGTATAGTCATTTACCTTGTATAGATGATTGTAGATCTCTATATATTCAACCCTTTAGGGTTGTCTCAAATACAAAAAAAAACTAAAGGAGGATTGTCTTCTCTTAGTTTTCATTCTAAGCCCTTTTCATGTTGGGCATGACTCGTACAACTCAAAGGATCGAAAGTTATACGACAGCTCAAACTTACTATTTATAATAAAAACAAAATTAAAAGGGACCTTTGACTGTCGATATGATGGAATCTCACAAATTTGGAGAGGATAACCGAGCGTAGTGGGGTTGGTTGGCTAAAGTAGCTTCTCTTACCCCAAAATCATATACGATATATCGAAAAACTCATTCCAGTTTGTGAGATACGACTGTTTTAAGGTTCTGACGGTCTAGATCATTTCCACCTCCGACCGGGCCTTCTCTAGTCCATCTTTGTCATAAAATTGTCTGTATATAAGATAGGCTCATATCAGATTTGACCAAGAAAGTTTTCTTGTGCATAAGATAAGCTTTTTACCTAAGAGCTTGAGCCCCATTCAAGGGGCATGTGAATTTGGTTCATGGGGGGATATGCTAATAGCTGTAATTTATGTCATTGATCACACACGCATTGCGCCGTTCCGAGTCCGCGTGTGTGTACGCAACGAGCCGGCCAGACCTGAGTGCGGGTGTACTCGCACGGGTGTGTGTGTGTGGGTACTAAGCCTACATTGATTTTTCTACATCTACCATGCCATACCGATGAAAATCATGAAAGGTGCGTCTGGGTGTTCATGATTCCTGAGGCCAACATGATGTGCAGTGCCAACTGCCAAATCATGGTTGTGAATGGAATGTGATCCACCGATTTGGGGGCAGAAAGAAGCGGTATTCAAGTATAAATGTGACTATGAAATGGCATGTGGGGTATAGAAATTACCTTGTAAAAGAGTGTTCAACCTTAAACTAACCAATCAGTCTTTTATTGGGAAAATAAATATTAGAGAAAAGCATCACAGTCAAGCAATTCAAACAAAATATAAAATAATGCCTCTCCCTGATAAAAACGCATTAACTCTAGATTTTTCAACAAATTATTTAAACAACGAAAACAGGTCGGACAAATCTATAACAGAAAATAATCTAACTAGATGAACACCAAGATGTCAGAAAAAGATGGTATGATCTAGAATGGGTCTGCTAATCACCATGGGGCGTCCATGTTACTTTGAAATCTAGTCAATCCATTTGAAGTGGGCCAAACTTCTCCAGAGGAAAAGGTTTCTAGGAAAGGGATGGCCATGGACTACATTTGAAGTACATGATGGCTCACAGGAGAACTAGTCTAACATAGAATTTTAGCATATGCCTACTCAAAGTGGGCCTCTTTGCATTGCTTGTTCCTTTTTTAGGCCGTGGTTACCCATCCAGCATACGAGTGGAATGTGTAGATGGGAATCTGGATTGTTCAAATGTGGTACCACTGTGGTGATGAAGCATTAGAGATCTTAACCATCTAATTTCACCCTTTGAATTGAGAGGACCTAGTATTGTTAATGGTTCATCTACCATATGAAATGAGTACGCTGACATTAGGATTAATTGTCCATCTCTGCACAAACTTGTACATGAAAAGACCAAATATCATTTGCTAGGATCTTTCTATTTGGGAGATTTTTCATGGCCACAGTGGCGGATTGCATCATAGTAACAGGTTTGGATGGCCGAATGGTGGGCCACTCGTACTAGCAGAAAATCGAACATGTTGTCTATATATCTCAGGTGAATGTACAAAGGCGGGCCTTGTACAAGCCACATGATGTGCCGACGTGATCCATGGGTATCAAATACAAACCGTCCATCAGTTGGTCCATAATATAATTTTGGTGTCTGAAACTGAAAGTTGGGCCACTCCTTTCATCTAGTGGGCCATAGGGTTAGAAGCAATGGAACAGTTTGATTTTGGGGCAGCTAATCTACATGGTTGAACCCACTTGCTGAACAACTTGAATCTTTCACACGTACCACCTGGTGAACTGCTTAGTATGGATGGGCTGAGAAACACATACTGCACAAGCGTTAAATAAAAATTAAGGTAGTAAAGCATCCACAATTAAGACTTTGCATAATATACTTGGGGTTTTTAATTATTATGATAAGTGGGCCTATGTTTCACTGGTCCAAACGATTCGTTGGGTGATTCCTTCCCTAGACTATGCTTTTAACTTGTGGACCCTAGTTTGTTGAAATAGAATTATTGGATGTTTCCATGGACTATGCTTTGATTTGCAGACCCTAGTTTGTTGAAATTAATCGGACTGTTGGATGTTTGTTATTTTCAAAAGGTTAAAAAGAAACAGGAGGCCGTTTTTGTCATTTACATTTACAAAAACTAATTTGCATAATCTAAGGACCTGTTTGTTAACACTTAATATTTTCACTTAATGGGGAATTTGGAAAGCGTTCGAAGTTTAGTGGTGTTTGTTAATGCGGAACAAGGAAAGCGCTCCCTCATTTTATGTTGAAAATTTTCGGTGAAAGGGGTCTAGCTTAATGGTGAATCAAGAATGTGCTCCGTGATTATTATTTTTTAATACAAAATTGCCCTTTTCAACGGAAATTTTCTCCCTTACATAGTACAAAATTTAACTTTTTAATGTATGACACTTCTCTGGGCCCACCATGATTTATGTGTTAGATCCACACTGTCCATCAACTTTTTTATATCATTATAAAATATGATCCGAAAAAAGATGCACATCCAAAGCTCAAGTCAACTAGATCATAGTAAGTAGTGGGACTGGGACGATTACCGTTAAAACCTCCCTAATGTCCACCGTGAAGCTTAGTTGCCATCAAACCTCTTTATAAGGTCAAACAGACCGGGATGAAGGAAAAACACAAAAACTCGCTTGATCAGAGGCTTCCTTGACCTCAAGAAGTTTTCAACAATGGGCACCCAATTCCCATTGTTTCTTGTAGCGTGGCTCAATTAAGCCTTAGATCTCTCTTGTTTTTTGTCTTAATTTCTAGCATAATATGGAAAAAATGAATGGATGATATGGATAAAATATATATATCATGGTAGGCCCCACAGAGCCCTTATCTATCTCTAGCTAGATCTTGGTGGGGGTATTCGGCCATCTTCCCCGAGATTTGGGGTGTCGATTTTGTGCAAAAAGCCTTTAGTAGGAGTTGCCTTTAGTAGAAAACTCCTGGGCTTGAAAATTAGGTGGGGCCCACCATTATGTTTGTGATAAATCTAACCTGTCCATCCGTATTTTAAGATCATTTTAGGACTTGAAACCAAAAGCCAGCAGCATACAAGACTCAAGCGGGCTGCACTAAAGGAAAAGGTAGGTAGGAAAATTCCGACCATTGAAACCTCCCCAGGTTGACAATGATGTTTTACGTGCCATCAATACCGTTCATAACGTCATTGCCAGTGAGATGAACTCAAACCATAAATATTAGTGTGATTGAAAACTTTTGTGGCCCACTAATATTTCAATTATGGACGTCCAATCCTCACGTTGTCGGCCCATTAGAGTATTGGATCCGGTTCATTTTGGGTCACATGACTTAAAATGATCTCACAAAACGGATGGACGGGGTGGATTTCACACAAACATTACAGTGGGCCCCACCTAGATTTGCAACATCGGACTTCATGCGGAAGACTTTTCCATGAAATCGGCCTCCCAGGGGACACGGTTTGGCTGCAATTAGCAAGGTGGCTAGTGGTCGGTGCTCCTTGGGCCACCGTGATGTATGTGTTTCATCTACACCATCCATCCATTTTCCATATCATTTTATAGATTGATAAAAAAAAATGAGGTATATATAAATCTCAGGTGGACCACACCACAGGAAAATAATAGTGATTAAGCGCCACCATTAAAAATCTCTTAGTGCCCAATGTAATGTTTATTTGACATCAAACCTGTTAATTAGGTCATACAGACCTGGATTGAAGGGAAAAACAAATATCAACATGATCCAATACTTTTGTGGGCCCCGGTAGGTTTTTAATGGTGGGCGTTCAATCAACACTATTTCATATGGTGTGATCCAATTGAGATTTGGATATACCTCAATTTTAGGATCATACCATAAAATAACCTGGAAACAACGATGGACGGAGCGGATGAACATCATGGTGAAGCCCGAAAAACACCAACGAGTATCCCATATGGACCATAGTATAGGAAACAATGGTGATTGACCATTTAAAAAATCTCGTGAGCCACAAAAGCTTTGGATCCATATGATGTTTGTGCCATCTCTTCATCTAGCTGTTTGTGACCTTATCAATGGGTTGGATGACAAATATATATTTTAGTGAAATTCATAAATTTTTTAATGTAGTGATTCAATCACAATTGTTTTATATGGGTAAATGTGTCAAATTAATATATTTCAAACATTTCATACGATTAGTTAACAAACCATCTGCTATAGATTCACTAGTAGTTTTCACACTTCAAATTCAAATTTTAGATTCAGATTTGAGATTCTGACTTTGGATTTCAGATTTAACAAACAGGGGTAACTGTCGAAATCTAATGGAAGGTATTGAAATGAAAATAACTTAACTCAATAGATTTAAAAAAAAAAAAAAAAAAAAAAAAATCTTTGAAAAGGTACCAGGATGCAAATGATAGATCCCCACCCCCCCACCCCCCCCCCCCCCAAAAAAAAAAAAAAAAGAAAAAGAAAGGAAAAAAAACTCATTCTATTACAAATACAATGAATGATAAGACCGTGACAAGAGGCAAATTTCAGAGGTAAGATTGGGTGCTGAAGGCACATTTCCTGCATTTACTTGGTTTATTTTGTTTTAATTTTTTATTTCCACTTAAAAAGCCATTCACTCAGCAAGTGGCGCAGTTCCAAACAGGCTGAGATGTGTCAACCGAGTTGGCGAACGGACTCAATGAGTCTTGCAAAGTCCCAACTGTCTTTCTTGTCAGTGAGTTTCTCAGTAACTCAGCTTAAGATCTAGTTGAGTAGAGTGGACTCAAGCGAGTTTCAAGTCACCAGGTTTTAGAACTATGGTACAGAACCTGAATTGAATATGTATGCATTGAAAAAAAAACAAAAAAAACTACACTTAGGTTATTTCATTTCATTATACTAATGATTGCAATACAATTCAACTGTAAATGATAATCAACCAAATCACTGATACTAACACAAAGTTGATCCCGCACTTAGCCTGAATTCTCAGACTGTTTGGCTATAACATCCAGCCAATCCAATAGGGTTGAATCATTCCTGTTACGTTCAACAAGATGTTAGACAGGGAAACAATCCAACCAGCGGCATGGAATCTATTTCGTTAGACCATAAAGCCTGCGAAAACCATTTGCACTAAACACCACAATCATCGTCAGTTAGGGAAGAATCAACACTTAGATTTGCGTTCTACTAATTTAATCACACCACTGATGGAGCTCCACACTAACCTGAAATCTATGAAGTGTTTGAAACCATGTATTACATGAACTGCATCAGCATCAGTGACAGTAATGGGGGGGGGGGGGGGGGGGGGGGGGGGGGGAAGGAATACATCTGAGAAAGAGAATCGTTTAAGAAAAGCATCTGAACAAACTGACTTCTTGAGTTCGGCTACCACCCTCAAACCATCGTAATGGAAAAGTCATGACAATATGAACAACATGGGAAATCAACTAAACTCAGTAATCATAACAGCAGGGCTGGAAATTGAGAAACTGGAGCCAAATTCATGACTCGCAATCCCTTGCCATGCTTTGTGTGTGTTTCCTTTCTCCCTCAGGAGGCGTGAACTACAAACATTCGTGGGCTTGCTGTTTCCATCCCTCTTCCAAACCTTCACCACTCAATTGCACACCATCTTCATGTTATGGACAGATGTCTCAAATCTGTCTGGTGGTTTGTCGATGATATCGACAGGGTTTTAGATGATATCGACAGATGTCTTAAATCTGTTTGTTGGTTTGTCGATGATATCGACAGGGTCTCGATGCCATCGATAATTCACAATATTTTTCACCCCTGGTTGCTAGATAGTTTTGGTCCTGTTCCGATATCATCAAGAGACCTTCAGATGATATCGAGACTGTCATCGAGAGTGTCTCGATGACATCGATAAGTTCCGCAGATGCGATTGCAGAAATGCGGATTTTGTAGATTTTGTTTCCTATTTGGATTCTACCTCTTTCTATTCTTATATAAAGGGGTGTATCTGGGATTGGGATGTATGCTAAGGTTTTTTAAAAGAGTTCCAAGGGTTCCTAAAAGGATTTTAGGGTTTCTAAAGGGTGTAGCAAGGGTGAGATTCGAGGTTGTTCGAATCGGGTAAGTCCTCTCTCTTTGTAATTTCTATTTTCATAGTGGAGATCTGTCGCTTTGTGCCGTGGATTTTTCCTGCAAGGGTTTTCCACGTTAAATCTGTGTTCTCTTGTGTGTGCTTGGTGTCATTGGATTGCTATCCTAGATCTAGATCTGTGTGATTCCACATGTCAAAATTCTCAACAAGTGGTATCAAAGCAATCATTGGGGCACAGATCTGAATCTGCAGGATTAGTAATAATGGTGAGCACCAGGTATGAGATTGAGAAGTACTCAGGGAAAAATAATTTTGAGTTATGGAAGATCAAGATGATGAGTTCCTTAATCAAGCAAGGCGAAGATGGTGCTCTTGAGGAGTGAAAGTCTACTATGACTGATGATGAATGAAATACTCTTGATAAGAAGGTATTATCATCGATCCGTTTATGTCTCACGGATGAGGTTCTCTACAACGTCATGAGGGAGAAAACTGCGGCTAAGTTATGAGCGAAGTTAGAAGATGTTTATGCGAAAAAATTCTCGAAATATCGCCTACACTTGAAGCGGCAGTGGTATAACTTCAAGATGGCAGAGGGTGGAGATCTGGAGGCTCACATCAGTAACTTTAATAAATTAGTTTGTAAATTGCTGGATATGGAGGAAGTGATGAAAGATGAAGAACAAGCACATATGTTGCTGAATTCTGATTGTCGTATGAGTCATTCAAGGACACTATGTGCAGCACGAATAAAACCCTGAGTGTCGACACCGTTATCTCAGCCTTTCAAGGGAAGGCTATGAGAAAGCTTAACGACGACATGAGGATATCTTCTGATGCACTGTTTACAATGGGTAGGAATTCTCAACAAGGTACAGGTTCTTCAGGTTCTAGATCCAAATCCAAGGCAAGGGCAAAGGAAAGGTAAAGTGCTGAAATTGTGGGAAGGAAGGACATGTGAAGAAGGATTGTGAAAATCCTAAATCGAAAGGAAGATTCTGAGGCTTCGTACAGGGAGGCCAATGTTGCCACGTCAGATGGATCGAGTGGATGTGATGGTGATGTTTTATCTGTGTCTACTATCAGGCGGCTATATGATGATCGTAAGGACGAGTGGATGCTAGACACAGGGGCATCTTTTCACATGACTTCTCATCGGAGTTGGTTCGCCAGCTACAGGGAGTGCGATGGTGGACAGGTGTTTATGGGCAATGACTTTGCTTGTAATGTTGTGGCTGTTGGTACGGTGCGTATCAGGATGTTTGATGGGGTGGAGTGTACCTTGACCGATGTCAGGCACGTTCCTGATTTGAAGCAGAATCTGATTTCTCTTGGTATGCTTGAGGCAAAATGATGCAAGTACACAGGTATTGATAGTGCTCTTAAGGTATCTAAGGAGGCATGGGTAATCATGAAAGCGCAACGACTCGGTACCTTGTACAGGTTGATCGGGAGCACTTCAAAAGGTGGAGCTGCAGTGGATGTAGCGGATTCCACCTCTGCATGTGTGTGGCATGTTGAACATGGCCACATGAGCGGACAGGGCAGGAAAGTTGAGACGTGCGGACAGGGATACAGAGCAGGTGGAGCAGCCGCCTATGAGAAGAATCACACGGCATGATCATATGATATCGACGTGGTACAAGGACGACTTCAATATCGTAGGTGATTCATCTTATATTCTAATGACTCTAGGTGAGCCTGGTGCTGAGAAGTGGAATGTGACTATGGGCGATGTGATGGATTCGTTGTACCAGACTGACATATGGGAGCGGGTGGAGCTTCCAGTGGGCCAGAGAGCGGTTGGATGTAGGTGGATCTTCAGGAGGATACAACATAGATACAGGACGAAGTTGGTAGCGAAGGGTTATGCTCAGAGAGAAGGGATCGGCTTCTCAGAGATATTCGCGCCGACGATATAGCAGGTGTATATTAGATCCGTGATTGGCGTTGGTTGGCCAATGTGATCTTGAGCTGGAAGGATGGATGTGGAGTCTGCACTTCTACAAGGGAAAGTGAAGAGCAAATCTATATGAAGCAACCAGAGCGGTTCGAAGTTAAAGTGGCTGAGAAAAGACTTTGCAGGAGGTCGTGGTTTGACCTGTCGCCTAGGTAGTGGTTTGATTCCTTCATGGTGAGCCAGGAATTGATGACATGTAGATCGCCAACTATGACATGTCTGAAATCAATGTACTGTAGACTCGATTAAATGGGACATTCAGGATGAAGGGTCAGGGGGCTGCAAAGATGGTTCTCGGCATTAAGACTGAAGGAAGAGTAGGCTTTGGTAATCATAGGAAGAATACCTTGTGTGTAGGTATTGATCAAGGATGTGATGGGCCAGGTAAAGCCGGAGAGCGTTCCCTACGCGTCTCTCCTCAAGTTTTCCTCAGGATATGTCCCAAAACAGATGAGGAAAAGCAGGATATCTCATGAGCCTTATTTCGAATGCGGTTGGCAGTGTATGTCATGGTTTGGATTAGACCGGTTATTTCACAGGCTATCAATGTTGTAAGCAAGTACCCCGGCAAGCATATTGGGTAGCGGTGAGATGGTAAGAAGACTACGTCTTTCCTTTTGAGAAGACAGAAGAAAAGATGGTTGGGCACGTGGATTCTGATCCGACGGACATGCTCTCCTAGATCATTCCTGTAGAGAAGTTCAAGGTCTGTGAAACTTCTCTGGGCTTGGCGATGACATAAAAGGAAAACGGAGTGTGCAAGAGAAGCTATGATATGGTGTAGAAATAAGAGAAGGGGACAAGAAGCTACACGGATCATGAAGATTGAAGACATGGTGAAGATTGTTATGGCCAGATGTCTTAAATCTGTCTGGTGGTATGTCGATGATATCGACAGGATTTTAGATGATATCGACAGATGCCTTAAATCTGTCTGTTGGTCTGTCGATGATATCGACAGGGTCTCGATGCCATCGATAATTCATAGTATTTTTCACCCTTGGTTGTTGAATAGTTTTGGTCCTATTCCGATATCATCGAGAGACCTTCAGATGATATCGAGACTGTCATCGAGAGTGTCTTGATGACATCGATAAGTTCCGCAGATGCGATTGCGGAAACGCAGATTTTGCGAATTTTGTTTCCTATTTGGATTCTACCTCTTTCTATTCTTATATAAAGGGGTGTATCCGGAATTGGGATGTATGCCAAGACTTTCTAAAAGAGTTCCAAGGGTTCCTAAAAGGATTTTAGGGTTTCTAAAGGCTGTAGTAAGGGTGAGATTCGAGGTTGTTCGAATCGGGTAAGTCCTCTCTCTTTGTAATTTCTATTTTCATAGTGGAGATCTGTCGCTTTGTGCCGTGGTTTTTGTTGGGATGCCTTGCACAAACCTTAGGATCTAGCTTCCCGAAACAAACCAGAATTATGAAAATAAAGCAATGAAATAAATCAAAGCATCAATCACACACCGCACAAGAGATTTTTACGTGGAAAACCCTCAAAGAGGTAAAAACCACAGGACCTCGTCCAGATCAACAATCCACTATGAAGTAGAACGTTACAATCTTCTTCACTCACGCAGGAGTGGATAAACAATAAGAGAAATCAAGAAAACGGAGAGATCTAACCGATTACGAGGACATAGAAGCGCTGAGATGTAGATTGCAAAGTAGAGAACCTCCACGAGCAGAACCTCCCTTCTATAAGCTTCCTCTCTCTCTCTTTCTCCTTCTCTCTCACCTTTGATAGCCCTAAACCCTTTAGCAAATCTCTTGTAAAGCTTTAGGAAACCCTCTTGTTGTTTTCTTCACACAACATATCCTAGAAAAATCCTAGGGACCCCTTTTTATAGTTTTAGGAAACTCCTTTCCACATCCTAGTTGCGAAAGGACTTGTGCATCCTAGTTGCGAAAGGACTTGCGCATCCCAGTTGCGAAAGGACTTGCGCATCGACGGGTCAAAAAAAAACCCATCAAATCTCCCCCTTTTTGACCCAGGAGGGATTCACCTTCATTAAGCCAGCCAGGTTTCTACAAACCTCAAACTTGCCCTTGAGCAAAGCCTTGGTCATCATATCTGACCCATTATCGTCCGTGTGGACCTTCTCAAGCTGTAACATCTTTCGTTCCAAAGTATCCCTGATCCAGTGATACCGAACCTCTATGTGCTTCGACTTGGAATGCTGACTCGGATTCTTGCTCAAGTGTATAGCACTCTGACTATCGCAATAGACCACGTGCTCTTCCTACTTTAGGCCAAGTTCCTGTAGGAACCTCTTCATCCAAAGCATCTCTTTACATGCCTCTGTGACTATAATGTACTCGGCCTCTGTCGTCAACAACGATACGACCTTATGTAGCTTGCTCTTCCAGGAAACCGCTCCCCTGCAAACATGAACATGAACCCCGATGTAGACTTCCTGGAATCTATGTCACCTACCATATCTGTATCTGTGTAGCCCTCTAACACAGGTTTACCGTCACCATAGCATAGGCTCAACCTGGATGAGCCTCTTAGATACCGCAATATCCATTTCACCGCTGCCCAATACTCTTTGCTAGGATTGGCAAGATACCGACTGACAACACCAACCGCATATGCTATGTCTGGGCGTGTACACACCATAGCATACATCAAACTTCCTACTGCTGACGCGTAGGGTATCTTCTGCATCTCTTCCACCTCTGCCTTCGTCTTGGGACACTGCTTGTCGCTCAATCTGAAGTGACCATCTAGTGGAGTATTGACCGGCTTTGCTGCATTCATATTGAACCGCTCTAGGACTTTCTCAATATACCGCTCTTGTGACAGCCAAAGCTTCCTGCTACTTCTGTCACGGGTTATCTCCATTCCTAGGATCTGTCTAGCCGGGCCCAAGTCTTTCATCGCAAAAGACTTGCCCAACTCCTGTTTCAGCCTGTCAATCTTTTTGATGTCTTTTCCCATGATGAGCATGTCATCAACATATAACAGCAGAACTAAGAAATCACCGTCTGAGAACTTACGCGTGAACACACAGTGGTCCGACTCCGTTCTGTCATACCCATGCTGTAACATGAACGAATCGAACTTCTTGTACCATTGCCGTGGAGCTTGTTTCAGCCCATACAAGCTCTTCTTCAGCCTACACACCATATGCTCCTTGCCCTTGACTTCGAACCCCTCTGGTTGGTGCATGTAGATCTCTTCTTCCAGGTCACCATGGAGAAAGGCAGTTTTAACATCTAACTGCTCTATCTCCAGATCCATGCTAGCCGCCAACCCAAGCAACACCCGTATGGATGTCATCTTCACCACTGGTGAGAATATCTCCTCGAAGTCTATGCCTTTCCTCTGACCAAACCCTTTCACCACAAGTCTGGCCTTAAACCTCGTCTGTGAATTCTTCTGCTCAACCTTCTTTCTGAACACCCACTTGTTGCTCAAAGCTTTCTTGCCCTTAGGCAATTTCATCAAGTCATAGGTGTGGTTCTTATGTAAGGATTCCATCTCCTCTTGCATAGCTTTCAACCACTCCTCCTTATGCTCGTCGGCTAGGGCCTCAGAATAATCTTCTGGCTCTCCCCCATCGGTTAGCATAATATACTCATGCGGCGAGTACCTCTTGGACGGCTGTCTGTCCCTAGATGACCTCCTCAATTGTGGCTCAACAGGTGGATCAAGTGGGGGCTGCTCCCCTGGTTCATCTTCTGAAGGAACTCCCTCGTCCTCTGCACCTTGCTGTACTCCCCCGTCATCAGGCACCACGGGAGGAGTAATCGGATCCATGTCCTCTAGCTCACCTGAACTAGGCTGGTTCTTCTCTGGCTTACCAATGTCTTCGATACACTGATCTTCAAAGAAAACCACATCTCTGCTCCTGACGAGCTTCTTCTCGGTCGGATCCCATAACTTGTAACCGAATTTTCATCACCGTACCCCAAGAACACACACTGCCTGATCTTCATATCGAGCTTGGACCTCTCGTCCTTTGGTACGTGAACGGATGCCCTGCATCCAAACACCCTGAGATGACTGTACGATGGATCCTGTCCAGTCCACACCTTCTCAGGTACTTCTCCATTCAACGGGGCTGATGGAGACCTGTTTATCAAATACACTGCCGTGCGCATTGCTTCTCCCCAGAACGTCTTGGGCAACTTCGCATGGGATAACATGCATCTGATTCTCTCAACAATGGTGCGATTCATTCGCTCAGCTACACCATTATGCTGGGGGGTCTTGGGAACCGTCTGTTCATGCCGTATACCCTGGGACTTGCAGTACTCGTGAAAGTCGCCAATGTATTCACCACCATTGTCAGTGCGGATGCACTTCAATGGTCTACCTGTCTCTCTTTCGACCATAGCATGAAACACTTTAAACACACCAAAGACCTCGTCCTTGGATTTCAAAGCATAAACCCAAACCCTCCTAGATGCATCATCTATAAAAGTAACAAAATACAATGCCCCACCCAAGGTTTTTGTCCCCATAGGACCACAAACATCAGAATAAACCAAATCTAATGCATGCACTTTATTAACATGAGAAGCAGTTTTAATGAATAAAACTCTATGCTGTTTCCCTGATAAACAATCAAGACAGGTTTTAAGAGGCATACCTGTCACGTCTGGAAGGAGCTGCTTC
Organism: Magnolia officinalis; assembly: GCA_021015155.1. Lineage (NCBI taxonomy): Eukaryota > Viridiplantae > Streptophyta > Magnoliopsida > Magnoliales > Magnoliaceae > Magnolia > Magnolia officinalis. The sequence continues at coordinate 42,252,971 of JAJHSJ010000015.1, forward strand.
CTCGCTAGTAGCTGAAGCCCTTTTTCACTCATGTGGCCTAGACGCCTGTGCCACATGTCAATAGCCGAATCTTCCGCTGCGTTCAATCCACCCTTGCACATACTGACACTTGCCTTGTACAGGGTGCAACACTTCTTTCCTCTAGCCACGATCAATGAACCCTTGATGAGCTTCCATCGCCCACCAGCAAACGGCTTTCATAGCCATCATCATCCAACCTTCCCGTCGACATCAAGTTGAGGCGAAGGTCTGGGATATGCCTCACATCTCTGAGAACCAATGTGCAGCCCACATCAGTTTTCACACAAATATCACCAACTCCCACGATCTTTGATACGCCAGAATTTCCCATCTTCACAGTCCCATAGTCACCTGACTTGTAGCTTGTGAAGGAGTCCCTGTGTGGAGTCGCATGAAAAGAAGCTCCCGAGTCTATCACCTAGTCGGTGCCCTGACTCGTAGCCGTGAGACATACATTGTGATCTGTAGAAAGAATAACTACCATGTCGCCATCTGAGGCGACCGCAGTGGAATCTGATTCATCTTCCTTCCCTTTTCCTTTCTTGTCGTTCTTACGACATTCATGCTTATAGTGGCCCTTCTTGCCACAATTCCAGCATTCAACATCTTTTCTGTTGCTCGACTTGCCTCTTGATTTATCTCGGGCCTTCCCGCCCTTCCTGTTCTTTCCTCTCCCCTGTTCTTGCGTCACAAGAGCCTCTTGCTGAGTAGACCCCTGAGACTTCCTCCTTGTCTCCTCATTGAAGAGACAACTGGTTACCTGTTCCATGGATATCTTTCCGTCTGGCGCGGAGTTACTTAGAGACACCACCAATGTCTCCCAACTGTCAGGCAATGAACTAAGCAATAGTAAAGCCTGCAATTCATCATCCGGGACCATCTTCATAGAGGTGAGTTGGTTCACTATATTGCTGACCTCATTCATGTGCTCGGCCACAGAACCACCATCCTTGAACTTGAGATTCACAAGTCGCCTTATCAGAAATATCTTATTACCGGCTGTCTTTCTCTCATACAGCCCTTGTAATTTTAGCCATAGGCTAGCGGCTGAGGTTTCCGTAGACACATGGTGGAACACAGAATCATCCAACCATTGTCTAATAAGCCCCACCGCCTTTCGGTCCATCTTCTTCCAATCATCATCAGTCATATCCTTGGATTTTGCTGATATGCCTGAGATTGGAGAATATAGGTCCTTGCAATAAAGCAAGTCCTCCATCTTAGCCTTCCATATGGTCTAGTTAGAACCATTGAGGCTGATCATCCTTGAGCCACCTTCCATAATTCAAAACCGATCCTACCCGTTCAATGAACTTAGCTTTGATACCACTTTGTTGGGATGCCTTGCACAAACCTTAGGATCTAGCTTCCCGAAACAAACCAGAATTATGAAAATAAAGCAATGAAATAAATCAAAGCATCAATCACACACCACACAAGAGATTTTTACGTGGAAAACCCTCAAAGAGGTAAAAACCACAGGACCTCGTCCAGATCAACAATCCACTATGAAGTAGAACGTTACAATCTTCTTCACTCACGCAGGAGTGGATAAACAATAAGAGAAATCAAGAAAACGGAGAGATCTAACCGATTACGAGGACATAGAAGCGCTGAGATGTAGATTGCAAAGTAGAGAACCTCCACGAGCAGAACCTCCCTTCTATAAGCTTCCTCTCTCTCTTTCTCCCTCTCTCTCACCTTTGATAGCCCTAAACCCTTTAGCAAATCTCTTGTAAAGCTTTAGGAAACCCTCTTGTTGTTTTCTTCACACAACATATCCTAGAAAAATCCTAGGGACCCCTTTTTATAGTTTTAGGAAACTCCTTTCCACATCCTAGTTGCGAAAGGACTTGTGCATCCTAGTTGCGAAAGGACTTGCGCATCCCAGTTGCGAAAGGACTTGCGCATCGACGGGTCAAAAAAAAAACCCATCAGTTTTTTCCCGCAAGGGTTTTCCACGTTAAATATGTGTTCTCTTGTGTGTGCTTGGTGTCATTGGATTGCTATCCTAGATCTAGATCTGTGTGATTCCGCAGGTCAAAATCCTCAACTCTTCACTCAAAGGCTCCTTGTTTTCTGTTGTTTCAATTCAACATCCTGATGAGAAGGATGGTTTTGTTGGCAGGGGTTAAACGAATCCTGACTCTCCTTTTTTCAGCAACAATATCCCCCTCCTAAGTATCTTCAACCGTGCAAGTCTCCAGCCTCTCGTCAGAAGCCGAAGCTGGGATATAGGAGTCACCACCAAAGTCTCTAGCAAGACCGACCTCAGCTTTTCCTCTGTTACTTCAACATGCTCATTGGAACCAGCAAAATCTCTACCTTGAAGGCATATGGCATGATTGTCTGCTCCAGCACCTATTGATGAAAAATAAACACTACGGTACGCTATAGGAAGTTTTTAATGGTGTGCATTCAATCCCTACTATTTCCTATGGTATGGTCCACCTGTGATTTAAATCTGTTTCATTTATTAGAAAATACTATAAAATCACCACTGTTTTCTCTGGTGTGGTCCACTGAGATTTGGATCCGGTGCATTTTTGGGCCGGATAGGAATTGCCCGAACTCACTAAACTGGGGCTTACTATGGTTAGAAAACCATTCCATTCAATTGTTCCCGACCATGTTAAAACATGGACCCAAAGATTAGGAAATTCACAACCCAAGTAGGCCACATGACACGATAAAAGTGCATAGGGAAATGCCTACCGTTGAAACCTTCCTAGGTATGCTTAAGCTGGAAACACAAAAATATTAGCCTAATCCAAAACTTCCATGACCTCACAAATATTCCAATGGTAGACATTCAATTCACATTATTTCTCTATCCTATTGCCCACTTAGTCGTACATCTGCCTCCTTTTGATTTGAAAAAAAAAAAAAAAAGAAGATGGACCGGATGAGTTTCTAACAAACATTACAATGGCCCCACACATAACATAGCTTCCCAGATTAGGAAGCTCGTCTGACAAGCTGTCATGGGCATTATGCGTCTGTCGACTCTTGCTTGCTTGTTAAGCAACGAGGGGAGCATACTGACCGTAGGGCCAAACCTTGATGTATTGTTATATATCCACATTGTCCATTTATTTTATCAGCTCATTTTAGCATATGGGCCCAAAAATAAGAAGATCCAATTCTCCCGCGCGCCACATCACAAGAAACAATGGTGATTGAACGCAGACCATTAAAAACATCCTGGGGCCCATCATAATGTTTACTAGCCGCCATCCAATCGGTTGATAAGACAGACGTGGATTAAGGGTAAAAACAAATATCAGCTTGATCCAAAATTTTTGTGGCCCATAGGCTCATAGGAAGTTTTTAACAGTCGCTAGTCAATCACCATTGTTTCCTGTCCAGCTGATATTTAGATCTACCTCATTTTCGTGCCCATGTTCTAAGATTATGTACCAAGATGGATGGACGGTGTAGATATATAATATATACATCAAAGTGGGCCTCTCACAGTCACACCCAGACGGAAATGGGTATTACACCGGCCTGACTAATCCACTCCTAATGTTTAGCTTTTGCTTGCTTATTAAACTTGATACTGGCACTTAGTACAATGCTTGATATGCAGGTTAGATTGCCAATAGTGAAGGTGTTTTTTTTTAAATAAAAAAATAAAAAAATTTACCGACGCATATATATATATGTGAGCTTTAAGAAAGTTTCAATGGTATGCATCTCCTCCTTTCTATTTCATCTTTTCACTTATTATATATATTTATATTATATATATCAGGTTCGCTTAGTATAAATATATATATATATATATATATATAATATTACATATTATATATATTAAAAACTATAAAACCTAAACTTGAACTCAGCTCATAGGCTCGAACTCAAACTCATCTTGAAAGATAGAGCTCAAGCTCGGCTCAAACTTGGCTTGAACCGAGCCAGGCTGCTAACTAAGCCAAGTTGTGTTTCCTAGTCAAGATCGAGGACTGAGCTGAGCTAAGTTCAAGCTGGGGTATCTTGCTGGCTAAGCCGAGCCAAGCTGGGGAAAGCTCGACTGGTGTATAGCTCTACATGCATATTATATTATCCCTACATGTTCACTCCCCAAGTATAGGGTTGTGATGTAGTAATAAACTTGGTGAGACCGAGGTCGAATCCACAGGGACTGAAACCTGTACGTAATCTGAAAGTAATCAGAACTAGAACTAGAATAAGATGAAATTTAAATCAAGTGAATATGAGGGTATAATGGTGAAATATTAATCTAAAACTTAAAGAATTCAGAGGTAGAAAATTAGGGATTCAAAGGATTCACTTGTAGAGATCAGGGAGATCTTATGCCTGGTTCAAGAACTCAACTGGACTTAGAGTCCCATCTTCATCCAGTTGAAGGGTGTAACCATGAAAATCAAAACTGAATACGAATTAGAATGGATTCCGTCACCAAACAATGCTTAGGAGACAGTAAATAACAGAATTAAACTAATTAGCAACCAACCAATGAGATGTATGAAGGTTAGGAAGGGTTCCATCATCCAACCATGCCCAGGAGACGATGGTGAATAACAGGTTTTCTTGATGTCATAATCATAAAAAGGAAATGAACATGCTCAAAGCTATCGCAGACCCATTGTAATTTCAGTCACAACAGACCATTAAAAACTAAAAACATTCCTTTAAATTAACCAACAATCAAGATTCATTCAGTCTAAACAAAAGACACAAACACAAAGTCTCCCATCACGCTACGAGCTTCACCTCTTAGCCCTAGCTAAGAGGTTTAGCCACTCACAGACATGATGAGGCTAATCTCAATTAAAAGAAAACATTAATAAGAATAAGAATCCGAAGAAGATGAAGGAAAATGGATGCCTCCACGTCCCTTGATCCCTCTCTCACTCTCTTTCTCTCTCTCTCTCTCTCTCTCCACGTCCTCTGCTTCCTGGATCCCCCTTTTCTCTCTCTCTTTCTCCACCTTTTATAAGCATAAGGAGGAGAGTCGGTGGGGGCTTGCAGCGTGCGTTTTCTTTACGCAACCATCAACATGCGACTAGGCTTCTTGGCTGCGCAATCAGTTTTGAGTCGTACCGAGCAATCAGACGCGAGATCCATCTCATTCAATGTCCTCAGCCCTGATCGGACAACCCTGGGATCATTTTGGACAGCCAGGATCATTGGTTCCGATCCTGGCCACGTTCTCTGAACAACCCGTTGAATCTATTTATCGCACGCTCTGCGCATGCTGAGAACTACACCTGTGCTGGTTCTTGATGGGGCCCACTTCAACTGATGTTTGAGAGATCCACGCCGTCCACCGGATTCAGCTCGAAAAACCCATCAGGAATGGACGGTTCTTGACTAATTTCGGTGTGTCCCACATACTCTTTCACTCTGTTGTCCGACCTGCGTTTGGACGATTGGAAATAGTCTTTCGATGCCTTCTGGGAATCTGTCACCTAGGCCGTGATCATAAGGCCCTTTACGTCCTGATGGACGGTCCTGATCATCCAGACGATTGATCATGGTGGCCCATGAAAAATCGTCCGCATGCTCTGTTTGAGCGTTCGCAGACGAGAAGAGGAGGGAACGCAAATTCCTTTTGAAACTTTCGGTCAAAAGTCTGTTGACCGACTTTGATGGTTCGGTGCACTACAGGTGCACAACTAGTGTGCACTCCCAATCACTCAAAGTGGGTCCCACCTTGATGCGTGTGAGAAATTTGTTCCCTTCATCCGTTTTGTCAGCTCATTTAAGCGGTTGAGACCAAATTGGAAGTATATCCAGATCTCAGATGGGCCCCAAATCAAAGATTCATGGGCTGATCTGTCCGTTGAGCCACTTATACAGGGATTTGAGGCTTAAAATTTGTTAATTTATGATCTTCAGGCCCTTTATGAAGTTTCGAGCCAAACGGATGGTAGAAACCTTATGATCTTGCATTCTGGACGTCTTTTAGGCCGCTTGAGCTTCAATTTCATTATTTTCTCGGATCTCTGGTGTGTAAATCCTTCGATCTCGGTTCCCTTGGGTCCATCCCTTGCCTTGGCGTCATCAGAGTGTTAAGTTCATGCTTTTAGCACCCTGTTTCGGTCCAAGCTCCTAAACACACATTGCATCACAAACACGATTAAATCGAGCCGTTAAACAGTATCATGTTCGTAAATCCAGGCAATAACTAGGTTTGATATGCAATATTTGACCCTCAACACAACTCCCAACCAACATATTGCTAGTCCCGAGCAAACTATGCGAGAAATAAATTAAGAATTACATGACGATTTCTAAGAACTTAAGTGATTTTGAAAACAATCCAGATATTAAAAGTCTAAGATTCATGAATGTTGGGCATTACATTCACCTATACTCAAGCGCATAATAGACTTCATAATTAGGATCAAAGTATTAATCCATCAATTAGCAAAAATTTTAAACATTAAGATCCATGAGTGTATAGTGTAATCTCGGCTTATCATTAAGGTTCACTTCTCTATTTCATGATATCATTGGTAACTAATAAGAGAATTCATGACAACCAAAATCTAAACCAAAACCTGCCTCATAGATCAACATACTAACTTTTGATTTTTTCCATTAAAAGTAATGCCAATGAAAGGAATCTAATCCTCACCTATAGGGAGCAAACCTATGGTGAAGATCAGTTGCCCAATATTTTCCGAATGTCAACTGTGGGGAATCGAACCTTCACCTATAGGGAACAAACCTATGGTGAAGACCATTCACCTAACCCTGGGTATTTTCTTTTTCTTCAATTCTTCTTTTTCTTTTTCTATTGATCATGATGGGTAAATTGTCCAGGCTGGTTCCTTTCATGCTTAGTGACTACCAAGTTAATCCTTCAATATTGAACTAAAACCTCAATGTGTAAGCGAGATGTGACATGTGAAATTATGACTCAATCAATGTTTAAAACTTCTAATCATGGATTATTAATTCAACTCAACTGTGAAATCTATCAGATAATTAAGTTCAAGAAACGTAAATCCCCAACACTCCGTATCTTATAATTCTAAATCAATGATAGCCGTCAAAATCACTTCGAATTCACAAGAATTTCCAGAAAAATTTTAAAAATTTAAAAATTTTCACAAATTTTCATAATTCACAATTTTTGCTCAAGATCAAGAAAACACTGATTAGGTCACCTAATCGCCCACTCCCAACCTGAAAGCTACATTGTCCTCAATGTAAAAGAAATAAGCATGCAATGCACATGGGACAACGAAAGTAAAAGAGGAGTGATGGAAAGATAGTACCTGGATGAAAGAATCAAGAGGCTTTCCAAAGATATCAGCATAAGAGCGGGTCAACACGAGAAAAACCAACAAAAGCAAACTAATCTAAAATAATGTAAAAAGCAAACTAACCTAATAACATAAAACCGTCTAACCTAGAGCAGTATAAAATAAACTACCCTAGTCCTATGAAAGCAGTAAAACCTACCTATACCTCCGTCAGACTAGGAGAACAATCCTGGTAAATAGGATCATTCAGAGGCATGGACATGTCCTCTGAATAAAATTTCTCGACAAATGGCTTTAATCGATGTCCATTTACTTTAAAGTCATGGCCATTGTCTGGATTCCGAATCTCGACAGCCCTATGAGGATAAACATTTGATAACGGTGAAAGGGCCGTTCCAACGAGATTGGAGCTTACCTGAAAGGAGATGTAATCGAGAATTATACAAAAGGACTTTCTGACCAGGCATGAATGATTTTCGCAGAATATGTTGGTCATGAAATGCTTTCATCCTGTCCTTGTAAATTCTTGAGTTATCGTACGCATCGTTCTGAATTTCTTCAAGTTCATTCAACTGAAGTTTGCGTAGCGAGCCAGCGTCATCCAGATTGAAATTCAGATTTTTGATCACCCAGTAGGCTCTATGTTCCAACTCCACAGGTAAGTGACAATCCTTCCCATAGACAAGTATAAAGGGAGACATTCCAATAGGGGTTTTAAAAACAGTACGGTAGCCTATAAGGCATCGGTCAATCGGATTAACCAATCCTTACGGTCAGGGTTAACCGTTTTCTCCAAAATGTGTTTGATCTCCCTATTGAAAATCTCAGCTTGCCCACTTGTCTGTGGGTGGTATGGGGTGCTCACCTTATGAGAAATACCGTATTTCTTCATTAAACTCTCAAATGGCCTATTACAAAAGTGTGAGCCCCCATCATTAATGATGGCTAGAGACGTTCTGAATCGGGAAAGGATGTTCTCTTTAAGGAATTTAATGACCGTGCGATGGTCATTATTCCGACATGGAATCGCTTCAACCCATTTAGTGACATAGTCTACGGTGAGCAAAATATATAGATTTTCAAAGGATTGGGGGAATGGTCCCATGAAATCGATGCCCCAACAATCAAATGCCTCAATGATAAGAATGAGATTCAAGGGCATCATATTTCGACGGGACAATGCTCCCAATTTCTGACAATGCTCACAAGCTTTTCAAAACTCATGAGTGTCCCTGAACATAGTGGGTCAGTAAAAGCTACACTGCAGAATCTTGGCTGTGGTCTTTTTAGCAGAAAAGTGACCACCACAGGCCTATGAGTGACAGAAGGAGATGACACTCTGATGCTCATCGTCTGGCACACATCTCCTTAGGATTTGGTCTGGACAATATTTAAACAAATATAGATTGTCCCAGAAAAAGTTGCGCACCTCGGTAAAGAATTTCTTCTTATCTTGTGCGGTCCAATGTGTCGGTATGGAACCTGTGGCAAGATAATTAGCAATATCAGCGAACCAAGGTGAATGAGAGACTCTGTACAGTTGTTCATCAAGGAACATGTCATTGATATGGGTCGCCTCAAAGGGATCAGAGTTATTAAGACGAGAAAGGTGATCGGCCACTACGTTCTCTACTCCCTTTTTATCTTTAATTTCCAAATCAAATTCTTGGAATAGAAGGATCCATCTTATCAGGCGGGGCTTAGAATCATTCTTAGAAAGAAGATACTTGAGTGCCGCATGATCTGTGTAGATAATGATCTTGGATTCGATCAGATAAGACCTAAATTTGTCCAAGGCGAACACTACGGCTAAGAGTTCCTTTTCTGTAGTAGAGTAGTTCACATGGGCAGGATTTAGAGTCCTACTCACATAATGAATGACGTAAGGCCTCTTATCTTTTCTCTGACCTAGCACCGCTCCAAGAGCATAATCAGAAGCATTGTACATAAGCTCAAAAGGAATGCTCTAGTCGGGTAGCTGCATGATAGGTGCAGTGGTTAACATGCCCTTAAGCTTAGTGAAAGCTTCCTGACATTACTCAGTCCACTCGTATGGTGCATCCTTTTGAAGAAGATTACATAAAGAACGAGAGAGGAGACTAAAGTCCTTTATGAATCGTCTGTAAAACCCTGCGTGTCCTAAGAAGGATCGCACGTCTCTGATGTTCTTGGGTGGAGGTAGGTTAGAGATAAGATCGATTTTTGCCTTATCTACCTCGATTCCCTTGGACGAAATGATATGCCCAAGGACAATTCCCTTCTAAACCATGAAATGACATTTCTCCCAATTAAGTACCAGATTCTTTTCTTCACATCTTTTCAGCACACATTTAAGACTCTTTAAGCACTCGCTGAAAGATGAGCCGAAAACAGAGAAATCGTCCTTGAAAACCTCTAGATATTTCTCCACCATGTCAGAAAAGATACTCATCATACATCGCTAAAAGGTGGCAGGGGCATTACATAACCCGAATGACATCCTTCTGTAGGCAAAGGTGTCGTAGGAACATGTAAATGTGGTCTTTTCCTGGTCCTCAAGGGCGATTTCAATTTGATTGTATCCCGAATACCCTTCAAGGAAACAATAATAGGAATGACCAGCTAGCCTTTCCAAGATTTGATCAATGAAGGGCAAAGGAAAGTGGTCCTTCCTCGTGACGGTATTCAGCTTCATGTAGTCAATGCACATTCTCTAACCAGTAGTAACTCTGGTTGGTACGAGTTCATTATTGGCATTGACTACGATAGTGATTCCAGACTTCTTAGGAACCACCTGAGTTGGACTCACCCATTGACTATCGGATATAAGGTATATGATACCCACATCCAATAATTTCAGAACCTCGGCCTTAACCACTTCTTTTATGTTAGGATTGAGTCTACATTGTGATTGCCTTGAGGTCTTCGCATTATCCTCAAGATATATGCGGTGAGTACAAATCGAGGGGTCGATTCCCTTGAGGTCTACTATCGTCTATCCCAGGGCTCCCTTATCCTCAAGCTATGACCATACTCTCATGTTCTTTCTTCAGGTGGGCAGAGATCACCACCGGGTATGTCTTATCTTGACCTAAATAGACATATTTCAAATCAGAGGGCAAAAGTTTTAGGTCAAGCTTCGGTGGCTTGAGATTAAACGGTAGAGACACTACATCGGTTTGGGGTAATTCTTCAAATTGTGGCCTCCACTTGTTAACTTCAAGTACCGGTGCAGTATCAAGCAAGGCACACATCTCCCTAATCATGTTATCATCGAAGTCATGGGAGTGAGCCAGACACGTCTCTAGAGGGTCAGAGGATAAGGTCAGAAGCGTTTTATCTTCCATGAAATAATCAATCATGTTAATGTCGTGGAAATCATCATCATCCTCGGAATTTCTGCCGTTATTGAAAAAGATGTTTGACTCTAATGTCATATTCCCAAAAGACATGCTCATGACTCCATTCCTGCAATTGATAATTGCATTTGAAGTGGCAAGGAATGGGCGACCAAGGATGACGGGAATCTGAGTGCTTCCATTATTGACGGGTTCAGTATCTAGGATGATGAAATCTACAGGGTAGTAGAATCTGTCAACCTGAACTAACACATCCTCAATTATCCCTCTTGTTATACGAACAGAACGATCAATGAGTTGTAACGTGGTTAAGGTAGTTTTCAATTCACCCAACCCTAGCCGTTTGTATACCGAGTAAGGAATCAGATTGACGCTCGCTCCTAAGTCAAGAAGTGCGTGCTCAATGCGGTAGTTACCGATCATACATGATACGGTTGGGCTACCAGGATCCTTGTATTTCTGCGGCACGTCTTGCTTTAGGATGGCACTCACTTTCTCAGTCAAGAAGATCTTCTTTTGAATACTTTGCCGTCTTTTGGTCGTGCATAGGTCTTTCAGGAATTTGGCATATGAAGGTATTTGTTTTACGGCATCAAGTAGAGGAATGTTAACTTTCACTTGTTTCAACACCTTAGAATATCCTGAGAGTTAGAGAGAGGTTTTGGTGCAACCAACCGTTGGAGAAATGGAGCAACTGGCTTCTCTAGAAGTTCCGATTTTAATTTTTGTGGGGCATCACTAGATCCATCATTGTTGTCCTCTTTTGATTCTTTAGGCTTTTCGGGCCTAACCGGAAGGGTTTTATCAATAATCTTCCCACTCCTAAGAGTGGCGATAGATTTAGCGTGCTCCATCTGATTTGAAGAGCTTGAATCACTTATCTCGTACTGCGGTTTAGGATTGGGGAGAGGTTGTGCAAGAAGCACCCCCTTTTCTATAACCGTCATACGTGAATCCATCTTCTGCATAAAATTTGTAAGTTCTCATACTGCCTGAGCCAGCTCTTGTGTGGAATTTTGAACCGGTTCTTCTTGAGGTTTCCCCTGATTTGAATTTTGATTGAAAAAAACTTGAGGGGTAGCAGTTTGTCCATTTATCCAACTAAAGTTTGGATGATTTCTCCTACCAGGATTGTACTTATTAGAGGTAGGTCCATTGAAAGGTCTTTGATATAGTTAATTACGGCATTGGCTTGTTCATTTAGCACTCCTCGAAAGGCAGATATTGTAGGACAATTTTCAGTTGTGTGAATGTTGCCATCATAGATGCCGCAAACAATTTCATTAACCTTATCCTTCTTTCCTTCCATGGCCTCGAATTTTTTATGAGATTAGTCACTTTATAATTGAGATCATCCTCTTCTTTCAGGAGATACAATCCACCTTTCTCCTTAGATTGAGTTGGCCTAGGCGTGGTGTTCGATTTTGGGTAATGATTCCATGATTGTGCGTTTTCGGCAAGTCTATCGAGGTAATCCCATACCTCATCGACATCTTTATTCATGAATTCTCCATTACACATTGTCTCGACCATTTGGCGCATGGAAGATGTCAGTCCATCATAGAAAAATTTGTAATGCGCCACATTTCAAAGCCATGTTGTGGGCATGAACTAACAAGATCCTTGAACCTTTTCCAACATTGGAAGAATGTTTCATCCTCCTTTTGGGTGAAGTTCATGATTGCTTTTCTAAGGGTAATCGTTTTATGATGTGGAAAAAATTTCTTTATGAATTCCCTCTGCATATCATTCCATGTGCCAATGGATCTAGGACGCAGTGAGTGTAACCACGTCTTAGCCTTCTCTTTCAAGGAAAAGGGAAAGAGTTTCAGTCTGACTGTATCCTCAGATACAATAGGAAAGTATAAAGTGGTTATGATCTCATCGAACTCTTTCAGACGTAAGTATGGACTTTCTGATTCAAGCTCATGGAATTTAGAAAGGAGTTGGATAACCCCTGGCTTGATGTCCATATATCCTGTATTTTCAGAAAAAATCATGCATAAGGGCGTACTCGCCCCTGCCGGTTGTAAATAATCTCGTAAAGTATGAAGCGGGGGTGCGTGATGCACCTCATTCTCATCCTGAGTGTCCTCCACCCTAGGTGGAGTGAGTTGATTTGCGGCCATTACTTCAACTAACTCTGAGGATCTCGAGTGGTGTCTAGTCCTGCGATGGACAGTCTGCCCCTCAATTAATCCTCCTTCGGTCAAGAGATGTCGAGTGTTATCACGAACCCACTTGGGCATGAAACACTCGCAGCCCTCAATTTAGATTCTAAATCTAGACCTAAGAGGAAGAATAGAAAGGAATTCTAGAAATAAAGAGGAAAGATGGAAAGCAGTTACCGAATTCGAAGTCCTAAGTGAAGATCCTGCAAAACAAAACAAACCAAGTTAGTTTATAGAAGATAAAACCGAATCGAAAGGCTAGAAAAAGTAAGGAAATAAGGACGACGTTACTAGATTAGAAGATCTATCAAAAATCCTACGAGGTAGGAAAACAAGTTAGTTTTAGAAATCAATAAGAAAGAAAAATCTAAAACTAAAGTTAGTAAAATCCTAATCTTAAACTACTTCTAAAACCAATTAATTTCAGAGAATCGTAGTTGTCAGTCCCCGGCAATGGCGTCAAAAACTTGTTCACTCCCAAGTATAGGGTTGTGATGTAGTAATAAACTCGGTGAGACTGAGGTCGAATCCACAGGGACTAAAACCTATACGTAATCTGAAAGTAACCAGAACTAGAACTAGAATAAGATGAAATTTAAATCAAGTGAATATGAGGGTATAATGGTGAAATATTAATCTAAAACTTAAAGAATTCAGAGGTAGGAAACTAGGGATTCAGAGGATCCACTTGTAGAGATCAGGGAGATCTTATGCCTGGTTCAAGAACTCAACTGGACTTAGAGTCCCATCTTCATCCAGTTGAAGGGTGTAACCATGAAAATCAAAACTGAACTTCCTTTGATATAGTTTTCAAGAGATGAAAGGTATACGAATTAGAATGGATTCCGTCACGCCCAGGAGACAAAGTAAACAACAGAATTAAACTAATTAGCAACCAACCAATGAGATGTATAAAGGTTAGGAAGGGTTCCATCATCCAACCATGCTCAGGAGACGATGGTGAACAACAGGGCTTCCTGACGTCATAATCATAAAAAGGAAAGGAACATGCTCAAAGCTATCGCAGACCCATTGTAATTTCAGTCACAACAAACCATTAAAAACTAAAAACATTCCTTTAAATTAACCAACAATCAAGATTCATTCAGTCTAAACAAAAGGCACAAGCACAAAGTCTCCCATCACGCTACAAGCTTCACCTCTTAGCCCTAGCTAAGAGGTTTAGCCACTCACAGACATGATGAGGTTAATCTCAATTAAAAGAAAACATTATTAAGAATAAGAACCAGAAGAAGATGAAGGAAAATGGATGCCTTCACGTCCCCTGATCCCTCTCTCACTCTCTTTCTCTCTCTCTCCACATCCTCTGCTTCCTGGATCCCCTTTTCTCTCTCTCTTTCTCCACCTTTTATAAGCATAAGGAGGAGAGCCGGTGGGGGCTTGCAGCGTGCGTTTTCTTTACGCAACCATCAGCGTGCGAACTAGGCTTCTTGGCTGCGTAATCAGTTTTGAGTCGTACCGAGCAATCAGACGCGAGATCCATCTCATTCAATGTCCTCAGCCCTGATCGGACAACCCTGGGATTATTTTGGACGGCCAGGATCATTGGTCCGATCCTGGCCACGTTCTCCGAACGGCCCGCTGAATCTGTTTATCGCACGCTCTGCGCATGCTGTGAACTACACCTGCGCTGGTTCTTGATGGGGCCCACTTCAACTAACGTTTGAGAGATCCATGCCGTCCACCAGATTCAGCTCGAAAAACCCATCGGGAATGGACGGTTCTTGAATAATTTCGGTGTGTCCCACAGACTCTTTCACTCTGCCATCTGACCTGAGTTTGGACGATTGGAAATCGTCTTTCGATGCCTTCTGGGAATCTGTCACCTAGGCCGTGATCATAAGGCCCTTTAAGGTTTGATGGACGGTCCTGATCATCCATACGATTGATCATGGTGGCCCATGAAAAATCGTCCGCATGCTCTGTTTGAGCGTTCGCAGATGAGAAGAGGAGGGAGTGTAAATTCCTTTTGAAATTTTCGGTCAAAAGTCTGTTGACCGACTTTGACGGTTCGGTGCACTACAAGTGCACAGCTAGTGTGCACTCCCAATCACTCAAAGTGGGTCCCACCTTGATGCGTGTGAGAAATCTGCTCCCTTCATCCGTTTTGTCAGCTCATTTAAGCGATTGAGACCAAATTGGAAGTATATCCAGATCTCAGGTGGGCCCCGAATCAAAGATTCATGGGTTGATCTGTCCGTTGAGCCACTTCCATAGGGATCTGAGGTTTGAAATTTGACGTGTATGGTTAATTTATGATTTTCAGGCCCTTGATGAAGTTTCGAGCTAAACGGATGGTGGGAACCTTATGATCTTGCATTCTGGACGTCTTTCAGGCCGCTTGAGCTTCAATTTCATGATTTTCTCGGATCTCTAGCGTTAAATCCTTTGATCTCGGTTCCCTAGGGTCCATCCCTTGCCTTGGCATTATCAGAGCATTAATTTCATGCTTTTAGCACCCTGTTTCGGTCCAAGCTCCTAAACACACCTTGCATCACAAACACGATTAAATCGGGCCGTTAAACAGTACCATGTTCGTAAATCCAGGCAATAACTGGGTCTGATATGCAATATTTGACCCTCAACACTACACACAATCTTATGACATTACAATCCCATTGTCCTCTGTGGTGTGGTCCATTTGAGCGGTAGACTTTTAGAGGGTAGTCTAGCATGCGCCAAAATCACGAATTTTTGATGGAACTCGCCTAGAGCTGTACACGACCAGAGTAAGCTCGGTTACTCGTTCGACTTGACTCTGAATTACTCGGCTCGAAATGAGTTTGAGACGAGCACGAGCTGATTTTTGATACTCGAATTGATTTCGAGCAGAGTACGAGTTGGGCAATACTAGACTTGGTACTCGACTCGTACTCGACCAGGGGTATATATATACCCAAAACGAAAATACCCTAACTCCAGTCGCTTTCAGCCCGCCCGTTCAAAAAACCCTACACCCCTTTGGCCCTTTCCTTCCATCCCAGCGCCTGTTCAAAACCAAATACCCATTCTCTCTCTCTCTCTCTCTCTCTCCCTCCTCTCATCCTGTCCGTGCCGTATGGCCCTCCCTCTTCTTCTTCTTCTTCTTCTTCTTCTTCTCTCGGTTCTCTTCTTCTTTTTCTTCTTCTTCTTCTTCTTCTTCTTCTTCTTCTTCTTCTTCTCTCTCTCTCTCTCTCTCTCTCTCTCTCTCTCTCTCTCTCCCCTGTCCGGTGTTAGTCCTTGCCGCTCGTCCCTGCCCTGCCTGGTGCCCCTGTCCAGTGCCGCAGCTCGTCCCTGCCGCTCATCCCTGCCCTGCACGCATGGTGCCGGTCGTTCAACTCGTTCCTGCTGCAGCTCGCTCGGTAATGTGGTGTTGATTTATTATTATTTTTTGTAAAAATTGTTAATATATGTCAGAAATTGATTTATTATATTGCTAATATATGTCAGAAATTGATATCATATATTGCTAATATATGTCAGAAATTGTTAATATAGGTTGACCTGTGGTGTTGATTTATTATTATTTTTTTTGTATAAATTGTTAATATATGTAAGAAATTAATAACATATATTGCTATATATGTCAGAAATTGTTAATATAGGTTGACCTGTGGTGTTGATTTATTATTATTTTTTTGTAGAAATTGTTAATTCGGCTCAAATTCGAACTTGGACTTGAACTCGACTTGAAAACTCGACTCGACTCGGCTCTCACTCAGTCGAGTAGAGCACGAGCTAGGCATCCATGCTCGAAGCCCGAGCCAAGTCGAGAACGAGCTGGGACTCGGGCAGTGCGAGCCGAGCACGAGCTGGGCAATGCTCGGCTTGGCTTGACTCATGTACAACTCTAGACTCGCCTGTTGGAACAAAGGCTTGGTTTAACGACGGACTTAGTCCGTCACTAATGGAAATTGTCCTATATGGCGGTTACAAGTGGCGGGATTTAGTGACGGACCAAAATCTGTCGCTAAAATAATATTTACGACAGATATGGTCCGTCGCAAATTAAGAATTTGCGACGTATCGCACAAAACCCAGCTTCGAACATTTAGTGACGACTCTTGGTCCGTTGTAAATTGCCCCACACCGCAAACTTTTTTTTTTCTTTGTAATATATGGTGGAAGATTGTGTTTTATTATAGTTTTAAGAAGTGTTTTTTAATAGAATTTCACTGGATTAATTGTATTTATTTGTATTTAAGATTATTTTTGCATTAATTGATTGAAAGCATGTTTTTTTTTTTATCAATTAAGAGGAAATTATTATTATTATTATTATTATTATTATTATTATTATTATTATTATTATTATTATTTTCTTTAAAATTTATACTTAAATGCTTTATAATATCACATGAAAAATCTCATTATACATCATATTTTATTAAAAATCGAGATTTTAAGAAATGAGGTCAGAAAAAATTTAGATTAAAAAAAATTGAGATTTTGATATTTAATTGACCTTTTGAAAAAGAAAATTGAAAAGTTTTTAAAAAAATTATGAATTTGGAAAAAATAGTTGAGAGGCTTAGAAAAACAATTAACAATGTTTAAGAAAAATTGAGATTTTGAAAAAAAGAAATTAAGAACTTTGAATAAAGTTGATAATTTTGGAAAAAAAATGATACTTTGAAAAAGAAAATTTGAAAGAATAAAAAATTTGTGAAAATTTTGACAACTTTGAAAAAATATATATATATTTGAAGAAGAAATTAAGATTTTGTTTTTTGATAAAAATTTTTTTTGAAAAGTTCAATAACAAAAGTGAGATTTTGATAAAAAAAAAAAAAAAAAAAGAATTTGAATATAGAATTGACAAGTTCGAAAAAAAAAAACACTTTGAAAAAGAAAATGGAGAAGTTCAAAAGAACATAAAATTTGAAAAAATAAAATAGATTGAAAATTCGAGATTTTGATAAAAAACTGACATTTTGAAAAGGAGAATTGAGAAGTTAGACGAAAATTGTGATTTTGAAAAAAAAATATTCAAGAAAAATTGAGATTTTGAATAAAAATTGTAATTTAAAAAATCACCAAGAGTGACAAAAAATTGTCATTTTGGAAAAGAAAATTGAAAAGTTGAAAAAAAAAAAAAATTGGCATCTTTAATTTTTTGAGAAGTTTGAATAAATTAACAAGTTTTTAAAAAAAACGATTTTGGTAAAAAAATTAATATTTTGAAAATTTGTTTTTCAGAATTTGTACTATGGAAAAAAAAAATTGAAAAGTTTGATAACAAAAATAAGATTTTGTTAAAAGAATTGATTAAAAAAAAAAGATTAAAAAAATCCACATTTTGATAGAAAATTAATATTTTGAAAAAAAATTAAGTAAAAAAATTGATAATGATAAAACAAGAGATTATAAAACACTAAAATTTTGATAAAAATTCAACATTTTGAAAAAGAAATTAATAAGTTTAAAAAATTTGTGATTTTGAAAAAGAAAGTTCAAAAGTTTGGAAAAAAATGACAATGTTCGAGAAAATTTGATATAATGAAAAATTTTGAGATAAAAAAAATTAGATTTTAAAAAGAAATTGAAAAGTTAAAAAAATTGTGATTTTGAAAAACAAATTATAATGTTTTTTAAAAAATAACAATATTTGAGAAAAATTGAGATTTTGAAAAGAATTGAGATTTAAAAAAAAAACTAGAATGTTCAAAAACGGATATTATAGCCCAAGTATAATAGAAGCGTAATTACAAGAATAACTTATAATGATGAGATTGATCAAATTTTATGATCAGGCTATCCTAGAGTTGATTTGAACGGCTGGATGTTTTTGGAATGTGCTAATTAGGATAAAGAAAAAAATTAAGCCCAATCTAATATGAAACCAATCTGTTCTATCCAAAACACTTTTTAAATGGGTACGATTAGTTTGTCTAGATATAAGGGGATTTTAGGAACAAATGAATGGGATTGATATACATAAAATACATCAATTTGGCTCGTACAATTATTTATCATTATTTCTATTAGTATGGTGCTCCTTTGATTTGGAGCTTTACAATTTTTGGGATTACTTCCTAAAATAAGATGGTAAAACATATGGATGGTGTGGATTTACAAAAATAAAAATAAAAAATCAAGGTGGGCCCTACATGGTTAGGTAACACCCACTAAGGGAGAGTGGATTAGGTGCGGCCCGACCTCACGAACATAGTGTGGTCCTGACTGTGGGGCCCACCTTGATGATGTGTTGTATATCCATTCCATCCATCTATTTCTCTAGCTTATTTTTGGGCGGGGTATAAAAAATTATGAGAATTTTAATCTTAGGTAGACCACACCATCGGAAAGACTAGTAATATAGTGCCTCACCATTAAAAATTATAAGGAGTCCATCATAAAGTTTTATTAGTGTTTATTTGCAATCCAACTTGTTGATAATGTAAAGAAGATCCAGGTGAAGGGAAATTACAAAGATCAAATTGATCGAAAACTTGTGGCCTTCAAAAGGTTTTTAATGGTTATTCATCACTGTTTTGATTGGTATGGCCCACTGAGATTTGAATCTTCTTATGATTAGGAATAACATCTTAATATATGATGGAAAAACATACGAACATTGTCAATATATAAAATATATCAAGGTGGGCCCTATATGATTAGGGTAACACCCATGAATGAGTTAATAGGGAAATGGTACTATAAGGTCGACCTCATGAGAACTTTCCATGAGGTCGAGCAGTGTGGGCCTCACCATGATGTGTGTAGAACATCAACACCGTGCATTTGATGTGTCCCCTTTAGTTTATGGGATATTTCAAAAATCACCTGTATATGAAACTTAGGTGAGCCATAACATCTAAAACTATGTGAAAGACATCCCTAAAACATATAAAAATACTTGGTGGGGCCCACATGAGTTTTGTATGTGGATGAAATGTGGTCAAACCCTTTATCCAAGTGAGACACACATAATGAATGGGCTGGATCTGTGAACTACATCTAGGTGGGCCTAATAAATGATTATGAATGTTTTAATGGGAGGATAACCCCTCTCAACTATAGTACGTGGTGCGGCACACCCAAGTCATGAATTGACTTTATTTTTAAGCCCATGGCCCACCATCTGATTGATGGGGTAGATCCGAAGTTCAAGTGGACCCCACCATAGAAAAGAGTGGGACAGTGATACCCACAGTTGAAACCTTCTTATGCACGTCCCAATGTTTATTTGAGATCCAACCTGTTTATAAGTTATGTAGACATGGAATAAGGAAAACATAAATATTAGTTCGATTGAAAACTTTTATAGTCATTGAACATCTACCATTGAAACCCTTTTGGGTGTCATTGAAGTTTTGGATCAATATGATATTTATTTTCTTCTTCATCCAGCTCCTCGTGACCTTCTAAACAAACAGATTGGATGGAAAATAAACGTTACGGTGGGCCCTGAGAATGTTTTAACGGTGAAAATTATTATCCCAATCATTTGAACCGGTCGTACAACTCGGAACTCGAGGAGAGTCAGCGCTCGTCTTCGCATTCTCTCTCTCGCCCTAATCCAATCTACTCTCTCTCTCTCTCTCTCTCCACCCACGATCTAGACTCTTGCCGAACGCCCTACCCACGCACGACCCCTCTCACTCTCTCTCTCTAAAGCTCGGTTGAAGGCTAGCTCAATCTCTGTATGTGAGGTATTTCTCTCTCTCAATCTCTCTCAATCTCAATACCGATTTAGGAATTTGGGGATTTAGAAATTTGTGGATTCCCGATTCGATGCGGACCCTCATTTAGGGATTTGGGGATTTTAGGGCTTACAGGTTTGAATGTGGACCCCAAATCGGTGTTTTTCTGATTTTACAAAGGAATTTTGGAATTGGGAATTTCACCTTCTGTCTTTTATTTATTTATTTCTCTTTTCTTTATTGACATTTACAAACATCTAAATTTGGAATTCATGCATAGTAGCAGTTTGAATCTGATTTTTTGCTTTTCTTGTGTATGGTTGAACGATCAAGCTGCTGATTTTTCTGACATGTTGCATATGTTGGTTATGTTATGCTTAAATCAGTGATGCTATAATTTAATAAGAGCTGATGGGGTTTGAACATATGCATCTGTAGGCTTGATATATTGGAATGGTGATCCGACCATATCAATAACCTGTGTTACTTACTGTGTCCCCACCTATCGCTTGTGGAATGCACATGATTAGGTGTGTTCTACATGGTGCCCATGATCGATGACATCTTTTCATTTTTGTTGGATGTGTTTCATCTTAGTCGCTGTAGTTTTTTCTTTCTCCAAAATGAAATATATAGGGCTATGTTTCATGGATGTGAAGTCTTGAACAAGATTTTGAGTCATAAGCAAACGAATTCGCTCTCTGGCTTTCTGGATAGGTTTAATCCATATATGAGTTCGAAAAGCCTCTAATCAGTTGAATTCAGTATGGGATTGGATTGTATGGAAGTGATGTGTGTCTCTGGTTTCTTTTTATTTAAGTTTAGGACATGGTGATTATTTATTTACATTTTGGCATGGAAGGGTGCCTGAGCTAAATTTATACAAGTTTATGTGAGAGAACAATGATATCAAAAGCAGAGTATCTTATATGGATGTGATTTGCTAAATACTATCTATCAGCATATAAATATAATATGTTTGCATTTACTTCCTGTTGTGTTTCTGCTTATGACATTATTGCTTGTTTCGTTGAATGATACATACATTTCTAAAATGGATCAAAGAACTTGGTGTTTTCGCCATTCATCTGCACAAGCTTTATCACTGTTGATCTGATTCAAGAATAATTTCTATGTATTTCACCTTTGCTTCCTCTTCTTATAAGCAAACACACATATAAGCTATAATCTGTATTCTTTTTGCATCTTATCACTCCTTTACAGAAAATACTGGGGGCTAGGCTTGTTAAGAGCCCGATTTTCAAAAGGAATAAGTGGGATTTTTTTTGCTTGAAAATTGGAAATCCTTCATAAGGTGCTAGATGTGGTTCATCTCCTATGAATAAGGATGCGTTTGTGTTCACGTGTTGGCCAAAGAGTTCCGCAAATCATAGATCCCTGATGTCCCTGCTAACATCTTTCGAAGGTTTAGGACTTTTCGAGTTGAATGGCATAATGGCATTATTCTATGGGCATTAAATTCTTCGAAAGATTGTTTCTACTCAGCTGGAATGCATCTTGTTACTTTTTCGGGTGTGTTCTTGCATAGCTTTTCCTTCAGGGGTAACTGTCATTTGTATGAGGATATCTACTTGCATAATTTAATAATTTCAACTAATAATCAGGATATTGTTACTGAAAGAAATCAGTTCAGGTGCACCATCTATCCTTGTAATTTCTATATTGAATTTATAGATAAAGTATTCAGCATAAAGAAAAAAGAAATTGGGGAAATATGACTGTAGGACTTCATATACTGTCTTCGTGTTTTTTTTTTTTTTTTTTTTTTTTTTTTTTTTTTTTTTTTCAGCATCGAAGAATTTATACCACTGCTAAGGGAGCGCATGAATGTTCTGAATCCCTATGTCCGCCAATTTTTGGTGGGATGGATCACTGTACTGGACAGAGTTCCTGATACTGATATGCTTGGTTTTCTTCCAGATTTTCTTGATGGCAATTGTGCCTTGGTGACATTTAACAAGCTCCTTTAAGCTATATCTTATATTGCGACTTGAATTTACGTGCTAACTCATAGGGCATCAAATGTTCAGGTTTGTTCAACATGTTAAGTGATTCCAGCCATGAAATATGCAACAGGCTGATTCCACACTTTCTGAATTTTTCCAGGAGAAAAAACTCTCCAGTAAGACTTCAATTCTCCATCTAGGGCAGTTCTTATATCTTATATAAGAAACTTGACGATTTTTCTTCCTTACAAGACATTATCAAAACATTTTCCCAAATTTTTTTTTTTTTTTGGTTTCCCCTATTTTATGGCTTAATCTAGACAAAAAAATGCTGTTAGATAGTTCTTTTTATGAGCAGAATGGTGGTAGAGATCCATATTTATTTGACCAAGCATTTTAAAAAAGAAAAGATTTCCTTTTAAATCAGTATGGTTCATTTGTCTTGTAATTTTTCTGACTTAAACAGTGCTACTCTGAACTCTGTAGATTATGGTCGCATGGCTGAAATATTGGTACAGAGGGCAGGTTCTTCCGATGAATTTACCCGTCTGTGTGTTGTCACATGGGTAGGGAGATGGGCTTTACATAAAATTCATTAAGCAATTTGTCATGTTATAGCGTTTCTATTTCATTTCACTTTCCTAGTATATTGTTCTGCTTTATGTTTTGTTGTGAAAGGATGAATGTTTCTTTGTTTGATGGCTAATTATTTGAAATTGACTAAGGATTATGATATGTTTAGCCACATATATGGTGGATGAGTTCGGAAGTTGCAACGAACGGACAGGAATTCATCCCATCGGACACTGATCCTGGTGTAATTCATGAATACAGGAAGGGGTCTTCCCACCATGGATTTTCCTACCAGACTCAATATTGCATTAGGATCGGCCAAAGGACTCGCCTACCTTCACGAAGATCGTAAGTAATTCACATTTCTTTGTGTATGTACGTGCATATGCATCAGAATGTTTCCATATGCCTCAATGGACCGTAACCCCACCCTCCACCTTCCCACACATGCACACGTGCAACATTTGTGTGACATCTGAGCCATCCAAATGGTAGGTCCACAACTCAGCACGTAAATCATGACAGGCCACTCGAAGATTATCAAACCGGATTGGACGAGTCAGTAATACATGATATTAATCTTCTCTAATTTCCTTTTATATTTGTTCTCTTTACTTGCCAGGCCACCCGAAGATTATACATCGTGATATTCAAACTGCCAACATTCTCTTGGACAACAATTTTGAAGCCATGGTGAGTGCACAAATCTCACACATACCCCACTTTGTAAATTCCAGGTGGTGAGTTCAATTAGTTTATTTTCTTTAGTGCTCTATCTTTCATGTGCGTGTATGTGTTTTTTTTTTTTTTTTCTATGGGTCATTGATTTCGGCCGAACAAAGAACTCAATATTTCTTTGACAAAACCCAAGATTCCCTTCCCTTCTAGAAGGAAAAAAGATGAATTTGGAGCACCTAAAAAGTCAGCCATTACCACTTGGTCGTTTCTGTTTTTTCGAGGAAAAAGCTCACATTACAGAGTGAGGTTTTGTCATCCAACCAAACCTCAAAGCAAGTGAAGAAGATTGTCCTTTCAAAAAAAAAATTGTACCCTAATGATTCATTGCAAGAAAAGGTAACAGATACATTTCCCTTTTTTTTGTTTCTTTGTTGTGGATGGCTATTCCATTTTAATAGTTCTTCGTTTGTTTTAGGTTGTTGCCGCTTCATCTACCCACGAATCAATACATTTTTTCTTTTTCTTTTTGGTAGGCAACAACAACATGGATGGGGAATGGATAAGAACTTGGTTATTGCAGTCAGGTACTTTTTTTACTCCATGTTATTGGATGAACACTGAATCCTGTTGGAGGGCTTAAAATGTGATACATATGGTTCTTTTAACAGTTCTTTTAATATTGTTTCAAACCAGATTCTACCAATCTGAACCTTACAAAAAATAAAAATAAAAAATCCTGCTAGTCTTTGGTATTTGCCTTTATTTTCAATCAGATTAGGGAGCTCGTTTATTTTCAATCAGATTTAAAGGGAGGATGAGTTACCACCATTTTCTAAATGGTTAAAAACTAACATAGAAGTCTTGGTCCTCGAAAGAAGTTTTAGGAATGAGATAACAACATTAACTGAAATCCGCCATCGCAACATTGTGAAGCTTTATGGCTTCTGTTCCCATGCAAGGTGCTCATTTCCAGTGTAAGAGTACATGGAAAGGGGAAGCTTGGCAAGCATCCTAAGCAACAACGCAGGAGCTGTACAGTTGGACTGGACTCTTAAGGATGAAGGTTATTGAAGGTGTGGCCCATGCTTTATCTTACATGCAACATGATTACACCCCGCCGATTGTCCATCGAATTGTCCATTGAGACCTATCAAGCAACAACATTCTGTTGAATTCAGAACTTGAGGAGTGTCTCTAACTTTAGAACTAACTGCATTATTGCTTATACCTAATTCCTCCAATTGGACTACACTCGCAGGCACTTACGGATTCATTGCTTCAGGTTAGTTGCTAAGTACATTCTCCACACTTTAATAGTTTTCTTAATTAATGGTTTTTATTTTTCTTAAGCTTTTCTATCTCAATTATTTTCTCATCTTTGGTGCAACTTTAGGAGTTTATTCTCTTTGCTTTTCAGGAGCTAAATATTGTTTGATGATACTCCAGTTTCAGTCACAAATTGTTTAATACTGCATGTTTTTTCAGGTCAATGGCAATTCAATATTTATGACTGATAACTTCGAGGAATTTATGGCAAAAAGCCAAGTAAACGACCCAAATCTTGGGATTGCATTTATCACTTTATCAAATGTGTTTGTATAAAACTAATGCAATGTCTCTCAATGTTCAGGACTATCATGCTAGCATTCACGATGCAACATCAATGGACGCACAAGTTATAGGCCTATCATCTTTACCATTTCTCATTTGTTTTAATTATGTTTTGTTTCATTTGTATGTTTGTACAAAATGTCGAGAATAAAAGTATCTCCTGCATTTGTATTTTAATTGATGGGATATGATTATGATGATCATTTGTTTAGTTTTTAGTGCAGATGATATTCTTTACATTACCTTATTTCATCTATAGCTGACCCAATTTTGGCTATTTACTAAATATATAGTTTGCTATTCAGGCCAACTGAGCATCCAAACACCCAAAATGATATTGAGTTCAGTTTTCATATTCAGCCAAATCTTTTGAATTTTGTGAATGAGATTCTTATTAAACAATCATGTGAATTTTCTTCTGGATGAATATCAGGTGTGACAGATTAAAATAAAAAAAAATAAAAAAAAAATAAAAAAATCCAGTGCTTTATACTTTTATTTGCAATTTTGCGATGGGTTCTCTTCGTCGTTTAATATTTGCGACGCGCTAAACAGTGACTGCCATGCGACAAACCAAATACATTGTTAATTTGGCTTTGCGACGGATCTGGTCCGCCGCAAATTCATGATTTTGGCAGTGACCTCCGGTTATTTGATACACAGGCCCTCAAAATTGCACACGTGGCATATATTAACCCAAATAAAACTTAATAGATTTTCTTTCCACTGTCGCTATATCAAATTTACTTCTCTTAACAATCCTATCCTCTTATTCGCAGACTTGGACTCTTGTTCGTGGATTAAGGACTGTTAGATAGTTTTCATTTTTCCACCGTCTAAAAAATATCCACCAATTCAATTGTTAGATAATTAGATAAGCTTGATTTTTAATTCATGATACATTTACACTGGTTACCATACTTTGGACCGTTTAATTTTAGTTGTTGTATGGTATATGTAAAATAATGTCCGTAACTTCTAAGTGCCTACGTACCATGCATCATACTCTGTTAGAGTATCAAAAGAAGCCGATTCCCTGCAACTAGTCCACCGTTATTAGGGGTATCAATGGGCCGGGCTCGAGCCAGAAAAATCAGAATTTTGATTAAGATTCGCTCAAATACCCGGCCCGGAACAGTTTAAAATCTGGGCAGAGACTTACCCCTGCCCAGCCCATTGCCAGCCCTAACCATAATGTATACTTTATATATATTCCATTCCTATATTTCTCACGGATCTAAAAATGCAGCAACTTAAACACTCAAATAGATCATAACACAAGAAATAGCAGGGTTTGGGGGCCAGCAGTGAAATCTTGAGGATAGCAGAAGTTTTGGACCAATCTGATTTTTGTCTTTTGTTTTATTTTTATTTTCTCCCTTCTTCCAATTCATGGCGACCTCATGAATGGGTTATAACGCAGGCCGTAGAAAGGTTTCAACAATGAGCGTCATCAGTCTCGTTGTTTCTGCAGTGTGGTCTACTTAAGATTTAGACTTGGGATCATGCCCTAAATTTGGACGAATGGACATATATGGACTGCATAGATATAACGCATTCATGACGATGGTCCCCACAAAGCTTAGGGTTGCTAACGAATGGACATATATGGACTGCATAGATATAACGCATTCATGACGATGGTCCCCACAAAGCTTAGGGTTGCTACGTCCGATTCTCATAGGGTTTGGGTACTACAAGGAATGAGAAATTTCGAGCTACACCAATTGGACCACAAGTTACTGTTCACCCAGAAGATAACTTCTAACCTATTAAATGGCACATCCACTCTTCAAATTGGTTGGCCCCACCATGAGGATCACATTATGTAAAAATAAGTCCCATTTTCTCATCACATGGGCAAGAGAAAGTAGATAATTTCTGGCCATTAGTAAATAGCAAAATAAAAGTGGTCTCCTTGATAGGGCATAAGGTAAGTTTTGATCAAGGTGATCCTTATGATGGGGCTAACATATCATATATGTTGGATGTTTCATGAACATGAAAGGTTAGAAATTATTTTAATCCAACTGGTCGGACTCAAAACCTTCTCCCATGAAACACTCTAGGCTCTGCCTGAGGATTGCCTGCAGTGCCTCTCCTATGAATCGAAGCTGCTTGGGTACTACCCCGCTCAGTCCCTTAGCTGGTAAGGTTAAGGTGTTCTGAGGGCGACAGTGATGTATGGTTTTCATCCACACCGTTCATCTATTTCTTCATATCAATTTAGGGTACAATCCCAAAAATCAGGCAGTTGCAATGCTCGTGTGGACCACAGTAGGGATTAAACACCTACCGTTGAAAACTTTTGAAGGGCCACAAAAGTATTGAATAAGCTGATATTTGTGTTATCCCTTCATTCATGTCTATGTGAGCTTATATGAATAGGTTGGATGGCAATTAACCATTACAGTGGGCCTTAGGAAGGTTTCAATGGTAGGTGCCATTATCATTGCCACTTCCTGCAGTGTACTTGAACCTTGGATCTGCTTCATTTTCAGGCTTGTACAACTGGAGCCCACCTTTGACGTGAACCATTCATCATGTGGGCCCCGCCTTTGATGTGGGTTGTCCATTATGCGGGCCCGGCATGGATGTGGGTCACTCATCGTTAGGGTCAACCTTTGATGTGGACTGTCCATCATGTGGGGCCCCCCTTGATGTGGGTCATCTATCTTGTCAAGGCCATTCGACCGTCCATCATATGGGCTCCACCTTCAATGTGGACTGTCCATCATGTAGGCCCATCCATCATTATGGCCCACCTCAATGTGGGCCATTCATCATGCAGGGCCTAACCTCAATGTCCACTGCCTATCATGCAGAGCCCACCATTGATGTGGACCATCCATCATGTAGGCTCACCTTTGAAGTAGGTTGTCCATTATACTGGTCCGCTTTGGATGTGGTTTATTTATCGTTAGGGATTGACCTTAATGTGGACCATCCATTATGAGGTACCACATTAATACATGGTCATCTATCATGTGGGGCCCATCTTTGATGTGGTCTGTCCATCGTGTGGGCCTCACCTTTGACAGGGACAGCGGACCTCCCTTGATAACGACCGTGGTTGAGTGAGAAAAGTATAAAAGTTAAAAAAGAAAAAGAAAAAGAAACTGAAAATATAACTTAATGATTTAAAATAAGTTAAAAAGTAACTTATTTGGTTGTATCCAAATAGGCCATTAATGACTGGATTACTAAGCCATGGGCCCACATGCTTTGCAAAAAATCCCATTACTTGGATGGCCATAATCATTTAATTTTAGCTGTTGAATTTTGACAACCAAACTGTACATGTAGTGTATCACACAAGTACACATAGTGCTTCGATCCAAAAATCAAATAGGTCCGCCAATTAAATGGCAAACCCCTAAGTTTTAGGCTAGGGCACATGTATTAATGGAGTGCCTAATGATTGGCATGGATCTTTCATATGCATATATTCCCTGAGGCCGTCAACAGGTTGGGTTAATTCCATAGTACCTAAACTCCGTTTAATCGGGTTGGGTCCTTTCAAGTCTTATGTCTAATTATTGAAAACCCGGACTCAAATTCCGTAGGGTCTAATCAGTTTTAATAGTAAAGTTACGTGTATTTTTAGGGGCCAACTCTCACTAGCTAGATTACTATGTAACTGGCTCTACATCCTTGTCACATCTCATTAGATTGTAATTAGAGGTGGGCACTGAGTCGAGTCGGATCGGATTGGGTCCAACTCGACTCGATCCGAATTTTCAAGTAACTGACCTGAACTCGATTCGATCCAGGACCGAGTTTGGGTCAGCTGACTCGATCTGATCCGATGCACAGCTGGCCTGACCCTAACCGAGTCCGACTCAGTCAGGGAAACTGAATCGGATTGGGTTGGGTATGCTTCGGATTGGGTTAACGGTGAAAATCATTATCCTCGCTGCTATTTTCGGTGTGGTCCATTTGAGCTTTAATATGATTCATTTTTTTTTTCTAATGCTCTAAAATAATCGCGAAAAATGGATAAATAGTATGGATATAATAAATACATCATTGTGGGGCCCATGTAACTTTGATCTCATTTGAGCTGTTCATACAACTCGGAGCTCGAGGCGCGTCTGCGCTCATCTTCACACGACACGTATCTGCTTGGCGGTCTTAGCAGTCTGGCTTGAGTCCGGGATTTCATGAGTCTAACTCAATTTGCTTTTTCATGACCCATTTACCCACCCTTTTCAAATTCTCTCTCCTAATCTATATGCTCTACTTGCTTTTTTTTTTATTTTATTTTATAAGTGTGATGACAGTGCTCATCTAGAATGACTATCCACTTTCATGGAGGACTCTTTCTCTGAAAATGTAGGCATTGCTGATGCCCTTGGCAACAACAACTACTCCATTAAAGACACTCAGTTCCATATCTCAAGCCTAGTTTTTGTTCTCGAAAGCAACTCATGTTCGGGAAAATCCCTGCCGCTTGGCCCCAATACATTCATCCAGCACCGTGCTAGGAGCAAGCGCCCACGTCCTGCATCCTTCTCTCCCCGCCTACTCTCCCTCATTTCCTCCACCTCCTCAAAGACCTCTGACCCTTCTATGTAATCCCCTGTCTCCCCACTACTATCCTAATCTGATTATTTCGCAGAATCCGAACCCCCAAGAAGTTAAGCAAGAAGAAAAAGCTGCATCAGCAGCATGCGGATCAGGCAACGTCCCAGTCCATTGTTGTTCGGAAAGGAATGCATTTTTATTGTTTCATGCTTTGTGCAACTAAGGAATGCGTTGTTAGTGTTTCATGCTCTGTGCAGCTTAGGAATACATTTTTATATGAAAGTTTCTACTGCCGACTCCGGATCGGGTCGGATCGGATCCATTCAGATCGGATCGGTCCGAATTGACCATGATCCGAAAAACTATCGGATCTGAATGACCCTACTCGATCCGCACCGATCCAGGCCGTTGGTTTGGTTCGGATCGGGTCAGATCTGGTCGGATCCACCGGATCGGGTCAGACATGCCTAGCTCTGATTATAATACGTTTTTACCGTTTTCAGAACATGGCATGTTTATTGGGCAGAACATAGTTAAACTTGAATTGAATTAAGAATATGATTAAAATTGGGTGGGCTCATTGTGATGTTTATGTGAAATCCACCCCGACCATTGGGTGAGTCAACCCATGTGAGGCCCAATGTGAAAAAAACCAGCCTCATCCACAATTCAGGTGAACAACACAATTAGAAATAGTGTATAAGGCATCACTTACCCCACTAAATTGTTTCCCTTGGTGTGGTTATCTAAATTATGGATGGGACCTGAATTTTGGGTGTTGGGTCTAGATTTTGATGTGGCATCTAATGGTTGGAGTGGATTTATATAACCATCATGGTGGGCCCTGAAAAAGAAAAGGATTGACATCTCTCACAATTTTATTGGTGTGGGATTAATTCACTAGTCAACTTATTTTCTTCCCTTAGCCTTAGGTGAATGATGAGTGGGTGTCGCATAAAATTCCATTATTTTATAAATAAGAAATTTTACAAAATACTACCTCAATTATGTATTACTTACATCTGTTTTTTTTTTTTTTTTTTTTTTTAATTAAAATTTTTTTATTAGTTTTTTAACAAGCCACCCTATTAAAAGGTAAGTTGGGTCTGTCGTGCCTAGAAATCAGACCATTCAAATGGAAACGTCAAGGGAAACAATATCAAGGGCGAGTATTGTCCTGTACCTGTTGGTCTACTTGAATCATAAATAATGCTGAATTTTAAGCCCTTTACCTAAAATGGAGTGACAAACCTGGTGGTAAGGGTGGATTTCACAGCCCACCCAAACCGCCCAGCCAACCCCAACTTCCCTTTGTCAAAGCTATTGAAAGCCTTTCTGAAAAGGATGCGGAGTGCGTCCTACCTCTCCCGGCTCTAGCCACGAACAGGCAGATGGGGGTGATGTATCTGTGTATCCACGCTGTCCATCCCTTTTCTCATATCATTTTAAGGTGCGTGCCCAAAAATGAGTAAGATCCAACCCTCAAGTGGACCACACAACAGATAGCTTTTGCATTTAATGCAACCCAATCTTACTATTTAGTGTGGCTCATTTGAGCGTTGGATTTGTCTATTTTTTAGAAAAGCGACCACATAGATAAACATATACATCATGGTGACCCCATCCTCCTAATTGTGGCTAAAGCCCTCCTAATTGTGGCTAAAGACCAGCGGGGTAGGAGACAATGTGTGTAACAGGAATTTAAAGCGGGGTAGGGGGCAATGTGTGTAACAGGAATCCCGTCTTTCACAAGGGTTTATTCCCCACCGCCCCCATCCATTTTTCCGAGGAATTTTAGATGAAATAAAACGGGCCTGTTTGTTAACACTTAATTTTTTCACATAAATGCGGAATTTAAAAAGCGTTCCATGTTTAGTAGGGTTTGTTAACGCGAAACAAGGAAATCTCTCCCTCATTTTATGCCAAATTTTTTCCGCGACTAGGGTCTAGCCTAATGGTGAATCAAGAATGCGATCCGTGATTATTATTATTTTTTAAATCCAAAATTGCCCTTCGCGACATAGATTTTCTCCTTCACGTAATACACAATACAAGTTTTAACATGTGACAGTTAGCTGGGCCCACCATGATTTATGCGTAAGATCCACACTGTACATCAACTTTTTTATATCATTTTAAAGGATGATTCGAAAAATGATGCACATCCAAAGCTCAAGTCGACCACACCACATAAAGTAGTGAGACTGGAACGACTACCGTTAAAACCTTCTTGATTTCCCCGGGTCGACAATGATGTTTACGTGCCATCAATACCGTTTATAACGTCATTACCGGTGAGATGAACTCAAACCATAAATAGTAGCCTGGTTGAAAACTTCCGTTGCCCCACGAATATTTCAATTATGGACGTCCAATCCTCACATTTTCGGCCCATTTGAGTATTGGATCCTGGTCATTTTTGGCCCCATGACCTAAAATGATCTCACAAAACAGATGGATGAGGTAGATTTCACACAAACATCACAATGAGCCCCACCTAGATTTCCAGTGCTGGACTTCATGCAGAAGGCCGCTTTCCCATGAAATTTGCCTCCCATATGGGTACACGGTTTGGCCAATGATGTTGTCATTAGCAAGGTGGCTAGTGGTCGGTGCTATGTGGGCCCACTGTGATGTATGTATTTCATCTACGCCGTCCATCCATTTTTCGTATCAGCTAACATTTTGGTGTTTTCACTTCATACCATTGGGAATGACCTTTTAGACGGTTTGGATAACATATTAAACATCAAGTGGAGCTCATAAAGGTTTCAATGGTAGGAATTTCTTTCCCCAATTTTCCCTCTTGTGTGACCCACTTGAGTTTTGTATCCACTTCATTGTTGGTCGAACGTCCTAAAATGAGCTCGCAAAACAGATGGATGGAATGGATTTCTCACATACATTGCAGTGGGCCCCACCCAACATTCTTGTACAAGAATTTCCTGCCAAAGGCTTTCGCCGATATCTGCGGAGATTTTTCCCATTGTAAATCTCACATTTCACCCACTGGCTTTTCTGAATGCTCTCAAACTTTACTTTCCAAGACTAAACCATTGCTTTTTTCTGGACGAAAATACCATTACAATATAAACCCATTTTCTGTAATCTTTCTCCTCTCCTATTATGCAAAAACCCATTTTCTGTAAAAACCCATTTTCTGGAATCTTCTCTCCTCTTCATATAGCAATACCCCTCTACTTAAAACCCATTTTCTGGAATCTTCTATCCTCTTCATACAACAATACCTAAGGCAGTTTTTGTTATTCTTCAATCAATTTCATACAATAAAAGTACAATTACACATCAAATATTGTTTTTCCATCATCGCTAACTTTCATTTGTCTTTCTAAATCAATGCATTCTCTTTTCTTTGATTGGTTTGCAGTTCCACACTACAAGTCGGTAATATTCTAGGGACTCTTTTCTTTTTAGCAATTTAACTATTTTTCAGCAAGTTGGTAACTATTTTTACTGATGAAAAAAATACTCACTCATATGCGTGGGACATGCAGGCTGTGTATTGGATGGATCTCGATAGTTCTTTGAGAGTTGTGTTGATGCAAAAATTCGATTAACCCTCATTGGACCTTCGAGTACCTGCACACAAAGATGAGAAAGGAGACCCTGGCAATAGCAGGAGGACCCTCCGATGCATAAGTCAGAATCAAGCAATCTGGGTCCAGTAGTGTTGAGGGTTTACTGGTGCTTACCTCTACTGTAGATGGGACCTCTATTTATAGGGTAAGAGTCGATTACGTGGAGAGAAATGCTCCCTAAATAGTAGGTGTGGATGGAAACCGTTTCTCAACCGTTTAACAAGATCATCGACGATGATAAGATCAAGTGGTTGAGCTCTGAAGACACATGTGGTCGGAGGCCGAGGTCGAGCATCCGAGCCGACCTCCGGAATCAATCCTATGGCTGTTCTGACAACGATTTTCTTGGACTGGGCACTCTGTAGGTTATGTTGGTTATTTTTCCAATATAATTCAATCTGCTATTGATGAGGGTCAAATATTGCATATTAGACCCCAATTATTACCTGATCTTACATATACGATAATGCTTAATGTCATATCTTAATCGTGTTTTTGTTACAGGGAGTAATCAGGAGCGTTGACTGAAGAAGAGTACTAAAAGCATGGATTTGACGCTCCAAAGTCACCAGAGCAAGGGACGGACTCCAGAGGACCAAGGTTGAATAATTTACACGCTAGGGATACGAGGAAGTCAAGCCGTTCACATTGAAAAGGCCCGAAAATGGTCCAGAATGCAAGATCACGTGGTTCCCGCCATCCGATTGACACGAGACTTCATATATGGGATGGGGGCCTTAAATAAACCGTACATATAAAATTTCACCCATTGAATATCTCGGGAAGTGGTCCAAAGGCCAGATCAGCCTCTTAATTCATTAAGTGGGGCCCGCTGGATATCTGGATACAAATCGATTTTTGTCCCTACGGTTGAAATAATATGACAAAAAGGATGGACGGTGCAGATTTCGCACAAACATTACATTGGGCCCGTATGTACAACGTGTGTATATGGTGTACACACGTACTCGAGCCGCACCGGATGGAACCGCACGGTCAAAGTCGGTTTGACGGACTAAAATTTCAAAAACGGCAATTGCCGTTACAGCGTTAACGCTGTCCGATCACTAATTCGAGTTGTGGGCCCCGCCTATTGCCCAAATGGACAATCCAAACCGTCTAGTCGTTCCCTGGGACGGCCAAAATCTACACCTAGGTGGCCGAATTTCAATAGAAAGCAAATAAGAAAGTTGAGAAGTTCAAAAGCGAAACGGACGGCAGAAGCGATAAACCGATGGGACTTCTCAACAAACGATAAAAAGCACCCATCTACGACCGAATTTTCCTCCTCCATCCAATGGACAGAGTGGATTTCCAAAAATAAAGGAGTGGGGCCCACCAGCGGCACAGCGGAAAGATCCGTGATCCCTGTTTTAGCGCCAGACGCTGGCCATCTTTCCCGTCTTTTTACGATCTTGATCTTGATCGGATGGAAGATCTGATCCGTCCAGTATGTGGAGCACTCAAAAACGTCCCAAGGGACGTTGATCTTTTCGAGGAGCTGCAAGGAAGAGTGGAGTGGTGAAGCTCCGAATTTCACTACATAACGGTTATACATGCACTGACTCCAGCTGTTGCTGCAACAGCTGCACCGACCGACTTCTCCACCGCCCTAGCAGTCTATAAAGAGAAAAATAGCTGGGAGCAGATCCAAGGAGCTTGGGGAGAGAGCCAGAAAGGGAGCAGGCTAGAAGTAAGAAGAAAAAGAAGAAAGAAGGGAGAGAATGAAGTTGTTCTTTTATCAATCTTATCTTTCTTTCCCTCTATTTGAGTTTATGGATTGCTAAGTTTTTAGCTAGGGCTGAGATGAAGCCCTTAATTTGAATGATTCTTGTTTGTTGATTTCATCCGAATTTAATTGATTTGTTTCTTCCTCTAGTGTACTTAATTGAAATTTCCGTACTTCTCCAGTCTACGAGCTTGACCATAGTCTAGATGTGGATGTGGTTTGGGATCTTATCATAGGTGCTTGTATCTGACCATGAACATGTCTCCTATAGGGGAAGAAACAGGAATCTACATCTCTCCATGCCTGACCATGGATGGAAAGATGTGATCCATATGCTTTAAGGAATTATACATTCTATGTACTCGACCAAGGACATAAAGTGCACTTTGTTTATTTTGATATCAATCTGAATTAGGGTGAATCAACAGGTACAACAAGGGTTAGGATAATTAGGGGTGGATTCGAAAGTCCTAGTCTTCTCCTTGATTGAATTTTCCTCATTGTTCTCAGTTAGTTCTCAGTTATTTCTCGTCGATTTGTGTTAGTAGTTCGCTCAACTATTTGTTGGATTAGTTAAGAAGAATCGTAAATTTGAATTGTGACGACCAGTCCTCGTGGGAACGATCTCGTAATACGTATCGTATCTACATCTGATTCGTATACTTGCGAGTTTAAAATCATTTAAATCAGATTGGTTTAAATAAAACATCAAGTTTTTGGCGCCGTTGCCGGGGACTGTTTCGGTATAATTGGATTTAGGATTCTCTCTTATCATAATTCATAGCTTAGGATTTTACTGACTTAGAGTTCTTTTCTTTATTTTAGAAACTAACCTATTTCCTGTTTTGTAGGGTCCTGAAATAAACTTCTAATTTGGTAATCCCTTTCTAAATTCTTTACTTTTTCTAATTTCTATTTGTAGAATTAGGGTTTTATTTTTTAGAAATTTTCTAGTTTCTAATTTTGGATTTAGATTCTTCTTTCAAGTGACTTTCTATTTTCTAGGTTTAGAAATTCTTCCTTTTTTAGAAACTAACTTAGCATCTTATTTCTAAGATTAGAAACTTTCTTTTAGAAATTAACCATTGCTTAGGATTTTTCTATCCTTATTTTAGGAAACTTAATTTGTTTTTGTTTTTATTTACAGGAATTGAGGAAGGAAGCTACTAAGTGAAGGAGGAGCTTCTTAAATCTTCTGACATCAATCATCTCCTTTTCCGGGTTCTTTCTTCCTATTCCTGTTTACATAGTTTTAACTTGTTTTAGAATCTCATAGTTTCTAGTTCTAGTTTTATTTCTCTTAGGTTGCTTCTTAGTTTAGTTTTCTTTCTTACATTGCAATAACATAGTTTATGCTAGGACGTAGATCTCTGAATATAGAACTAGCATATTTTGATCCTGAAATAGAAAGAACTTTTCATAGAAGATTTAGAAACATCTTATTTGAAATGGCGGATGAGAATGGAACTAAAGCTCTTAGAGATTATTCAGCTCCTGTCCAATTCAATGCGCCTTCATGCATAGTGTTGCCCGCCACCACGGCAGCACACTTTGAACTTAAACCTGGGGTCATACAATTGTTGCCCTCCTTCTACGGTTTAGACAAGGAGGATCCCTATCATCATGTGAAAGAATTCTTAGACATCTGTTCTACCTTTAAGTTTCAAAACTTTTCAGACGATTCGATCCATTTGCGTCTTTTTCCTTTTTCTTTGAAGGATAAGGCAAAAGCATGGTTGAATTCTCTAGGAGTTGGGTCTATCATTACATGGGACCAATTGTCTAAGAAGTTCTTAAACAAGTTCTTCCCGGTTCACAAAACTAATTGAAAAGGCCAAGCTATATGTCCTAGAGGGGGGGGTGAATAGGACTATGCCAAAATAAAATAAAATTCAGCGGAAATAAAATAAACCAACAACCTTACAACTTGAATCAATTCACAAAGCTAAATTTAAATCACCTTGATAAATAGATATCGAGAGATTGATTCAAATTCAGTTCTAAGGACAACCTTACACCATAATCAACAAGGGCTTATGGTAGGACAACCTTATTTCTAGAACCTCTTTTGGATCAAGAACTCAATATTAATATAAGTAAATGAAATAGCCAGGAATTGAATTTAAATGCAGAAGTAAGATCTAAATTATTACAACAATCCCCACACTTGCTTGAAATGTAAATAATTACAACATTCACATCCACTTGTACATTCCACAAGATCAAATGATAAAAGATATAAAAATTAAGCAAGCATTCAAACCACAAGTCAAAGAGTTATAGTGGTTCGCTTGTGTGTACACCAACTGTTTTCCAACAGCCACACAAAAAGCTACTCCACTCCTAATATCCTCACACAGGGGATATTAGCGTTCACTAACAAATAGGTTTTCACAGGTTCACCAAAAACCTTTACAATTGTGTCTTTTTCACTTGGGCTTACACAATCCAAAACCCCTCTTTTCTGAGTTTTCTGGTTTTCCTCAGACAACCAATACAATGAGATTTTTCTGGCTCAACCTCAAACAAAACCAAAAGCAAATGAATTTTACAGAATTGTAAAATACCTGGATTTCTCCTTTTTCATAGCCGCCCGGTAGAACCAATCGGAGTAGATGATTTGAATGTCAAAGTTCAATTTCCAATACTCACAATCATAAGGTTCTAAGTTCTAATTGATTTTAGATTTAACTCGTTGGGCGTAGCTAAATTTGATTTGATTCCAAGAAGAAGGAATAAGATAATTCCTCTTTTCAAATATGATTGGAATATAGAAACAAAATCAAATTAAATAAGCTAGCAAAAAGGAATATTAAATAAGCACAATCTAGCTTAAAATAAACACAAACTTATCTCAGAGTGATCCCTTGAAAATTTCTGGAATAGAATAGCTTTTTCGTTATCAAAACTCTGAATTTCGTGTTCAATTTATAGAAGCAGAAATCGCTCCTACGACTGGTCTTAGAAACCTACGACTGGTCGTAGCTCTAACAGATTTTTGAAAAAATAAGCGCGATCTTTGAAAGCCGTTCTACGACTGATCGTGAGTACCCTACGACTGGTCGTGGGTCACCTACGACTGGTCGTAGATCCCTACGACTGGTCGTAGGACCAGTGATTTCGTTGCTGGACTTTAAGTCGTAGCTCCACGACAGGTCGTGGACGAGTCGAAGCCACACCTACGACCGGTCGAAGGACCTCCAGGACTGGTCGTGGGCGTACCAAAAATTCCGAAAAATCTTCAACTTCTTAGGACTGGTCGTGGAATTTCTTGGACTAGTCGAACCAATGCTAGGACTGGTCGAACAAGAGCTAGGACTGGTCGTAGAATAGACCAACCTTGTGTATTTTAAATATTTGAATAATGTATCCAAAGTGACCTACTTAAAGGGTCAACCTAAGGTCATTCAAACCTGAACCATGTCGTATGGACATTGAACTTCAACCATTCAACGAATGTAGATAATAATGAATCATATCAGGCTTGTCAGGCTTGAGATCTTGAATCATATCATGCTTGAGATCTTCATCAACATAGAACTACTTCATACGTTGTTTCTTCAGATTTGAACTTCAACATTGTAGCTTCTTAAGACTTCAACATGTAGTTTCTTGAGGCTTCAACATGTAGCTTTTTGAGGCTTCAACATGTAGCTTTTTGAGGTGTCTTGAATTCCAATAAGTGATCATACAAGTACAGAACACCGATAGATGTTTTGGCACACAAAATTTGACAACCAACGGAGCAAGAGATCATAACACTTACAATCTCCCCCTTTGTCAAAATTTGTGACAAAACACCCAAAAAATAATACTTCAATTTGAAACGAAGTTCAACAGTAGAGAAGCATACTTCAATTTGAAACGAAGTTCAACAGTAGAGAAGCATACTTCAGATATATATGAAAAAAAATAACTAGCATCATTCTCATAACTCTAGCATCATTCTCATAACTATTCTCATAACTCTAGCATCATTCGTAAAACTCACTTGAGAAGCTTAACTCCCCCTGAGTAATAGATACCCCTGAGAAGCTTATATTACCAAAAACTTCTCCCCCTTTTTGTCACAAAATGACAAAGGAAGAAGGGCAGCAATAAAGATGAATATAGCAGTTATATAGATTCAAGAAAACTTTAGTGCATAATTCAAAAAGTCAGTGAGTTTGTATAGTTAAAAACAAATATTACAGACTTAATAAAACATTCAGTCAGAACCAGAGGATGGAGCAGGATTAGACGGATCAATTTTGTGTAAACCCTTAGCAATACGCCTCATATATTTGCGTAGATAAGAGAATTGCGTATCTTGGGTAACACGAATTTGAGCCACTTGCTCTTGAAGGGAATTCAATCTCTCATCAAAATCAGAGGGCTGAAAATCAGGATCATCAGCCGAGTCTGACTCAAGTTCTTCAAACAAATCATCCATATTCACGTCTTCAGTAGGGTCACTAGCTTGACCAGCATCTCTTGCTTCAGCACCACCGCCACCAGCATCCACTTGGCCATCAGCCATTCTAAAGTCATCTTGTTAAGATTGGAATTATTGAAGGGGAGATGATGGATGGGTTTTCTCTAGTAGGCATAGCAATGAGCATATGATTTGCTAGCATAGTCAACAAATAACCAAAGGGTATATCACTATGTCCAGGATGTTGACGAGACAGAATAATGGAATGACAAATTAAGGAAGGTAAACAGATTTTTGCACCAGAGATAACAGAATGCAAAACACGAACCATAAAAGCAGTGAGTTCGGTTTTTTGCCAGCACGAGGATAAAGATTAGAGATGAAAATTTTATGTAGTACTCTGTGTCTGGGTAACAAAAATCTTGAGGGAAGTGCATGACCTTTATGAGTCCAATGAACATCCAAGTTACATAGATCTCTAGTAAGCATTCTACGTTCAGATTCAGAGAGACTGTCATGTAAAATACCAATTGGAATGCTCTCATCATTGACAGGTATGTCCATAATATCAGCAATCAAATGCCGATCCACTACAAACAATCCTTCTTGAGTATCAACTTTAAAAATTAAATTATCAATAGAAAAATCACAGATACATGCAAACATGGATTGTGCAATGGACTGGTATGCAGGACCACCCCAATGCAAGATGTTATCCCATCCCACAGATTCCAACAGAGTAGGAATACCATATGGAGCAATGTGATTTACATTCACCGGACGCTCAACAATAATATTTCGCATACGTAAATCCCGAACATTTTGAGGATCATTTTCGGGAGACCGAAGATGACGTTGTACAATAGAAGTTGATCTAGAAGAAGATGGACCTCTAGTAGTTTTCTTTTTACCTCTAGCATCCATTTTTAATGGAGGATTTCAATGAAACAACAAGATGCAAGATAGAAAAGATGAGGTTTTAATAGATCAGATTTTTCAAGATAAAACCCCAATCTTGCAATAAACGACCGAATAGATTCAACAAGAGAGTGATTTGAGACACTAATATCAAGAATCTATAATAAAAATGCAAAGTAACCACTAACCTTGAAGAACTAGAAAGGTGGGTTCGACCGGTCGTAGCTAGAGCCGTTGGTGGGAAAAAAGAAATGAGGAAGAAGAGTCAAAATCCCCAAATTAAAGTGAAAACCCGAGTTTCACGACCGGTCATGTACGTGTTCGACCGGTCGTAGTACGACCGGTCGTGTACACTCACGACTGGTCGAGTACGACTCAAAATTTGCAATTTTTTTTTTTTAAATAATTTTCAATTTAAGCAAATAAATCATCAAACTTATGTACATTATGATACATTTAATCATGCAAATTCAATTTAAATTGCACATACCGAGATCAAACTTTAATTTATTAAACCTGCTTTTGTCGAGCGGTTTAGTGAAAATGTCAGCAAGTTGAGTCTCGGTTGGAATGTAATCCAAACAATTACCTTTTCTTCCACTAATTCACGAATGTAATGAAATCTAATATCAATATGCTTAGTACGTGAATGCTGAACCGGATTTTTAGAGATATTTATTGCACTGGAATTATCGCAAAATAAAATCATAGAATCCTGAGTAATTCCATAATCGCTCAACATTCGTTTCATCCAAACAAGTTGAGTACATGCATTTCCAGCAGCAATGTATTCAGCCTCAGCTGTTGATAGCGATATAGAACTTTGCTTCTTACTAAACCAAGAAACAAGACAATTTCCAATGTAAAACAACCACCACTGGTTGATTTCCTATCATCAATGTTTCCAGCCCAGTCAGCATCTGCATACCCGGCTAATTGAACATTAGTTTCATGTGATACCAGAGACCAAGTTTAGTAGAACTTGCGACATATCGCATAATCCGCTTAACCGCAGTTAAGTGAGATTCTTTAGGATTTGATTGATAACGAGCACAAATACAACACTCAAGGCTATATCTGGTCTACTAGCAGTCAGATAAAGTAAACTACCAATCAAACTACGATACAATTTAGGATCCACATCATTACTGCAGAGTCTTTTGAGAGTCTCAAGTTGTACTCATAGGAGTATCAAAATTCTTACCTTTTTCTCAAATCCAAATTCTTGATTAAGCCCTGGCATATTTGGTTTGAGAGATAAAAATTCCATCGGTTGTTGTTTTACTTGCAACCCTAGGAAATAGTTTAACCACCAACCATGCTCATTTCGAATTTAGACTTCATCAAATCTGCAAACTCAACAGTCATATTAGAACAGGTTGATCCATAAATAAATCGTCAACATATATTTGAACCATTAAAATATCATCGTTATACTTCTTAACAAAGAGTGTCTTATCAACACATCCATCTGAAAATCATGACTTAGTAAAAACTTAGTCAGTTTTTCGTACCATGCTCTAGGGAGCTTGTTTCAGACCATAGAGAGCCTTCTTAAGACGATACACATGATCAGTAAATTAGGATCTTCAAACCCTGTTGGTTGGCAACATAACTTCTTCATGTAGATCACCATTCAGAAAGGCACTCTTTACATCCATTTGAATAAATTTTAATCTTTCTAAAACATGCAATGGAGATAAAAAGTCTGATTGATTCAAGACGAGCTACAGGGGCAAATGTCTCATTATAGTCAATACCTTCAATTTGCGTATATC
>JAJHSJ010000015.1:42295284-42356033 GCA_021015155.1 Magnolia officinalis
ATGGTGAACCCTACAGAGTTTACTCAGTACGCTTAGCGTACGCAATCGATTACCGGGGAAAAGTGTGCGAGTGTGATTTGCTGAGCACGCGCCAATCGTGCTCAGTAAACTAAGTTGAGGCCCACCTTTAATGTATGTGGTCTATCCACGCCGTCCATCTATTTTCCCATCTAAATTAAGGGGTCGATCCAAAAAATTTTTTTGTAAGGTGTGGCAAAAAATGGTATTTCAACGGTGGATGTTCAATTCAACTGTTTTATAAGGTGTGGCCCATTTAAACATTGTATATGGTTTTTGTTTGGGCTAAAGCCTTGAAATTATCTGTTAAAAGGTATGGACAGAGCGGATAAAATACATAAATATCATCTTGGCCATTCATCTGTTGTGACCCTCAAGAAATTTTTAATGGTGAACGTCACTCTCTCCACTATTTTTTGTGGTGGGGTCCACTCGAGCTCTGGATCTGACTCATTTTTTGGCTCACGCCCTCCTAAAATGATCTGTTAAAAATGGATGGACGTGGATAGAAAAAATACATCATGGTGGGACCACGTAACTTGGTGACGTGACTTCAGTAATCCGCTTGAAGCGGATTGCGTGGGGCTGGTGGTCGGTGCTCTGTGGGCCCCACCATGATGTATGTGTTTCATCCATTCCGTTCATCCATTTTTAAAGATCATTTTATTGCTTGAACCCAAAAATGAGAGGGATATAAATCTCAGGTGGACCACACACATGAAAACAATAGTGACTGGATATACCATTAAAATCCTCCTATGGCCCACTATACTGTTATTTGACATCCAATCTGTTGATTAGGTCATACAGGCCCAGATGAGAGAGAGAAAAAAATATCAGCTTGATCCAAAACTTTTATGGCCCCAAATGCTTTTAATGGTCTACCCTCATTTAACACTGTTCCTGTAATGTGTCCACTTGAGATTTGGATATATCTCATTTTTGGACTTATACCGTAAAATGATCTGTAAAAAAAGATGGATGGCATGGATGAAACACATACATCATGTGGTCCCACATAGCACCGACCACCAGCTATTGGTTGGTGTGAGGGGAGTAGCCAATCCGTTCCGGATTGCGTACTGAGTAACTCAGTAAGTACCGTTAGGGTATTGAGTAAACT
The DNA here is from genome assembly GCA_021015155.1 of Magnolia officinalis. Lineage (NCBI taxonomy): Eukaryota > Viridiplantae > Streptophyta > Magnoliopsida > Magnoliales > Magnoliaceae > Magnolia > Magnolia officinalis. Next base: position 42,296,426 of record JAJHSJ010000015.1, read on the forward strand.
GTGTGGGGTCCACTTTTATTTATTTATTTTATCCACTCCGTTAATCCATATTAAAAGATAATGTTAGGGCCTATTCCCAAAAACGAAGCAAATTAAAATCTCAAGTGGACCACACCACAAGAAACAGTTTGATTGAACCTCTACCATTAAAAAATTTTCGGAGGCCAAAGAAGTTTTGGATCAAGCTGAAGTTTGTGGGTCTCCTCATCCATGTCTTTGTGATCTTACGAATAGGTTGGATGACAAATAAAAATTACTTTAGACACTAGGAAGTTTCAACGGTGGAAATCATTATTCCACACTGTTTCCTATGTAATGGTCCACTTGAGCTTTGTATTTACTTCAATTTTTGGCTCAACCCCTTAAATTAGATGGAAAAGCGAATGGATGGTGTGGATAGATCACATACATTCAAGGTGGGCCCAACCCATAGAACTGCCCGTTGGGGGCTAGAGATGGGCAGGGGTAGGACGCAACCCGCGTCCATGCAAAGACGAGCACTGATGCTCCTTGAGCTCCAGTTGCACGAACGGTTTAAAGGAGATCAAAGTTACATGACCCAAAGTGATGTATTTATTATATCTACACCGTTCATCTATTTTTAGAGATCATATTAGAGCATTATCCAACAAATGAATCATATCCAAATATCAGCTGGACCACACCACAGATGGCAGCGAAAAATATGATTTTCACCGTTAAACAATTCGTGAGGGCCATGTAAAGATCAGTTGGACCCACCACAAATTTTGTGACCCCAATAAGGGTTTCATGGTAGACATTCAATTCACATCGTTTGCCTTCGTGTGGTCCAGATGATTTTTTAGTAAGTTTCATTTTTTGGCTAAAGACTTATATAATATTATTTTACAGAGAAAATATGTCAGGAGGAAGAGGAGGTAGGCAACCTGATATAGGGTGGAGGTATGGTCAGCCCATTCCCGATAATCGATTCGGGAGTATTTGTAATTTATATGGCCTAGTCCTCATCATTGATATGTATATTTATCAAATTTTACTTCTTCAGTTCTTATTTTGCTTTTCAATGAATTGGTTGTGTTTTCATATATGACTATGATATATTTATAAATATCATGCATTCAATTTAAATATAGTTGCATTAGTTCAGTTAAACATCGCATAACTTAGGACCCTATACAAAGGAAATTTATTGTGTGCATCTTTTTTTTGAGATGTTATGATTTAAAAGTGTGTATTAAGGGCCTTTTTAACAATCTCCAGAGTTTCATTAAAAAATTCAACCATTTTCCTAATGTTTCCCAAAAAGTGCAATAAATTATGCGATACAAACGATATATCCCGTGCGATAACCGATACGTATCTGTATCCCAAGGGTGCGATACATTGCGCGATACCGATATTTTGAACACTGCTTGGGATCTTCTCTTCTTCTTCTTCTTCTTTTTTCCTTTTTTATTCTCTCTTGTAAAGCAGCTATATAATTTCTGTGTGTGCCTTTTTAGGTGAAATTTGGTGTTCTAGAGGCTGGAGCCTTTGGTGTTTCTCAGTCTAGGAAACTAGCGCATTCATATGGGCAACTTCTCCAGAAGAGACACTCCCAGATTGGCCAGAGCCAATGCACGTCTTTGCAGGCCCAGAACTGAAAATCACATTACCAAGGGATGTACAGTATGCTGCCGTCAGGAGTACAGCTGGAGGGGCACCCTTCCGTGTAATAACTGTGAGAGATACAATTGGAGATCTCCCGCCTGTTGGAAATGGAGCATCTAAAACAGAGATGGATGTGAGTTTTCTGATGAAACCTTGTCCTCGGTTGTCTGCACATTGACAGTACATGTTGGATTAAACTAATCAGCCAATAAAATACTCATTGACAGTACATGTTGGATTTGATACCAGGTGCATGCCAAAGCTCCCAGGTGTATTGTCTTACAATGTCTACAAAATGCAGGTTAAACTGTCTACTGGTCAAATGGTGGATTTGATACCTCAGTGCTTGCCAATAGGCACAATCAGTGGAAGGGACTGTTTGGCCCTGATGTACCAAGTATGCATTATGATTGTTAGTTGTTACAACTTACCTGGATTGACAGGAGAGCATTGTGAAGCTAGGCTACTGAAGTCAACTGCAGTAGAAGCATTTCTACAGAGCTTTGGAGCATTATTAGGATATTCAGATCTCCTGCAACAACACGGAAAAGAAATGAATTGAAGGCAGGAAGCTATAGGTAACTTAAGACTTAGTCTTGCAAACCCCAAACATAAACCTCAATTGTTCTGTACCTTGACGTTTTATCCACACCACTGCTTTACCTCCTTAGCGTTCCTGCATCCAAACTCTTAATCAGATCTACAGCAAATATAGTTAAAAGTTAAAACAACATAAACACTTGTGGGCAACGAACTTAAGATGTTACTAAAGAAATGTAATTTTCCATAAACACCATATATGATTTTGAATGGGACATTTGACACTCATTGATTAAAATGTCACAACCATATTTCATCATTTCACCTTCATTTTAACTTTCCTAAGTTACCATCATTCGGATGTTATGATTCTTATATATGGGCACCAAAAGAACTTGATTAATAAATAGGACTTTACTTTAGGCGCTTGGAAGCTTGGAGCACATATGTACATTTCACCTGTCCACTTTAATTAACATGTAACTTGTATGGAGATCCAAACTTTCCATCAAGTCTTAATGGGCCACACTTTTGATCTTCTAGCCTGAAAATAAGAGGCTGTTTTACATCCTTGATAGACCATTGTATAAAACAAATGAATATCTATCCACCATACAAATTGACACTTGTCATATAGGCAGTTTGGATCTTGGAAGATGACCCAGTTTTAAAGGGTAAAGCTCCAACTTACCGCCATTGATGTATGGAGCAGACTTCTGATAAAATTCATTTAAAAAAGAACATTATATGGATATTTGGTAATTCAATTGACCAATCTCAGTTGACCGATAGGTCTGGCATATATTTGATGATTTGAAGTTGTTTTTTTTAAAAAAAAAAAAAATTATTTATTTATTTATTTACGGTTTTGGTTCAATGGCCAGTGCAAGAGCGGTCAAAATGGTCTGGTCCACTTCAGTCCAAACTAAATAAATAAATTGCAAGGAATCTTCTACAGCAAAGAAAGAAAAATAAAAAATAAAAAATCACCAACTCAAGTGACCATGTAGTGTAATGAGCGGACCTACTCGAACTGGTTGGACCATCCGGTCCTGCCTGTGTTTTAAAGAAATTGATGTGTTTTTTTTTCCTGGTCTGGCATGTTAGGTCCCCAGATGCATCACAAGTGAGGAGTAAGATGCTATATGCAAGCTTCAAGGACAGGTTAAAGAGAGAGCTAAATGGATTTCAAGTGGAATTGAAAGCTGCAGACCCCATCAAGATGGGCATTGATATCATCAAGGGCTGGGCTCTTCACCCTTCATCATTTTTTTTCTTTCTTTCTTTATTTCTTTATTAAAAAATCCCAACCATCAATATCTTTCACTCAATTCTCTTCTTCTTCTTCTTCTTCTTCTTCTTCTTCTTCTTCTTTGGCATTTTTCTATTGATAATATATGTGATTCAATGTCTAGAATGGCAACTTCATTTAGTTTAACAGTTTATGTTTCTGGATGTAGCTGCAATGAGGTGATGGGCCTTTGTATTTTGGATATATACGGTGTGTGTGTGTTGTTTTTTTCTTTCTTTCTTTAAGATGATAGTGGTTTGATGGGTAACAGTTTTTTTTTTTTTTTTTTTTTTTTTTTTTTTTTTTTTTAAATTATTGTCCTCAATTTAAGTGATCCATATCTTTACAGTCATCAGACAAGGTTGGTTAATGTGCTTGGCAGTCCAGACTATTTATTAGATGGGCCACCTTTTTGATCCGCCATAGGCCAAAAATCTTTTGGAGAGGGCTATCTTTTTCCTACTTTTCGGTCATTGTAATACTTTGTAAATGTTGATTATGGTACAGATGAGTTTGAATTTCGTGCATTATGGAGTTTATATGCAAAGAAGGTGGTCATTTATTTCACCATGCTTACTCTTTAAAAATAACTACAAGAAAACCTTGCTTTAAAAGCTATAGATTATCAGGTGAAACAATATCCAAAAGGCTGTAGATTATAGGTAACCATTATATGGCTACGAATCAAATCCGTATCCATATCTTTAAAAGCTATGGCTACGGTACAAATAGCTACGGAGGTAGTTCAGACTATAACTGCAGCCATATTTAACTACGGATGTTATTCGTAGCTTTTTCCCATTTTCTACTAGTGCAGTAAAAAACTTAACGATTTAGGGGCGTCCTGCAAAACCGCCAGTAAAAATTTTACCGACGGAGTCTTTACTAGCACTTGCTTGACCGCCGATAAAACCTTTACCGGCGGATTTTTGGACCTTTACCAGCAGTTTTGACCACCGGGAAAGGCTAACTTTGTTGTAGTGTAGCCATACATACAATCAATCATGTTCTTGTCTTGAACGTACGTGATGCTCAATCAAAGGAAACAATATTTATTTTCTTCAACCAAAAATTGGTACAGTAGCCCACCTTTCTGCAACCTAAGCCTCTGATAGAAATGGGATAGACAATGCCTAGTATGTCCATGCCAGATAATCTTAGCCATCTGATGAAATGGGCAATTACAACCAGTTGTCCACAGCTAACAGGGGCCGAATTGGATTTGGATCATCTGATGGGTGATTTCTGGGATCATACATAAAATATGGTGAAACTATATGAACAATTGGGATCATTAAAAAGTGGATCCCACATATACCATTAATTTGGACAAGAAATTACTCCATTAACATTATGTTTCCTCTAAACATTAGCTACACACACACACACACACATATTCAACAGCTGATTCTTCACTTCTCTAAAGGACAGATTCCATATGTTCACTACGCTCTTTTCTAGTTTCTGGCTTCATCTCATATGTACTCTTATTTAATGACCAGTATATTTCTTTCCAGAGGCTGCTTAGAATGGTTGATGGCTTGAACTTCAAAGACTTTGTGGCCTTCCTGTCAGCCTTCAATTCTCATGCAAGCCTTCAACAGAAAATTGAATGTATGGTGGTCTAACCTTGACCATGAATTTTTCCCCATTTATAGACTCCTTCATGCATATGGGCTAAGATAGTTTCTTATTTTTATCCAAGCGAGTAGTTAGTTCTCGATTTGTTTACCGACACTTATTCAAAAAGAAGCTTGTATTGGGAATTATAGTTTGGAAAGCTATTAGCAACACTCTATAGATACATACATATACTACACGTATGGTGTGATTTTTAAGAACTATTTGAGAGAGAACTCAGTTTTTATGCTTCCATATCTGACTTGAAATACTAGCATTATGCCTCCTAACAGAAACTTGTTTAATTCACAAGTTATCAATCCATATCCTACCCAAAATAGATCCCATTATTAAACAACTGATACTCGACTCCAAATCACAGCTTTATGTACTAAACAACCGGGATTAAGTAATACACATTTAAGTTCAAATATAATCCAGAAATGCGGAATTCAGAAATGCATGTCAAAGTTTCAAAACAAAGTGCAAAAGCTAAAAGCATACCAAGCGCTTCGAGCATTTTGTCACATTCATCAAGGATAAAATGCCTCACGTTCTTCAATGAGAGATCCTTATCTCTTGCTAGAGCCAGAATCCTCCCAGGTGTCCCAACAACAATATGCGGGCACTCATTGAACAAAAACAACAGTTTTTCCCATTCCAGACTTTGCTTGACAGATGACATCCATCCCCAAGATGGCTTGAGGTATGCACTCATGTTGCACTGATGTAGAACCAAATAAAATTGGAGTGAAGGAACCCTTAGTATGAAAAATTTGACCTTCCAGATCCTTGTAAAAGAAAAGGTTTAGCAAACCAATTGACTCCTCCAAATTCAGGTGTGGAAGTGGTGCGTTACCTGAAATGGTCAGATTAAATTGCTCAGAGAAATGTGCATGTTAACATGGTTATTATATAATACTCAGCCCCAAATGGTGTTTTGTTTGCTGTGTGGCATCGAGGACCAAGCATTCTTTACAGGTATTTCCCTTTTTAACAATTTAGATAGTTCATCAGGTGGCACCCACATTGGATGGAAAACAGACAATTTAAAGTAGATATCCTCATCTGAACAATGAGATCTGTCGACTTCTTTCTGTCACATGGAGATGGTTGTACATATTTTCTCTTTAACCATCCATTTGCAAACCATTTATCGAATAGATAGTATTATCCAAAGGGAAATTCGTGTAGAACTATGCATCCATGGTTATGCTTACTAGATGCATGGTCTGGATCAATGAAAGGTAAGGCACACCTGTACAGTGCTGGTTCGAATGAAAACACCATCGATTTGGGATTCCTCTTGCTAACATAAGGAAATGAAATAGAAGTATAGAACAAGCAAGCCTTCCAAATTGAGTGCATATATAAATGTATGCATTGTGTTAACAATTTGCAATAACATCTACAAACACACCAATTTTTGTGCTTTGAGTTTTCTTTTTTCTTTTTCTTTTTTTTTCTTTTTTTTTTTCTTTTTAAAGATATTGCTCAAAGTTGTTTAGCACATCAAAATTTTAATATCAGTTAATTCATCACAATTAGCTTCCCATTATAACAAAATTTGGCTTTTCATGAAGTCAAACAAAAAAATGAGAAGAACTTGACAAGAATTTGCCTTCTAAAGGATGCTCAAATCCTGAATCTACAATGGCTTGAAGAAGCTCCAGCTTTAGAAGGAAATCTCTGAATCCTGAGCTGTGAATTCCAACATAGCCCCATAACAGAGGAAACAAAGAATAAAGACATGGAGAATGCTATCAAATGCAATCTCAAGACAGAAAGCTCAATCAATAGCAAGTAAGCATCTAACTCCACATAAAACTTGAAATTTCGGTGAAGGAAAAAATAAAAAATAAAAAATCTGATGACTCAATATCTGAAAACAGGGCAGCATAAAACCTACACCTGATGACTCAACTCAAAATCTCATCAGGTCAACTGAGTCACACTACAAGAAAATGTAGCTTAGCCGATGGACGGGGCTTACCCTTTGTCGGCGGCCAGTTTTAACAGCCGCGGGCAAAGGGTCCCTATAAAAAGAAAAGAAAAAACCTAATCCTCATTTCCCTCTTCATCTCCAGCTGTGCGCCGACTCTCTCTCTCTCTCTACCTCTCCCTCTCCACTCCCTCAAGCTCTCCCTCTCCGCTTGCTCCTCCTCTCTCCCTCTCACGCGCTCTCCCTCTCCCTCCCTCTCTTTGCCTCCCCCTCTCCCTCTCCCTCTCGCGCCGTCTCCCTCTTCCTCTGATTCTTCTTCTTCTTCTTCTTCTTCTTCTCTCTCTCTGCAATTAGACTTGGAATCTGTTCGTTTTTTCTTGCATTTTGTTCATCAGGAGATCTTCATTTCTCATTTAATTCAACATGATGATGGTCTATTAGTAGGCGGCAGCGGGGCTGGTCGCAAGATCGAGGTGGACTACGGTGCAATCCATCATTAGTATCTTTTCGTTTCTATTTCTACTTCTAAAACAGAGAAAATCAATTTTCTCATTTTTCTCAAACAATATCTAGTCTCTCTAATTTCCTCTTTTCTTTTTCTTTTTTCATTTTCTCAAATTAGGGTTCGCTGCAAGATCTGGAGAGTCTCGTTGAAGCGATAAAACAAGTAGAAATCGTGATCTGCGCCATTCCTTCCAAAAATGTCCTCGATCAGAAGCTTCCCATTCAAGCTATCAAAGAAGCTGGATGCATCAAGGTCAGTCCTAGCTTTTCTCTTGTTTGTTTGTTTGTTTTTTTTTTGTTTTTTTTTTTTTTTTCCTGCAACGGACTACTATAATAGTTTACCACCATTTAACGAATGGTTGTGACTCTTCAACTCTACGATGGCATAGTTGTATGGCAAAACAGACCGTCCAAAAAGCTGTCCCATTTGCGGATGGAGCGATAGTGACCATCTGTTTTTGCCCTTGGAATTTGAGCCACTTAGCATTTTAATTTCAACAAATCCATTTGATGCCTATCAACTGGATGGTTATTGTTGCTTCTGATTAGCATGATTTTCGCTATATTTTCCATTCACAATGTGTCCCACAAATTGAATGGTCTGGATAGCTGTATTACACAGTGCTGCATGTGAGGAGGATGAGTCATCACCATCTTCGAAATTGTGGTGACCTATCACAGAAGTCTAGCCCCCCATCATTCCACGTGCACCTCCACTAATACAGAAAGGCAGTAGCTAGGGGGATATTACAACTTAGAAGGGACTTCCAACCTATGTGAGGGTACCTGTTTGGAATGTGGGATTAAATGGTATGGAATTGCATTAGGTAGAATTAACACCATTATTGCACAATGATTGTATGTCTAGAAATTCCATGGTATCTTTACTATCCAATCCCATGTTTGGTATCAAATTGTTCCTTCAGGAAAAAAACATTATATTAAGTGAAACATGCATTTGGTGAACCATGGAATTGTAATCAACGGACCAGATTTCATGTATATATTACAGTAAATTAGGACAGCTTTTGCCCATTGTTCGATGATTGGTTCCCATGTATTAATTTCATGTATTATGGAAACCATTTTGCCTTCAAAACAAAAGAGAGAGTTCAGGAAAAAGAAACAGATGAAAGAGAATTCCAGTTGCAAAAGATTGTTTGATCTGATGAAATAGCTATAATTGGTTGTGTAGGTTCATTCCATCAGAATTTGGAGCAGATCCTGATAAAGCCTGAATTCCCGACCTTGAATATGGCTTCTATGCAAATAAATCAGAGATCCGACGTGTTATAGGAAAGGAAGGCATTCCATACACCTACATCTCCTGCAACTTCTTCACAAGATATTTACTTCCATCACTTGCGCAACCAGGTCTTAATACGCCTCCAAGAGACAGAGTCAAGATCTTTGGAGATGGAAACACAAAAGGTTTCTTGATTTACTCATGATTCTAGGACTTTGATTTACATAGATGAAGCGGCTGGTGATAACTGTACTTCTCGAGTTCGTTCTTTAGCATTCTGTTTGCGAAATGCTATTGCTACTCTGATTGTATCCATCAGTCCCAATGCATGTGCCAATCTGGTGTGTGAAATCCAGGCAATTCATCTGGTGGACACAACTGTGGCCCAAAATACCAAGCCAACCTGGAGGTCAGGTGCCACACTTGTATGAAAGAAATGAAAAGTTCAAAAATTGGCATGTTGTTGATAGGTCCCAAACGTAGAGTGCAAGTGCTACGATAATTTGTTTTCTCTTCGGGTGAGAAACGTACCACAATTTGAATGTAAATTACCTGCCTCTTAAGGAAAATATTGGTTGCTTAAATAAGCAAGGCCACGTACAAACAGTCCGAAATAAAAGGGAAGTTAACCACTAACAAATGAAATTCAACACACATAAAAACAGAGAACACTACTGCATGTAACTGTCATGACTCAGTCCACTCCTGCATGTAACTGTCAGCCATGACTCCATGTACTGCACTTCTTGTAACTGCCGGCCATGACTCCATGTACTGCACGTCATGTAACTGCCAACAACTCAGCCCACTCCTGCATGTAACTGCCAGCCATGACTCCATGTACTGCACTTCATGTAACTGCCAGCCATGACTCCATGTACTGCATGTCATGTAACTGCCAACCATGACTCATCTTATCCCAAATATTTGGGATTTGGCTTAAGGCCCCTCTCAGATCGGCGTGGCCTATCAATGCCCTCCCCATTAAGTGGACGCTTGTCCCCAAGGTCCATAAAAGGAAAGCGTTCAGTCAAAGACTGGCGGGTCTCCCACGTGGCGTCCTCGACTGGTATATGCTTCCACTAGACCAGATTGTCTTCTTCAAATTTATTTCCTCGTTTGACCCAACGAGTGTCCAATATATTCTGCGGTTCGAGGATAATGGCCCCTTCATCATTCACGGGCGGTAGTTCCTTTGAAGGAGTCGCAAGCTCACCCACGTATTTTTTTAAGAGCGAAACGTGGAAGACAGGATGAATGCGGGCTTCTTCCGGCAGTTGAAGTTTGTAAGCGACTGCCCCAATTTTTTGTATCACTGGATAAGGACCATAGAAGCGACTAGCTAGCTTTTGGTGGGCTCGTTTGAAGGCGGTCTGTTGTCTGTAGGGGTGCAACTTAAGAAACACCATATCACCAACTTCAAATGACACATCCTGATGTTTTTGATCCGCCAACTGCTTCATACGATTAATGGAAGTCTCCAGGTTGCTTTTGAGTTGACACAGTAGCTCGTCACGACCCACTAGGCTTTGGTCTACTTCATGCACCGGAGAAAACCCAGTATGGTAAATGGGAATGGAAGGAGGTAAACACCCATATAATGCCTGAAAAGGGGTCATGCCCGTAGACACATGATATGTTGTATTGTACCAGAGCTCAACCCATGGAATGTAGTTACTCCACTTTCGTGGACACTGATGAACCATACCCCGGAGGTATTGTTCAACACAGCGATTAACAACTTCTGTTTGTCCGTCCGTCTGTGGGTGATAGGTGGAACTGAGTTGTAGCTTGGTTCCCGACATTTGAAAGAACTCCTGCCAGAATTTGCTGATAAAAATGAGGTCCCTATCGCTGATGATGGACTTGCGTAGGCCATGTAATTTAATAATTCCGTCTACAAACTTTTCAGCCACAATTTTAACAGTAAAAGGATTAGTTAAGGACAGGAAATGAGCAGACTTACTCAAATGGTTGACAACTACTAGGATTGTGTCCTTGCCGTGGGATGTTGGCAGTCCTTCAATGAAGTCTAAGGTGATGTCGTCCCATACTTGACATGGAACAGGTAATGGCTACAGGAGCCTAGCTGGAGACAATGTTTCAGACTTCACCCTCTGGCATGTTTCACATTTTTTTATATATTCTTGGACCGCCTGGTACATTTTTGGCCAATAGAATTGTTGGGCTAATTTCTTGAACGTCCGCAAGACCCTGGAGTGTCCTCCTATTTTTGTATCGTGCATTTCATGGAGTAGTTTCGCCCGTAATGCTGCCTGAGAAGGAATGACTACTCTCCCTTTAAAGAAAAGCAATCCATCACGCCACGCATACGGCCCATCTAGTTGAGCCTTAGCCACGTGAGTTAGAGATTGGATGTAAGAGTCTCCTTCATAAGCTTTTTTAATTTCATCCCATACGGTCACTGTCGGCACATGCAAATGGTGAAGAACTGGACTACCAGACTTGCGTGAGAGAGTGTCCGCTGCTGAATTCTCGCGGCCCGGGAGATAAATAATCTCGTAGTCATAGCCCATTAGCTTGACTACCCATTTCTGTTGTTCTGGCGTAGCCACACGCTGCTCCAAGAAATATTTCAAGCTACACTAGTCGGTGAGAATGAAGAATTTTTTCCCAGGAGATAAGGTCGCCATAAGCGTATGGCTTCCACAATGGCAAGCATTTCCTTGGCGTAAGTTGACCAAGATTTTTTTGTAACCCCCAATGCTCGACTCATGAACGCTATAGGTCTGCCTTGCTGCGATAAAACTGCGCCAATTCCCTCTCCAGATGCATCGGTTTCAATGGTAAAAGAGTCATTGAAATTAGGCATAGCCAACGTCGGAGTAATTGTCATTGCTTGTTTGAGAGCCAGAAAGGCCGCGTTAGCTTCATCATTCCAGCCAAAATTTTCCTTCTTGAGCAAGCTGGTCAGGGGTCGCACTATAATGCCATAATTTTGAACAAACTTCAGATAATACCCTGTCAAGCCTAAAAAACCACGCAACTCAGAAATATTAGTGGGGGGTGGCCATGCGACCATGGCTGCAATTTTACTGTGATCGACCTTCACTCCTTGATGTGTGACAATGTGCCCCAAGTATTCCAGTTCCTGTTGGCCAAATACGCATTTGCTTGCCTTGGCAAAGAATTGGTGTTGTCACAAAGTCTCCAATGTTTGCCGAACATGCACCAAATGTTCGTCCCACGTGGGACTATATACCAGAATATCATAAAAAAAAACCAAAATGAACTTTCGAAGGAAGGGTCGAAATATTGAGTTCATGATGGCCTGAAATGTCAAGGGTGCGTTACAAAGGCCGAAAGGCATTACGAGATATTCGTAATGGCCATTATGAGTATAGAAAGCAGTTTTGATAACATCGGAAGGATTCACTCTTACTTGATGATAGCCAGCCCTCAGATCAAATTTGGTGAAGTAAGTAGCGCCATATAATTCTTCCAGCATATCGTCTACTGTCGGAATGGGAAAACGATCCTTGACGGTGGCGAGATTAAGTGTGCGATAATCTGTACAAAATCGCCAACTGCCATCTTTCTTTTTTACTAGTAATACCGGTGACGTGAAGGGACTGGTGCTAGGACGTATAAGCCCCGAATCTAACATTTCTTAGACCTGCTTTTCGATTTCAGCTTTCTGGAAGTGGGCGTACCTGTATGGGCGTACGTTAATCGGCTCGGTCCCCTCTTTCAACGTAATACAATGGTCCACTTCACGTTCAGGTGGTAAACTTGAGGGCTCCTGGAACACATCTTCATATTCTTTCAAGAACTCCTGCATACTTTGCTGTTTATCATCAGTTGGTGCATCAGATGGTGCGGTTTCCATGGTCAGCTGAAAGTACACAGCAAATAACGTGTGTCCTCGGCGGAACTCTTTTGATATTTCTTTTAGTGAAGCTGCCTGAATGGTTTGCACGTCCACTCCTTGCAGCCTTCGGTCTTGATTGTCCCAAATAAAATCCATGGTCAACTGCTTCCAGTTACAAATCACGGATCCCAGCATTTCAAGCCATTGAATACCAAGGACAAGATCAAAACCTGATAAGGGCAGAGAGAAAAGGGTGAGATAAAATTCGGTGCCTTGTAATTCTACCCGTACCTTATCTAACGCCCGTGGCACGTTAGTTTGTCTCTGTTGGCTACTCGGACAAGGAAAGTTTCCGTAGGTATGACTGGCAACCTGAGCATGCTTGCTAAACGGTTGTTGATGAAGTTGTGTGTCGATCCACTGTCAATCAAAACCATTACTTCGTGGGGACCCATTTTCACTGTTACATACATGGTTTTCGGTGCGGTTCACCCCGTTAGTGCATGTAGCGTAATTTCGGGTTCAGGAAGTCCTTGGTGATTTTCTCCAGCTGGTTGTTCTTCGGTGACATCGTCGCATAACAGGTCGCCATTTTCCTCGTAACCCTCCAACATGAGTATCCGTGGTCCTTGACATTTGTGTCCTGCAGTAAAACGGTCATTACAATCGAAACATAAGTTTTGGGCTCGTCTCCGCTGCATTTCGTCCCAAGAGAGTCGCCGCACAAGAACGGCAGGGGTTGGTGATGCGGCTTGATGAGTAGGGGGGAGAGCTAGGAGAGCTCGTGTTGGTGGTGCAGGCCTTACAAACCTCCTTTGTCTAGCAAGTTGATCATCCTTCATTCTCGCTAAACTGATGGCTTCTTTTAATGTCTGGGGCTTAAACATCCGTATACCATCCGAGACGTCCGTTCTTAAGCCGCCCATAAAAGTTCCTACAAGAGCTTTTTGCATCCATCCGTGTACTCGATTGCCCAAACGTTCGAATTCCCGTTGGTAATCCCGCAAAGAACTAACCTGCCTTATACGCGACAAGGCTTCATCAAAATCTTCGCACTCCGAAGGCCCAAAATGAGCCCAGAGTTCGTCTTCAAAATTTGCCCACGAGAGAGCTCATTCTTCTTCTTGGAACGTCCTGCGAATCCACTGCCACCATTGGTTGGCCTCTCCTTCCAAGTGATAGGAGGCCAAGGAGACTTTTTGGGCTTCGGGAGAATTTTGGAACTCAAAAAATTGGTTCACACGATTGAACCACTCTGTCGGATCATTTTCCGAAAATCGAGGAAATTCAAGCCTTGCTGTTTTGGAAGATACCACCAGCCGTCCCCCGTCGTTACCTTCTCGGTGATGGTTGCCGGGGTTGGGGTTCTCCTGGTTTGCAAGCAAGACATCGGAGAGGCGGTTAAGAGTTTCTTCCACTTGACGAAGCCTATCGGCCATGCTGAGCTCCATCCTGTTTAGCCCATCTTCCAGTTGCTCAATACGTTCTCTATTGGTTCCCATAAGTAACCTGCCTCTGATACCAATGATAGGTCCCAAACGTAGAGTGCAAGTGCTACGATAATTTGTTTTCTCTTCGGGTGAGAAACGTACCACAATTTGAATGTAAATTACCTGCCTCTTAAGGAAAACATTGGTTGCTTAAATAAGCAAGGCCACTTACAAACAGTTCGAAATAAAAGGGAAGTTAACCACTAACAAATGAAATTCAACACACATAAAAACAGAGAACACTACTGCATGTAACTGTCATGACTCAGTCCACTCCTGCATGTAACTGTCAGCCATGACTCCATGTACTGCACTTCTTGTAACTGCCAGCCATGACTCCATGTACTGCACGTCATGTAACTGCCAACAACTCAGCCCACTCCTGCATGTAACTGCCAGCCATGACTCCATGTACTGCACTTCATGTAACTGCTAGCCATGACTCCATGTACTGCATGTCATGTAACTGCCAACCATGACTCATCTTATCCCAAATATTTGGGATTTGGCTTAAGGCCCCTCTCAGATCGTCGTGGCCTACCAGTTGTCCACATTCAATGTACACATGCTACCCACCTGATGACATACCGCCAGCCTGATTCTGGGGCCTTGGCACAGCTAAATGTGGTCCAATGGATGAACAGGTAGAATCATGTGCAGACATGCTACTCTAGGGAGAGTAGGATTTGGATGGATACCTTGCACGAGTAGCCAGGCACTGCTTTATCTGTTTTTGCTGCTTTATTTCTTATACTCAGAACTATGATAATTCATTCTTTCCACTATTGTGGTTGGGTGGTTGCTTTCTACAGCTGTTTGTGTGAAGGAATCTGATATGTACTGTTATTTTATTTATTTATTTGATAGGCATCATGGATTTGGGTATTTATGCAATCATATTCCGTTAAAAAAAATCATATGCAATCATGTATAACGAAATATAAAGTACACCTTAATTAATTCTATTACACATTTACACTATATGATATGATATCCATATATATGAAGTACATCACCCATATATATCCATATATTTTATAACCATACACTGACCAACATTCAAACTTTCTGATAGCTACGATCCATCAAATTGTTAAATAGCAGGATGCTACAAAGTTAGTTTTTCTTTTTCTTTTTCTTTTTTAGAGATGCTTATTTTGTTTATCCGAATATTACCCTCTTGTTTTGGAGGACAACCCTCAGGTAGACTTTGTTGAGGTTCCTGATACATGCCAAGGCCTATACTATTGCAACATCTTGAGTGGAGTTATCAGAGGGGCACTAGAAATGGTGAGAATTTAATCTCTCTCTCTCTCTCTCTCTCTCTCTCTCTCTCTCTCTCTCTCTCTCTCCTCTCTTCTCTCTCTCTCTCTCTCTCTATCCATCCATCTATCTACATCTAGCTAGCTACCTACTTACCTACTAACGGGTTTAAATATGCCATAGTTCGTCAGAAATTTTGTATGGATATAAACTATTTGGTATGAAGCAGTACATTAATTTGTCGCTAATCTGCTTATGCATTCTGTTGAAAATAAACTATCTGGTATGGAGCAATACATTTGTCGCTAATCTGCTTGTACATTCTGTTGAAAATAAACTATCTGGTATGGAGCAATAGATTTCCCGCTAATCTGCTTGTGCATTCTGTTGAACAGATATGAAAGCCAGTAGAAACACAGAGCATGATCATTTATTCGTAGTTAGCCAACACCTTCTGGCACAAAAGCCTTTGTAGTCATGTTTTAAGACTAATTGTGTGGTTTAAACTCTTTGATAGTCGTGGTAAAAAGAAATCTCTGATTACTCATCAGAAAAAGGAAAAAAGATAGTTATGGCAAATTTTTTGACAATATATTTCAAACCCTTTGAAGTGAATTGGTTATCTTCTTGATTTCAGAATACCTATATCTTTGTAGAATGAGTGATCCATAATTCTTTAGAAATTCCTCCACGTTATGGGCATCTTTTGTTCTCTTTTTCCAAATGAAAATTGGATTATCCAGCCAGAATTTCTGTCCAGAGTTGCCTGAGGAGATGACTCGAGAGAGGAAGAAGAAGAGGCATATCCGCATATGAGAAAGATGCCCGCAGCTGCTGCAGACACACCTAAAGGATGAAGTGAAGATAACTTAGAATTTGTCCTAAAAAACATGCATTTCTGATTATAAGAGGACATTTTAGGTGAGGGAAATCCTATCATGTCCATTAATTAATGCACACATTGAGGATGAGCCAGGCTCTTCCAGATTGAGAGACTGTAACCATTTTTGGGCATGGTCCATTGACAGTGAGTAATAGTGTATTACATTGTGTTTTTGGATTTTCGGTAATTGGCATTTTTTTAATTTTTTATTTTAATATGAGGTTTGCCATCTCGTGCACAATATGAAAGGCGGATGTTAATGCAGCAGCAGTTAAAATAGTCATGGCTGGAGCTGGGTGTGAAAATGGTAGTAAAGTGGAACAAGTAAGAAATGGTCTTCATATTGTTATATTTAACATTGTTGCTTTGTGGAATAAAACTGCAAATCCCATATAAAAGAGATGATATGTGGCTGTTAGAGTCTTTTTTCTTCACTTTGAAACTGGACTTTATGATCTGGCACCATGCCCAAGACTTTTAGACAACGTGATTTTGAAAATGCCAAAGAATATTTGCTGATCCACTTTGTCTCTTTTGCAGTCACAGCACTAAAAGATCTTTTCAGTTCCCTGAAGTTTGTTTTTGGATGATCCAATAGCCCCAATCTTTATTGGGTTTTCCAATTGAATGTAGACAAGTGCTCATTTTTTATACAAACTTTTGTTAATCTTCCATCTATATGTCATGAATGGGTTTCTAGTTGCCTTGACTTGTGGACTATGGCCCATGATATCAGCAGTCTTGATAACCATAGACATGAATCACATGTACAATGGGGATGTCATAGTTAGTACTTCATGAAATTCCATGAAGCGTGCACATTGCAGTAACATCCCTCCAAATCATAAACATCCATTGGAGGAAAGCCATGCATCCAGAATAACTCAATCAACTGTTTTGGTTTTGAATACATTTCTTTGCCCAACTTTGTCAGTATTATAGCCGAATTATATGAATTGAGAAGACTTGCTTGCTTAATCAGGCTGCATCTGAATCTTGGGGTATTTTTGTCCACTTCATTAGTATAATTTTGCTACCAATAGTTGGAAATGAGACAGAACATGCTAGTGCAATCATATTCTCTTTCAAGAACGAGGTGGTATGCAAATACTTTCGATGGTATTTGGAATCTATTACTATCTCATCATTGTTCTAGATATTAAAGATCTTGATCTCTAATGCATTAATAGAAATCAAGATTTCTAATACATAATTACTGTTAGCTAAAATGATATCAACTCATTTTTTAGGCATCTAACAAATAGGGACTCACTAGATTCCTGGCAGTTATCTATAACCATGGGGATGATGGAATCCAGGATGCAGACCTAGTTGTCTTGGAGGGAATGGTGTATGACTGTTTTTCTTCTTTCATATTGGACAGGTGAAGCATCCCGAGGTTGCTCAGTTCTTGGGAGGGAGGTTGTATGACTGTGTTTTCAAGTATTTGGCTCTGTTTTCATCCAAAGAAAGTAACCTGTCATGAGACAATTTCAAGTTTATTTGGCTTTCATGTTGTTTTGCAATTGCTTCCCTCAAGGCATGATCAGATTGCAATTGATTCCCTCACTACTCAAACAAAGTAACCATTGAGTATTAATTGATGAGCTCTTCTCAAGAAAGTACTAATTTATGAGTCTCAACAAATCTACAGTTTGCTGAGGCTCCCAACTTCATACATGTGGTGCCTGTGGTTTGGTGATCCAGACTGTTGATCTGATGTGGCCCCCGTGGATTGGATATGTCCAAAAACCCCATATGATTGGGTGCATAAAAATAGGCGGTTAAGATAAAATTGTGTCAACAGTCCAAATCCAACTGAAAGAAAACCAAATTAAATGGCGAGGATCTTCCAATCTAGGAGAATTGGGGGTGTCATAAATGATGGGACCTGTCAAGTCAACAACTCAATCACCAAACTATGTGCCCCACATGCATGGACTGTGAAGCCTTAGCAAAATGTATGTTTGTTGAGGCTTTGGACTGTACAGGTCATCTTTAACTATGGCCAACTGAGGATTTAGTTCTCAATGCCAACATGGAGAAGCTAGATACACGAGGGCCTGTGTCAAAATATGTCCTTGAGAATTGAAAACCTGGGAATTTTGTGCAAAGCCTAAGGTTGAGGATCATATAATGCCTTGAGAGCCGTACATGAATAATTTGTAAATGGTCTCACATGTTTTCTTATATGCAAGTTCCTTTCCTATGTTAAGGTTTTTTTTTTTTTTTTTTTTTTTTTGTAATTTATACACATCATATCTTTTATTTAGCTGGATGTTTATTCAAATAAGATTTCAACAAATATTTGAATCATCTTCCTCAGTAACATTTATACACATCATATCTTTTATTTAGCTGGTTCCCTTTCTATTGAGCCTTGTCAAAAATTGAGATCACATTCATGCCAGCTTCCATAGATAAAATCTGATTTTTATATTTTGTGTCTTGCTTATGCCAGGCCAAGAGTGAAGAGCTAGTAGCCAAGGTGCATATTTTGAGTGAAGAGAATCAGGCCCTAAAGAATGAGATATAACGGCTTTCTGAGAATGTGAGAAACTAATGTCTGAAAATGTGACTATAATGGTTTGCTGTCCGTCCACTTCCAACTATATTCAAATTGCTTAAGATGAAATCCTTTAAGAAGCTCTGATTTCATTCTTAAATAGGAATTTGGAGTACCCCTTTTTTTGTTGGGCTAAAGCCACTGTACAGATGCTGGGGTATTTAAGGGTCCAGATTTCACACTGCAGGGGTGATTCTAAGGTGAACTGGCTGGTTTTCTTAGTTCTTTACTACATTTTAATGGCAGAGCTTATTTCATCATCATCATAACCTCCTTTCTTACTCTTCCAAAAAAGAAGGAGCCGCCAGCGATTTTGTAGTATGTTTCATGAATCCTGTTGTGCCAGTCACATGAATTCTGGTTTAGGGTTGGCTTTTTTAATCCTGTTTTGCCAATCATCATTATCATCTGTGTTTCTCTGAACTATAAATATTTTATTGAATTCAACAATCGCAACCTCTCTTTGGTTTGAAGTACCTCTAACATGGGGAAACAGAAAATGTAACCTGCCTAGAAAGAAAAGGGAGAGAATCTTGGATGCTCTTACCTTGTAACCTTTTCTCTAAAAGTGACACCGGGTACAAGATCTAGATAAAAGTAAAAGCTCAAGACTGAATTTAAAAGTAAAAGCTCAAGATCTAGGTAACTTCTTTCTTCTTCTTCTTCTATTGACAATGTTTTACTTGGTTGGGGGGTCAGAAGAGGGTGCTAACTGTTGATAACCTTCAGAGATCCCTGATTCTTCCTAATGTTTGCTTGATGTGTATGGGTAGTGAGGAGTCGATTGAGAACTTGTGATCTTTCCTGTGTATATTTTTTCTTTTTCTTTTTAATTTTATTTTATTTTATAGAAGTTTATGATCTTTCCTGTTGGGGCATCCACTTTCAAGGAAGCCCTGAAGATGGGTGTCGAAGTATATCACCATTTGAAGGGACAGTTACAGGGCGATATAGGCAGATGTGGGGCTGTATCATATCAATGATTGAAGCCTGTTACTTGTGTGATCAAAGACACACCTATGTCTCTCTTTCCAAATCTCCCAACTATGTCTCTCTTCCCCCACCTCCCCCCCCCCCCCCCCCCCCCCAAACTGCAAAGTAGTTATTTGATTGCTATTTGATCTTTGAGAGTATACCTATTTAAGATTCTCTGATATTGTTGGTCTTCTTAGCAATTTACATATGTATTTTGTTAGTCTACGTTTGCCTTAGTATTGCCTTCTTATCCGCTTTACTTTTTATTTAGAGAGCTGTGTTACTTCCTGCCTTGGAAGGTCGAGATCTCATCGCTCGTGCAAAGACAAGGACAGGGAAGACATTGGCCTTCGGAATCCCAATCATTAAACGCCTCACCATGGATGATGAAGGAAGAAATCTTTCAAGGTTAGTTCTTTTGTTCTTTCTTGCCTATAAAAGCTAATCTAGTTCCTGTTATTTCCCCTGGATCACAATTTTACCTCTTTGTTTGTTTGAAGGCGATCGGGTCGTCTTCCTCGTTTTTTGGTTCTAGCACCAACTAGGGAATTAGCAAACAAGTAGATAAGGAAATCCAAGAGTCAGCACCTTATCTCATCTCTGATCATTGCACCTGTTGTGTATGTTCTTATGACATATATTCTCAATAGCAAAAATACCATGAATTGGTTGCTTTTCTACCTTTCTATTTAAGGTTTGGGATAAAACTGTAAATCATTGCCAGTGTCTGTTACAATTCTCTTCTTGTCTGATCAAGGAAGCTATAAAAATTTCAGGTGTTCCTTCGAAGCAGTTTTGTAGATTTCTAACTGCGATTAGTTCAACAAAGTGGAAATGATCATGGGGTAGTTTCAAGTTGGACGTCGAAGGGAATAGAGATGCATTTGAGGCCTTCTACTTCATCATTTCCTCTTGTTGAACAAATTATTGCAATCCAATTGAATAGTGCATCCAAACACAGCCTAAAGATAACCAATGCAAATTTCAGTTTCTGAATGTTGTAGTTGACTCCATTGTTTCTTTGAAACACATCATCATTAGCATCAGCATCATTGATTTAAGTCATCAACCATTCTCTTTTTCTCATTCTACCATGAATTGCTGATTGGGTTTTGCATGTCTTTATCTCCATAGCTCTCATCCTTGGAGATGGACTCTATAACTTCATCAAAGTACTGTCTTTCACCATCAAAAGCTTCCATGGTAGATTGAAATGGAAGGACCTCAGAACAGGTAAAAAACCATGACAAGGGTTCTAACTGTTTCACATTCGATATTTAGCCGTCTGCATCTTGTGTGACTTATATCATGTTTCCAATGCCTTGCTTGACAAATGCAGCTGTGTAGTGCCTATTCCTTCACAGCATAATGAAATTGGGTTGTATGTTTTTGAAACTGAATATCAACTTAAATAGGAATGTTTCATCTGTGTAGTTCGTAGTTACTTGTTTTCTGGATGCTTCCATTGTTGTAATTTCCTTGCACATGCAAACAAATGCTTGAAGGAATTATTCTTTTCACTGGCTGTGTAGATCTATATATCTGCTTGTATTGTAGCTACTTTTAATGTTGACTAAAATAAATTTTTTTGTTGGTGCTATGATGTCCTTATTCATTTTGCAGCTCTTATCTCATAAGATGTGAGAACATTTTGTCATCATCAGATGTAAATGTAGACAAAAGGTTTTATTCCGGAGTGCCAGTTCAACAAAAATATCTATTTCTTTGTTCCTTGACAGGATAGATGAATCTCAGCATAGATTTTGACTTCCTAAAACTTGGTGATGCCCTGTTTCGAATGGTAGTTGACACTGAATTTTGTTTTCTGAAAACTACTGTGAATCCTGATTTTTCTTATTTCTTATTTTCTAAATGTAAACCTCTATTAGAGACATCCCGTAATGGATATCTTGCAGCAATTTCAAAATCAAGTTATTCCTATGCGTCATTGTTCAAGCATTTCCGTCCAACATCTATATTTATATATATGTGCAGTCAACTTTTTTTTTTTTTTTTTTTTTTTTAGTCAAACATCATTTTTGTAAACAAAAAGCCACAAAAGCATTACACAATGTAAACACAAAGCCAAAAAGGCATTACACAATCAGCAGCCATTGGTCTAAAAACAGCCACAAAAGCATCAATGGCCTCTTTGAATATCTTCTTAAACCACATTCCTCCATTCTCATTTCATAAACCTGTCGGATATCAATGTGCAGTCAATTTTCCATCTGAACATCTGGTCCATGTAATGTTGCAGGTGGTGCATCAATTTCTCTCATATGCATTGCTGCTGAAAGGATCATTCCTGGGTAACTTGATTTAGCCACCCTGTGATTTTAGCAGCCCATATAAATCAGAACTATCAAAGAAAGGATTCTTATTGATAGGCAATCATCTTAAAGGATTAAAAGCATGCATAAGTGCTCAATTAGTTTCTGTAGTAAAGGAGCATGCTGTCTATGGCGAAATCACAGAATCAAAAGTGTCTTTTTTCATAATGATTCCGAGAGTATGGCTGGATCATTTGCATAAGATTATGAAAGTTTAAGTTATTCTTTCCTTATTTGATAAGTTAACACTTTCTTTCTTCTGAATAGGTGTTCAATATGAGTTGGTGGATACGCTTGATCCTAATGTATGATAATTTTTCAGTCCAGAGGAATTGCAAGAGAGACAGGTCAGTTTGGTTTTACCAATATTAGTCATTTTTGTCTTTACCTTAGGAGTGCTTTATAAGGTATGTATTTATACTAATGTTTCCTTCTTTGCAGGCAAAGGCAATGTAGGATCCAGAAATTCAGAACATTCTGACCCCATCTTGTGTGCAATATCAAACTGCAGGTTTTTGCCCACAAAAGCTAACCTGAGGAGAAGGGAAATAGACATAGAAGTGCAAGCTATTATGAGAAGAGGGAGATGGCTATGAAAATGGGAGAAGCTCATATTGCTAATGGATTCCAAGATCAAGGGAACTCCAAGAGTATGATTATTGAAGATGTGATAGATGAGTGCAGACTACTTGGTAGGGCACGGGACCATGTCACCTTTTATATTCTTTCTTTTCTTTCTTTTTTTCTTTTAATGAGAAAGATTTTCTCTATGGCTACGGATTTTTGGAAGCCTTAAGATCTATAGCTACGAATTTAACCCGTAGCCTTTGACCATTTCTCTGAAAAACTTACTATTTAGGGGCGTCCAGCACAACCTCAGGTAAAGGTCCCTGACCGCCAGCAAATACTTTACCGACGCCAGTTTTACCATTTTGGGCCTTTACCGGCGGTTAAAACCGCAGGTAAAGTCCAGTTTTCTTGTAGTGTCAACTCGCTAACTTGATGAACCCAAAGACATACACCAAAGGAATAACAGCCACTGAAAGTTTGTAAAATATACAAAATATACAAAGGAAGGGAATAAAAAAAACAAGAAAAAATATAAAAAATACACAATCCAAAATGCAGAAGCCCAAAACGAGCATGAGAAAATATACAAAGGAAGAGAATAGAAAACAAGAAAAAAGTGCAGATTGATCAAAACAACAAACAGTTTGTAAAATACACAATCCATAAGCACCTAATTAGAATTAAAGTCATAGGATAAGTGAAGCATCCCGAAAAGATAAACATACCATCAGCCATGCTCTATATTTTATAGATAGCCACTTGCCTCCAAACATGTGGTTTGCATTTTAGCTCCAAACCTCAAGAAAGAAGATATTCCTTGATTCTCAAATTCCAAGTAGAGAAACAACAGAAAATCGATCAAAATTGAAAAGATGAAACACAATGACAGTTCATCATATAAAATTGCTGGAAAAATGAAAAGTAGAAAATTCTAAAATCGATTCAGCTATAAGAGATGATGAAAATACCTGGAATCATGAGAAGGAGAAAAAAAATCCACCTCTACTGTATCTTTTACCTAAAGCAGAGAAAAAAAATCAGCTTCAAGTCAATGAGTCTATATCCAACTGCAGCAGCCACTCAGGTTGGAAAGATGATTTGCCTCCAGAAAAGATAATGAATACAATATTATTAACTGGGACTTGATTTAATTAATCACGAACATGAATTTTAACAACCTTACACAATTTATTTCCACCGTTTCAAACAGATCTATGGCCTAATTTAGAAGAAATAATTGCCTTACCTGATTTAGTAAATAAGCAACTAGGATTACTGGAGAATCCCCTTCAATTGCAGGAAGAAAAGAGGGCCTCTTCCTCTCTTTCTCAAGCTTGTACATCTCTGATTCAACGTATCTGTTCTTGTAGGACAAGGTCCACTTTCCTTGATTGTCTTTCTTAAAGTATACGGCATGGAGCATTCCTTCTCCTCCAATCCATGTATCACTTGATCTTCCCAAGATCGAAACTGATGATTTTAAAGATCCAAAGAGGGGATTTGGGCCTGCAATTTGTATTAAACCCAAGTTGCAATTAGCATTAGAATTAAGAGGAATTAGAGAATGTGATTAGGCTAATGAGATTTTTCTAAAATGGATCCCAATTGCTTGCTATTAAACCTAAACTAATCTTCATGCTTGTTTGATAGAAAATGATATGGGATCTCTGCACTTATTCATTCCTTCTCCCAATTGCTTGCTGAATGTTTGTATGTCAGTCAAGATGAATGACTAAAAGCCTTCATCCATAGCTTTTGACAATACGCTCTTTGTCAAAGGGCAATCATTGTCATGTTTTTCTCTCTTTTTTCTTATTTTTTTTTTTTTATATTAA
Organism: Magnolia officinalis; assembly: GCA_021015155.1. Classification (NCBI taxonomy): domain Eukaryota; kingdom Viridiplantae; phylum Streptophyta; class Magnoliopsida; order Magnoliales; family Magnoliaceae; genus Magnolia; species Magnolia officinalis. Next base: position 42,320,948 of record JAJHSJ010000015.1, read on the forward strand.
AAGGCAAAAAAAGAAAAGAAAAAAAGAAGAAAAGATTCTCAATACGGAAAATGGCGTATGTACATTATCATAACCAACACATTTTCATGAAGAACATTATATAATTAAGGAATATATTAATTACACAATATATTTACAAAGATCTAACTGAATGATGTACGTGTTGTGAGGAAGATGATTGGGCCTAATGGTGGGCCATGCATATTACTTGTGTTGAAGAGGTAGGAGTATGAATTCCTTCAACCTCAATCTCTAAAACTCTTCTTTTCAGAAAACTTTTTGCTTTTAGAAGTGCATCTACAAACATGAGCTCCATTGCCTGAAGATAAATATCATCAGCTAGTAGGTTTAAAACTTTAAATAGATTCAGCAACAGATTACAACAACACAGTTTGACAAAGTTGTACTAATATGAATATTTTCAATTAGAAAATAAATATTGTGGGAACAATAACGTAGGAATTCTATATACCTCAACTTTTGCATGCGTATATACTGTCCGATAGAGATCAGCCTGGGTGGTAAACAGTTTGTGGACAGTAAGATCTGGGCAATTTATTCAGACATAAGCAGAAGAAAAAACACAAATAAGAAGTAACCATGCAAAACTTAACATATCAATAAAATACTAACACTCCTTGGCACGAGCATATTTCATCATCTATCACCCGCATGCATTCCATTAACCTGCAAGCAACAAAATGAAATTGAAAATTATAATGGATATACATTTTGCATAACCAATCCATAGAAACAAAGAGGTAATCTGAAATTTGAAAGTTCTCAAGACATACCTCTGAAATTCAAAATTGCAACCAAGGCCACAAGCTCGACAATCTCGTTCAATATAGTCAGACCTGTAAATTAATGATTTCCTTAATCAAAACTAATATCGTAAGTTTCAGGATAAGGAACCAATTATAAAATGACATATGGCAAGAAACAAAATCTGATAGTGAAATACACCTTACTTGTCAACATCTATTCCAGTTCGACCATTTGCAACAATATCATACAAGAAACACTTCTCTTTTGTGTCCTTCATTTGAATTGATGAACAAAAAAAGAATGCCAGTGAGGCTCAAGTGTTTGATAAAATTTGGTAATAAACTTGAAAGTACAGATAATAAGGTGCTGGAAGAAGAATATAAGATGCTAAAAGAAATTACAAATCAAAACATAAAGGAAAAAAGAAACATTACACAAAATCATGAGAAGAGTGCCGTAATATGTAAAATGACTTACATTGCCACTGAAATATCATGGCCGGCAAGTATCATTTCCTGGTTGAAACATAATATGTTATGGCAACAATGAAACAAGTAGTGAAGTAATATGTTATGGCAACAATGAAACAACTAGTGCCGTAATATATTATGGCAACAAACATAATGCACATTCTTGCTTCATCATTTCAAAGGGCACACAAGAAGCAACTCAATAGTCCATACAAGTGGATACAAAATGATGGCAAAGATGAGAAGAAAATCGACTATGGCATTAGAATCCAATACTAATTACATAATATTCTTCTTCATCAAAAGAAGTTGTATTCCACTCAATATCCCTGCAAGAAGTGCTAGTATATCACAGATTTCAGCAAGTTTTCGAATCTATATTTCAACTTGCAACTCGTTAGTAAGTAAACTTCACTCAACTCGGCTCAGTCAACTCAATTTTAGTCCATCTCAAACAAGCCAAAGCCCAAATCAGGTTGCAACTATTGATCAAAATATTGGTGATATTATTCAATATTATCGGTAGCTCCAGGGTGACGATATCAAAACTGCCGGAAAATACATTTTTCCCACATATCAGTGATATTATCAAGCGTATCGCCAATATATCGGTATCGTCATTTTATCGTCCATATCACTAGTTTATTTATCCCTTGTGTTAGAAATACAGTCAATATACACTAAAGATAAGGATGCCGACAGCCTGCAATCCACTTGCCATTTGGATGCAGTGTGACGGAAATGGCAAGTGAGAAGAGAGTACACCTTGCTAGATCTTTCTGAAGTAAGAAAACTTAGCCATTCCCTATAAGAAAGTTACGTGCAAGTTGAAAAATACTAATTTCAACTCAATATATCATATAAACTGTACGTATTGTAGTAGAATCAAAGTAATGAGGCAACAATAACTCTTCTAGTGATGGGAATGATTTCCTAGATTTTATTTTACTTTTAGGAACATAGAAGAAATAGTTGGGAGGTACTTAGGCCAACAATCTTCCTTCTGCATTATACGCATAATTTATTTCCCACTCAAGAGACCAGACTGTTTTCAACGCCTTGAAAGCGCATTCGGTTGTAACATCTGTTATTCTACGGATGCCTTTAGCAATTCTTTATTCAGATAAAAGGGAAAACGCTTAATCCATGCATAATTCCAACAATCAGGTGGCTTGACTTGAAACTCGGCCAATTTGTCTCAGCTTGATCTTGTGCCAACTTGACTCGGCATAATTCCAAAAGGGCGAATGCTTGGGACGTGATCAACTCAGCTAGAAAGCTCATAAATACAATGTAATAGAATATTTTTCTAAACAGCCACTTTATTTCAACAATCAATTTCCATAAACAACCAAGTTTCTAGAGAGACATAATTACAAAATTGTATGCTTAATGAACACGGTATTAGATGTAACGCCCCGATTTCAGAACCCGAGTATACAACTTGTTTCCTAAAAGCCCGGGAATTAATAGATCATCAAGTGACAATCAATATAAAATCCAAGTGCAAATACCGGAAATCAAACATAGTATAAGCCGTAACCAAATAAGAACAATATCCTGGTCCACTCAGTAGGGGACCCAAATACAACCTCAAGTTTTAAGTGTACTAAATAAACAACAACAACTAAATCTACTGGTTCAACCCAAAGTATTTAGCCGCTTCCTGATGCGGCTCCTCCTCGTACAGCTCTTCCTCCGTTGCGGCTGCAACAGTCCCGAGATCCGTTGCGTATCCGTCCATACCTGCACCTGTGTCCTCTGTACGGTTGAACATTAATGAATGAGTGACCAACTCAGTGTGATTTCCCCTCAAGATTACACACCGCTGCCTTAGACAAGCATAGCATAAAACAACAAGACATGCAAAACATGATAAGATGCAATCTTATTATATGCATGGATGTATGAGTGCACATCAACTGGGGATGTTCATTCAGTTGGCTTTTGGGTAAAACCCATGCATGTGGTCAGTCATCAGCGAAAGTACATAGTATATGTATAGTGTCGAATTCACCGAAAGTGGGCCGATAATCGGTGGTCTGAGAGCTAGCGAAACGATACCCCAACTAAATCCTATTAGGCACATACTACAACATCTAGAATTAGCCACCTGTCATCGCCCATATGGTATAAATGCATGATTAGCCCAACCATTATTATTCCATTTACAACTAGCCAATTTAAGAAAGCTCAAAGGTGACTACGGGGGGTTCATCACCCAACATAGGCCGACAACTCAGACATAGTGTCCCATGACCACCATCCCCGGCTCATGAGGCCACCACCTTAAGATGTTTAATGAAAGCCCATCGACTAGTGGCCAATCAAATTCAATATATGGGACTTACCATCGCATGGTTATATAGAAATAAATCATCGAAGCCACATAGGACAGATACTAAGTCGAAGCCACATAAGGCGAATAATAAATCGAAATCATATATGGCAAATATCAAATCGAAACCACATAAGGCAAATATCAAATCGATGTGATAACAGACCATCCTCAAAAGTCACGCAGACACAATAACCCATGAATGGTAGGTCCACTTCAATATTCACATCATTCAAGGTAACCACTAGATCGATGACCCATTATAAACACAATCAATCAAGTTACATCCCAAGTATGGGTGTACATTTATAAGTGGGGTTTCCCACTGATTGATGTACCAGTTTAAGTTCCATAAGTAAACCACAAGTAATTCACAAGCATGAGAAAATATGCAGGATAAATATTGAGCATGTAATCTAGCTTTCAATTCCAACAACTAGCAAATGTAATTATAAGATAAAGATATCAATTATCAACTGAAATTAAAATAAAAACTATCACTTAAGCTAATGGGAAAATAGAAGCTCAAGGGGAAGAAATCATTATCTTGTAGGGTTGTATTACCATCCTTAATCTACATTCTCGTGTATACCTTGTGGCCCAAATCACGCAAGTAACCTCCTAAGGTTATAGTCTGTATTAGTCAAATATTCCCAAGGTCAATACGTTAAAGTTATCATGTGGGTTTAAAAGGTTGCATGAATAAGACTATTTGGGCCTATTAGAGTATCCAGGCCCACCAGATTTTGGTCCAACAAGGGGCCCAAATTGGGCCTGGAATCCACCTAAAATCGAGGCCTGAACTAGGCCTAACTGGGCCCAGTCTATTAGGTCCCAAACGAGCCCAAAATTGGGCTGGGCTAGCCACCCTAGGCCCAACAATGGTCGGCCAATCTGAACCCATGGGTCCGCATCATGTTTCAGTGTGGCCCACCTGCACCATGCAGGGTGCGGCACCTGCACCACGTAGGGTGCAACCCACCTGCGTTGTGCAGAGTGCGGCCCAGCTGAATGCCCGTTTTCATCATTCTCACGGCCCATCAGAGAGGCCTATTTTTCTCACGACCCATCTGAGAGGCCTTTTTTTTCCATCATTCTCACGGCCCATCTGAGAGGTGTTTCAGCTCCGATTGTGGCCCAGCTGAAGCCCGATTTCGGCTTAGATTCATGGCTCATTTAAAGGACCGTTTCAGTCCAGATCCATGGCCTAACAGAGGCTTTCTTCAGCCCAGTTACAAGGCCTGTCTGGAAGCCATTTTCGGCCCGACTGAGGGATGTTTTCAGCCCACCCTTCTGGACCGTTTTCAGTCCAGAACGTGGGCTGGTTTCGGCCCACGTTCCAGCACAGATTGTGGCTGAGACCGAACAAACGAACGGCCCAAAAATGAGCTTGGTCCTACAGGTTCTGCCTATACATCAGACGGTTGCAATCAACATCCACTGTTGTAGCTGTGCAAAGTGTTGTTACCACCTGCTAATGTTGAACCTGGGTAGGCCCATCATGCCTACGGGAAGTCTGGCTCGGCCCAGAGCTTGTGGCTGAGCTGGGCCCTGATTGACGACTGGTTTGGCTCCGAGTCATTGCCATATGAGCGAGCTGGATGACATATGAACATCATGGTGGGCATTCCTCAAATGATCCTAGCCATCTAATGAGATGAGCACTGATGATCAGTGAACCGTCATCATCTGAAGTTAATGGAGGCAGGGCGCTCGGCCCAACGTTACTAACAGAGTCCGACCCACTACATGGCTTCCAATCCTAGCCGACCGGAACTCCCACAGCAATGTGCCGTTGGATGAAGGAAAAACGAGGGGAGTTAGACCGTTACTTGGCCTGCTCCATTGCCGGCTGAGTCAGCTCAACTCAGTTGCGGCTACAGCAACAGACACCTGTGGACGTCCATTTCGAGTTAGAAAGGTGCTATGGTTTAAAAACAAAAAACTGACCAAGGCAACTCAAGGCCTTTACCTGGGGGATTCCTGGTCTCGGGACTCAGTGAGGCAGCAACCCAACTCCCCTGAGTGGTTGAAAACGACCTGAGTCGAGCTGAAGATGGGTCGAGTCGAGCTGAGTAGCTGCTGACTCGTTTCTCCCTCTCACACTCTGCTATTCTCTCTCTTCTCTCTCTCTTTCCTTCTCTCTCTCTCTCTCTCTAGTGCGAATACCAAAGCACCCCCAACGGCTTTTATAGCCGAGAGAGGACTCCAGCACATCTCAACCAACGGCTGAGATGAAAACGCCGTTTGCAATGGCCATATTCGGAGAACCGCTATGCATGGGGTCCATCCGACCCTGGGGATGGATTCCCACGGCCACGACCCACCAGGAAAGTAAATTTTTAGCCCTGGTGGGGCCCATCTCGTGATCGTGGGTTGGGTGCTTCAACGAGAAAGATGAGAGAGTCATCAATAGCAACTTCTTATCTACGACACTTTCTTAAGATCTGGTCTGTTTGAACGGACCAGATGAAGCCTTTGATCAGCGTGGGGCCCACTTTTTAGGCCATTCAGGTGAGTTTCGGAATATCTCATGAGAAATCCTCATCTCGTTGATTTCTTGTGAGATGAGATAACTCATGCCTACAACTTGTGTCGCCCTAAAGTGAGGGGCTGGGATAGCTCCACGTGACCCAACGAAGGGCTTGGATCATGCCAGCACCCATTTCCCTAAAGGAAAATGTCTCCTTTTGCTTTCTTTACTTCAGATGGCTGTCCGAGCATTTTTGGCAATGGGAGAGCGTGATCTCTAACGGACGAGTGGATGGCAGGGATTGAATGGCCACACTGATCCTGGACCGCCCATGTGACCCCCTCTTGGCCCACCATCCGATGACCTACCATTCATATATTTTAATCGGTTCTGATCCCAAATCCACATCATTTTGCATGGGTCCGATCAGACCATAAGGTTTTGGTCGTCCGGGCTCCACAAGTCCGATGGACGGTTTGGATCGATCAATTAGTGGCCGAGGTGGGCCACATTGGAAGCTGACGTCCGTCCGTTTTTGAAAACGTCGTTGGCAGGATGAAAATTCGGATTTCCCTTCAAAGGATCGGGTCAGCGCTGGTCAAATCGGCTGATCCGTCCCGTGCACTTCGCATGCAGGTGCACTTGGTGCACTCGCACTTTGTGTGGGGTCCACCGTGATGTTCGTGATAATTCCACCTCTGTCCATTCATCTTGGGAGCCCCCCCCTACGGGGGTCCTGGCCCAGTATGGGGCAGATGTGGATTGTTTGGTCAATGCACACTGACTCGGTGGTTGGATTGGCTTGAAAATGGGTTTCGATGGTTAAATGGGGGTTTAGGGCACGGTGATTACTTGGTTGGCTACTAACTATCCCTCTAGAGTTGATCGTAGGTGCATTGTCCCAATATGATTTGATCAAGTGAGTTATAAGCTACTTTAATTTGAGGTGTTTAGTTAAGTTTACCTTCTCGACTGATGTAGGGTCCAACTCAGCTCCTAGGGCCTTTGATGGACGGCTTCAATGATGAGTGGAAGCCCCATCCTACATTCATTGAATTTAGGTTGTTTGTTAGTCGAGTTTGAAGTCCCATTGTTACGGGTTTAAATGGTAACACCTGCGTACCAGAAATGCGGGGTGTTACATTAGACCATTGAGGATTTTCATCAAACATTTGGAAGGAGATCATTTCCAACAAAGAAGAAACCCACAATATCCCTGCTCAATCAAGTCGAGACAGGATTCTGTTTCTTCAATTGCCTGATTTCGGTCGTAACGAGCTAGGTTCGGTTGGACCGAACTTAAGTTGTCGGTCGGACCAAATTAACTTTCGGTTAAACCGAATTAACTATTTTCGTTGCTAGAGCTTTTTGTGCACTTTCGGTCGCACTGAATCTTCCCTTCGGTCGGACCGAATTAGCTTTCGGTCCAACCGAATTAGCTTCTGAATTTCATTGTTGGTCATTGGACTGTTTTATGCAATTTCGGACGAACCAAACTTGGGTTCGATTAGACCGAGCCTGTCTGTTTTCTGCTGCGAATTCTGAAGTCTTTCAAGTCATTTCTTCATCTTTTGCACTTGGTTTCCTTAGATCTTTGGCATGTGAATTCTTTATTCTTAGTCTCCTAAGATCCATCCTTTGCGTTGGTGATTCTTTAGCGTTAAATCCATGTTTTTAGAGCTCTTTTGAATCCAAGCTTTGAAACTCACCTTGCAACACAAACATATATAAAATATACCATTAAGCATTATCATGTTCATAAAACCAAGATATAAATGGGAAAAAATATGCAATATTTGACACTCAACAGCCTCCGTCATGTGATCAATGACAGCTTACAACCCTTGTATGACTCGCCGATTCTCTCGCTGCACTGCTTCGAAAGTCGTCGTTGTTAAAGGTAAATTTCCTAGAGTATCGTCTAAGGAGTATTGCCTAACCCATCATTATAAGTCATAGATTCGAGGAAAATGCCTAGTATGATACTAAATGACCCATGGATGGACATAATGAGGTCGAACACCATCTTCCTCAAGGATAACTACTCTGAATCCATTGAGTTTCTCTCGACTCCACATAAAGATGCCTCGAATCCACGAGGGAAGAAAATAGAAAATAATTTCTAATAATTCTGAAAATAAATTAATTGATGATTGTCTGATATGTATGTGTCCCTCTTACACTATTAATAATATTTAAAAAAATAAACTGAAATTCGTAATTATAAAAAATAGTAAAATTCTAACTTCAATAAAAATTCTAATTCTAGTAAAACTCTTCTAAATCCTAATTTCTAAAAATAAAAATTCCAAATAAAATTTTGCTTGAAAAGTCCTAGCATGATTGGGAGTTATTTCTAAAAAAATAAATAAATCTAAAACTCTTTTTTAAATATATATATATATATATATATATATATATATATATATATATATTATATATATATATATATATATATATATATCAGAATTATTAAAAATAGTAATTTTTTCCTTTAAATTTCATTTTTGAGTTGAAAGCATGTGTTTTTTTACGAACCGACGTGACCCACGTTATGGGTTGGTTAACCTCAGATGGCCCATTACACTAAAGATTGATAGGTTTTGCATCTCGTAATGATATCAAAAGTTATGGCCAAGTTACAATTCACCTTCTTTTGGTCCAACCAATGTATCTATGCTACTTTCTACATCAAGACAGGGCATTGATTCTATCCATAGACTTACTTTTCAATGGGTAAGGAGAAGATAGGGCATTTTTATTTATTTATTTATTGTTTTATTTTTTATTTTTTGTTTTTTATTTTTAAAATTTTTTATTTTAATGTTTTTTTTGGCTTTTTGTAGACTTGACTTCATTCCATATAGGATGAAGTTGGGCAACTAGATTTAGGGCATGCTCACCATGCGATTCAGGCTATGATTGTTTGGCGCCATCTCTACTGTCAGGTCTAGGATGAAGGAAGCTTATCCTCTTGAATGTGTGGTTGATTTAAATAGGACATCGGTTTTCTTATTCCGGCTTTTAGCAAGTAGTTGCATCAGTCTCGCTGCAAAGATATTGACATGTCTATCCAATTCTACAATCTATCCCCAAACAATTTATTGAAAAATTTTAATGAAAAGAAAAAGGCAATTGAATATTTTTATTAGTAAGATGTAGGTATTGATGTTGACTCCATGGAATGATTAAAGCTGGCAATGGACCAAGCCGGGAGTAGGAAAAATCAACATTTTGAGTAGGTTTGCTCATTGCCGTCCATTATCATCTATTTTGCCTACTAGTTTGATTGAAACTCCACTAGGCGTTTAATCCACCAGATATTGCTTGTGATGTTTGGGGTTCGTTGCTAGCTTGTATACTTTGAATTGGTGTGATCTTTGTTGTCAGAAGCCTATTGCCCAAAGGCAGCGCTGTGGAGTCCCCCCGTGATGTAAATATTTTGCATTAATGCCATTCATCCATTTTGCTAGCTCATTTTAGGGCACGAGCCCAAAATTGAAGCAAATCCAAAGCTCAAGTGGACCACACCATAGGAAATGTTGGAGATTGAACACTCCACCATTAAAAACATTTTGGCAGCCACAAAACTTATAGATCAAGCTGATATTTGTGTTTCCCTTCGTCCAGGTCTATGTGACGGTGTGAACAGGTTGGATGGCAAATAAGCATAAGCATCATGACGGTCATGGGAAGGTTTCAATGGTTGGTGTCATAATTCCCACTTTTTCGTGTGGTGTGGTCCACTTGAGTTTTGGATTGCTTCTTTTTTCGCTCATGCCCTGAAATGAGCCGGCAAAATTGATTGATGGCATTGATATAAAACACATACATCACGGTGGCTCTCATAGAGTCTTCTTGGTGCCGGGGTTTCCAAGGAACACTACAAGAAATATGGTTTTTACCTACGAAACTTTTACCTACGAAAATTATTTTCGTAGGTAAAGATGACTTTTACCGACGAAAATTATTTTCGTAGGTAAAAGCCAACTTTTACCAACGAAATTTAATTTTGTAGGTAAAAGCCATCTTTACCTACGAAACTTTTCGTAGGTAAAGGGTCTTTTGCCTTTTTCCACCACCATAAAATCAAAAACATTACTTTTACCTACGAAATTTGATTTTGTAGGTAAAAACCCATATTTACCTACGAAAACATTCGTAGCTGAAGGGTCTTTTAAATTTCGAAAATTGAAAACCTTACTTTTCCCTACGAATTATAATTTCGTAGGTAAAACCCATCTTTACCTACGAAAAACTTAGTAGCTAAAAGGTCTTTTAAATTAAATACCTTACTTTTATCTACTAATTGTAATTTCGTAGGTAAAAACCCATCTTTACCTACCAAAACATTCATAGCTGAAGGGTCTTTTAAATTTTCAAATAAACCAAAAATCAAAAACCTTACTTTTACCTATGAATTGTAATTTCATAGGTAAAACCCATCTTTACCTACGCAAATATTCGTAGCTGAAGGGTCTTTTAAATTTTCAAATAAACCAAAAATCAAAAACCTTACTTTTACCTATAAAATCCATCTTTACCTACGAAAATATTCATAGCTGAAGGGTCTTTTCAATTAAAAAAAAAAAACAAAAATCGAAAACCTTACATTTACCTACGAATTCTAAATAAGTAGGTAAAAACCCATCTTTACCTACGAAATGATTCGTAGCTGAAGGGTCTTTTAAATTGAAAACCTTACTTTTACCTACGAATTGTGATTTCGTAGGTAAAAACCAATCTTTACCTACGAAAATATTCGTAGCTAAAAGGTCTTTTAAAATTTCAAATACCTTAAGGGAAAAACCCATCTTTACCTACGAAAACATTCGTAGCTGAAGGGTCTTTTAAATTAAAAACCTTACTTTTACCTACGAATTGTAATTTCGTAAGTAAAAACCCATCTTTACCTACCAAAACATTCGTAGTTGAAGGGTCTTTTAAATTTTCAAATAAACCAAAAATCGAAAACCTTGCTTTTACCTCCAATTGTCATTTCGTAGGTAAAACCCATCTTACCTATGAAAATATTCGTAGCTGAAGGGTCTTTTAAATTTTGAACTAAACCAAAAATCGAAAACCTTACTTTTACCTGCGAATTGTAATTTTGTAGGTAAAACCCATCTTTACCTATGAAAATATTCATAGCTGAAGGGTCTTTTTAACTTTAAAAAAAAAAACAAAAATCAAAAACCTTACCTACGAATTTTAATTTTGTAAGTAAAAACCCATCTATACCTATGAAAAGATCCATAGCTGAAGGGTCTTTTAAATTGAAAACCTTACTTTTACCTACGAATTGTAATTTCGTAGGTAAAAACCCATCTTTACCTACCAAAACATTCGTAGCTGAAGGGTCTTTTAAATTTTTATTTAACCTTACTTTACCTATGAATTGTAATTTCGTCGGTAAAACCCATCTGTACCTACGAAATTTTTCGTAGCAGAAGGGACTTTTCAATTTTTTTAAAAACCAAAAATCGAAAACCTTACTTTTAGCTACGAATTGCAATTATGTAGGTAAAAGCCATCTTTACCTATGAAAATATTCGTAGCTGAAGGGTCTTTTCAATTTTAAAAAAAAGAACAAAAATTGAAAACCTTACTTTTACCTATGAATTTTGAGGTAAAAACCCATCTTTACCTACGAAAATATTAGTAGCTAAAGGGTCACTACAAGAAATATGGTTTTTACCTATGAAAATATTAGTAGCTAAAGGGCTAAAGCCATCTTTAAAAATTTATGAGATTTTGAAAGTAAAAATTCAAAATTCAAATACACCTTTTCTGAGAAATTTTCTGAGATTTTAAAAATAAAAATTCAAAATTTGTATTTTAAATATTTTTGAAATATTTTATAATAAAAATGATATTTATTTAAAAGAGTTTAAAAAAATATATACCTTTTGAAAAAAAATGTTAAATTTATTTGTGAAAAGTAAAATTATTAAATTATTAAGCACATCCACTAATTGAACCTTTAATCGTTTTTGGACAATCTAATCAGTTTAAATTAAAGAGTAAATAACTTCAAATGTTTAAATCAAATTTCACTGAAATTGTTGATCAATCTTGTATGCCCATTATCTTTCTCATATGTAGCCTGATTGAGGCGAGTAACTAGTCAAACTGGGGGTATTGATCAGTAAAATAGAGTGAATAGACCAAACATATAAAATGGGCCAAATATTCTGGTCAAAATTGTGACCTAACTTACTGACCTCGTGAGAACCTAAGAATTGATGTTAGTAAGTTCTGTGGGTCCCATCATGATGTGTGTCGAACATCAACACTGCGGATTTGATGTGTCCCCTTTAGGTGATGAGATATCTCAAAAATGTTTTCCTAATCACCCTAAATGTTACTGATATTGGATGTGGCATTGATTGAAGATGGACTCCATAGAGTTGAAAGACCACTTGCATTTTACTGTTATGTTCATAGATTGCATTTTACTGTTACAAAATTGTAGATGAACAAGGCACATTAAGTTATAAGCCTTTCAAACTTATTGCAGATTGCTGATGCTCTTTACTACAATGCAACAATGACAATTGGCATATTGCAAAAGCTTGGGGTGGGAGCAGAAGTTTTTAATCTCTGGTTTCAGATGCTACAACAGGTTGAAAAAAGTGGTTTGCATGCTAATTTTAGAAGGTGACTTCTACTTCTCAGATTGTTTTCCTCATGTTGTAAAACTTTTCTTGTGGCTTCAATAGTCCTATGGTGATTGCAGGGAACATGATAAGAAAGTTTACTTGTTGGGATTGACTTCACTACTTGCACTTCCAGCGGACCAGTTACCTGGAGAAGCACTAGAACGTGTGTTTAGAGCAACACTTGACCTCCTTGTTGTTTACAAGGATCAAGTTGCAGGTACTGCTCATGTCATTGGATGCTTTTCTTTTCTTTTTCCTCTTTCCATAATTGCAGGGACTTTGGCATGCCGAGTTGATCATCAGTATGGTGCTAACATGTTTCTTAAATGATGTTTTATGTTTTTGTTAACAAAACTTCCATATATACTTATTTAATTTGGGAGTCATACATCTGAATGTCTATGGCCGTGTCAGGATGAAAAGTTGAATTGAGTTGTGAAAAAATTGATCAAATCCTAATTGCATCTCCTGCATTCACAATGAGAAATTAGGCTCATATAGCAGTTATGTTCCTATCAAGTCCAACTTGAGTGCAATGTAATTGCATAATCCCTCAAAAAGAACACTATGCGAATTAGATTTTGGTCATGTCAATTTGTTGGACTAATTATTGCAATTTGATTCAGTTGTGCTTCCAAACACGGAATTCAGTTTCTAATTTTACTTTTAGTTGTTGCCAACTTGTAATAGATAACAATTTGTGGATTTCATTCCTTCAAAATAGATAAGAATTCATGGATTTCATTCCTTCAATGAGATTTTGATATGACCATGTTTGGCATAATTCAAAAACCAGAGCTTTCCTAAGCCTACATGCCTGTGCAATAAAGCTCATGTACATGCCACACATGTGCCAAAATGGCATGATAGGTCCAAGATCCAATCCATCTGTTAGAACAGCACCACTACTTTAATGCCATAGTCTAAGAATAAGGTTGATCCACTGGTCAGGTGGGCCACAGTTTGCAAAACAAATGTATGGCTCTGAAAAACTTGGCTGAAGTTTTCTAACCCATCCACCTGTTTCCAGTATTGGCACCCACATGCTAAGTGGAGCAGATTTATTTTTGGGAAAACATATGGAAGGTCGGACCAACCTAATGGATGGATTGGATCTCATATCCATGTACCATTCTGGCACATGCGTGGAGTGTACATGAGCATTATTGCATGTGTGAGTGTACATGAGCCTTATTGAACCAGTGTGTACTTAACAAAGCTCCAGAAACTAGTCATTGTTTTTTCTCCATTGAAGTATTAGTGGATTATCATCTCAGTGCATTCCCTATATAAATTCATACAATAAAAGTTGTCCCAAGAATTTTTAGCTACGAAATTGGTCGTAGGTAAAAGTTTTCTAAGTATTGTTAACTACGAATATATTTGCGGGTAAAAGTCTTGTAAATGCCTTTTAGCTACGAAACTATTGGTAGGTAAAAAATGTTTTCAATATTTTTAGTTACGAAAATATTCGTAGGTAAAAAGTCTTGTAAATATTTTTAGCTACGAAATTGTTGGTAGGTAAAAAGTGTTTTAAATATTTTTAGCCCTACGAAAACTTTCGTCGGCAAAAGTCTTACCTTTGCCAACGAAACTTTTTTTTCGTGGGTAAAAGGTTTTCCCCTCGGCATTGTAGCGACGAATTTGCCAACGAAAATTTTTGCGGGTAAAAGTTTTTCCCTACGAAAATAAGACTTTTGCCTACGAAAATTTTCGTTGGTAAAAGTGGCTTTTCTTGTAGTGGAATCTGCATTTATTACGTATTGAACTTGTAGGATTCTTTGCATCCAAAGCAACAGGTGGATCTAGAAGTTCTTCCTACCTCTCTAAGGTTATTTTGAGATGTTTGGGGTTGATCTAGTGGTGTAGATATTCAATCTAACATATCCGAACCATCAACGCTATACATGTTTGATTTGGACCATTTCACCATCCTATCAAAGTTTGGTTTGAGCCATTTCACCATCCAAAGCAGGAAAACAAAAGTGCCAATTAAAATACACCACACCGCACCATGCTATGATCCTGATCATGGCTCCCGCAGTTGCATGAGGTTGCTCACATGGCATACTCTTGTTTTCAAATACAGCGGATTAGTGAGGAGTTTTTATATAAATGCTTATAATTTTTTTAATAACCTTTTAACATGGGATAAAACTAAACATAATTAAGGCAAATGGATTAACAAAGGTAAAAAATGATTTTATTTTTTTTTCTACAATTTTCAAATCTTCCTTTTTAACCATTTTAATTCGACAATATGACAGTGCAAATATTCGATTTAACATATTTTAACGGCCAATATCTATTAGACAGTTCCACGCATCGAACTTCAATTTCCCATGCTAATCAAATGGTTGGGACCATCCCATCAAACTTTTATTTGGACCATTTTACCATTCTAAGCGGAGAAAACATTTTTCATGGCATCAATTGTTTCATTCATAGGGTGGAGATGAGGGCATACTTTTCAAACAGAAGGAGATGGGCATTGGTTCTGTCCATAGACTTTTCAGTGGGTAAGGAGAAGATATGGCATTGTGTTTTGTTTTGTTTTGTTTTGTTTTTTTTTTTTTTTTTTTTTTTTTCTTTTTTTAGACTTGACTTCTTTCCATAGGGGATGCTGACCGGGCAACTAGATTGAGGGCATGCTCACTATGCGCAACTGGATTCGGGCTATGATTCTGGCTCCATCTCTACAGTCTGATCTAAGATGAAGGAAGCTTGTCTTCTTGAATGTGTACGGTTGATTTAAACAGGACATCAGTTTCTTTGTTTTGGTTTTTATTAGGTGGTTGCATCAGTCTCACTGCAAAGATTTTGGCATGTCCATCCAATTCTACAATCTGTAGCCAAATATTTTATTGAAATTTTTTAATGAAAAGAAAAATGTAATTGAATATTTTTATTAGTAAGATGTAGATATTGACGTTGAATCTATGGAATGATTAAAGCTGGCAATGGACCAAGCCTGGGCTAGGAAAAATCAATATTTTGAGTAGGCTTGCTCATGGCCATCCATCATCAGCTATTTTGACCAGTAATTTGATTGAAACTCCGTGCGGTGATGGGTGACCCGAAGGCTAGTTTTGGTGATGCAATGTTGCTTATGATGTATGGTAGGTGTTTAGTCCACCGGATACTGCTTGTGATCTTTGGGGCTCGTTCCTAGCTTATGGTTTGAATTGGTGTGATCCTTGCCTATTGACCAGAGAGGGCGCTGTGGGGTCTACTGTGATGTATGTATTCTGCATCAATACTATTTATCCATTTTTCCAGCTCATTTTAGGACATGAACTCAAAATTGAAGCAGATCCAAAGCTCAAGCTGGACCACACCACAGGAAATAATGGAGATTGAACACCCCACCATTAAAAGCTTTTTGACAGCCACAGCAGTTTTAGATCGAGCTGATATTTGTGTTTCCCTTCGTCCACGTCCACGGCGGGCATAGGAAGGTTTCAATGGTTGCTGCCATGACTCCCACTGTTTCCTGTGCCATGGCCCACCTGGATTGCTTCTTTTTCGACTCATGCCCTGAAATGAGCTGGTAAAATTGATTGATGACATTGATATTCGGAAAGGGATTGGCTACTGCCCCGCCACTAGCCAATAGCTAGTGGTCTGTGTTCTGTGGGCCCCACCATGATGTATGTATTTAATCCATGCCGTCCAATCATTCTTTTAGATTATTTTATGGTATGAGCCCAAAAATTAGGTTGATCCAAATCTCAAATAGACTGCACCGTGTTGATTGAACGCCTACCATTAAACAATTTTTGGAGGCCACAAAAGTCTTGGATCAAGCTGATATATATTTTTTCCCTTCATCCAACTCTGCCTGACCTAATTAACAGGTTATATGCCAAATAAACATTACAGTGCCCTAGGAGGTTTTAATGGTGGACATTCAATCATTACTATTTTCTCATGGTGTGGTCTATTTGAGATTTAGATCTACCTCATTTTTTAGATCAAACCGATAAAATTATCTTTCAAAATGGTTGGACAGCATGGATAAAACAGATACATCATGGTGGGCTCCACGTAGCATCGACTAGGGCTGAAAGTCGGGCGGGTTGGGTTGGGTTGGGTTGGGTTGGGTCGGGTCGGGTTGGTGCTCAACCCTAACCCAACCCAAGGTTCCTATACCTCAACCCTAACCCAACCCAACCCAATCTCGGGTTGGGAATTCTCAACCCAAGCCCAACCCAAGCGGGCTCGGTCGGGTTGATCGGGTTGGTCGGGTATATACATGCTAATATTTTTATTATTACATTATTTATTATATTTCAATATAAGACTTATTTTTTTATCTATAATTTTATTAATTATATATGTGATTATTCATTATAAAGAACTTCATTTTTTTCTTTAAAAAACAAGCTAAAATATAAGACAACTACTCCTTTAAAAGTCATGTAGCATAGCATGAAGTCTATTTGGGAGAGAGAAATCTGGCATATGTTGTTAGCTTGAGTCTTTGGAAATGACGTGGATAAATGAGACTCGATGTCACTAGTGTGCCCTCGACACAAACGATCCACACTCAATTATAATTTATAAGTAACTTATATATTGATCGGGTTCGGGTTGGGTCAGGCAACCCGAGACCTCAACCCGAGCCCAACCCAAGTTTTACCGGATTGGTGTTTGTATAGCCCAAGCTTAAGATCGGACCCGAAATATCCTGCCTAAGCCCAACCCAATGTCGGGTCGGTCACGGGTCGGTCAGGTTGAACCCGCCCAACTTTCAGCCCTAGCATCGACCACTAGCCACCTGGTTGGTGGGGTTACCAGGAAATCGGCATTTGTTACGTATTGAACTTGTACGAGTCGGACGCGGGTTGCGTCCTACCATCGCCCGTCTCCGGCTGGCAACGAGGATAAGCTTTGCGCGACAACCGTGATATATGGATCTTATCCACACTGTCTATCCATTTTTTCGTATCATTTTAAGGGATAAGACAAACAATTAGGCAGATCCAAGGCTCAAGTGGACCACACCACTAGAAGCAGTAGTGATAATGATTCTCACCGTTAAAACTTTTCTAGGGTTCACCATGATGTTTATTTGCCATTCAAGTTATTCATAAAGTTATATATACATTGATGAAGAGAAAACACAAATATCAACTCCATCCAATACTTCTGGAGCCCCTTAAAGAAGTTTTCTATGGTAAGAGTTTAATCCCCTATCTGTAGTCCACTTGAAGGTTGGATCTGCCTCACTTCTTAGATCCATACAACACGGTAGCCACTCAAAGCTGCTGAGACGGGAGGAGGTAGGACGCAATCCGAATCATAGGTCCAAAGCTCAAGTGGTAGACCGAGTGAAAGATACCTCATTTCAAACAATGAGTTCTTGGTAAAGTTTCCCCAGTGCAGGTGGCTAAACAGTAATTAATGTGTGAACTGACAGTGGGTGTACTAACAAGCTAACGGGAAAGAAAAAAATGGGTCTTATGTCCAAAGCAACGAAAGCGGATTGCGTACTGACTTACCCAGTGAGCTATCGTACTAAGTAAACTCAGTTGGGCTTACTGTGAATGTGTGTGGATAATCCACTCCGTCCATCCGTTTTTCCATCTCATTTTACTGGTTGAGCCGAAAAGCTCAAGTGGACCACAGAATAGGAAACACTGAGAATAATGACTTACACCGTTGAAACCTTGGTAGGGCCCACAGTGATGTTTATTTGTCATCCAACCTGTTCATAATATCACACAAACATCGATAAAGGGAAAACATGAATAAAAGATTGATCCAAAACTTCTATGCCCCTGAGAAATTTTCAACAGTTGAATTTCAATTCACACTGTTTCCGTTGTGAGGTTCACTTGAGATGGACGGAGAGGATAAAATAAGTAAATCATAGTGGACCCCACAGATATTGCTCGGTACGCTTAGCGTGCTGAGTTACTCAGTACGCAATCCGTGTCCCAAAGCAACGGGTGGATCAAGAAGTTCTTCCTACGTATTTTGAAATGTTTGGGGAAGATCCGGTGGTGTAGATCTTCAATCTAACGTATTCTAACCACCAACACTATTATTTTTTATTTGGATCATTTCACTGTCTTATTAAAGTTTGGTTTAAACCATTTCACCATCCAAAACAGGGAAAACTATTTTGATGACAATCAATTGATACGTCTTTATTTTACATATAATGTTAACAGATTGCTATATCATGCTCAGGTTCCATGGGCTACACCGTACCATCTCAGGATACTCAGGGCCGAAGCGATTGGCACTGAGAAGTTTAAAACCATGGGGTGGAGACAGGGCATGGTTTCTCCATCACAAAACTTAGTTTTCAAAGTGGTGGAAACGGCATGGCTTTTGTCCATAGACTAGCTCTTTTGGTGGTGGGAGAGAAGATAAGCCATGACTTCTGTAGCTAGATTTGACTTCCTTATACGTTAGATGAAGACCAGTGTATGATGAGACAGTGCATCAGTTTTCTCAGTAGACTCAAATGTCATTTCACATTGGCTGAAGACAGAGATCGATACAATTAGAAAATTCTTCTCGAATGGCCCCTCAGTCGAAAAAGATTGTGGATCCATTCATCTATGCCATGCGTATAGTGAGAGCTAGTTAATTAATACTTTATTTTCAAAAATTTTTAATAATATAAAGCCTAATATTATCTACACCAACCTTGTGTTAATTATGCCTAATTGGATGAGGGTTATCCATTTTGTGATGAAGGCGGCCAATGACTTCTCCAACAGGGTTCCCCGATAGAGAATAATCTTATTCTCAGTTGGTTCTTATCATTGGACCACCATAGAATCCTGTGCGATAAGCTAGTGACACACATACACAAGTTAAAAGTACACTAAGATTACTTTTTTTTTTTAGACTTGACGTTTCCATATAGGATGAAGTTGGACTAGATTTAGGGCATGCTCACCATGCGCAACTGGATCTAGGCTATGATTGATAATTTGGCACCATCTCTATTGTCAGATCTAGGATGAAGGAAGCTTATCCTCCTTAATGTGTGGTTGATATAACTATGCCATCGGTTTTCTTATTTCGGCATTTAGTAAGTATTTGCATCAGTCTCGCTGTGAAGATATTGACATGTCTATCCAATTCTACAATCTATCCCCAAACAATTTATAGAAAATTTTTAATAAAAAGAAAAATATAATTGAATATTTTTATTAGTAAAGATTTGGACCCAAACCCTTTAGCAAACCCTTGCAAAGCTTTAGGAAACCCTCTTGCATACCTTAGAAAAGCCATAAGAACCCCTATTTATAGTTTAGGCAACTCCCTTTAACACCTCCTGTGAAACCGACTCAAATTTCCGTAGTCCGCACAAAATCCGGACTCAAATTTGCGTAACATCGACTAGTCGAGTAGGGTCCTCGACTGGTCGTGTGACCCGCTCGACCGGTTAAGCACCTCCCTCGACTGGTTGAGCACTTCAAAAATCCAAACCCAAAAGCTCGCTGGACTTTGAGTCGAGCACCACTCGACCGGTCGATCGGTACTCTAGACTGGTCGAGCAGCGCGGTGATTCCACCGTTTGTGGCATCCGAATCGCACCACATCTCCTCTAACATGAGGAGGAAAACTCCATCATATCTCTCCCTTTCTGACTCAGGAGGAGTTCACCTTCTTCAAGCCAACCCAGTTTTTACAAACCTCAAACTTGCCCTTGAGCAAAGCCTTGGTCATCATGTCTGACCCGTTATCGTTCGTGTGGACCTTCTCAAGCTGTAACACCTTCTGTTCCAAAGTATCCATGATCCGGTGATACCGAATCTCTATGTGCTTCGACTTGGAATGCTGACTTGGATTCTTGCCCGAGTGTATGACACTTTGACTATCACAATAGACCACGTACTGCTCCTGCTTAAGGCTAAGTTCCTGTAGGAACCTCTTCATCCAAAGCATTTCTTTACGTGCCTCTGTGACCGCATGTACTCGGCCTCTGTCGTCAGCAATGCTACTACCTTCTGTAGCTTGCTCTGCTAAAAGACCACTCCCCCTGCAAATATGAGCATGAACCCCAATGTAGACTTCCTTGACTCTATGTTACCTACCATATCTGCATCTGTGTAGCCCTCTAACACAGGTTTTCCGTCACCATAGTATAGGTTCAACCTGGATAAGCCTCTTAGATACCGCAGTATCCACTTCACCGCTGCCCAATGCTCTTTGCCAGGATTGGCAAGATATCGGCTGACAACACCAATCGCATATGCTATGTCTAAGCTTGTACATACCATAGCATACATCAAACTTCCTACCGCTGATGCGTAGGGTATCTTCTACATCTCATCCACCTCTGCATTCGTCTTGGGATACTACCTGTCGCTCAATCTGAAGTGACCATCCAGTGGAGTACTGACCGGCTTCGCTGCATTCATATTGAATTGCTTTAGGACTTTCTCAATATACCGCTCTTGTGACAGCTAAAGCTTCCTGCTGCTTCTGTCACGGGTTATCTCCATTCCTAGGATCTGTTTAATCGGGTCCAAGTCTTTCATCGCAAACGACTTGCCAAACTCCTGTTTCAGCCTGTTGATCTTCTTGATGTCTTTTCCCATGATGAGCATGTCATCAACGTATAACAACAAAACTAAGAAATCACCATCTGAGAACTTGCGCGTGAACACATAGTGGTCCGACTCTGTTCTATCATACCCATGCTTCAACATAAACGAGTCAAACTTCTTGTACCATTGCCATGGAGCTTGTTTTAGCCCATACAAGCTCTTCCTCAGCCTACACACCATATGCTTTTTGCCCTTAACTTCGAACCCCTCTGGTTGGTGCATGTAGATCTCTTCTTCTAAGTCATCATGGAAAAATGCAGTTTTAACATCTAACTACTCTATCTTCAGATCCATGCGAGGCCCGTATGGATGTCATCTTTACCACTGATGAGGATATCTCCTCGAAGTTTATACCTTTCCTCTAACCAAACCCTTTTACCACAAGTCTCGCCTTGAACCTCGTCTGTGAATTCTTCTGCTCAATCTTCTTTCTGAACACTCACTTGTTGCTCAGAGCTTTCTTTCCCTTAAGCAATTTCACCATATCATAGGTGTGGTTCTTATAAAAGGATTTCATCTCCTCTTGCATAGCTTTCAACCACTTCCCCTTATATTCATCGGCTAAGGGCTCAGAATAGTCTCCTGGCTCTCCCCCATCAGTGAGCATAATATACTCATGCAGCGAGTACCTCTTGGACGACTATCTATCCCTAAATGACCTCCTCACCTGTGGCTCAACAGGTGGATCAAGTGGGGGCTGCTCCCCCGATCCATCTTCTATAAGAACTTACTTGTCCTCTGCACCTTGCTGTACTCCCCCGTCATCAACCACCATGGGAGGAATAACCGGATCCATGTCCTCTAGCTCACTTGAACTAGGATGGTTCTTCTCTGGCTTACCAATGTCTTCCATACATTGATCTTCAAAGAAAACCACATCTCTGCTCCTGACGAGATTCTTCTCAGTCAGATCCTACAATTTATAACCGAACTTTTCATCATCGAACCGCAAGAACACACATTGCCTGATCTTCATATCGAGATTGGACCTCTCATCTTTTGGTATGTGAATGGATGCTCTACATCTAAACACCGTGAGATGACTGTACGATGGATCCTGTCCAGTCTACACCTTCTCGAGTACTTCTCCATTCAACGGGGCTGATGAAGACCTGTTTATTAAATGCACTGCCGTATGCATTGCTTCTCCCCAGAACGTCTTAGGCAATTTCGCATGAGATAACATGCATCTGATTATCTCTACAATGGTGCTATTCATTCGCTCAACCACACCATTATGCCGGGGGGTCTTGGGAACCGTCTATTCATGCCGTAAACCCAGGGACTTGCAATACTCATGAAAGTCATCGATGTATTCACCACCATTGTCAGTGCGGATGCACTTCAATGATCTACATGTCTCTCTCTCTCAACCATAACATGAAACAATTTAAACACACCAAAGACCTCGTCATTGGATTTCAAAGCATAAACCCAAACCCTCTTAGATACATCATCTATAAAATTGACAAAATACAATGCCCCACCCAAGATTTTTGTACTCATAGGACCGCAAACAACAGAATAAACCAAATCTAATGAATGCACTTTATTAACATGAGAAGCAGATTTAACAAATGAAGCTCTATGTTGTTTCCCTGATAAACAATCAATACAAGTTTTGAGAGGTATACCTGTCAGGTATGGAAGGAGCCGCTTCTTTGCTAGTAGCTAAAACAATTTTTCACTCATGTGGCCTATGAAAGTGCCCTGGTTTATCAAGTTATGTGAATGTTGAGTCAGAGTGTCTACAGAGCCTGATAGGAAGATCAATTCAAGCGTCTGCCTCAATCGGATGTGTGTAAGCTCGTCACAGGTAAATCTAAAGCCTCACATCCCATGACCCAAAACACCAGGTGAATAAAACCCTTAAAAACATGTTAAAAATCATAGGGTTTTAAGGTGAGAAAACTTTTTTCAAAATAGAAAAATCTCTAAGTTTTTCTCGCCTCGTCGATTTTATTGAAACACCTTCGAATGATCAATCTGCTTTGTCGATGTCCTCGATACCTTAACGATATTATCGAAGTGAGGACTAAAAGTGTCCAGCAACTAAATATTCATTTGGACGGATTTATCGATATCGATACCATCGATATAAGAAATAAAAATGTCCAGCAACTTCACAACATATCTGGACGATTTATCGATATATCGATTCCCCTATCGATATCATCGATATTCAAATCTCGAGTCTATCGAAGTTGACTCGATATCATCGACAGGCAGATTTTCGGCGCCCCTGTTTTTTAATGAAAATCTCAAATTTCTTCGATATATCGATGCTCTTCCGATATGATCTGAAATGAAATATCGATAATATCGGAAGTTCATCGATGATATCAATCGAGGGTGAGCATATCTTACAGCAGATATTTCAGGTTGTTTTCAACTATGATGGGGGGCCCTTCGATAGAATCAATATTCAAATATCGATGATATCGGCACCAGGTCGATTGCATCGAACAAGGTCATAAACTGTCCAGCAAGCTTAAAGACAAATCCGTTGGATTTATCGATACCTCGAATCTTATCTCGATATCATCGACATTCAAATTCCGATGATCTCGATGGTTCCCCGATCATTCATGAAATCCTCAAATATTTCAAAGTCAAGTCTCTCTCATTTTTTAAGTGTCGATGGATCGAACATGTTATCAATGGAATTGGAGTTCGAAATCCGATGACATCGACAATAGTTTCGATTCATCGACCAATTGGCAAAAAGTTTCAAAAGCGTATGACATTGAGTCCGAGCCATCGAGCAAACCATCGATGCTATCGAGAGTATACGCTCGATGATATCGAACCTTCTCGATGATATCGAACTCTGTCATAAATGTGACCATTTTATATCCGTTGGAACTTTTTGCCTATATATAGAGGACTTGTTTTTTTGTTGCTATGCGAGAAAGTAGAGAGAGCTTTTGTGTGTTTCAACGTATATCTTATATCCAAAGCCCTTTCTCTCAAGGGAGTTCATCCTCCAATCCACCCTCATCATTGATATTCAATAGAGTGGATTGGAGAATGAACTTCCGCATTCAAGGATCCTCCACCTACTACCTTAGTGGCAAATCATTAAGCTGGGATGCCTTGAATGCATGAGATTGGAATCGCTCTATCTTGCTGATAGGAAAACATTTTGAGAGTAAGATTCCATCTTGACTTGACCCAACCCGAAGCCAAGTACTGATATATCATTTTGTGTTGCGGATTAAGGGAGCAGAAGACTTTTCGTCAACAAGGAGGAGGAGATCTTCAGCATTGTGCTAAACGGGATTTATCAGCTTATTTGTAAGTATCTAGAGTCCAAGAGGACACTTATGATCATTCCTTTGTAGGTTTGGGTCTTAAGTGGTTCTCACCTATTGAAGTCCTCAAGGAGGCCTCTGGCGGGAGTATACGTGGTGGGTGCGTTGTGTGGACCCTTGCTCTGTGGAGAACATAAACATCCGGTTAGGAGTGAACCAGTAAAACTCTGGGTTTGAGGTGAACCATGTAAAACCTTGAGTTTGAGGTGAATCGGGCGAAACCTCGGGTTTGAGGTCAACTATGTAGAAACCTCCAGCAGGGTCTTGTGGAAGATCCTTGGCCAGTGTGCCTAAAAGTGGGTGCGTTGTGTTGACCCTTGCTCGTGAGAGCATAAACAGTCAGCCGCAGTGTAGGTTGTAAAGGTTGAAGGTGAACCTGATTTAAAACCTTAGGTTTGAGGTGAACCGCTGTGAAACCTCCTTAGTGAAATCTGGTACACTAAGGGTTGAGTGCGGTTACCGGGAGTGGAGTAGACTTATCGTCAAACCACTATAAAAATGACTGTGTTTGAGATTGTTATTCTTATGATTGTGTGATTTGCTTTAATACTTCCATATCTGAACATTTGATCACACCACACACACCTACACAGTCATATCCATCATAAGCTAGCTTGCATATTGCTTACTTCTAAAATAGTTTGTGATTGGATCCTCTACCGGGCTTGGAAGCCAGTAAAGTAACATTTGAGTAATCCTGATAATTGCATGATCACAGGATTAGTGAAGTAGGATTTTTAAATAAATCATAAAAACTTTAAAAAGTCCTATTCACCCCCCTCTAAGACATATTGACATATTCCTTCTTCAACTAGTCGGTCTTTACCGCCATTTCAATTGGTATCAGAGCGGGTCTCTCTTTAAGGGTTCACCGCCTAGAGAGTGATCTTGACTGAAAATTGAGAATATGGCCAAAGGAGAGGGCTCATCAGTCACTAAACCTCCAGTATTTGATGGCTCAAACTATGCATACTGGAAGACTAGGATGCACTACTTTCTGAGATCTTTGGATCATGACGTTTGGGACATAGTTGAAAGCGGATACGTGCCACCAACTAAACAAATCATACTTGATAGTGGCACAACAATCACAAAGCCCAAACCTAAAGAAAAGTGGACATCATTCGACAAAGAAAGACAAACATCTGAAGCCAAGGCTATGAATTCTATCTACTGTGCCGTGTCCCAGGATATATTCAATCCTGTGAAGCATGAGATTTATTGGAAACAACCCATGAAGGCACAAGTACTGTGAAGCGATCCAAACTTCAACTCCTGACTTCACAGTTCGAAAGTCTCAGAATGGAAGAGCATGAGACAATTATGGAGTTTTTCACAGAGTTAAACATTATTTGCAACTCCATGGGTGGATTGGGAGAGAAAGTTCCGGTACCGAAAATTTGTAGGAAAATTCTAAGATCCCTACTGGAACGATTTAATCCCAAGGTTACAATAATTGAGGAGTGTAGGAACATAGATGAAATGAAAGTAGAAGAACTGGTAGGTTCCCTACAAACTTTTGAACTACACTTCAAACAATCCCAAAAATCCAAAAACACTGTCCTAAAAATTTCAAAGAAGGACAGTGAAAGTGAAAAGGAAAATGAAGATGAAGAAGTGGCCTTGCTGGCACAAAAATTCAGAAGATTCTTTCAGAAGAATCGCAGCCGTTCCTCTAGAGGGAGAAAGGTGAATAACAAACTTCCTGTAGGCAAATTTGGTAGAAGAACCAAAGAACCACAATGCTATGCCTGTCAGGAGTATGGACACCTATCAACCGAATGCTCAAACAGAAAAACTAAGGGCAAGGCAATGACCACCACGTGGGATGATACAGATGAGTCAAATTCAGAATCCAGTGACTCAGAAAGCAATGAAGATCAGAAATCATTGAAAATACTCATGGTCTCCACTGCTTCAATCATTCCTGCCAAATCAGAGAACGAGAAAGAATAGCTAGCCACGGAATCATCTTCATCCAACAATGGAGAAGAAGAAGAAATTGAAAAGGATAAACTGTAAGATGCGTATAATCAACTTTATATTCATAGCATCAACATCCTTAAAAGACTTGGAATATCTGAAATCAAGGAACAATTGCTGTAAAAAGACTTGGACACAACTATAGAAATTAATACACATCTGATCAATGATTTACAACAACATCACTAAGATAATGATAGACTTGAAAGAGTTAACACCTTAAATCTGAGACCAAAAAAAGTAAATAAACAGGTTGAGAAATTAAAAGATAAAAATATGCTCCTTCAAAATGAAAATCATACACTCCTGTTTAATCTAGAAAAGTTCAAAAAAATTGCCAAGCAAAACTGTAGGTTTTCCCAGAGTAGTGAGAAGTTAGAAAAACTTTTAGGTATGAGAAAATCTGGAAGTAACAAAAGTGGCTAAGGATATGAGAAAGTCAAAGCTAAATCTGGGTATAGAAAACAAATGCTTGAAAAATCTAATGCCTCCAGTAGTAACACAAAGACTAATCAAGTAGTTGAATCTGATAAGAAAATTAAATCTACTACAAGTAAGATCCCTGTCACAAAATGGATAATTAAAGAAAAGAAGAATTGTCTTGCTACTCACTCAAATCACTTAACAGGCAATGACACTAAGTTGTACCTTGATAGTGGTTGCTCAAGACATGTAACAGGTGACATGTCTCTTCTTTCTAAATATAAGAATCTTCATAATGGGATAGTCACCTACGGAGATGGAACCACTGCTAAAGTAACTGGATAAGGAATCATAAAAGGAATACGGTTGCTTGAAAATGAAAAAGCTTTCTGCATAAAAGGTCTGACACATAATCTCCTAAGCATATCTTAAATCTGTGATAATGGGCATGTGGTCAAATTCAACAGACAAGAATGTGAAATCGTAAATCAATCAGGAAAATCAGTAATGAGGGGTCATCGCACAAGTAACCACTGCTATATTATCAGAGGCATGGAAAGGACTGATGCCTAGAAGTACTGAGCAGAGAAAGACAAGTCCATATCATGCATCTAGATCTAGATATTTGCTGAAATGATGCAATTTTGTTGAGCGGCAAATGATATATCTGAGATTCCTCACCTCAATCTTTTGTAAATAAACATGCAAATGTTTATGATTTTTTATGTGTACAGTAATTGTACATAATTTTGCTGAGTATGCTATTGATACTAAAAGTATACTTGAAGGGTCGAAAAAGAAAAATATACCTCTTCGATATGCCTATCGATCTATCATTCCCGATTAATCGATCATGGGTCGATATCATCGACATCTCTTCAGAATGTGGAAAGTCACATGATCGGGACTACTATCGAAGCAATTACCGATAACATCGGATGTGAATCATCGATATAATCGAAAGTAAGTTCGATAAAATCGAAGACTCCTGCCCGATAAAAGGCGATTGAGGAGAAAAATTTTATTTCTCTGAAAAATTTTCTGTTTTGCTCTCTGCTCGAATCCTCGGCCAGAAGACCATCGACGAGTCCCAGAAGCTTCAAAAGAAACGGGTATTATCTTTCCATTCCTTCTACTCCAGAGTCTAATCTCACTTTTGGTTGTGTATTTTCCGTTCTTTTGGTTGACCTTCCTTACCTTTGCCTGTCTCTTACACTGAAAAATCATGAACAAAGGGAAAGGTAAGTCTCTTTCTTAGTCTTCAAAAGGGAAAGGGAAATAACCCAGTTTGCATCAACTCACTCCATCGGTGAGACATCCAGCCACTGTTGTTGAACGTCTGGTTCTCAACAGTGTCATCGAGTCTTTTGGTGTAGACCTCCTTCTAGAAGTAATTGGATTGCAAAATATTCTGAATCTTGGTGGTACTTATCAAATTGGAGTGGTCCATGACTTCCTCAGTAAAAGTCATGTTATTTGTGACGATCCACCCTGTGTTCAAGTAGAATTATTGCATTACTCCAAGCACATCACTCCCATCACCTTAAGTCAGCTTTTAGATCTCCAAGTCACTCGCATTCCTGTTACCAGTCGGAATCTAAATGGTCTTGGTGTTTGGGGCGAGATAACTCGTGCACTATGTCAGGGAACTACTATTTCTCGGAACGATGATAATTCCCTTCATATTAATCATCTTGGACCCACTTTTAAAATCCTTCATGACATTTTTGGGTCCAATGTCTATCCTCGTGATGTGAATGGTAATCATCTGTCTCCCTTTGTGTTAAATGTGTTGTATGATGTATATCAGGAAGTTCAGGTGTGCCTCCCAACACTTCTTCTTAAGCAGATAATTCGGGTCATTCAAGGCAATCATCAGGATACACTAGCTTTTCCTGTACTCATCTGTAAATTAGCCCATCATGTTGGTATTCCTGTCTCATCTGATAAAGTCTATCCAGAGAGGTGGTTTGACAGTGATTCGGCTCAGGTGGCACAATAGCTGTGTCTTCGTTCAGCTCTTCCCGAGAACAGTGCCCCCTGCAGTCGGCCGCTCTATATGCTCATCCGTCATATCCATGGGGATCCAATCGAACGTCATTACTGAGTCCGGAGTCTATCACAAATTGTCAAAGTCATCACCATGAACGTCACCTACTGAACGGTATGGCGAGCATGGAGGAGTGACTTCATAATTGTGAGAGTTGTCTCACCGTGATTGAAGAAAAAAGTCAATTCTCTCCAACAAACAAATCAGTAAGTAGTTGATTTACTCACACGTGGTGATTCACGAAGACGGTAGAAGCCGATTGTGCTAGTTGGATATCATTTTTTTTGGGGTATCTGTGCGTGGCCTTGGTGTTTTTGCTGGGATAACTGTTAATTTGCCACCAATCTTGGGCAGTCTATTTCGGATAGTTGGATAACTTTGGTTTCATTTTGAATATGGCTGAATAGAATTCATATCATTAATGCCATATTTCTATTTTAAACTCCCCAGGTTTATCAAGTTCTGGAATGCATGTGATATCTCTAACAAATATTCCATCTGCTATGCATTCATAGATTCTGAAATTGATGTTTGCTTAAATTGGGTTAACTGTTATACATCACTTGATCTGCCTCTACCTGATTGGTTCTCCCAAGTATTTCAAGCTTCAGTTAATATCACCTGAGATATCTTTGTCAATGACTGACAAAAAGGGGGAGAATATTTGCAAACACCCCGAATGGAAATTGTATATCTGTTAGATGTTGTTGCAGGTGTTAGGGGGAGCAGCTGCATCAAACAAGGCGGAGTTTACAAGAAAGGGGGAGCAACTACTGGTTGTGTACATGGGATAAAAATTGTAAAATTGTGTAAAAACATGTATACACATTTTACGGGATGTTTGTCTAGAAGTGTTCTACGGTGTTTTGCGAGGTTTTTTTTTGGTCACGTAATTGACAAAGGGGGAGATTGAAAGTTCCCTGGTTTGTCAAGTTACGTGAATGTTGAGTCAGAGTGTCTACAGAACCTGATAGGAAGATCAATTCAAGCGTCTGCCTCAACCGGATGTGTGCAAGCTCGTCATAGGTAAATCTAAAGCCTCACATCCCATGACCCAAAGCACCAGGTGAATAAAATCCTTAAAAACAAGTTAGAAATCATAGGGTTTTAAGATGAGAAAACTTTTTTCAAAATAGGAAAATCTCTAAGTTTTTCTCGCCTTGTCGATTTTATCGAAACACCCTCGATATGATCGACTTGCTCTGTCGATGTCCTCGATACCTTAACGATATTATCGAAGTGAGGACCAAAAGTGTCCAGCAACTAAATATTCATCTGAACGGATTTATTGATGTATCGATACACCTATCGATACCATCGATATAAGAACTAAAAATGTCCAGCAACTTCACAACATATTTTCGCGATTTATCGATATATCGATTCCCTTATCGATATCATTGATATTTAAATCTCGAGGCTATCGAAGTTGACTCGATATCATCGACAGGCAGATTTTCGCCGCCCCAATTTTTTTAATAAAGATCTCAAATTTCTTCGATATATCGATGCTCTTCCGATATGATCTGAAATCAAATATCGATAACATCAGTCATCGATGATATCGATCGAGGGTGTGCATATTTTACAGCAGATATTTCAGGTTGTTTTTAACTATGATCGAGGGCCCTTCGATAGAATCGATATTCAAATATCGATGTTATCGGCACCAGGTCGATTGCATCGAACAAGGTCATAAACTGTCCAGCAAGCTTAAAGACAAATCCGCTGAATTAATCGATGCCTCGACTCTGATATCGATATCATCGACATTCAAATTCTGATGATCTCGATGGTTCCCCGATCATTCATGAAATCCTCAAATATTTCAAAGTCAAGTCTCTCTCATTTTTTAAGTGTCGATGGATCGAACCTGTCATTAATGGAAATAGAGTTCGAAATCCGATGACATCGACAATAGTTTCGATTCATCGACCAATTGGTAAAAAGTTTCAAAAGCGTATATGACATTGAGTCCGAGCCATCGAGCAGACCATCGATGCTATCGAGAGTATACGCTCGATGATATCGAACCTTCTCGATGATATCGAACTCTATCATAAATGTGACCGTTTTATATCCGTTGGAACTTTTTGCCTATATATAGAAAACTTTTTTTTTGTTGCTGTGAGAGAAAGTAGAGAGAGCTTTTGTGTGTTTCAACTTATATCTTATATCCAAAGCCTTTCTCTCAGGGAGTTTCATCCTCCAATCCACCCTCATCATTGATATTCAATAGAGTGGATTGGGGAATGAACTTCCGCATTCAAGGATCTCCAGCTACTACCTTAGTGGCAAATCATTAAGCTGGGATGCCTTGAATGCATGAGATTGGAATCGCTCTATCTTCCTGATAGGAAAATATTTTGAGAGTAAGATTCCATCTTGACCTTGACCCAACCTGAAGCCAAGTACTGGTATATCATTTTCTGTTGCGGATCAAGGGAGCAGAAGACTCTTTGTCAACAAGGAGGAGGCGATCTTCGACATTGTGCTAAACGAGACTCATCAGCTTATTTGTAAGTATCTAGAGTCCAAGAGGACACTTGTGATCATTCCTTTGTAGGATTCGGTCTTAAGTGGTTCTCACCCTTTGAAGTCCTCAAGGAGGCCTCCGGCGGGAGTGCGCGTGTGGGTACGTTGTGTGGACCCTTACTCTGTGGAGAGCATAAACATCGGTTAGGAGTGAACCAGTAGAACTCTGGGTTTGAGGTGAACTGTGTAAAACCTTGGGTTTAAGGTGAACCGAGTGAAACCTCGAGTTTGAGGTCAACCGTGTAGAAACCTCCAGGAGGGTCTTGTAGAAGATCCTTGGCCAGTGTGCCTAAAAGTGGGTGCGTTGTGTTGACCCTTGCTTGTGAGAGCATAAACAGTCAGCCTCAATGTAGGTTGTAAAGGTTGAAGGTGAACCTGATTTAAAACCTTAGGTTTGAGGTGAACCGTTGTGAAACCTCCTTAGTGAAATCCGGTACACTCAAGGGTTGAGTGCGGTTACCGGAAGTGGAGTAGACTTATCGTCGAACCACTATAAAAATGACTGTGTTTGAGATTGTTATTCTTATAATTGTGTGATTTGCTTTAATACTTCCATATTTGAACATTTGATCACACCACACACACCTACACAGTCATATCCATCATAAGCTAGCTTGCATACTGCTTACTTCTAAAATAGTTTGTGATTGGATCCTCTACCGGGCTTGGAAGCCAGTAGAGTTACATTTGAGTAATCCTGATAATTGCATGCTCATAGGATTAGTGAAGTAGGATTTTTAAATAAATCATAAAAACTTTAAAAAGTCCTATTCACCCCCCTCTAAGACATATTGGCATATTCCTTCTTCAACTAGTCGGTCTTTACAGCCATTTCTATTGGTATCAGAGCGGGTCTCCCTTTAAGGGCTTCACCGCCTAGAGAGTGATCTTGACTGAAGATTGGGAATATGGCCAAAGGAGAGGGCTCATCAGTCACTAGACCTCCAGTATTTGACGGCTCAAACTATACATACTGGAAGACTAGGATGCACTACTTTCTGAGATCTTTGGATCATGACGTTTGGGACATAGTTGAAAGCGGATACGTGCCACCAACTGAACAAATCATACTTGACAGTGGCACAACAATCACAAAGCCCAAACCCAAAGAAAAGTGGACAGCATTCGACAAAGAAAGACAAACATCTGAAGCCAAGGCTATGAATTCTATATACTGTGCCGTGTCCCAGGATATATTCAATCCTGGGAAGCATGAGATTTATTGGAAACAACCCATGAAGGCACAATCACTATGAAGCAATCCAAACTTCAACTCCTGACTTCACAATTCGAAAGTCTTAGAATGGAAGAGCATGGGACATTTATGGAGTTTTTCACCAAGTTAAATATTATTTGCAACTCCGTGGATGGATTGGGAGAGAAAGTTCCGGTACCGAAAATTTGTAGGAAAATTCTAAGATCCCTACGGGAACAATTTAATCCCAAGGTTACAACAATTGAGGAGTGTAGGAACATGGATGAAATGAAAGTAGAAGAACTGGTAGGTTTCCTACAAACTTTTGAAGTACACTTCAAACAATCCCAAATATCTAAAAACCTGTCCTAAAAACTTCAAAGAAAATAATTCATGTGGACAGTGAAAGTGAAAAGGAAGATGAAGATGAAGAAGTGGCCTTGCTGGCACAAAAATTCAGAAGATTCTTTCAGAAGAATCGCGGCCGTTCCTCTAGAGGGAGAAAGGTGAACAACAAACTTCCTGCCGAAAAATTTGGTAGAAGAACCAAAGAACCACAATGCTATGCCTGTCAGGAGTATGGACAACTATCAACCAAATTCCCAAATATAAAAACTAAGGGCAAGGCAATGGCCGCCATGTGGTATGATACAGATGAGTCAAATTCAGAATCTAGTGACTCAAAACGCAATGGGGATTAGAAATCATTGAAAATACTCATGGTCTCCACTGCTTCAATCATTCCTGTTGAATCAGAGAACGAGAAAGAATAGCTAGCCACGAAATCATCTTCATCCGACAATGGAGAAGAAGAAGAAATTGAAAAGGATAAACTGTAAGATACGTATAATCAACTTTATATTCATAGCATCAACATTCTTAAAAGACTTGGAATATCTGAAAATAAGGTACAATTGCTGCAAAAAGACTTGGACACAACTATAGAAATCAATACACATCTGATCAATGATTTATAACAACATCACTCAGATAATGATAGACTTGAAAGAATTAACCCATTCCTTAAATCTGAGACCAAAAAAACTAAACAAACAGGTTGAGAAATTAAAAGACAAAAATATACTCATTCAAAATGAAAATCATACACTCCTGTTTAATCTAGAAAAGTCCAGAAAAATTGCCAAGCAAAACTGTAAGTTTTCCCAGAGTGGTGAGAAGTTAGAAAAACTTTTAGGTATGAGAAATCTGGAAGTAACAAAAGTGGCTTAGGATATGAGAAAGTCAGAGCTAAATCCGAGTATAGAAAACAAATGCTTGAAAAATCTAATGCCTCCAGTAGCAACATAAAGACTAATCAAGTAGTTGAATCAGATAAGAAAATTAAATCTACCATAAGTAAGATCCCTGTCACAAAATGGATAATTAAAGAAAAAGAAGAATTGTCTTACTACTCACTCAAATCACTTAACAGGCAATGACACTAAGTGGTACCTTGACACTGGCTGCTCAAGACATGTAACAGGTGACATGTCCCTTCTTTTTAAATATAAGAATTTTCATAATGGTATAGTCACCTACGGAGATGGAACCACTGCTAAAGTAATTGGATAAGGAATCATAAAAGGAATACAGTTTCTTGAAAATGAAAAAGCTTTTTGCATAAAAGGTCTGACACATAATCTCCTAAACATATCTCAAATCTGTGATAATGGGCATGTGGTCAAATTCAACAGACAAGAATGCGAAATCCTAAATCAATCAGGAAAATCAGTAATGAGGGGTCATCACACAAGTAACCACTGCTACATTATTAGAGGCATAGAAAGGACTGATGCCTAGAAGTACTGAGTAGAGAAACACAAGTCCAGATCATGCATCTAGATCTGGATATTTACTAAAATGATGCAATTTTGTTGAGCGTCAAATGATATATCTGAGGTTCCTCACCTCAATCTTTTGTAAATAAACATGTAAATGTTTATGACTTTTGATGTGTACAGTAATTGTACATAATTTTGCTGAGTATGCTATTGATACTAAAAGTATACTTGAAGGGTCGAAAAAGAAAAATATTCCTCTTCGATATGTCTATTGATCTATCATTCCCGATTAATCGATCATGGGTCGATATCATCGACATCTCTTCAGAATGTGGAAAGTCACATGATCGGGACTACTATCAATGCAATTGTCGATAACATCGGATGTGGATCATCAATATAATTGAAAGTAAGTTCGATAAAATCGAAGACTCCTGCCCGATATAAAAGGCGATTGAGCGAAAATTTTTTATTTCTCTGAAAAATTTTCTGTTTTACTCTCTGCTCGAATCCTC
>JAJHSJ010000015.1:42356133-42589843 GCA_021015155.1 Magnolia officinalis
TTTCCCTGATAAACAATCAATACAAGTTTTGAGAGGTATACCTGTCAGGTATGGAAGGAGCCGCTTCTTTGCTAGTAGCTAAAACAATTTTTCACTCATGTGGCCTATGAAAGTGCCCTGGTTTATCAAGTTATGTGAATGTTGAGTCAGAGTGTCTACAGAGCCTGATAGGAAGATCAATTCAAGCGTCTGCCTCAATCGGATGTGTGTAAGCTCGTCACAGGTAAATCTAAAGCCTCACATCCCATGACCCAAAAAACCAGTGAATAAAACCCTTAAAAACATGTTAAAAATCATAGGGTTTTAAGGTGAGAAAACTTTTTTCAAAATAGAAAAATCTCTAAGTTTTTCTCGCCTCGTCGATTTTATTGAAACACCTTCGAATGATCAATCTGCTTTGTCGATGTCCTCGATACCTTAACGATATTATCGAAGTGAGGACTAAAAGTGTCCAGCAACTAAATATTCATTTGGACGGATTTATCGATATCGATACCATCGATATAAGAAATAAAAATGTCCAGCAACTTCACAACATATCTGGACGATTTATCGATATATCGATTCCCCTATCGATATCATCGATATTCAAATCTCGAGTCTATCGAAGTTGACTCGATATCATCGACAGGCAGATTTTCGGCGCCCCTGTTTTTTAATGAAAATCTCAAATTTCTTCGATATATCGATGCTCTTCCGATATGATCTGAAATGAAATATCGATAATATCGGAAGTTCATCGATGATATCAATCGAGGGTGAGCATATCTTACAGCAGATATTTCAGGTTGTTTTCAACTATGATGGGGGGCCCTTCGATAGAATCAATATTCAAATATCGATGATATCGGCACCAGGTCGATTGCATCGAACAAGGTCATAAACTGTCCAGCAAGCTTAAAGACAAATCCGTTGGATTTATCGATACCTCGAATCTTATCTCGATATCATCGACATTCAAATTCCGATGATCTCGATGGTTCCCCGATCATTCATGAAATCCTCAAATATTTCAAAGTCAAGTCTCTCTCATTTTTAAGTGTCGATGGATCGAA
This sequence comes from Magnolia officinalis, assembly GCA_021015155.1. Classification (NCBI taxonomy): domain Eukaryota; kingdom Viridiplantae; phylum Streptophyta; class Magnoliopsida; order Magnoliales; family Magnoliaceae; genus Magnolia; species Magnolia officinalis. The sequence goes on from JAJHSJ010000015.1 coordinate 42,357,189, forward strand.
CATGTTATCAATGGAATTGGAGTTCGAAATCCGATGACATCGACAATAGTTTCGATTCATCGACCAATTGGCAAAAAGTTTCAAAAGCGTATGACATTGAGTCGAGCCATCGAGCAAACCATCGATGCTATCGAGAGTATACGCTCGATGATATCGAACCTTCTCGATGATATCGAACTCTGTCATAAATGTGACCATTTTATATCCGTTGGAACTTTTTGCCTATATATAGAGGACTTGTTTTTTTGTTGCTATGCGAGAAAGTAGAGAGAGCTTTTGTGTGTTTCAACGTATATCTTATATCCAAGCCCTTTCTCTCAAGGGAGTTCATCCTCCAATCCACCCTCATCATTGATATTCAATAGAGTGGATTGGAGAATGAACTTCCGCATTCAAGGATCCTCCACCTACTACCTTAGTGGCAAATCATTAAGCTGGGATGCCTTGAATGCATGAGATTGGAATCGCTCTATCTTGCTGATAGGAAAACATTTTGAGAGTAAGATTCCATCTTGACTGACCAACCCGAAGCCAAGTACTGATATATCATTTTGTGTGCGGATTAAGGGAGCAGAAGACTTTTCGTCAACAAGGAGGAGGAGATCTTCAGCATTGTGCTAAACGGGATTTATCAGCTTATTTGTAAGTATCTAGAGTCCAAGAGGACACTTATGATCATTCCTTTGTAGGTTTGGGTCTTAAGTGGTTCTCACCTATTGAAGTCCTCAAGGAGGCCTCTGGCGGGAGTATACGTGGTGGGTGCGTTGTGTGGACCCTTGCACTGTGGAGAACATAAACATCCGGTTAGGAGTGAACCAGTAAAACTCTGGGTTTGAGGTGAACCATGTAAAACCTTGAGTTTGAGGTGAATCGGGCGAAACCTCGGGTTTGAGGTCAACTATGTAGAAACCTCCAGCAGGGTCTTGTGGAAGATCCTTGGCCAGTGTGCCTAAAAGTGGGTGCGTTGTGTTGACCCTTGCTCGTGAGAGCATAAACAGTCAGCCGCAGTGGTAGGTTGTAAAGGTTGAAGGTGAACCTGATTTAAAACCTTAGGTTTGAGGTGAACCGCTGTGAAACCTCCTTAGTGAAATCTGGTACACTTAAGGGTTGAGTGCGGTTACCGGGAGTGGAGTAGACTTATCGTCAAACCACTATAAAAATGACTGTGTTTGAGACTGTTATTCTTATGATTGTGTGATTTGCTTTAATACTTCCATATCTGAACATTTGATCACACCACACACACCTACACAGTCATATCCATCATAAGCTAGCTTGCATATTGCTTACTTCTAAAATAGTTTGTGATTGGATCCTCTACCGGGCTTGGAAGCCAGTAAGTAACATTTGAGTAATCCTGATAATTGCATGATCACAGGATTAGTGAAGTAGGATTTTTAAATAAATCATAAAAACTTTAAAAAGTCCTATTCACCCCCCTCTAAGACATATTGGACATATTCCTTCTTCAACTAGTCGGTCTTTACCGCCATTTCAATTGGTATCAGAGCGGGTCTCTCTTTAAGGGTTCACCGCCTAGAGAGTGATCTTGACTGAAAATTGAGAATATGGCCAAAGGAGAGGGCTCATCAGTCACTAAACCTCCAGTATTTGATGGCTCAAACTATGCATACTGGAAGACTAGGATGCACTACTTTCTGAGATCTTTGGATCATGACGTTTGGGACATAGTTGAAAGCGGATACGTGCCACCAACTAAACAAATCATACTTGATAGTGGCACAACAATCACAAAGCCCAAACCTAAAGAAAAGTGGACATCATTCGACAAAGAAAGACAAACATCTGAAGCCAAGGCTATGAATTCTATCTACTGTGCCGTGTCCCAGGATATATTCAATCCTGTGAAGCATGAGATTTATTGGAAACAACCCATGAAGGCACAAGTACTGTGAAGCGATCCAAACTTCAACTCCTGACTTCACAGTTCGAAAGTCTCAGAATGGAAGAGCATGAGACAATTATGGAGTTTTTCACAGAGTTAAACATTATTTGCAACTCCATGGGTGGATTGGGAGAGAAAGTTCGGTACCGAAAATTTGTAGGAAAATTCTAAGATCCCTACTGGAACGATTTAATCCCAAGGTTACAATAATTGAGGAGTGTAGGAACATAGATGAAATGAAAGTAGAAGAACTGGTAGGTTCCCTACAAACTTTTGAACTACACTTCAAACAATCCCAAAAATCCAAAAAACACTGTCCTAAAAATTTCAAAGAAGGACAGTGAAAGTGAAAAGGAAAATGAAGATGAAGAAGTGGCCTTGCTGGCACAAAAATTCAGAAGATTCTTTCAGAAGAATCGCAGCCGTTCCTCTAGAGGGAGAAAGGTGAATAACAAATTCCTGTAGGCAAATTTGGTAGAAGAACCAAAGAACCACAATGCTATGCCTGTCAGGAGTATGGACACCTATCAACCGAATGCTCAAACAGAAAAACTAAGGGCAAGGCAATGACCACCACGTGGGATGATACAGATGAGTCAAATTCAGAATCCAGTGACTCAGAAAGCAATGAAGATCAGAAATCATTGAAAATACTCATGGTCTCCACTGCTTCAATCATTCCTGCCAAATCAGAGAACGAGAAAGAATAGCTAGCCACGGAATCATCTTCATCCAACAATGGAGAAGAAGAAGAAATTGAAAAGGATAAACTGTAAGATGCGTATAATCAACTTTATATTCATAGCATCAACATCCTTAAAAGACTTGGAATATCTGAAATCAAGGAACAATTGCTGTAAAAAGACTTGGACACAACTATAGAAATTAATACACATCTGATCAATGATTTACAACAACATCACTAAGATAATGATAGACTTGAAAGAGTTAACACCTTAAATCTGAGACCAAAAAAAGTAAATAAACAGGTTGAGAAATTAAAAGATAAAAATATGCTCCTTCAAAATGAAAATCATACACTCCTGTTTAATCTAGAAAAGTTCAAAAAAATTGCCAAGCAAAACTGTAGGTTTTCCCAGAGTAGTGAGAAGTTAGAAAAACTTTTAGGTATGAGAAAATCTGGAAGTAACAAAAGTGGCTAAGGATATGAGAAAGTCAAAGCTAAATCTGGGTATAGAAAACAAATGCTTGAAAAATCTAATGCCTCCAGTAGTAACACAAAGACTAATCAAGTAGTTGAATCTGATAAGAAAATTAAATCTACTACAAGTAAGATCCCTGTCACAAAATGGATAATTAAAGAAAAGAAGAATTGTCTTGCTACTCACTCAAATCACTTAACAGGCAATGACACTAAGTTGTACCTTGATAGTGGTTGCTCAAGACATGTAACAGGTGACATGTCTCTTCTTTCTAAATATAAGAATCTTCATAATGGGATAGTCACCTACGGAGATGGAACCACTGCTAAAGTAACTGGATAAGGAATCATAAAAGGAATACGGTTGCTTGAAAATGAAAAAGCTTTCTGCATAAAAGGTCTGACACATAATCTCCTAAGCATATCTTAAATCTGTGATAATGGGCATGTGGTCAAATTCAACAGACAAGAATGTGAAATCGTAAATCAATCAGGAAAATCAGTAATGAGGGGTCATCGCACAAGTAACCACTGCTATATTATCAGAGGCATGGAAAGGACTGATGCCTAGAAGTACTGAGCAGAGAAAGACAAGTCCATATCATGCATCTAGATCTAGATATTTGCTGAAATGATGCAATTTTGTTGAGCGTCAAATGATATATCTGAGATTCCTCACCTCAATCTTTTGTAAATAAACATGCAAATGTTTATGATTTTTTATGTGTACAGTAATTGTACATAATTTTGCTGAGTATGCTATTGATACTAAAAGTATACTTGAAGGGTCGAAAAAGAAAAATATACCTCTTCGATATGCCTATCGATCTATCATTCCCGATTAATCGATCATGGGTCGATATCATCGACATCTCTTCAGAATGTGGAAAGTCACATGATCGGGACTACTATCGAAGCAATTGCCGATAACATCGGATGTGAATCATCGATATAATTGAAAGTAAGTTCGATAAAATCGAAGACTCCTGCCCGATAAAAGGCGATTGGGGGGAAAATTTTATTTCTCTGAAAAATTTTCTGTTTTGCTCTCTGCTCGAATCCTCGGCCAGAAGACCATCGACGAGTCCCAGAAGCTTCAAAAGAAACGGGTATTATCTTTCCATTCCTTCTACTCCAGAGTCTAATCTCACTTTTGGTTGTGTATTTTCCGTTCTTTTGGTTGACCTTCCTTACCTTTGCCTGTCTCTTACACTGAAAAATCATGAACAAAGGGAAAGGTAAGTCTCTTTCTTAGTCTTCAAAAGGGAAAGGGAAATAACCCAGTTTGCATCAACTCACTCCATCGGTGAGACATCCAGCCACTGTTGTTGAACGTCTGGTTCTCAACAGTGTCATCGAGTCTTTTGGTGTAGACCTCCTTCTAGAAGTAATTGGATTGCAAAATATTCTGAATCTTGGTGGTACTTATCAAATTGGAGTGGTCCATGACTTCCTCAGTAAAAGTCATGTTATTTGTGACGATCCACCCTGTGTTCAAGTAGAATTATTGCATTACTCCAAGCACATCACTCCCATCACCTTAAGTCAGCTTTTAGATCTCCAAGTCACTCGCATTCCTGTTACCAGTCGGAATCTAAATGGTCTTGGTGTTTGGGGCGAGATAACTCGTGCACTATGTCAGGGAACTACTATTTCTCGGAACGATGATAATTCCCTTCATATTAATCATCTTGGACCCACTTTTAAAATCCTTCATGACATTTTTGGGTCCAATGTCTATCCTCGTGATGTGAATGGTAATCATCTGTCTCCCTTTGTGTTAAATGTGTTGTATGATGTATATCAGGAAGTTCAGGTGTGCCTCCCAACACTTCTTCTTAAGCAGATAATTCGGGTCATTCAAGGCAATCATCAGGATACACTAGCTTTTCCTGTACTCATCTGTAAATTAGCCCATCATGTTGGTATTCCTGTCTCATCTGATAAAGTCTATCCAGAGAGGTGGTTTGACAGTGATTCGGCTCAGGTGGCACAATAGCTGTGTCTTCGTTCAGCTCTTCCCGAGAACAGTGCCCCCTGCAGTCGGCCGCTCTATATGCTCATCCGTCATATCCATGGGGATCCAATCGAACGTCATTACTGAGTCCGGAGTCTATCACAAATTGTCAAAGTCATCACCATGAACGTCACCTACTGAACGGTATGGCGAGCATGGAGGAGTGACTTCATAATTGTGAGAGTTGTCTCACCGTGATTGAAGAAAAAAGTCAATTCTCTCCAACAAACAAATCAGTAAGTAGTTGATTTACTCACACGTGGTGATTCACGAAGACGGTAGAAGCCGATTGTGCTAGTTGGATATCATTTTTTTTGGGTATCTGTGCGTGGCCTTGGTGTTTTTGCTGGGATAACTGTTAATTTGCCACCAATCTTGGGCAGTCTATTTCGGATAGTTGGATAACTTTGGTTTCATTTTGAATATGGCTGAATAGAATTCATATCATTAATGCCATATTTCTATTTTAAACTCCCCAGGTTTATCAAGTTCTGGAATGCATGTGATATCTCTAACAAATATTCCATCTGCTATGCATTCATAGATTCTGAAATTGATGTTTGCTTAAATTGGGTTAACTGTTATACATCACTTGATCTGCCTCTACCTGATTGGTTCTCCCAAGTATTTCAAGCTTCAGTTAATATCACCTGAGATATCTTTGTCAATGACTGACAAAAAGGGGGAGAATATTTGCAAACACCCCGAATGGAAATTGTATATCTGTTAGATGTTGTTGCAGGTGTTAGGGGGAGCAGCTGCATCAAACAAGGCGGAGTTTACAAGAAAGGGGGAGCAACTACTGGTTGTGTACATGGGATAAAAATTGTAAAATTGTGTAAAAACATGTATACACATTTACGGGATGTTTGTCTAGAAGTGTTCTACGGTGTTTTGCGAGGTTTTTTTTTTGGTCACGTAATTGACAAAGGGGGAGATTGAAAGTGCCCTGGTTTGTCAAGTTACGTGAATGTTGAGTCAGAGTGTCTACAGAACCTGATAGGAAGATCAATTCAAGCGTCTGCCTCAACCGGATGTGTGCAAGCTCGTCATAGGTAAATCTAAAGCCTCACATCCCATGACCCAAAGCACCAGGTGAATAAAATCCTTAAAAACAAGTTAGAAATCATAGGGTTTTAAGATGAGAAAACTTTTTTCAAAATAGGAAAATCTCTAAGTTTTTCTCGCCTTGTCGATTTTATCGAAACACCCTCGATATGATCGACTTGCTCTGTCGATGTCCTCGATACCTTAACGATATTATCGAAGTGAGGACCAAAAGTGTCCAGCAACTAAATATTCATCTGAACGGATTTATTGATGTATCGATACACCTATCGATACCATCGATATAAGAACTAAAAATGTCCAGCAACTTCACAACATATTTTCGCGATTTATCGATATATCGATTCCCTTATCGATATCATGATATTTAAATCTCGAGGCTATCGAAGTTGACTCGATATCATCGACAGGCAGATTTTCGCCGCCCCCCAATTTTTTAATAAAATCTCAAATTTCTTCGATATATCGATGCTCTTCCGATATGATCTGAAATCAAATATCGATAACATCAGTCATCGATGATATCGATCGAGGGTGTGCATATTTTACAGCAGATATTTCAGGTTGTTTTTAACTATGATCGGGGGCCCTTCGATAGAATCGATATTCAAATATCGATGTTATCGGCACCAGGTCGATTGCATCGAACAAGGTCATAAACTGTCCAGCAAGCTTAAAGACAAATCCGCTGAATTAATCGATGCCTCGACTCTGATATCGATATCATCGACATTCAAATTCTGATGATCTCGATGGTTCCCCGATCATTCATGAAATCCTCAAATATTTCAAAGTCAAGTCTCTCTCATTTTTTAAGTGTCGATGGATCGAACCTGTCATTAATGGAAATAGAGTTCGAAATCCGATGACATCGACAATAGTTTCGATTCATCGACCAATTGGTAAAAAGTTTCAAAAGCGTATGACATTGAGTCCGAGCCATCGAGCAGACCATCGATGCTATCAGAGTATACGCTCGATGATATCGAACCTTCTCGATGATATCGAACTCTATCATAAATGTGACCGTTTTATATCCGTTGGAACTTTTTGCCTATATATAGAAAACTTTTTTTTGTTGCTGTGAGAGAAAGTAGAGAGAGCTTTTGTGTGTTTCAACTTATATCTTATATCCAAAGCCCTTTCTCTCAAGGGAGTTCATCCTCCAATCCACCCTCATCATTGATATTCAATAGAGTGGATTGGGGAATGAACTTCCGCATTCAAGGATCCTCCAGCTACTACCTTAGTGGCAAATCATTAAGCTGGGATGCCTTGAATGCATGAGATTGGAATCGCTCTATCTTCCTGATAGGAAAATATTTTGAGAGTAAGATTCCATCTTGACCTTGACCCAACCTGAAGCCAAGTACTGGTATATCATTTTCTGTTGCGGATCAAGGGAGCAGAAGACTCTTGTCAACAAGGAGGAGGAGATCTTCGACATTGTGCTAAACGAGACTCATCAGCTTATTTGTAAGTATCTAGAGTCCAAGAGGACACTTGTGATCATTCCTTGTAGGATTCGGTCTTAAGTGGTTCTCACCCTTTGAAGTCCTCAAGGAGGCCTCCGGCGGGAGTGCGTGTGTTGGGTACGTTGTGTGGACCCTTACTCTGTGGAGAGCATAAACATCGGTTAGGAGTGAACCAGTAGAACTCTGGGTTTGAGGTGAACTGTGTAAAACCTTGGGTTTAAGGTGAACCGAGTGAAACCTCGAGTTTGAGGTCAACCGTGTAGAAACCTCCAGGAGGGTCTTGTAGAAGATCCTTGGCCAGTGTGCCTAAAAGTGGGTGCGTTGTGTTGACCCTTGCTGTGAGAGCATAAACAGTCAGCCTCAATGTAGGTTGTAAAGGTTGAAGGTGAACCTGATTTAAAACCTTAGGTTTGAGGTGAACCGTTGTGAAACCTCCTTAGTGAAATCCGGTACACTCAAGGGTTGAGTGCGGTTACCGGGAGTGGAGTAGACTTATCGTCGAACCACTATAAAAATGACTGTGTTTGAGATTGTTATTCTTATGATTGTGTGATTTGCTTTAATACTTCCATATTTGAACATTTGATCACACCACACACACCTACACAGTCATATCCATCATAAGCTAGCTTGCATACTGCTTACTTCTAAAATAGTTTGTGATTGGATCCTCTACCGGGCTTGGAAGCCAGTAGAGTTACATTTGAGTAATCCTGATAATTGCATGATCATAGGATTAGTGAAGTAGGTTTTTTAAATAAATCATAAAAACTTTAAAAAGTCCTATTCACCCCCCTCTAAGACATATTGGCATATTCCTTCTTCAACTAGTCGGTCTTTACAGCCATTTCTATTGGTATCAGAGCGGGTCTCTCTTTAAGGGCTTCACCGCCTAGAGAGTGATCTTGACTGAAGTTGGGAATATGGCCAAAGGAGAGGGCTCATCAGTCACTAGACCTCCAGTATTTGACGGCTCAAACTATGCATACTGGAAGGCTAGGATGCACTACTTTCTGAGATCTTTGGATCATGACGTTTGGGACATAGTTGAAAGCGGATACGTGCCACCAACTGAACAAATCATACTTGACAGTGGCACAACAATCACAAAGCCCAAACCCAAAGAAAAGTGGACAGCATTCGACAAAGAAAGGCAAACATCTGAAGCCAAGGCTATGAATGCTATCTACTGTGCCGTGTCCCAGGATATATTCAATCCTGGGAAGCATGAGATTTATTGGAAACAACCCATGAAGGCACAATCACTATGAAGCAATCCAAACTTCAACTCCTGACTTCACAATTCGAAAGTCTTAGAATGGAAGAGCATGGGACATTTATGGAGTTTTTCACCAAGTTAAATATTATTTGCAACTCATGGATGGATTGGGAGAGAAAGTTCCGGTACCGAAAATTTGTAGGAAAATTCTAAGATCCCTACGGGAACAATTTAATCCCAAGGTTACAACAATTGAGGAGTGTAGGAACATAGATGAAATGAAAGTAGAAGAACTGGTAGGTTTCCTACAAACTTTTGAAGTACACTTCAAACAATCCCAAATATCTAAAAACACTGTCCTAAAAACTTCAAAGAAAATAATTCATGTGGACAGTGAAAGTGAAAAGGAAGATGAAGATGAAGAAGTGGCCTTGCTGGCACAAAAATTCAGAAGATTCTTTCAGAAGAATCGCGGCCGTTCCTCTAGAGGGAGAAAGGTGAACAACAAACTTCCTGCCGAAAATTTGGTAGAAGAACCAAAGAACCACAATGCTATGCCTGTCAGGAGTATGGACAACTATCAACCAAATTCCCAAATATAAAAACTAAGGGCAAGGCAATGGCCGCCATGTGGTATGATACAGATGAGTCAAATTCAGAATCTAGTGACTCAAAACGCAATGGGGATTAGAAATCATTGAAAATACTCATGGTCTCCACTGCTTCAATCATTCCTGTTGAATCAGAGAACGAGAAAGAATAGCTAGCCACGAAATCATCTTCATCCGACAATGGAGAAGAAGAAGAAATTGAAAAGGATAAACTGTAAGATACGTATAATCAACTTTATATTCATAGCATCAACATTCTTAAAAGACTTGGAATATCTGAAAACAAGGAACAATTGCTGCAAAAAGACATGGACACAACTATAGAAATCAATACACATCTGATCAATGATTTACAACAACATCACTCAGATAATGATAGACTTAAAAGAATTAACCCATTCCTTAAATCTGAGACCAAAAAAACTAAACAAACAGGTTGAGAAATTAAAAGACAAAAATATGCTCATTCAAAATGAAAATCATACACTCCTGTTTAATCTAGAAAAGTCCAGAAAAATTGCCAAGCAAAACTGTAAGTTTTCCCAGAGTGGTGAGAAGTTAGAAAAACTTTTAGGTATGAGAAAATCTGGAAGTAACAAAAGTGGCTTAGGATATGAGAAAGTCAGAGCTAAATCCGAGTATAGAAAACAAATGCTTGAAAAATCTAATGCCTCCAGTAGCAACATAAAGACTAATCAAGTAGTTGAATCAGATAAGAAAATTAAATCTACCATAAGTAAGATCCCTGTCACAAAATGGATAATTAAAGAAAAGAAGAATTGTCTTGCTACTCACTCAAATCACTTAACAGGCAATGACACTAAGTGGTACCTTGACAGTGGCTGCTCAAGACATGTAACAGGTGACATGTCCCTTCTTTCTAAATATAAGAATTTTCATAATGGTATAGTCACCTACGGAGATGGAACCACTGCTAAAGTAATTGGATAAGGAATCATAAAAGGAATACAGTTTCTTGAAAATGAAAAAGCTTTTTGCATAAAAGGTCTGACACATAATCTCCTAAACATATCTCAAATCTGTGATAATGGGCATGTGGTCAAATTCAACAGACAAGAATGCGAAATCCTAAATCAATCAGGAAAATCAGTAATGAGGGGTCATCACACAAGTAACCACTGCTACATTATTAGAGGCATAGAAAGGACTGATGCCTAGAAGTACTGAGTAGAGAAACACAAGTCCAGATCATGCATCTAGATCTGGATATTTACTAAAATGATGCAATTTTGTTGAGCGTCAAATGATATATCTGAGGTTCCTCACCTCAATCTTTTGTAAATAAACATGTAAATGTTTATGACTTTTGATGTGTACAGTAATTGTACATAATTTTGCTGAGTATGCTATTGATACTAAAAGTATACTTGAAGGGTCGAAAAAGAAAAATATTCCTCTTCGATATGTCTATTGATCTATCATTCCCGATTAATCGATCATGGGTCGATATCATCGACATCTCTTCAGAATGTGGAAAGTCACATGATCGGGACTACTATCAATGCAATTGTCGATAACATCGGATGTGGATCATCAATATAATTGAAAGTAAGTTCGATAAAATCGAAGACTCCTGCCCGATAAAAGGCGATTGAGCGAAAATTTTTTATTTCTCTGAAAAATTTTCTGTTTTACTCTCTGCTCGAATCCTCGGCCAGAAGACCATCGACGGGTCCCAGAAGCTTCAAAAGAAACGGGTATTATCTTTCCATTCCTTCCACTCCAGAGTCTAATCTCACTTTTGGTCGGGTATTTTCCGTTCTTTTGGTTGACCTTCCTTACCTTTGCCTGTCTCTTACACTGAAAAATCATGAACAAAGAGAAAGGTAAGTCTCTTTATCAGTCTTCAAAAGGGAAAGCGAAACAACCCAGTTTGCATCAACTCACTCCATCGGTGAGACATCCAGCCACTGTTGTTGAACGTCTGGTTCTCAACAGTGCCATCGAGTCTTTTGATGTAGACCTCCTTCTAGAAGTAATTGGATGGAAAAATATTATGAATCTTGGTGGTACTTATCAAATTGGAGTGGTCCATGTCGTCCTCAGTAAAAGTCATGTTATTTGTGACGATCCACCCTATGTTCAAGTAGAATTTTGCATTACTCCAAGCACATCACTCCCATCACCTTGAGTCACCTTTTAGATCTCCAAGTCACTCGCATTCCTGTTACCAGTCAGAATCTAAATGGTCTTGGTGTTTGGGGCGAGATAACTCGTGCACTATGTCAGGGAACTACAATTTCTCGGAACGATGATAATTCCCTTCATAATAATCATCTTGGACCCACTTTTAAAATCCTTCATGACATTTTTGGGTCCAATGTCTATCCTCGTGATGTGAATGGTAATCATCTGTCTCCCTTTGTGTTAAATGTGTTGTAGATGTATATCAGGAAGTTCAGGTGTGCCTCCCAACACTTCTTAAGCAGATAATTTGGGTCATTCAAGGCAATCATCAGGATACACTAGCTTTTCCTGTACTCATCTGTAAATTAGCCCATCATGTTGGTATTCCTGTCTCATCTGATAAAGTCTATCCAGAGAGGTGGTTTGACAGTGATTCGGCTCAGGTGGCACAACAACTGTGTCTTCGTTCAGCTCTTCCCGAGAACAGTGCCTCCCCTGCAGTCGGTCGCTGCATATGCTCATCCGTCATATCCATGAGGATCCAACCGAACGCCATTGCTGAGTCCGGAGTCTATCACAAATTGCCAAACTCATCACCTTGAACGTCACCTACTGAACGGTATTGCGAGCATGGAGGAGCGACTTCACAATTGTGCGTGATGTCTCACCGTGATTGAAGAAAAAGTCGATTCTCTCCAACAAACAAATCAGCAAGTAGTTGATTTACTCACACGTGGTGATTCGCGAAGACTGTAGAATCCGATTGTGCTAGTTGGATATCATTTTTTTTGGGGTATCTGTGCGTGGCCTTGGTGTTTTTGCTGGGATAATTGTTAATTTGCCACCAATCTTGGGTAGTCTATTTCGGATAGTTAGATAACTTTGGTTTCATTTTGAATATGGCTGAATAGAATTCATATCATTAATGCCATATTCCTACTTTGAGCTCCCCAGGTTTATCAAGTTCTGGAATGCATGTGATATCTCTAACGAATATTCCATCTGTTATGCATTCATAGATTCTGAAATTGATGTTTGCTTAAGTTGGGTTAACTGTTATACATCACTTGATCTGTCTTTACCTGATTGGTTCTCCCAAGTATTTCAAGCTTCAGTCAATATCACCTGAGATATCTTTGTCAATGACTGACAAAAAGGGGGAGAATATTTGCAAACACCCCGAATGGAAATTGTATATCTATTAGATGTTGTTGCAGGTGTTAGGGGGAGGAGCTGCATCAAGCAAGGCGGAGTTTACAAGAAAGGGGGAGCAGCTACTAGTTGTGTACATGGGATAGAAATTGTAAAATTGTGTAAAAACATGTACACACAATTTAGGGTATATTTGTCTAGAAGTGTTCTAGGGTGTTTTAGGGTTTTTTTTTGTCACGTAATTGACAAAGGGGGAGATTGAAAGTGCCCTGGTTTGTCAAGTTACGTGAATGTTGAGTCAGAGTGTCTACAAAGCCTAATAGGAAGATCAATTCAAGTGTTTACCTCAACCGGATGTGTGCAAGCTCGTCACAGGTAAATCTAAAGTCTCACATCCCATGACCCAAAGCACCAGGTGAATAAAACCCTTAAAAACAAGTTAGAAATCATAGAGTTTTAAGGTGAGAAAACTTTTTTCAAAATAAGAAAATCTCTAAGTTTTTCTCGCCTCGTCGATTTTATTGAAACACCCTCGATATGATCGACCTGCTCTGTCGATGTCCTCGATACCTTAACGATATTATCAAAGTGAGGACCAAAAGTGTCCAGCAACTAATATTCATTTGGACGGATTTATCGATGTATCGATACACCTATCGATACCATCGATATATGAACTAAAAATGTCCAGCAACTTCACAACATATCTGGACGATTTATCGATATATCGATTCCCCTATCGATATTATCGATATTCAAATCTCGAATCTATCGAAGTTGACTCGATATCATCGACAGACAGATTTTCGGCGCCCCTGTTTTTTAAATGAAAATCTTAAATTTCTTCGATATATCGATGCTCTTTTGATATGATCTGAAATCAAATATCGATAACATCGGAAGTTCATTGATGATATCGATCGAGGGCGAGCATATCTTACACCAGATATTTCAGGTTGTTTTTAACTATGATCAGGGGCCTTTCGATAGAATCGATATTCAAATATCGATGATATCGGCACCAGGTCGATTGCATCTAAACTGTCCAGCAAGCTTAAAGACAAATCCGCTGGATTTATCGATGCCTCGAATCTGATCTCGATATCATCGACATTCAAATTCTGATGATCTCAATGGTTCCCCGATCATTCATGTAATCCTAAAATATTTCAAAGTCAAGTCTCTCTCATTTTTTAAGTGTCGATGGATCGAACCTGTCATCGCTGGAATCGGAGTTCGAAATTCGATGACATCGATAATAGTTTCGATTCATCGACCAATTGACAAAAAGTTTCAAAAGCGTATGACATTGAGTCCGAGCCATCGAGTAGACCATCGATGCTATCGAGAGTATACGCTCGATGGTATCGAACCTTCTCGATGATATCGAACTCTGTCATAAATGTGACTGTTTTATATCCATTGGAACTTTTTACCTATATATAGAGGACTTATTTTTTTGTTGCTGTGAGAGAAAGTAGAGAGAGCTTTTGTGTGTTTCAACTTATATCTTATATCCAAAGCCCTTTCTCTTAAGGGATTTCATCCTCCAATCCACCCTCATCGTTGATATTCAATAGAGTGGTTTGGGGAATGAACTTCCGCATTCAAGGATCCTCCAGCTACTACCTTAGTGGCAAATCATTAAGCTGGGATGCCTTGAATGCATGAGATTGGAATCGCTCTATCTTCTTGATAGGAAAACATTTTGAGAGTAGGATTCCATCTTGACCTTAACCCAACTCGAAGCCAAGTGCTGGTATATCATTTTGTGTTGCGGATCAAGGGGGCAGAAGACTCTTCGTCAACAAGGAGGAGGAGATCTTCGGCATTGTGCTAAACGAGACTCATCAGCTTATTTGTAAGTATCTAGAGTCCAAGAGGACACTTATGATCATTCCTTTGTAGGATTAAGTCTTAAGTGGTTCTCACCCTTTGAAGTCCTCAAGGAGGCCTCCGGCGGGAGTGTACGTGATGGGTGCGTTGTGTGGACCCTTGCTCTGTGGAGAGCATAAACATCCGGTTAGGAGTGAGCCAGTTAAACTCTGGGTTTGAGGTGAATCGTGTAAAACCTTAGGTTTAAGGTGAATCGGGTGGAACCTCGGGTTTGAGGTCAACCGTGTAGAAACCTCCAGTAGGGTCTTGTGGAAGATCCTTGGCCAGTGTGACTAAAAGTGGGTGCGTTGTGTTGACCCTTGCTCGTGAGAGCATAATCATTCAGCCTCAGTGTAGGTTGTAAAGGTTGAAGGTGAACCTGATTTAAAATCTTAGGTTTGAGGTGAACCACTATGAAACCTCCTTAGTGAAATCCGGTACACTCAAGGGTTGAGTGCGGTTACCGGGAGTGGAGTAGACTTATCGTCGAACCACTATAAAAATGAATGTGTTTGAGATTGTTATTCTTATGATTGTGTGATTTGCTTTAATACTTCCATATCTGAACATTTGATCACACCACACACACCTACACAATCATATCCATCATAAGCTAGCTTGCATACTGCTTACTTCTAAAATAGTTTGTGATTGGATCCTCTACCGGGCTTGGAAGCCAGTAGAGTTGCATTTGAGTAATCTTGATAATTGCTTGATTACAGGATTAGTGAAGTAGGATCTTTAAATAAATCATAAAAACTTTAAAAAGTCCTATTCACCCCCCTCTAGGACATATTGCATATTCCTTCTTCAACTAGTGCGGTCTTTACCACCATTTCAGCCTAGATGCATGTGCCACATGTCAATAGCTAAACCTTTCGCTACGTTCAACCCACCCTTGCACACACTGACACTTGCCTTGTACAGGGTGCACCACTTCTTTCCTCTAGCTGCGATCGAAGAACCCTTGATGAGCTTCCAACGCCCACCAGCAAAACGGCTTTCATAGCCATCATCATCCAACCTTTCTGTCAACATCAAGTTGAGGCGAAGGTCTGGGATATGCCTCACATCCCTGAGAACCAATGTGAAACCCACATCAGTCTTCACACAAATATCACCGACCCCTACGATCTTCGACATGCTAGAATTTTCCATCTTCACGGTCCCGAAATCACCTGACTTGTAGCTTGTGAAGAAGTCCCTGCGTGGAGTCGCATGAAACGAGGCTCCCGAGTCTATCACCCAGTCGGTGTCCTGAATCGTAGCCGTGAGATAATCATCATGATCTGCAGAAAGAATAACTACAACGTTGCCATCAGAAGTGACCGCAATGGAGTATGATTCATCTTCCTTCTCTTTTTCTTTTTCTTTTTTGTCATTCTTCTTCTTATGACATTCATACTTGTAGTGGTCTTTCTTGCCACAATTCCAGCATTCAACATCGTTCCTGGTACTCCATTTGCCTCTTG
The DNA here is from genome assembly GCA_021015155.1 of Magnolia officinalis. Classification (NCBI taxonomy): domain Eukaryota; kingdom Viridiplantae; phylum Streptophyta; class Magnoliopsida; order Magnoliales; family Magnoliaceae; genus Magnolia; species Magnolia officinalis. The sequence continues at coordinate 42,373,294 of JAJHSJ010000015.1, forward strand.
ATTTATCTCGGGCCTTCCCTCCCATTATGTTCTTTCCTCTCCACCGTTCTTGTGTCACAAGGGCCTCTTGCTGAGTAGACCCCTGAGACTTCCTCCTTGTCTCCTTATTGAAGAGACAACTAGTTATCTATTCAATGGACACCTTTTCGTCTGGCGCGAAGTTACTCAGAGACATCACCAATGTCTCTCAACTGTCAACCAATGAGCTAAGCAATAGAAAAGCCTATAATTCATTGTCCAGGACCATCTTCATAGCGGAGAGATGGTTCAAGATATTGCTGACTTCATTCGTATGCTCAGTCACAGAACCACCATCATTAAACTTGAGATTCACAAGTCGTCTTATCAGAATCTTATTGTCGGTTGTCTTCCTCTCATGCAGCCCCTGCAATTTCAACTATAGGCTAGCGGCTGAGGTCTCTGTAGACACATGGTGGAGTACGGAATCGTTCGGCCATTATCTAATAAAACCCACCGCCTTCCGGTCCAACTTCTTCCAATCATCATCTGACATATCCTTAGACTTTGTTGATATGCCTTGAATTGGAGAATGCAAGTCCTTGCAAGAAAGCAAGTCCTCCATCTTAGCCTTCCATATGGTCAAGTTAGAACCATTGAGATCGATCATCTTTGATGAGCCACCTTCCATAATTTAGAACCAATCCCACTCCATTCAACTAACATGAATGCTCTAATACTACTTTGTTAGGAGCCGTTGCACAAAACCTTAAGATCTAGCCTCCTAAAAATACCAGAATTATGGGATAATAAATTAATCAAATAAATCAAAGCATAAATCACACGACACAAGGAATTTTTACGTGGAAACTCTTAAAGAGGTAAAAACCATGGGACCTCGTCCAGATCAACAATCCACTATGAAGCCGAACTTTACAACTGATCACAAGCACACACCGGTTGGATCAAACCTTTTTCACTCACGTATGAGTGGATAAACAGTAAGAGAATAAAGAAAAATGGAGAGATCTCACCAATTACCAGTCGAGCAGTACTCTCGACTGGTCGAGCAGCGCGGTGATTCCACTGTTTGTGGCATCCGAATCGCACAACATCTCCTTTGACCTGAGGAGGAAAATTTCATCATATCTCCCCCTTTCTAACTCAAGAGGAGTTCACCTTCTTCAAGCCAGTCCGGTTTCTACAAACTTCAAACTTTTCCTTGAGCAAAGCCTTGGTCATCATGTCTGACCCGTTATCGTCCGTGTGGACCTTCTCAAGCTGTAACACCTTGTGTTCCAAAGTATCCCTGATCTAATGATACCGTATTTCTATGTGCTTCGACTTGAAATGTTGACTTGGATTCTTGCTCAAGTGTATAACACTTTGACTATCACAATAGACCACATGCTGCTCCTGCTTCAGGCTAAGTTCCTGTAGGAACCTCTTCATCCAAAGCATCTCTTTACATGCCTCTGTGACCGCATTGTACTCGGCCTCTGTCGTCGACAATGCTACTACTTCTCTAGCTTGCTCTGCCAAGAAGCCGCACCCCCTGCAAATGTGAATACGAACCCAATGTAGACTTCCTGGAGTCTATATCACCTACCATATCTGCATCTGTGTAACCCTCTAACACAGGTTTTCCGTCACCATAGCATAAACTCAACCTGGATGAGCCTCTTAGATACTGCGGTATCCACTTCTCCACTGCCCAATGCTTTTAGCTAGGATTAGCAAGATACTGGCTGACAATACCAACCGCATATGCTATGTCTGGGCACGTACATACCATAGCATACATCAAACTTCCTACAGCTGATGCGTAGGGTATCTTCTGCATCTCATCCACTTCTACCTTCGTCTTGGGACATGCCTGTCGCTTAATCTGAAGTGACAATCTAGTGGAGTACTAACCGGCTTCGCTACATTCATATTGTACTGCTTTAGGACTTTCTTAATATACCGCTCTTGTGACAGCTAAAGCTTCCTGCTGCTTTTGTCATGGGTTATCTCCAAGGATCTGTTTAGTCAGGCCCAAGTCTTTCATCGCAAATGACTTGCCCAACTCTTGTTTCAGCCTGTCGATCTTCTTGATGTCTTTTCCCATGATGAGCATGTCATAAACGTATAATAACAAAACTAAGAAATCACCACTAAGAACTTGTGCATGAACACATAGTGATCCAACTCTGTTCTATCATACCCATGCTTCAACATAAACGAGTCGAGCTTATTGTACCATTGCCATAGAGCTTGTTTCAGCCCATACAAGCTCTTCCTCAGCCTACACACCATATGCTCTTTGCCCTTGACTTCGAACCCCTCTGCTTGGTGCATGTAGATCTCTTCTTCCAGGTCACCATGGAGAAAGACAGTTTTAACATCTAACTGCTCTATCTCCAGATCCATGTTAGCCGCTAACCTAAGCAACACCTGTATAGATGTCATCTTCACCACTGGTGAGAATATCTCCTCGAAGTCTATACCTTTCCTCTGACCAAACCCTTTCACCACAAGTCTGGCCTTGAATCTCGTCTGTGAATTCTTCTGCCCAATCTTATTTCTGAATACCACTTGTTGCTCAGAGCTTTCTTGCCCTTAGGTAATTTCACCATATCATAGGTGTGGTTCTTATGCAAGGATTCCATCTCCTCTTGCATAACTTTCAACCACTCCCCCTTATACTCGTCAGGTAGGGCCTCAGAATAGTCTCATGGCTTTCCCCCATCAGTGAGCATAATGTACTCATGCGGCGAGTACCTCTTGAACTGCTGTCTGTCCCTAGATGACCTCCTCACCTGTGACTCAACAGGTGGATCAAGTGGGGACTGCTCCCCCGGTCCATCTTCTACTGGAACTTTCTCGTCCTCTGCACCTTACTGTACTCCCCCGTCATCAGGCACCATGGGAGGAATAACCGGATCCATGTCCTCTAGTTCACCTGAACTAGGTTGGTTCTTCTCTGGCTTACCAATGTCTTCCATACACTGATCTTCAAAGAAAACCATATCTCTGCTCCTAACGAGCTTCTTCTTGGTCAGATCCCACAATCTGTAACCGAACTTTTCATCACCGTACCCCAAGAACACACGTTGCCTGATCTTTATATCGAGATTGGACCTCTCGTCGTTTGGTACGTGAACGAATGCTCTTCATCCAAACACCTTGAGATGACTATACGATGGATCCTGTCTAGTCCACACCTTCTCGGGTACTTCTCCATTCAACGAAGCTGATGGAGACTTGTTTATCAAATGCACTTCTGTGTGCATTGCTTCTCCCCAGAACGTCTTGTGCAACTTCTTATGGGATTCTGTCATGCCCCAAACCCGAAAACTGGGCTCATAAAATTCTCAATCGTCAAATATGGTGCCGACAGCCTTCTTAGTACCCCATTCTCGGCTCCCAACGCCTATACACTAGGTTTCGATCCTGGGATCCTACAAGGAGGATTTTCCAATGTACATTTAACTCGTAATAAGCATAACCACAAGTTTACACAAATCACAAAGCAACATCATCATCATATATCCACTAATATAAACATTTGAATACAGTGATGAAAGAAAAATACATATGTCAAAATCAAAACTCCAGGAGACAGCTGCACGCTCCAAGCTCAACGCTGCTGCGACCTAACGCCACCTGCACTCATCTATCCTACATAAGCTTATAGAAAGCTTAAAGGGTGGTGTAAGTGTGTGCACAAGGTAAGTGCCAAGTACTCAATACAATACCATAATCATACAATATCGGAATTACTGACAAGATTATGAATCATACAATATCAGAGTAAGCGGAAATGCCGACAAGTCCATGAGTCATACAATATCAGAGTACGCAATACAGATCAGCTATGCAAATATTAGATGCCGAGGATACAATGCAATATGTAAATCCTGCTAAGTCCGTCTAGGCCATATAAGTGCAGAAACATAACAACCCAAAATGCCATATACCTTCAAATGTAACACAATATGCGATGCGAATGAAATGACCAAGCTAGAGTATGAAGTCGGGATGATAGTACGTAGTATCGCAGGCTACGGGTTCCACCATAAGGGAATTTTATCCAAACAGTCCATACCTAAATTTGGATAGTCAGACTTAATGTGCTAAACTCCTGATCTCAGGTTAGTCGCACGCCCCAACTAAAATCCTGGTCATTGTGACGTAACAAATAGTTATGCACCACCAACCCGAGTGGATAGTGAATGAATGAATGAATGAGTATGCAACTCCTGCTCAATAAGTCCTCATATTAGTACTGTACATGTCTGGGATCATCATCGGGGTCTAGTACACTCTACATGCAATCGCCGCCCACTAGACGTGCAACCATGCAAGTGAAAGAGACCTCATTATTTGCCTGGCCAGTAGTTAGTCAATATCTACCGGCCGGCACGTCGATAGCGGACCCAATACGAGCTAGTCAAACTCAGCCTAGCTATACCCACTACCCTTGAGCGAGTAATGCCACACCCCCTCCCAACCGACCACGACACAGTGGGAGACGTGACCTACTGGTATACGACCCTCATGCGCTCATATATATTCACTCATTCTCGACGTTGGGGTGTCCTCTGGTATCAAGAGGGTTTAGGAATTTTCACCCAGGGCCATCTATGACGGCCCGATACTAGTAACAGATTTCCGGTATCCCATCTGGCTATCCACGACATGCCTGTGGAGGCTACGATCCTAATGTCACTAAGGCATACAGTAATCACAGCACACAATGAAAGATGCATGAGTCATACAATCCAGTCATGCATCAATCCTACGCATACCGTGCGCTCATATAAGATAACCTCTACCTATCAGGGAGTCTCATAACAACCTGTCCAATGACATATGCAATGGTCAACCACATCTCATAACAAACATGTAGATGATGCATATGGGCATGTATCATGATGCTATCCTCATAATCAGTATCGACAACCGGCACTATTAATCGGCATCGATAATCAGACTCGATAATCGGCCTCGACAATCGAAATCAGCCTCGATAATTGAAATCTTGATAATCAACCTCTACAATCGGAATCGACCTCGATAATCGGAATCGACCTCGATAATCAACCTCAACAATTGGAATCGACCTCTATAATCAGCCTCGATAATTGGAATCGACCTCGATAATCGGAATTGGCCTCAACAATTGGAATTGGCCTCGACAATCGGAATCAGCCTCGATAATCGGAATCGGCCTCGACAATCTGAATCGGCCTTGATAATCGGTCTCAACAATCGGAATCGGCCAAGACAATCAACCTCGACAATCGGAATCGACCTCAATAATTGGCCTCGACAATCGGAATCGGTCTCGATAATCGGAATCGACCTCGACAATCGAAATCGGCCTCGACAATCGGAATCAGAATCGGCCTTGATAATCGGAATCGACCTAACAAAGGGCCCAAGGGAAAGTCATAATGTGGACATTTAACCAACATTGCTCTCAAAGAGTTGTCCTCATAGGGCCAAACATATAGTGGGCCCATGGCCTCAAACAATGCCCAATATACATCATGATGGGCCTCTCTCAAGGGCCCAATACACATCATGATGGGCCTCACTTATGGGCTACATATGCATCACGTACTCATGGACCTCAGGTACATCACAATGGGTCGCAATACATGTGCCCCATATATGTCAAATGGGCTGCAATATATGGGCTGAAAAATACATCTCATTGGGCCTTACCAATGGGCCGAAAATACATCACAATGGGCCTTACGAAATGGGCCGAAAATATATCACAATGGGCCTTATGGATGGGCCGCACCAATGGGCCTCAAGTGAAAACTTGGATTACACCAAAAATCATTTCAATAGTTGCAGGTGCAACATGTGTATCACTGCACACTATCATTCTATGGGGTACATGGCTCACTAATGATGATCAACACTATCCAAACATTGTCTATGTAAATCAGCACTGTCCAAACATTTTCATGTAAATCAGCACTGTCCAAACATTGTCCAGCACCGTCCAACACAATCTGGACGGTGTGGATGAAATAACTACATCAAGGTGGTCCCATGCTGGCAAAACATGTGGACGGCTTGGGTAAAACACATATACCAGGGTGAGCCCCACCCCCTGGACGATGTGAACATGATAAACACATTTAGGTGTAGTCCACGTACATCATGGTAGGCCCCACAACTTGCTGAATAGCTGGGTGTGCGGTACCTAGCCAATCCGCATCCCACTGTCCCATGGATTGGACAGTGAGGATGGAATGCATCATTACAAGGTGAGCCCCACACACTGCCATGGTGGGGTCCACGAACATCAGATGGATGGTAGGGATATAACATATACCTCATGTGCGTCCCACGGCCCACACACGCGACAGCGTGCCTACATGGCACTGTCTAGATGGACGGTAAAATACATGTATTAAAGGTGGGTCCCACGTGAGGCCCACCAGGTATAATATGTAATACATATTATATTATATTATATTCTATTATATATATAATATATAATATAATACTATATATTATATATATAATATATAACATTATATACATACCAGCGTCGTCCAGGTCCTGGACGGCCTGGATACGTCACATAAATCAAGATGGGTCCACACGTGTGGGACCCACCAGCCTTGGTCAAAGCTAATATTTGTATATTCCCATCGGACAGCCATGCATGGTAGGTCCTATGATGGTAGCAAGGTGGGCCCACTTGGTGGACGGTATGGATAAAATACATTCATGGTGGGCCACACACACACACATCAGGTGGGCCACACACCTCATCATCACCACAAGAAAATGAAAAAGAGGGAGAAAAAGAGAGATTGGTGAGAAGGGGAGGGACCCCACCACTATGGGCCCTCCCTATACAATACATACATCAAGATGGGCCCCACCATAAGTGGGCCCTTAAATCACAAAATCAACACATAAAATCACCCACCGTTTGCTTCTTCTTGGCTCCATGAAATCCTAAACACCTTGGCTTTATCTTTGATGGAGGATGATGAGATTTGGACGGTTGGATGGTGGAGATAGAAGGTAGGAAGTGGGCCACATCTAGCTCTCCCTCATGGAGCTTGGACATTGGACTCTCATGCAGTTGCTTAGGAGTAATGAGAGAGAGAAGAGAGAGAGAGAGAGAGAGAGAGAGAGAGAGAGAGAGAGAGAGATTGTAAGAGATGGGTGTGATGGGTAGGGATGGGTGAAAGGTGATGGATGTACTTGACATAGTTGAATTTGGGGATGAGTATTGTACTTGGGGATGGGTGTGAGTGATAGGAGTGATAGGGTGTGTACTTGCCATTCGATGGGATATATTCTCTTCGAATTTGCAATGCGTGGCATTTTTCTCGAACTGAACGCAAGCCCGCATCTCCTGGCCAGGGTATCGCATCGGCGCACGAGATGGGGCACTGGAACCGCGGCGACGGAGCGGTTGCAAGGATACATGTCTCGGGTTAAGCCAACTCTGAAATACGGGATACGACTCAGGGCTACGTGCAAATACCGATTATAAGTTGCGAGTTGCAGAAATTCGACCGGGAGGACCGCGGAAGCCTATGGAACGGTACGGGCTAAGATACGGGTCTTACATAACATGCATCTAATTCTCTCTACAATGGTACGATTCATTCGCTCAGCCACACCATTATACTGGGAGGTCTTGGAAACCATCTGTTCATGCTGTATACCCATGGACTTGCAATACTCATGAAAGTCACCGATGTATTCACCACCATTGTCAGTGCGGATGCACTTCAATGATCTACCTGTCTTACTCTCGACCATAGCATGAAACAATTTAAACGCACTAAAGACCTTGTCCTTGGATTTCAAAGCATAAACCCAAACCCTCCTAGATGCATCATCTATAAAAGTGACAAAATATAATGCCCCACCCAAGTTTTTGGTCCTCATAGGACCACAAACATCAGAATAAACCAAATCTAATGCATACACTTTATTAACATGAGAAGTAGATTTAACAAATGAAACTCTATGTTGTTTCCCTGATAAATAATTAATACAGGTTTTGAGAGGTATACCTGTCACGTCTGGAAGGAGCAGCTTCTTTGCTAGTAGCTGAAGCCCTTTTTCACTCATATGGCCTAGATGCCTGTGCCACATGTCAATAGCTGAATCTTCTGTTGTGTTCAACACACCCTTGCACACACTGACACTTGCCTTGTACAAGGTGTAACACTTCTTTCATCTGGCTGCGATCAACGAATCCTTGATGAGCTTCCAACTCCCACCAGTAAAACAACTTTCATAGCCATCATCATTCAACCTTCCCGTCGACATCAAGTTGAGGTGAAGGTCTGGGATATGTCTCACATCCCTGAAAACCAATGTGTAGCCCACATTGGTCTTCACACAAATATCACCGACCACTACGATCTTCGATACGCCAGAATTTTTCATCTTCACAGTCCCAAAGTTACCTGACTTGTAGCTTGTGAAGAAGTCTTTGCGTGGAGTTGCATGAAACAGGGTTCCTGAGTCTATCACGTAGTCGGTGTCCTGACTCGTAGCTGTTAGATAAACATTATGATATGTAGAAAGAATAACTACAATGTTGCCATCAGAAGAAACCGCAGTGGAGTCTAATTCATCTTCCTTCTCATTTCATTTTCCTTTCCTGTCGTTCTTATTCTTACGACATTCATGCTTATAGTAGCCCTTCTTGCCACAATTCTAGCATTCAACATCTTTTCTAGTACTCGACTTGCCTCTTGATTTATCTCGGGCCTTCCCGCCCTTTCTGTTCTTTCCTCTCCCCCGTTCTTGTGTCACAAGGGCTTATTACTGAGTGGACCCTTGAGACTTCCTCTTTGTCTCCTCATTGAAGAGACAACTAGTTACTTGTTCCATGAATACCTTTCTGTCTGGCGTGGAGTTACTTAAAGACACCACCAATGTCTCCCAACTATCAGGCAATGAGCTAAGCAATAACAAAGCCTGTAATTCATCGTCCAGGACCATCTTCATAGTGGAGAGCTGGTTCAATATATTGCTGACTTCATTCATGTGGTCAGCCACAGAACCACCATCTTTGAACTTGAGATTCACAAGTCGTTGTATCAGGAAAATCTTATTGCCGACTGTCTTCCTCTCATACGGCCCTTGCAGTTTCAGCCATAGGCTAGCGGCTGAGGTTTCCGTAGACACATGGTGGAATACGGAATCATCCAACAGTTGTCTAATAAACCCCACTGCATTCCGGTCTAATTTCTTCCAATCTTCATCTATCATATCCTTTAACATTGTTGATATGCCTTAAATTGGAGAATATAAGTCCTTGCAATAAAGCAAGTCCTTCATCTTAGCCTTTCATATGGTACAGTTAGAACCATTGAGACTGATTATCCGTAATGAGCCACCTTTTATAATTCAGAATCGATCCCACTCCGTTCAAAGAACTTATCTTTGATACCACTTTGTTGGGGGTCTTTGCACAAAACCTTAGGATCTAGCCTCCCAAAAACACCAGAATTATGGGATAATAAAGCAATCAAATAAATCAAAGCATAAACCACACGACACAAGGAATTTTTACGTGGAAAACCCTTAAAGAGGTAAAAACCACGGGACCTCGTCCAGATCAACAATCCACTATGAAGTAGAACGTTACAACCGATCATAAGCACATATGGCTTGGATCAAACCTTCTTCACTCACGCAGGAGCGGATAAACAATAAGAGAATAAAGAAAAACAGAGAGATCTCACCGATTACGAGGACGTAGAAGCGTTGAGATATCGAGTGCACAATAGATCACCTCTATGAGCAGAACCTCCCTTCCACAAGCTCTCTCTCTCTCTCTCTCTCTCTCTCACACACACACACACACACACCTTTGATAGCTCTAAACCATTTAGCAAACTCTTGCAAAGCTTTAGAAAACCCTCTTGCATACCCTAGAAAAGCCCTAGGAATCCCTATTTATAGTTAGGCAACTCCCTTTCACACCTCTTGTGAAACCGCCTCAAATTTTCATAGTCCGCATAAAATCCGGACTCAAATCTGCGTAACTTTGACCAGTAGAGCGGCCCCCTTGACCGGTCGAGCACCTTCCTCGACTAGTCGAGCACCTCGAAGATCCAAACCCAAAAGCTCGCTTGACTTTGAGTCGAGCACCAGAATTTATGGAATGATTAAAGCTGACAATGGACCAAGCCTGGGCTAGGAAAAATCAAGGCTTGTTCATTGCCGTCCATTATCAGCTATTTTGACTACTAATTTGATTGAAACTCCATGCGGTGATGGGTGACCTGAAGGCTAGTTTTGGTGGTGCAATATTGCTTATGTTGCATGGTAGGTGTTTAGTCCACCACAAACTACTTGTGATCTTTGCGGCTGGTTCCTAGCTTATGCTTTGAATTGGTGTGGTCCTTATTCTCATAGGCATAGGCAGCGTTGTGGGGTCTACCCTGCCAGCTCATTTCAGGGCATGAGCCCAAAATTGAAGCAGATGGATATTGAACACCCTACCATTGAAAACTTCTCAGCAGCCACAGAAGTTTTAGATGAAGCTGATATTTATGTTTCCCTTGTCCAGGTCTATGTTCGGTGTGAGCAGGTTGGATGGCAAATTAGCACAAGCATCATGGCAGGTCATAGGAAGGTTTCAATGGTGGCTGTCATAATTTACAGTGTTTCCTTGGTATGGTCCACTTGAATTGCTTCTTTTTTGGCTCATGCCCTGAAATGAGCTGGAAAAATTGATTGATGGCATTGATATAAAAAACATACATCATAGTGGCTCTCACGTTGGAAAGGGATGGGCTACTCCCCCTGCCACTAGCCAAGAATGAAACTCAAAGGAATTGACGGGGGCCCGCACAAGCGGTGGAGCATGTGGTTTAATTCGATGCAAAGCGAAGAACCTTACCAGGGCTTGACATGCCGTGAATCCTCTTGAAAGAGGGGTGCCTTCGGGAACGCGGACACAGGTGGTGCATGGCTGTCGTCAGCTCGTGTATGATGTATGTGTTTCATCCATGCCGTCCACTCACTCTTTCATATCATTTTATGGTATGAGCCCAAAAACGAGGTTGATCCAAATCTCAAATGGACCGCAAAGTGTTGATTGAACGCCCACCATTAAAAAATTTGTGGGGGCCACAAAAATTTTGGATCAAGCTGATATATAATTTTTTTCTCTTCATCCAAGTCTTCATGACATAATTAAAAGGTTAGATGTCAAATAACCATTATAGTGGACCCTAGGAGGTTTTAATGGTGGACATTCAATCACTACTGTTTTCCCATGGTGTGGTCTACCTGAGATTTAAATCTACCTTATTTTTTAGATCAAACCCTAAAATTATCTTTCAAAATGGTTGGACGCGTGGATAAAACACATACATCATGGTGGGCTCCGCATAGGACCGACCGCTATCCTCCTTGCTGGTGGCGGTGGTGCTAGCCAAACCCCGTCCGGCTCTCACATGGTGGGGCTTAAATCCGCATTTATTACGTACTGAACTTTTACTGGTCGGTTGCGGATTGCGTCCTACCCCGGCCGTCTCCAGCTGGCAATGGGGAAAAATTTGGAGCGGCGACCCTGATGTACGGGTCTTATCCACGCTTCCATCTATTATTTTATTATTATTATTATTATTATTATTATTTTTTTTTTTATCATTTTAGGAAAACGGATTGCGTATTGAGTTACTCAGTGGGCTCTTATCGTACTGAGTAAACTCTGTTAGGCCCACGGTAAACGTATTCGGTCTATCCACACAGTCCATCCGTTTTTCCATCTTATTTTAGAGGTTGAGACCAAAATTTAATAATACCCAAAGATCAAGTGGACCATACCATAGGAAACAGTTGGAATAATAACTTCCACCGTTGAAACCTTTCTAAGGGCCCACAGTGATGTTTATTTCTCATCCAACCTGTTCATAAGATCATACAGACATTGATTAATGGAAAACATAAAAATAAGCTTGATCCAAAACTTATGTGGCCACAAGAAATTCTCAATGGTAGATGTTTAATTCACACTATTTCCTGTTGTGTGGTCCATTTTAGTGTTGGATATTCTTCATTTTTGGGTTTAAGCCTAAAATTATCCGATAAAATGGATGGACGGAGTGGATCAAATACATAAATCATTGTGGACCTCATAGAGTTGACTCAGTAGGATATGAGTACTGAGTTACTCAATACGCAATCTAATTCCACATTTCAGGGGATAAGACAAACAATTAGGCAGATCGAAGGCTCAAGTAAACCACACCACTGGAAGCAGTGGTGATAATGATTCTCACCGTTAAAACTTTTCTAAGGTCCACCGTGTTGTTTATTTGCTATCCATCTTATTCTTATAGTTACTTAAAGGTGGATGAAGAGAAAATACAAATATCAACTCATCCAAAACTTCTGTGGCCCCTAAGAAGCTTTCAACGGTAAGAGTTTAATCCCCAATGTGTAGTCCACTTGAACCTTGGATCTGCCTTATTTTATGTTTTATACTCTAAAATGATACCAAAAAAAGGATGGACAGTGTGGATAAGAGCCGTACATCATAGTGGCCACTCAAAGGTGTTGAAATGGGCGGAGGTAGGACCCAATCCGCCTCCCTAAGAGTCTTGGGTCCAAAGAAACGGGTGGTTCTAGAAGTTCTTCCTACTTACCGAAGGGTATCTTGAAATGTTTGGGGAAGATCCGGTGGTGTAGATATTCAATCTAACATATTCTAACCATCAACAATGTTCATATTTGATTTGGACCATTTCACCGTCCTATTAAAGTTTGGTCTGAACCATTTCACCATCTAAAGCAGGGAAAACTATTTTGATAACAAGCAATTGATACATCTTTATTTTACATGTAATGCGAATAGATTGCTATATCATGCTCAGGTTCCATGGGCTACAACATACCATCTCAGGATACTCACAGCCGAGGCGATTGGCACTGAGAAGTTTAAAACCACGGGTGGAGATAGGGTATGGTTTCTCCGTCGCAAAACTTACTTTTCAAAGTGGTCGAAACGGCATGGCTTTTGTCCATAGACTCACTCTTCCAGTGGATGGAGAGATGATACGCCATGACTTTTGTAGCTAGACTTAACTTCCTTGTTTGTTAGATGAAGACCAGTGTATGGTGAGACAGTGCGTCAGTTTTCTCAGTAGACTCGAATGTCCTTTCACATGATGAAGACAGTGATGGATCCAATTAGAAAATTCTTCTCCAATGGGCCCTCAGTCGAAAAAGATTGCGGATTCATTCACCTATGCCATGAGTACAGTGGGTGCTAGTTAATTAAAACTTTATTTTCAATAAATTTTAATCATACAAAGCCTAGTATTATCTACACCAACCTTGTGTTAATTATGTCTAATTAGATGAGGGTCATGCATGTTGTGACGAGGGCTGCCCTTGACTTGTCCAATAGGGTTCCCCCCTATAGAATAAGCTTATTCTACGGGTCAGTTGGTTCTTATCATTGGACCACCATGGAATCATAGGCAATCCAAGCTAGTGACACAGACGTTGGATAAGTTTACACTGAGGTTACTTTGGTCTTTTCACAAATGAGTCACGAAGAGAAAAAAATCTACTTACACGTCCTCTGGAGTCTCAAGCGTACTCTAAAGTGACTCATTGTTTAGGTTCGTTTTATTACAGCTTAAGTCCTGAAATTCGCGAAGCCTTTAGAAGGTTGAAATAGGCCCCATCTACATTAAATTCGTTGATCGATGCTGTCCAACAGATTCAGATCTGAGTGGTAGGTGGGCCGTAGAAAATCTTAGTAGGTGGTAAACTATGTATCATTAAATGGAATCTAAGACGGTGTGGACCACTTTATTACTCGATCTGCCTCATTTTTTTAGGCTCGACACAAAATAATTTGTACATTTGAATGAATGATATGGATCATTAATAAAAGAAATGATAGGCCCACAGTGTGGGCCCACCTTTACATGTAAGATATCCCCGAGTCAATAGTTAGGTATGAGACCGCAACCTTACCGAAGACGGTGCAACCCTTTTTGTATGTATTCTATAGCCACAACGTCCATACCTTTTTATAGAAAATTTTAAGATATTATCCTAAAAATATAGCACATCTAATTATCAGGTGGACCATACAATAAGAAACATTGGCTATTGAACATACTACCATTAAAAACTTCTTAATGCACACAAATGTTTTTTGTTTTTAATGTACCATCCAATCTGTTGATTAGGTCACATAAGCATGTATGAAGGGGTAAAAATATGAACTTCATCCAAAACTTTCGTGTCAGGTTAATGGTCAATCACCACTATTTCCAATAACATGACCCACCTTATAATTGGATCTTCTTGAGTTTTTTGGATAATGCCCTAAAATGAGCTAGAAAATTGGATGGACAACATGGATACACAATGAATACATCAAGGATGGGCTGCACCTTCGTTGTTGAGTCTAGGGTTGCACCGTCTTTGGTGAGTCACTGGAGGATACAAATTACTTATGAGTAACTCAATGTACTCAATAAACTATGTGGGGCCCACCTTGATTAATGTATTTTATCCACTCTATCTATCTATTTTAGAAGATAATTTTCAGCTAAAAAATGGAGCATATTTGAAGCTCAAGTGGACCACACCATAAGAAAGAGTTCATTGAAGGTCTAATGTTAAAATCATTTTTCTAGTTGTTTTCTATGGTGTGTTCCCCTTGAGCTTTCAACATGCTTTAATGTTGGGCTACACCATAAAACAAGTTGAAAAAATGGAAGACTTCGACGTATGCTCAGAGGAGCTATAATGCAGGTCGGTGTGGATTGGTGTTTATAGATGTTTGGTTTTAGTGTGTCCAAAGTCTTCGTACTCTAATGCAACGTCTTTATAAGTGGATACACACCTACACGTAGTTCGGTGAAAGCGTTTGACATATATTCGAAGGGTTTGTAGTGCAAGTCGGATTGAATCGATGCTATTTTAGGATTTTAGTGTGCATCGTGATGTCGGTATGGGGTTTGAGTGTATTTGGAGTTTTTGCACCCTTATGTAACATCTTTTCAATTTAATATGCACAAATTCCTAGTTGGACAAAAGCGTTCGATGTGCGTTCGAAGGGGTTGCAGTGTAAGTCAGAGTGGATTAACACTATTTTAGGAATTCAGTGTAGGCGATGTGCGTCAGTGTGGGGTTCAATTGTTTTATGAGTCTCCGTACCCTGATGCAGTGTCTTCTCAGGTGGATACACACCCACTTGTAGTTCGGTAAAAGCGTTCGACATGTATTCAAAGGGGTTACAGTTCAAGTCAGAGTGGATTATTGTTATTTTAAGTATTCAATTTTGGGTCAGTTTGCATTAGTGTGGGGTTTGATTGTTTCTGGAGTCTTCGTACCCTAATGCAACATTTTCTCAAGTAGATATGCACCCACTCATAGTTCAATGAAAGCGTTCGACATGCATTTGAAGGGGCTGTAGTGCAAGTCAGAGTGAATCAATGCTATTTTAGGAGTTTAGTGTGGGTTGGTGTTCTTAAATGGAAACGCACCCATTCGTAGTTCGGTGAAAGTGTTCGACATGCATTTTAAGGGGTCGTAGTGCAAGTCGGATTGAATCAATGATATTATAGGGGTTTGGTATGCGTCAATGTGGGGTTCGAGTGTATCCGAAGTCTCCTCATCCTGATATAACATATTCTCAATCGGATACGCACACATTCCTAGTTTGAAGAAAGGGTTCGATGTGCATTTGAATGGGATGTAGTGTAATTAGGAGTGGATCAACACTATTTTAAGGGTTTTGTGTGGGTTGGTGTGCGTGGATGTGGGGTTTGGTTATTTTTGGAGTCTCCACATCCTGATGTAGCGTCTTCTCAGGTAGACACACACCCACTCGTAGTTCGGTGAAAGCTTTGACATGCGTTCAAAGGGGTTACAGTTCAAGTCGGATAGGATTAGTGATATTTTAGGTATTCAGGGTAGGTTGGTGTTTGTCGGTGTAGGGTTAGAGTGTTTCTAGAGTCTCCATACCCTGATGCAACATTTTCTTATGTGGATACACACCCATTCATAGTTCGAAGAAATCGTTTGACATGTGTTCTAAGGGTTTGAAGTGCAAGTCGGAGTGGATCGACACTATTTTAGGGGTTCAGTGTCGGTCGGTGTGCGTTAGTGTGGGGTTCAATTGTTTCCAGAGTCTCCATACCCTAATCTAATGTCTTCTCAGGTGGATACACACCCCACTCGTAATTCAGTTAAGGTGTTCGATGTGCGTTCGAAGGGGCTGCAGTGAAAGTTAGAGTGGATTGATGCTATTTTAGAGGTTTGGTGTGAGTCGGTGTCTGTTGGTGTGGGGTTCAATTATTTCTAGAGTTTCCATACCCTTGTGCAACGTCTTCACAGGTGGATACACACACATTTGTAGATCGGTGAAAGTATTTGACATTCTTTCAAATGGGTTATAGTGCAAGTCAGAGTGCATCAGTGCTATTTTAGGGGTTCTGTGTGGGACAGTATTCTTCAGTGTGAGGTTAGAATATTTTCGGAGTCTTACTCTGATACGGCATCTTCTTAGTTAGATACACACCCACTCGTACTTCGGTGAAAGAGTTTGACGAGTGTTCAATGGGGGGATGCATTGTAAGTCAGAGTGGATTAGCGCTAGTTTAAGGGTTCAGTGTAGGTCAATGTGCATCGAAGTGTGGTTCGATTGTTTCCAAAGTCTTCGTACCCTGATGCAACATCTTCTCAAGCAGATACGCTCCCACTTGTAGTTCGATGAAAGCATCCAGTGTGCGTCTGAAGGGTTCGCAGTACAAGTCAGAGTGGATCAGTGATATTTTATGTGTTCGGTGTGCCTAGGCGTGAGATTCAATTGTTTCTTGAGCCTTCATAGCCTGATGCAACATCTTCTTAGGTGGATACATGACCACTCGTAGTTTAGTGAAAGCGTTTGTAGTGCGTTCAAAGGGGTTGCAGTGTAGGTTGGATCGACGTATGTTATATGGAGCACGCGTTGATGAACGTGTTACATATCCATATTGTCTATTTGTTTGATTAGGCCATTTAAGTATGATATATCAACATATAAGCTTATTAAAATCTCCAATGGACCACGCCAATGGACAAAAATGATGAATGTCTATTAAGACCATTTTGTAAAAAACAAGTGAACCTTATGATGTGGTCTACTTATGATATGGATTTACCTCTTTTTTTGGCCTAATGCTTAAAATTGTTATGGAAGAAAAGATGGACCGACATGATCCCAAAATTGAATCACAGCCAAAGCTCAATTAGATCCCACTATAGGAAATAGTGCGGAAATGATGTATACCGTTGAAACGTCCCAAAGGCCCACATTGTTGTTTATTTATCATCCAACATGTCCATAAGCAGCGACAGACATGGATGAAGTGAAAACACAAATATCAGATTCTAGGTAGTTTCAATCCCTACTATTTGGTCCATGCATGTGACTTTTTTATCTACCTGGTTTTTACTTTCGAAAGCGGGTTGGGAGAGATTCCAAGGTTCAATCAAGTTATGAATTAGGCTGCTTATCAGAGTCAGGCCCAATAAAATGTGGTGGACAGGTTGGATGAAACTTACACGTCACAGCTCGATCGTATTAATGTAATATAGAAAACACTGAAATGAATGGCAAGGATAAAATAAATAAATGGCCTGAGTGGTCCAGAGGCTTGGATATGTCTCATTTTTTGGCTAAGGCCTGAAATGACCTGAAAAAAATAGATGAATGGCATGGATAAAACAAAGACATCAAGTTGGGGCACACGGAGAAGTGTCCAGTGGCCACCTCGCTACTGTCAGCGTCAGAAGGCAATCCTGTAACCAGATTGCCTGCAAAAAAGCCTTCCATTGGGATGCTAGGTGGAGCCCATCGTAATGTTGGTGAGGAATCCAATGCATTCATCTGTTATGCGAGCTAATTTCGGGACATGAAATCAAAATTGAGAAGGATTTAAAACCCAAGTGGACCATACTAGAGGAAAAAGTGTTGATTCAATGACCACTGTTGAAACATTTCTATGGTCACAAAAGTTTTACATTAGGATAAGGCCTTTTTTATTTTTCATCACAGTGGTAATGTAAACACCGAGCTAGAGGTTTCAATGGTAGGCAATTTCTTTCTCAAATTTTCATCTGGTGGCCCACTTGAGATTTGAATCCGCCTCATTTTTTGTCTTATTTCATAAAATGATCTCTCGAAAGAAAATGATCTCTCGAAAGCGGATGGATAGGTGGATTTCTCACCCACGTTACGGTGGGCACCACTAACCATCTCAACGCAGGAAGGAAATCCCCGTCCAGAAATCTGTGTCACGTCATACGGGCAGAGGCCGGATCCACTCCAAGCATTTGTGGGGCCATCTTCATGTTTGTGACAAATCTACAACATTTATCCATTTTTCTAGATCATTTATTTTACGACGGACAAAAAGTTAAGCAGATTAAAGCTCAAGTGGGCCGTAGGACTGCAAGGAGAGAGAAATACCTACCGTTGAAAACTCCCAGGGTCCATCGTGATGTTTATATGATATCCTTACCGTTCACGAGGTCATTATCATGAGATGAACTGAAAATATAAATATATTAGCCTGATCTAATTTTTTTCTGGCCCCATGAATGTTTCAACGTTGGACGTTTAATCTCATTGTTTTTTTTTTTTTGTTGTGCGGCCAGTTCAATTTTGGATCTACCTCATTTTTCGTTCCTGTCGTATGATGATTTGGCAAAACAGATGGCCCCACCTAGTTTCCGGTGGAAATAAGTTCCGACCGGGCGGGGGGGGGGGGGGGGGCAAAATGATGGAAATATCCATTCAATGGGTAAAATAGGGTCGGGGTCTTGTCCCCATGGGATGGCCCACCTGATAGTTGAATTTAAATAAATTTTGGCCACTAGAAAAACATTGTTAGGCATGCGTGATGATCGGATTGAATTGTATACACGCACCAATTAGATACGCAGAGCTTGCAGTGTACTTTTACCTAAACCGACAATCGCTTGGAGTAGACCGCGCATGCTTGTTAAATTTGAAATCCGAAGTATGAATCTAATATGAAGTCGAAAACTAACGGTGAATATAGAACAACTAGTTTGTTAACTAAGGTCTGAAATATTTGAAATATGTTAATTTGACACATTTACCCATATTGAATCCCTCCCATTCAAATTTCACGGATTTCACGAAAATATTTATTTGCCATCCAACCTGTTGATAAAGTAGGTGGGGCCACTGTGATGTTAGTGAGAAATCCACCCGTCCATCCATTTGTGAGCTCATTTCATGACACATGACCAAATATGAGGGATCCAAAACTCAAGTGGGACACATGAGAGCGAAAATTGGAAAAAGAAATGTCTACCGTTAAAACTTTCCTTGGCTCTACCTTGATGTTTATATGCCATCTAAATTAATCGTTTATAAGATCGTGAAAAATGGGATGAAGTGACAAAAAAAAAAAAAAAACTTGGGCTGATATAAAACTGTGGCCATACTAATGATTCAACAGTGGTCATTGAATCTATACTATTTCCTTCGGTATGGCCCACTTGAGTTTTGAATCCACTTCATTTTTCTTATCATAGTCTAAAACGAGCTCGTAAAACATATGAATGGGGTGGATTTTGCATAAACATCATGGTGGACCCTATAGTCAAGGGTCCCAGTCGGTGGATCCCGGGTCGCACCTAATCTGCTCGCCCGGATCCAGACCCAGATTTCCTGCCAAAGACTTTTGCAGTAAGTTTCGGCACTGGAAACCTATATGGGGCCAGTGTGATGATTGTGAGAAATCCACCCCGTCCATCCATTTTATGAGATCATTTTAGCATATAGGGCCAAAAATGAGCAGGATCCAATACTCAAATGGGATGAAGACGTGATGATTGAACGTCCATAGTTGAAATATTTTTGAGGCCATTGAAGTTTTGAATGGTGCTAATATTTATGGTTTTAGTTCATCTCAGTAGGAATGAAGTTATGAACGGTATTGATGGTATGTAAACATTACTGTCGACCCCGGGAAGGTTTCAACTATATGAATTTCCCTACCCACTTTTTCCTTTAATGCGGCTCACTTGAATCTCGTATCTTGCTCAATTATTTTGTCTCGTAAACATTGCGATGAGCTCTAATAAAAGGCTGGCACAAAGAATTGGCGTCCCTGAATCTGATGATTGCATACCACCCTGCCAGGATCTACCCAGAGATGGATATTCAAGGGCTTTGTGGGGCCTACCATGATATATATGTTTTATCCACACCATTCATTCATTTTTTTCATATCATTTTCAAAAATAAGATAAAAATGAGGTAGATATAAGACTTAAGTGGGCCACACTACAAGGAACAATGGAAATTGGGTGCATACAAGTTGATTTTTGTGTTTTCCCTTCATCCAGGTCTGTGTGAACTTATGAAGAGGTTAGATAGCAAATAACCTCACAGTGGACCTCCGGAAGGTTTTAACGGTAGTCGTTCTATTCCCACTACTTTCTGTGGTGTGGTCGACTTGAACTTTAGATGTACGTATAAAAAGTTTGAGCTCCTGTGATAAAAAAATAACAGAAAATGGTCCTATCGATGCCGTCGAAGGATCTTCAATGCCATCAAAGAACAATCTTCGATGACATCGAAATAGCTTCGATGCTATCGAGAAAATCAGGAAAAATTTCAAGAACCTTGCTGGATAAATTTGGATCTCAAATCAATGTCACATCGAGAACTCTAGCCAAAATTTCAGATTGGTTGCTGGATTCCCTTGATTCTCATTCGATGCCATCGAACATGCCATCGAATCTGCTGTTTTGGGCTATCTTTTATACAACAGATCCATACTTCTTCTAGCCTTCTTTATCATGATTTTCTTGGTCTCCTAAAGCTAAGGGATAATCAAATTAATACTCATATTAAGTTAAGATCATCTAGAGGCTATATGGTTGTTTTGAGTTAAGGGTTATGGACATCTCTTTTACCTGTAATGCTCCTTGATGCTTCTACTCCGCTTGTGTTTTTGGTCTTCACTTTCCAAAGGCTCAACCGACTACATAACACAACGACTCACATGATTGACAAACCAGGGTGCAAAAATGAGTGCGCTAACAGGAATGACAGTATGAACAGTATTGATGGCATCTAAACATCACCGTCAACCCTGGGGAGGTTTCAACAATAGGAATTTTCCTACCCACCTTTTACTTTAGTGTGGGCCACAAAAATAACAGACTGTTCGGTTGGTTTGGTCCGGCCGAAAGTGCACAAAATAACCCAGCAAGAAACTGTGATTTTCAGATATAATTCCACTCAACCTTCGGTGCACAAAATAGTCTAGTAAGAAACTGTGATTTTTAAACATAATTCCGCTCGACCTTTAGTGCGACTAAAGGCAGGTTCGATGTGACCTAAGGAAGATAGAGACTTCAGATGTAAATTGACAAAATTTGACTACAACCGAGAGACTATTTCGGTCGATCGAAGTGATGTTCAGTGCAACCAAAGGCTACAGTCAGCTGTGCCGAAACGTAACAAAAGTATGAAAATTGAAGTCGGTTTCAAGTTGGTGTTGTTCATCGTTGTTTTCTCAAACAGGGCATGGTTTGTCCATGGCCAAATTTACTTTTCTATGTGACGGAGGAGACAGGGTATAACTTTTCTCCCAACTGTTACTTTGGTGTGTGGTTCATCTGAATCAAATGTCAGGTTATTTTTTAGCCCTGGGCCTAACAAGAGATTACACATTTAATGGTTTGAATGGATTTGAGTTACAATACATCAAAGCTATATGGGGCCATTGTGACGTTTAAGTGACATAGATCTTCATTAGATGCACTGCTCCACATAGGCCTAGATCCTAAAATTAGTTGATCCATAAGTCAGGTGTGTTACATCAAAGATAAAAATGGGGAACATTTGGCTTACTAACCTCAACCCATCTTTTGGACATCCTTGTATGTTCTTGTTCAGATGATCCTAACCTTTCGATCTGGTGGATACAAAATTGTAGATGGGCCGAGGATCAAAGTTAATGCTGATTGGTCATCATAGTCAGCTAATGAATTTACTTTTTCCTATTAAGTGTGGACTATTTACTGTTTTCGACGTTCTTCTGGATCTAGTAGAGATTACCAGTAATTAACCCAGAAGGCCTAGAAATGTAAATGATATATTCATAAAGTCTACTCGATGATCTGCACCTGGATTAGATATGGAGAGTTCAGCTTTTTCCTTGTTTGCAATCCAAGTTGGTTTCAAATAAAAGTTTGGAGAAGAGAACTCAGAGGGCTGATCTCAAAGTGATCTAGCAGTCCATTAGTAGGAAAGAGTTCAGGGAGGTGGCCAAAGACAACAAGCTTATGGACCTTAGAATGGTTGGGGGAGGACTGGTCCAACTTAGGGCAAAGGCTGAAAAGCCTGTTAGCAAAACGGGCATGTGACCCTTTATTAATAGTTGCTTTCAACGTTGTTTGTTGAAAATCAGTGGTTGTAAAATAATAAAAATGAAAAATCAAAAGTTTCAAAATTTCGGGATTTTCCTGCCAAAATACATTTTGAATTTTTTGAATTAAAAAGTGCGGTGTGTGTGCTTTGTCCCACATCGAAAATGCAAAAGATAGTTTTGTGGTTTATATGAGTGTTGAGAAGGGTATTCTTACTTGGAGATTTTTAGAGGAGATGAAACATGGGTTGTGTGTTCTAGTGTCGCACTGGAACACATGCACACAAGCACGCGGGGCTCGGGCTCGGGCACGGGCGTGGGCGTGGGCGTGGGCGAGGGCGTGGGCAGTGAGGCAGTGTGCCAGTGTGGCAGCGTGGCTGTAGTGGCGCTAGATGACTCACTTTGTACTTCGCACGTGCGCATCGTGTCGCAGAGTGGTCGCTCCCTCACGACCTTACGCGAACCGGCGCGAGACGGTGTGATGGGTCTGGTCAGAGCCTTAGGGCGGTGTGGATCTGAAAAGTTGGAAATGAGCCTGGGTTTTATAGGTGACTAAGAACGGTTGGATCTTAAATCCGAAACGTCCAGCCGTTTCTATAAACTGATAGCTACCTTAAAAGCCACAACGGTCCGAAAACGGACAGGTCAGGATGATCCAACGGTCAGATCTACAGATCTAATAACCGAAAACGTCTGGGATTAATGGACAATGACCAAAAACGTTTTTCAAACGTTCTGGACCATTGAATACCACACAGCAACGGGTCTAAACCTGAGGCCTATATAAACTGGACCATTCCAGTCCGATTTCATCATCTCAACACACCATCTCTCGCATCAAATCAGATACAGTCCATAGCTCCTTTTTAGAATACTGTAATCATCTCTACTGTATAAATCTGTCAGAAGAAATCTACTGCGTTAAAACTGTTCCATAGTGGACCTATCGTGATTGCTGCACGCTGGATCCAGATAAGGCTTGTCTTATCCTGGAAGCAATTCGCCTGTAACCCATCAACAGTTAATAAGGGGGCGAATCACTCTTTAAGGATAACATATTTTATACATGATTCAACCTAGTGAAATTGTTATTTTCAATTATTTATTTTTATATTTTCGGTGTATCCAATCAAATTTCCTAATAATCTTAAAGCGTGATTCCATGAACACCAAAAGTGTTGCATCAATCAAATTGATGAACCAGGATTTGATCCGATTGGACCGATTCGATGGTTCGAATTTCACTAGATGGCAGGACAAGCTGAAATTCCTGCTGACTGCTCTTAAAATCTTCTACATCCTGGATCCAACTCTCCAGCCTCTGCCTGAAGTAACGGACACTGACACTCCAGAACAGGTTGCTGCTAGGATCAAGTGACAAGAAGATGAACTACTGTGTCATGGCCACATCCTCAATGCTCTCTCTGATCGGTTGTACGATTTGTACACGGGGACCACATCAGCAAAAGAAATTTGGAGCGCGCTGGAAATACAAATATAAGGCTGAAGAGGAAGGTACACAAAAATTTCTAATTGCCAAGTATTTCGATTTCACGATGGTAGACAATCTACCGCTGCTTGCCCAAATCCAAAACTGCAGCTTATTGTAAATAAAATAAAAGCGATAAAAATTGATCTTCCTGAATCCTTTCAAGTCGGAGCTATAATCGCAAAATTGCCTCCGAGTTAGAAAGACTACAGGAAGAAACTACTCCATAAATCCGAAAAGTTCACCCTAGAATAAATCTAGAAGCATCTTCATATCAAAGAAGAATCTCGTAACCGAGACAAAAAGGATGACGCTAATGGTGCATCCTCATCCAAGGTGAACGCGGTAGAACGGCCATCCCAAAATAATACCTATGAGAAAGCTGATTCCCTTAAACCTAACAAAGATCAGGGAAAATTCAAGAAAACTCAAAAGAAGAAAAAACGGCAAATCTAAAGAAGCTTGCTATGTCTGGGGCAAGACCGGGCATTTCGCCCGAGTCTGTAGGGACCGAAAAAAGCCTAAGAAAGAGGCTAATGCAATAGACGATGAAATCGTAGCCATGGTCACAGAAGTGAACCTAGTTCAAGAGAAAATTTCTAGTTGGTGGTATGATACAGGTGCCATAGTCCATGTATGCAATGATCGATCTGCCTTCAAAACCTATGAAGACGAAACCAATGGTCAAGAAGTTCAAATGAGAAATGAAGGACGATGGAAAGTTGTAGGTAATGGAACCGTGAAATTATTCTTTACCTCTGGAAAGAAGGTAATCCTGACCAACGTACTGCATGTCCCAGACATAAGAAGGAATCTTGTTTCAGGGATCTTTTAAGCAAGCCTGGGATTAGGGTTGTGTTTGAATTAGGCAAGCTGATCTTGTCTAAGAATGAGAACTTTGTGGGTAAGGGATATGCTTGTAATGGGATGATCAAATTATCTCTGAATGAAAAGAATTCTTTTGCTTACATGGTTGAGTCTGTAAAATTATGGCATGGTAGACTAGCCCATATTGGATACTGTAACGCCCTGAAATTCGGGGGTCGAGTATGAACTCAACTCCCGAGTTCCAACGCATCACTTATGCAACATACACAATGATGGTTAAATGTTGTCTGAGTTAGAGCAATAAACATGAATAAGATTATACCAAAACAGTAATTCATACTCCAGTTCAATTATATAAAGGTAAGCAGAAGACTGAAATTTTATATTTAAGGTGTGTAAAGAAACAAAATTTTATGAACACCAGAGTATGAATACTAACTGAGTACCAATATACATGTATGGTTTCTAAGTCAAAAATCAAAATACAACTCCCAAGAGAAGCCCTGAAAACCCCGCGATGCAGCCGGCCCAAGCAAAGCCGTCAGAGTACTGCATAAAGGAGAACTCCTCCTGATCCTCATCGAAGTCGGGCTCCGGCTCCTGAACCGAGGCGCCATCTACACCTGCGACAGAGTCTAGTGGGTGTTGCAAACACCGTCCCGTAACGTGGGATTGAGTAGCTAACTCAGTGGAACAATAAAGCATAGGTTAACATGTTATCAATTCAATCAAGCGGTAATGATAAAGCAGTACAAATCAAACAATTCTAACTACTCTTATTAAATGTAAGAATGAAATGACATGATGCTGTATGCCCTTGCCAAACCACCCTCAAGCGACATCATCTTACGTTCGCGAATGCTTAACTCCCTCAGTGCGCCACATCTACTAAGCACATGCGGTGCGATGATGATCATGATTACCGAGTTATTATTAGTCCATTTCAACCAGCAGTATTGGGAAGCTAAGGTACCTCCCTTGTATCATTCCCAAACATGATCCATTCTAGGGTCGT
Source organism: Magnolia officinalis (assembly GCA_021015155.1). Lineage (NCBI taxonomy): Eukaryota > Viridiplantae > Streptophyta > Magnoliopsida > Magnoliales > Magnoliaceae > Magnolia > Magnolia officinalis. Next base: position 42,399,017 of record JAJHSJ010000015.1, read on the forward strand.
CAATCCTAGTTAATCTCATACGATATTATGGTTTGAGAAGCATAGTGAAGGCATCACAAAGGACTCGTCACCCGTCAGCGCGGATACAAATCTCACCGTATGCGGCTCAATTGCTGGCCGTCAGCTCGAGTACAGGTCTCACCGTACTCGGCTCAATCACTAGCCGTCAGCTCGAGTACAGGTCTCACCGTACTTGGCTCAACTCATACTCTAGTTGCTGTGAAAGACTCGTCGCCAATCACAGACCCTTGGAGTATACTCGAAGATACTACGGAGGACTCGTCGCCCGTTAGCACGAGCACAGGTCTCACCGTACTCGGCTCTCACCGTAAGTATCGACAGCTCGAATACAGTGTCCCATACTACCGTATTCGGCTCACGAGTTTGGTTGCGCAATGGTCACTACGGGGAGGCACATGGCCCCAGCGTAGGCCGACAGCTCGACCACGGTGTCCCATACCACCATGCCTGGCTCATGCGTCTTAGCGGATCGAGGTACCATGGTTAACGGGATCGCCACTGGTAAGTTTGGTACCCTAGGTTCAAGCAGTAGCGACCAAACATGGTGAACACACATACACATATCGGTTTACTTGACGAGCCTGACTAACTCGAGCGCACCACAAGTTGGGCGATATGGAGCGCAAAAGTACTCCGTGTGGCCAACCACTATCGCCAACCGAAGTACGACTGTAAATTTCCATACATTGGCTCGAGTACCACCTCGACCAGAAATCAATTAGGATTAAATCCTTTAGAAATTTAACAAAGTTAACTAAGTGCTAAACTCGATTAGCCATGAAATCCGTTGGGATCGCTTTCAATACGATTTGCAAGACCTAAAACTTGCAAAATCAGTGACTCTAGGTTACCCTAAAGTTTAGAACCAACTCATTACCCGGCTGCTCTCGGGAATGAAACGAAACTTCGTATTAGGTCTAGATCGCACATCGGAAGTCCGATTAACACGAAGTTAAGGAACTAGGATAGCCTCACTGGGCTTGACAGTCATCTCAAAAATGAGGTCCAGCCGATGTCCCACGGCCATTCGTTTGGATCCGGAGCGAGAGAGTGTGAAAAACACTATTCCCATTCCAAAATAAATATCTGGAATAGTGATCTGGCACCATTCTCTTGCGCATCAGTATTAAGCAACCTGACCGTCAGAATCAGACCAAATTACATCCTCGGATTAAGAAAAATTTTAGGAACATTTACATGTACTTGGAATTTCGGATTGTGGCCCACTGACCGTTGAACTGAAAGTGGTCCGCCACGTGCGATCTGGGAATCCGATCGAGTCGAAAGCGTAGTCCCACATAGATCCATGTGTGGTGAGCTTAAGTCTGACGTTTATCTCAAGGAGGGCCACCAGAACCTCTCTTTTGAGCTAGAAAAGTGACGAAATGCCTATATAAGCAGTAACCCTTGAACCTGAGTCTGTTTTAGGGAGGTTTTTGGCTATAAAAGGAGCTTAGAACAGCCCCTCTCACAGCCATACGAATTTGGGATAAAACCCTAGAGAGAGAGAGAAAAGAGAGAGAAGAGCTTGGGATTTGTGGGAGATCTTCCTCCTACCGCTTTCAGACATCGCACGGCCTACACCGCCTCATTCCAGGCGCTCTCCCGACGGTATCCACTCCGTTTGAAGGTGAGAAACCCTAACCCTAGGTCTGATTTGAAGTAGGTAGGCTTTAGGTTGTGGAAAGACTAACCGATTCCGCTCTTTAGCCTAGAAAACGCCCGTATACGGAGGCTCTACTACCCTTGCTGATTCGTTGTGATTCCAAGGGCAAAGGTGAGGACTTTAAGTGTATAGGTTAGGGTTTTCAACGCTTTCAATATCAGATAATGATAGATTCATGATCTGCATACAATTACACATGTACAAAGTGCTTTCCGTTTCCTGTTTCGATTAACGTTGTAGAATATGGAATTTCACATACTCTAGGTATACGTAGAAATACCGTATACGTATTTTTTTTGGAAAAATGTTTGACATGTTTATTTAATGTATGATCATATAATATATGGATAAAATACTAGTTTGGCGAAAGGAATCGCTGAAATACATGTTCGCTTGTAAATGCCTAGTATGTTGAAATTGTGTATTCTAGAAATACCGCATATGTGTAAATTTTGGAAATGCAATTGTAATGATTATTTGTGGTATGATTATGATATACATGGATAAAATACTCACGTGGCGAAAGGTTAGCCCTAATACGTATTTTACTAACATACGTCATGTATGTTGGAATAGCGTATTCCAAGTGTTTGTGTAATTGCTTGTGTGTGTAAATGCTTGAGTGTTAGTGCCTTGGAGAGGTGCTGATATGGGATTCCCGACTACCTTAGAGACATGTAGGATCCCCTCCATGTGGTGGTTCGCTATAACCACTCACTTGTGATGTGTATGTAATTGTATCCCTATTTGTATAGTGCTTTACAACATGCTTTACAACATGCTTCACTTCATGCTTTATTTCATGCTTTATAACATGCCTGCTAACATGCTTGTATTACTTGTTTATCATGCTTTATTCCACCTGCTATTGATGAGAACTGTTTGAGTTTGGGACTATGTTTATAGTCCAAACATTCGGTACCAGACTTGAGATTGTGGCTGAGATTCATGTCGCCACAAAGGACGTTTCTGGCGAACCCGAGTCGTACTTCGGTTGGCGATAGTGGTTGGCCACACGGAGTGCTTTTGCGCTCCATATCGTCCAACTTGTGGTGCGCTCGAGCTAGTCAGGCTCGTCAAGTAAACCGATATGTGTATGTGTGTTCACCATGTTTGGTCGCTACTGCTTGAACCTAGGGTACCAAACTTACCAGTGGCGATCCCGTTAACCATGGTACCTCGATCCGCTAAGACGCATGAGCCAGACATGGTGGTATGGGACACCGTGGTCGAGCTGTCGGCCTACGCTGGGGCCATGTGCCTCCCCGTAGTGACCATTGCGCAACCAAACTCGTGAGCCGAATACGGTGGTATGGGACACTGTATTCGAGCTGTCGATACTTACGGTGAGAGCCGAGTACGGTGAGACCTGTGCTCGTGCTGACGGGCGACGAGTCCTCCGTAGTATCTTCGAGTATACTCCAAGGGTCTGTGATTGGCGACGAGTCTTTCACAGCAACTAGAGTATGAGTTGAGCCAAGTACGGTGAGACCTGTACTCGAGCTGACGGCTAGTGATTGAGCCGAGTACGGTGAGACCTGTACTCGAGCTGACGGCCAGCAATTGAGCCGCATACAGTGAGATCTGTATCCGCGCTGACGGGTGACGAGTCCTTTGTGATGCCTTCACTATGCTTCTCAAACCATAATATCGTATGAGATTAACTAGGATTGACGACCCTAGAATGGATCATGTTTGGGAATGATACAAGGGAGGTACCTTAGCTTCCCAATACTGCTGGTTGAAATGGACTAATAATAACTCGGTAATCATGATCATCATCGCACCACATGTGCTTAGTAGATGTGGTGCACTGAGGGAGTTAAGCATTCGCGAACGTAAGATGATGTCGCTTGAGGGTGGTTTGGCAAGGGCATACAGCATCATGTCATTTCATTCTCGCATTTAATAAGAGTAGTTAGAATTGTTTGATTTGTACTGCTTTATCATTACCGCTTGATTGAATTGATAACATGTTAACCTATGCTTTCTTGTTCCACTGAGTTAGCTACTCACTCCCACGTTACGGGACGGTGTTTGCAACACCCACCAGACTCTGTCGCAGGTGTAGATGGCGCCTCGGTTCAGGAGCCGGAGCCCGACTTCGATGAGGATCAGGAGGAGTTCTCCTTTATGCAGTACTCTGACGGCTTTGCTTAGGCCGGCTGCATCGCGGGGTTTTCAGGGCTTCTCTTGGGAGTTGTATTTTGATTTTTGACTTAGAAACCATACATGTATATTGGTACTCAGTTAGTATTCATACTCTGGTGTTCATAAAATTTTGTTTCTTTACACACCTTAAATATAAAATTTCAGTCTTCCGCTTGCCTTTATATAATTGAACTGGAGTATGAATTACTGTTTTGGTATAATTTTATTCATGTTTATTGCTCTAACTCAGACAACATTTAACCATCATTGTGTATGTTGCATAAGTGATGCGTTGGAACTCGGGAGTTGAGTTCATACTCGACCCCCAAATTTTAGGGCGTTACAAGTTGGTATCATAGCATGATTTTGATTAAACCGGACCTGAGTTATGATCCCACGACGTCCACTGATGCATTACAACTTAGGAGGGTGCGCAAGAACATAGAAACAGTCATAGGTATTCCGATTTCGCCAATCGGCGAAGTTCACTAAAGTCGAACGCCGAAATCGAGTCCGTATTCAACCATGGTCGCACGGGTCGACCTTAAAATATTCCTAGACCGTTCACAACCCTTTAAATAGGGATACCAAGTAATGAGAATGAAATCAGAAATAAACTACAACTAAGACTCCTAGAATTCGCGACTTATTATAAGGTCGTGATGTCTACTAATGCGCAAGGTTCTCAGCCAAAAATAGTAAGTGTCCTATTTGGCTTCACCAAACCGTCCTCCTAATTATTCTAAGTTCTTTGCGCGATGAGCGCAACTCCTAAAACCCAACAAATGAAGAATAATTAAACTAAAACTACCATTTTAGTAAAACAAAATTTAAATGGGAAAATTACCGTCAATCGGAGGGTTTTCTCGCAATTCTGGGCTACGCAACCCGGCGTAACAGGGTTGGTTGGCTTCATTAGCTCGTTCTACCCCAAATTCATATATTTTACGTCAGATAACTCATTCCGGATTGCAAGTTATGTTCGATTATTCCGAGACTACCCGAAATGGAGCGAATCGGGATCAGGGGGCCAAACGGAACACTTCCGGAGGGATCCAAGTTGGGACCCAGGGATTTTTGGGGCCCAGGGGACTGGAGGATCACAACCATGGAGCCCCCTTCCCAAAATTCCAAATTTTTTTGGCGAGGCCCTCGCCGGTTTTCGGGTTGGGCCGGGCCCGCGGTTCGGGCCGGTCGACTTTGGGGGTCCCTACAACCCCCTGCCCTAGCACCCATCCTAAAACTATTGCAAAAAAACACACTTCCTTCACAAACCCCCTTCCTTGGCCGTTTTTCCCTTCCCTCTTGCTGTCCTCTCTTGCAAAACGCCTCTCCACCTCTCTTCCCTACTGATTTCGACCACTCCTCACCATCCTCCATCGTGCTACGCTGCCCTCTTCTCCATTTCCTCTTCTTTCCACTCGTTTGGACCCCCTACACGTGGTTGGAGGTCCCAAAACCGTGGGAGCTATCTCCCAAACCGTCCTTCCCATTTTCTTTATCCATTTCCCTAATCTTTTTCACCTCCCACGTCTGTTGGATCTGCTGATCGTGAAGAACTTGGGAGATCAGCCCCTTTTTTCCCTATTTCATCGATTTTCCATGGCCCTTTTTGGTGTTGTGGCGGCCCTTTTCTCCATCTCCACCATCCTCTCTTTGATGGGTAAGAGGAAGAGTGCCGCTGATGAGGTCGGGCCTAGTCGCCCTACGCGATCGAGGCGACCGCGAGGCGCCGCCGCTAGCTCGAGCTTTGCCCGGGAGTTTCGCACGAAGCGGGACCTCGATCCCCGGATCCCTGCCGAACGGGTGCAGTTGGCGGCGCTACCTCATGGTGTCTATGAGGACCGCAGGGTTCTTTTCGAAGCCCAGGTGGATGGTCGGCTATTTGGGGAGTATTACTTGTTTGAACAAGTGGAGGTGGCCCTCTGGGGTCCGTTATTTGAGGTCAGGGGTCGCGCAAATTCCGGCACTGTCAGAGCCTTCTACGCCAACATTCGCGAACCTTCGCTTGACCCTTTGCAGTTCCGGCTCGTAGTTGGGGTGGATCTATTCGTCACCGTTGATGTGAAGATGATCGCGCAGCTTATGAATATGCCCCTTGGTGACGTACATGCTAGCGAGCTGAATTTGGTGACTGCTCGTGAAAGGGATCGTCCCACCCGATACCTTTGTGGTGGCCGACTAGCTGAATGGCAGCCAAACAAAAGCCTGCTAGCGTCCCACATGTCTGAAGACTTCCGCCTACTACATCACATCTTCACATACAATCTCTACCCCAGATACAGTAATCGCAGCGAGTGCACGCGCCTTATGGTTGATTTTCTGTACCAAGTGGGGCAGCGGGCGAACTTGTGTGTGCCCACTTTCGTGTTGCGATAGATCGTGAGTGTCGCACGCTCCACCAGGAGTTCTGATTCACTTCCTTTCGGCCAACTCATATGCAGGATCGCACGGGAGTATGGCTATAGTCTGGGGGCAGAAATGCCAGTACAAGTCCACCAGATTGACGAAAACACTCTCAAACAGATGAAGCTTGGGGCACAGCGACAACGGGCCCGACAGGACGAGAGTTAGGTTGAGATTGAGAGCAATGGAGATATGAGCGAAGATGGAAGTGAAGCTGAAGAAGAGGAAGAAGAACCTGAGGCTCAGGACACTGAGGAGAGTTCACCTCCTGCGGCTCAGGAGTAGGGTGTGGATCCGGATGCCTTTGATGCACGTTTGGCCCGTCTTGAGGAGGGTCAAGCTGCCCTGCAGCAGGAAGTCGGGCGAGTCCGAACCAAGCTTAGCAAGGTGTCCCGTACCCTAAAGGCCATCCTGTGTTGTCTGCAGGACAAGAATGCCCCTCCTCCATCGCCTGATTCGGATGCCTAGTCATCCACGTTGTTCTGTGTGGTTGTTATTTGTTTTTGGTTACCGCGATAGGCGGTTTATGTTTTCATGTAGTTGATGTAATAGATAGTAGCGTGTTCTAAGTGTTTGATGTTGTGGATGTATTGGCTTTCATGTGAATTCTGTCATGATTCATGTAACTCTGTATTCCATGTTACAGATACAGTACCATAAAACTCATGGCTAAGAACAGCTTAATATCATACAATGATAGTAACAAAGATAAATGTGAAGTATGCATACAGTCTAAAATAATCAAGAAACCATTCCCTAGTATTGAGAGATCATCCCAAATATTAGACCTAGTACATACTGACATATGTGAACTAAATGACGTTCTTATTCGTGGAGGTAAAAGGTACTTTATAACATTTATAGATGATTGTTCAAGATATGTATATGTATATTTGTTGACATTGAAAGATGAAGCATATAATGCATTCAAGATCTATAAATCTGAAGTAGAAAATCAGTTAGACAAAAATATTAAAATCCTTCCTAGTGACTGAGGAGGAGAATATTTTTCTAATGACTTTTCTAACTATTGTGAAGAATACGGCATAATACGTCAGTGTACAGTATCTTATACACCACAACAAAATGGTGTAGCAGAGAGAAAAAATAGGACATTAGTAGAAATGGTCAACTCAATGCTAATACAAGCACAATTGCCATTTAACCTTTGGGGAGAAGCACTGTTAGCTGCATGTCATGTTTTAAACCGAATTCCATCTAAGAAAACCAAGACCTCTCCATTCGAAATATGGAAAGGAAGAAAACCAAACATAGGGTATCTTGGAGTGTGGGGGTGTCTTGCATACTGCAGAACTCCGGATCTTAGAAGAACTAAATTAGGACCGAGAGCTATCAAGTGTGTCTTTGTAGGATATGCACAACATAGTAAGGTCTATAGACTTCTAGACCTAGACTCCAATGTAATCATAGAGTCTAGAGATGTAGAGTTCTTTGAGAATTCTTTATTCATGGAGAATAAGAATGCTGAGATACAATCTCCTAATAAAACTATAAAAGAAACTCAAATAGAAGAGAAAACTCCTAGTGGATCTCGTAGGAGTCAAAGAGGAAGAGTAGAAAAGAGTCTTGATCCTGATCAAATAGACTCTCAGCGACTCTCTTTTCATCTAATTAAGGGTGATAGAGAGAATGTAATTAGGAAAATACCTATGGTTTTGACTATAGAAGATGAACCTAAAACCTTTAGTGAAGTTATGTCTTCAAGAGACTCCGCCTTTTGGAAAGACGCCATTAATGATGAAATGGATTCCATAATATCTAACCAAACATGGGAATTGGTAGATCTTCCTCTAAGTTCTAAACCAATAGGTTGTAAATGGGTATTTAAGAAAAAATATCACACAGATGGTACAATTCAAACCTTTAAGACAAGGTTAGTTGCTAAGGGTTTCCGACAGAAAGAAGGAATCGATTATTTTGACACTTACTCACCAGTAGCTCGAATAACATCGATTAGGATCTTATTCGCTTTAACATCCATACATCATCTTCATATCCATCAAATGGATGTGAAGACATCATTCCTGAATGGAGATCTCAATGAGGAGGTTTGCATGGAGCAACCAGAAGGGTTTGTTCTACCAGGAAATGAAAAAAAAAATGTGTAGAATTGTTATGTCTTTGTATGGATTAAAGCAAGCACCAAAACAGTGGCATGATAAATTTGATTATAAAGTTCTGTCTCATGGTTTTGAACATAATATTGCTGATAAATGCATATATTCAAAAGTGTGTAATGATTATATTGTAATCATATGCTTATATGTAGATGATATGTTAATAATCAGTAATAAAATGGAAGATGTAACTGAAACCAAAAAGTTTCTCTCTTCAGTTTTCAAAATGAAGGATCTTGGACAAGTGGATACCATATATATTAGGTATCAAAGTTAAAAAACATAGTGGGGGTTTCGAATTATGTCAGTCTCATTATATTGAAAAAATAATAAACAAGTTTAATCACTTGAAAATTAAAGAGGCAAAGACCCCGTTTGATCCAAGTATCAAGTTGAAAGAAAACAGTGGAAGAGCAGTTGTACAATTAGAGTATGCTAGTGCTATAAGCAGTCTTATGTATGCAATGCAATGCATAAGACCGGATATAACATACGCCGTGAGTAAACTAAGCAGGTTTACAAGTAATCCAAGTGTTGAACACTGAAAAGCAATAAGTATAATTCTAGATTATCTTAAAGAAACCAAAGAACTAGGGCTATTTTACTCAGAATTTTCAGCAGTATTGGAAGGATATACCGATGCAAGTTGGATATCGAGTGCAGGGGACAACAAGTCCACTACAGGGTGAATATTCACTCTAGGAGGTGCAGCTGTATTTTGGGGATCCAAGAAACAAACTTGCATAACACACTCAACTATAGAATCTGAGTTCATAACTTTAGCTGCTACAGGTAAAGAGGCTAAGTGGTTAAGGGATCTTCTTTTACAAATCTCATTCTATGCGGAGCCTATACCGGCTGTTTCACTTCATTGTGATAGTGAAGCCACTCTAGCGAGAGCCTATAACGGTACCTATAATGGGAAGTCCAGACACATAAGTTTAAGACATGACTATGTAAGGCAATTGATTCAAGATGGAATCATTGCGATCTCATATGTAAAGTCAAGTAACAACTTGACAGATCCTTTTACTAAATCTCTAACGAGAGAGGTAGTAAGGATAATATCTAGAGGGATAGGGTTGAAACTCTTTACTCAAAATTTCATCAGTGAAAGAAACCCAACCCTAAATTAAAAAATCTCTAAATATTCGGTTTAATGGGTAACAACAATTCACTGATAAGTAAAAAGCTTCAGCACAAAATAAATTAATAACCTCATCTAGGATGATAGTGCTGGCCGTTATAAAAGAGGGATGAGTATTAAACTCTTAATGAAGTTCAGTCAAACAGGACAAGTATTCTAAACGGAAACACTGGAAGGATTTCACCTATGTGAACGTAGAAGTGGTGCTGCTTCTCATGAGACTTAGAGTTATCTCGGGATCGTTCAGGGATCGTTCATGAAACAGGATAAGCACATGGCCATTAAAAGTGCTAAACGAGATTATAAAGGAACACCTAACGCATGAGCTATTATGTATGTGGTATTTTCGGTTATATCATAAAGGAATAACTGGTTCAATGCTGCGGCAACCAGAAATTTTGAAATAACTTTAAAATGCTTACATTAAGAAAAGATTCAAATCGCAAGATATATTTCTTTATGCATAATAACTATTATTATTCTGGCAGAGTTTTCATTGTTTTAAAAACCAGTGGGGGATTGTTGAAAATCAGTGGTTTTAAAATAATAAAAAAGAAAATTCAAAATTTTCAAAATTTTGAGATTTTTCCGCCAAAATATTTTTTGAATTTTTTGAATTAAAAAGTGCGGTGTGTGTGCTTTGTCCCACATCAGAAATGCAAAAGATAGTTTAGTGGTTTATATGAGATGTTGAGAAGGGTATTCTTACTTGGAGCTTTTTGGAGGAGATGAAACACGGTTCGCACTGGAACACACACACGCACGCAGACACGCGCGGGCGCGCTCGGGCTCGGGCTCGGGCATGGGCACGGGCACGGGCGTGGGCGTGGGCGTGGGCGTGGGCAGTGAGGAGGTGTGGCTGTAGTGGTGCTAGATGGCTCACTGTGCACTTCGCACGTGCGCATCTTGTCGCAAAGTGGTCGCTCCCTCGCAACCTTACGCTAACAGGCGCGAGACGGTGCGATCGCTGTGCAATGGGTCTGGTTAGATCCTTAGGGCGGTGTAGATCTGAAAAGTTGGAAATGATCCTGGGTTTTATAGGTGACTGAGAACGGTCGGATCTTAAATCCGAAACGTCCAGCCGTTTCTATAAACGGATAGTTATCTTAAAAACCACAACGGTCCGAAAACGGACGGGCCAGGATGATCCAACGGTCAGATCTACAGATCTAATGACCAAAAACGTCTGAGATTAATGGACAACGGTCAGAAACGTTTTTCAAACGTTCTGGACCATTGAATGCCACACAGCAACGGGTCTAAACCTGAGGCCTATATAAACAGGACCGTTCTAGTCCGATTTCATCATCTCAACACACCATCTCTCCCATCAAATCAGATACAGTCCATAGCTCCTTTTTAGAATACTATGATCATCTCTACCGTCTAAATTTATCAGAAGAAATCTACTACGTTAGAGCTGTTCCATAGTGGACCTATCGTGATTGCTGCACGCTGGATCCAGATAAGGCTTGTCTTATCTTGGAAGCAATTCGCCTGTAACCCATCAACAGTTGATAAGGGGTCGAATCACGCTTTAAGAACATCGTATTTTATACATGATTCAACCTAGTGAAATTGTTATTTTCAATTATTTATTTTTATATTTTCAGTGTATCCAATCAAATTTCCTAACATTGTTTTCAAGCTACTAGGGTGCTGAGGTTTTCTTTAGGGCCCCTTATGTACAGTTTCTAGATAAAGAGCTACGGATCAGCTCTGACTGGGTGGTAAGAACGATTCTGGCATAATTCCTACATCATGGGCTATCCATTGCAAGTGCCTGAACGTGTGTGGTTTAGATCATTAGACAATGCTGTTTTGTGGTCCCTGTCCAACGTTGCATAATCTATACTGGACGATGAGCATCTCAATCTTGCTTATATTTAACAATGGGTTCTGTATATCTCATCAGATGAAGCATGTAACTTGGCTCGCACACTCATCAGATTGACTAAAACTGATGCGGGGAGGAGATTGGGTCAGGTTGAGGTAACACTGAGCTTGGTCAGGCAGTTACAGCCTACTTTAATGTATGGGTTATATATAACGTTGGACGTTACCCATCTGTTTTGCCAGCTCATTTCAGGGCATGAGCCCAAAAAATGAAGCAGATCCAGATCTCTGGTGGACCACACCACTTGTAGCAATGGTGATTGAGTGCCCACCGTTAAAAACTTCTTTCGGGTTTCATAATTTTTAGATCAACATGATACTCGTGTCTTTTTTTATTTTTTATTTTTGTAAAAGCCTTGTCGACTGATTGGATGGCAAATAAAGATGCCAGTGAGCCTTAGAAAGTTTTAAACGGGAAGTGTACGATTTCGTTTCTGTGGCATTCTTGAGCATTGGATCCGCCTATTTGTGAGCGCGTTTTGCCGAAATCGATGGGCGTGGATAAAAACCGTGCATCCCCGATTGGATAGGCAGATTGGGTACTACCCCGCCACTGACGCGGATTGGGTACCCTGTCGACTGGTTGGATGACAAATAAAGATTACGGTGGGCTTTTTGAATATTTGTATAGGTACGGTACAATTTCCTTATCTAGGTATATAGAGGTGGGCAACTTAGGCCCGATCCGGTGGATCCGACCCGACCAGACCCGACTCGGTACCGTTCCGAACAAAACCGACGGTCTGATCGGACCTGATCGATTTTGATGGTCCAGATCCGAAAGCATTTCGAATCAGGTTCGGATAGCACTATATCCGACCAGATCCGGTCCGAATACCCGAACCGAATGCGTCCGAACCGACCCGAACAGACCCGACCCGGTTTTGAAGTCGGGTATACAATAAATATCAATGTTCACTCAACATTGTTTCCTACAATGTGGTCCACTTGAAGTTTCTGTGTACCTCATTTTATTCTCATAATATAAAATTATCTATAAAAATAGATGTAAGGCATGGATGAAACACGTGTATCATAGTGGGGCCACAGAGCACTGACCACGGGTCCATTAAAATCAAGTCGGGTCAGGTCCTCCAAACAAGAGAACGTATTCACATAACATAGTTGTAATTCGAGGTAAATGAGTAATAATTTTTACCGATTTCCAAGGTGATTTGACCGCTACTTTCATACGTCATCCGAGAAAAAGAAAGTTAAATTGTGGGGCCCACCTTGATGTTTGTATATTATCCACACCGTCCATCCCTTTAACCAACTCATTTTAGGGCATGAGCCAAAAAAAGAGACAGATCCAAAGATCAAGTGGACCACACTACTGGAAACAATGGCAATTAAACTCCTACCATTGAAAGCTTCTTGAAGACCCTAGAAGTTTTGGATGAAACTGATATTTTTGTTTCCACTTTATCCATGACTGTGTGACCTTATTAACGGGTTGGATGAGAAATAAACATCACTGTGGGCTTTAGGGAGAAAACAACTTTCAACCATTAACATTTTAATGATCATTGTTTCATAAGGTGTGGTCACTTGAGCTTTTGATTTTCCTCATTTTTGGGCTCGTGCTTAAAATGTATTTTTTAAAAGGATGGATGGTGTGGATAACTCATATATATCATGGTGGGGCCCGTATATTTAAATCAGTAATAACAACGTTTGTATGGACTGATTTCACTCAACACTGTTTCTTCGATCTACGGGCATTCCCTGAGCTCTGAGTTGTATGCCCCTGGCCCCCACAGTGATGTATTTATTATACCTACACCGTTCATATCCTTTTAGAAATCATTATAGGATATTATCCAAAAAATGAATAATATCAAAAGATCATCTCGACCACACCGCAAATAGCAATAGAAAATTATTTTCGCCGTTAAACCATTCGTGTGGACTGTCTGGTCTACTTGATTGTTAGATCTGTCTTATTTTTCGTCTCAAACCTTAATATGAGGTCACCAATTGGATGGACGGTTTGGATATAACACATACCCCATGATTAAACCCCCACAGCTCGCTAATATAGATAGAAAATCAAAAGAGTCTTGTTTTCAAGCATGGAACTTCCTTGCCGTGGACGTCAAGTAACTAAGGTTAAGTGAAAACATGTGTATGAAGGTAAAAAGTTATTTCAGATCCATGTGGGGCCCACCTTGATGTATATGTTTTATCTAAACCGTTCATCCATTTTAACATATTAATTTAGGCTTTGTTAAAAAAAATGGCATATATTAATGGCGTACCCAACTGGATCCGACTCCCTTTTTCTGACCGAGTTGGACCCGGTTCGGGTAAAGCAAATCATGTATCGGATCTGTTCGATTCAGGTGATCCGGATTTGATTTCGATTCTGATCGAGTTCGGGTCCAACCATTTCCATTTCGGATCTGATCGGGTTAAACCCAATCCGTTCCGATCAGGACCGATGCCCACCTCTAGTGGTATACTTGAGCCTTGGATCCGCTTATTTTTGGGAAACGGATTGGCAACTCTCCGCCTGCACGCAGCCAATGACTGGTGGTCGGTGCTCTATGACCTGCACCATGATGTATTTATTTCATCCATGCCGTAGATCATTTTAGGGTATGAGACCAAAAATAATGTATATTCCAATCTCGAGTGGATCACATTACAGGAGATAGAGTTGAAGGAACGTTGACCATTAAAAACTTTTTGGAGTCCATAAAAGTTTTGGATCAAGCTAATATTTGTTTTTTCCCTTCATCTAGGTGTGTATGACTTAATCAATGGATTGGATATCAAATAAACAGTACAGTGGGCCTTAGGAGGATTTTAATGTTAGATATCCAATCACTATTGTTTTCCTGTGGTGTGGTCTACTTAAGATTTATATCCCTCTCGTTTTTTGTATCAAGCCCTAAAATGATCTGTCAAAAATGGATGAACAGCATGGATGAAACACACATTATGGTGGGTCCGCAAAGCACCAACCATCGGCCACCGGGCTAGTGGCAGTGGAAGTAGCCAATCCGTTTCCCTATTTTTGAGCGCAACCCCATAAATAATGTCAAAATCGATGGGAGTGGATAAAACCCCTGCATCACCGATTGGATAGGGGGATTGGGTACTACCCCACCATTGGAGACGGACGGTCCTATCAGGGAATCTGCGAGACCCACTGTGATGTATATATTTTATCCACGCCGTTCATCTATTTTGATACATCATTTTAAGACATTAATATAATAACTAAGCAGATCAAAGGCCCAAGTGTACCACACCACATGAAGCTGTAGGAATTGAACTTCTACTTTGAAAACTTACTAGTGCCCACCGTGATGTTTATTTGCCATCCAACCTGCTGCTCATAAGATCACCTAGACATGAATGGAAGGAAAACATAAATGTCAGCTTGATTCGAAACTTATGTAGGCCCCAAGAAGTTTTTAGTGGTAGGCTTTTAATCTCATTCCTTACTTTGGTGTCGTCTACGTAAGCCTTCAACCTTCATATTTGTTGGGCTCATCCAAAAATGATATTTCAAAATGGATGGACGGTAGGGATAAAATATATACATCTCACGGTGGGCTCCAAAGAGCCCCTAACAGGACCGTCCGTCTC
The DNA here is from genome assembly GCA_021015155.1 of Magnolia officinalis. NCBI lineage: Eukaryota > Viridiplantae > Streptophyta > Magnoliopsida > Magnoliales > Magnoliaceae > Magnolia > Magnolia officinalis. The sequence continues at coordinate 42,414,042 of JAJHSJ010000015.1, forward strand.
TAGCCAGGTACTACTGGTGGTAGTACCGAATCGGCGTCCCTTTTGAACAGCGACCTGATTGAAAAAGGATAAAAGGAAAAGGAAAAAGAAAATAATATGGTAAACTGGGACCCACCAAAATCATCTGATCATTTTATTATAATTAGACTCCTCAACTCATCAAGGGCTCAGAATCCACTCCATATTTGTCTCCTCGCTTTGGCTTTCCTTCATTCACAAACACTGTTATGGAGCTCCCACCTATGGCCTTATGGGCATTTTGGTCATTTCTCCTTCTCTCTTCCACTCACCTTCCATGCTTCTTCGCATCATCCGCTCACTTCTCCAACGAAACCGATCACCTTTCTTTGCTCCACTTTAAAGATCTGATAACCGACGGTCCTCTCCATTCCTTGAGCTCTTGGAACCATACTCTCCACTTCTGTCGCTGGCAAGGAGTCACATGCGGTGGTCGCCGCCATCCTCAAAGGGTCACTGCCTTGAATCTCACAAACAATAACTTGGTGGGCCCCATATCTCCCTTCATAGGGAACCTCACCTTCCTCAAGAGAATCGATCTCGCAAACAACAGCTTCAGCGGACTGATTCCTGAACAGATGGGCCAGTTGTTCCGCTTGTGGTATCTCGGTCTGGACTATAACACACTCACCGGAGAAATTCCAACAAATCTGACCCACTGTTCGAAACTCGAAATCCTTTATCTTTGGAAGAATCGGTTGTCAGGGAGGATTCCAACTGAGATTGGCTCTCTATCGAAACTCACTGAATTGGTTCTTGGTGAGAACAAGCTTACAGGAAGCATCCCACTTTCACTCGGAAACCTTACGTCTCTCACTGCCCTTTATCTCACAAGAAACAGTCTGGATGGCAGCATACCAGATGACCTTGGTCGGTTGGCAAGCTTAGAGGAGATTTCCATTGGTCAAAATGAACTGTCAGGTACGATTCCACCCAATCTATACAATCTCTCCTCTATTAACATTTTGGACGTGGGATTGAACAGATTGCATGGAAACCTTCCTCCTAACTCAGGCCTCACTCTTCCTAATCTCCAAGAGCTTTACGCCGGAAGCAACCAATTCACAGGACACATACCAATTTCATTATCCAATGCTTCAGGACTCGTAATTATTGACCTTGCTAACAACAGCTTTAGCGGATCTGTACCTACGAATTTTGGAAGCCTCAAGGGTCTGTCCGAGTTACTTTTGTGGGGTAATAAACTTGGAATTGGAAAATCTCATGACTTGATTTTTCTCGATTCTTTGATCAATTGCAGTAGCTTGCGAGTGCTGCAGGTACACAGTAATCATCTCAGCGGTGCGTTGCCCGACTCCATGTCTAATATTTCGACCCAACTGACTCAGCTAACTTTGGGAGATAACAAGATATTCGGAAGCATCCCATCTGGGATTCAGAATCTTGTCGACTTAACAGTACTGGAAATGGGGAATAACTTTTTAACAGGTACTATTCCCAATGGTATTGGGAAGCTTAACAATGCAAGAAAGCTTTACTTTGAAGCAAATGAATTATCAGGGCAAATTCCGTCTTCCTTAGGCAACATCTCCCAATTGTGGGTACTCGCTTTATTTGAAAACAATCTATCGGGGAGCATACCTTCAACCATTGGTAATTGCGAAAACCTGCAATTCATATACCTCCACAGTAATAAGTTCAGCGGTAGCTTACCCAAACAGCTTTTCATCTTTCCATCTTTGATTAAACTTTACATTGGAAATAACTCTTTTACCGATAGTTTGCCAGTCGAAGTTGGTTACTTGAAAACTCTCTCGGAATTGAGTGTTTCAAATAACAAATTGTCAGGAGAAATTCCAAGCTCTCTAGGCAATTGTCTCAGCCTAGAGTATCTCTTGTTGGATGGAAACTTCTTTCAAGAATCAATTCCTCCAACATTTAGTACTCTAAGAGGCCTTCGATCCCTGGATCTTTCACGGAACAACCTTTCTGGGGAGATTCCAAAATATCTGGAGAAGCTTCCTCTAGAGTCTTTAAATCTTTCCTTCAATAATTTCAAGGGTGAAGTACCAAAACAAGGGGTCTTTGGAAATGCCAGTCAAGTTTCAGTGCTCGGAAATAATAAGCTTTGTGGGGGTATTCCAGAATTAAATTTGCCTCAATGCTCTAGCCAAGCTTCCAAGAAACGGAGAAAGTCTCTTGCATCAAAAGTAAAAATCTCAGTTGTTGTTGTTGTTGTTGTCCTGTGCCTTATGTTAGTATCATGTATCTTTGCCACTCTTTATTGGGTAAGAAAGTCAAGAAGGAAACCTGTTGATGTGCCTTCTGCGGAGGATCCTTTCGTCACCGTGTCTTATGCGGAACTCTTTAAAGCAACAGATGGCTTCTCTTCTGCCAATTTGGTTGGCACAGGAAGTTTTGGCGCTGTATATAAAGGGGCTCTAGATCGTGACGGAACTATGGTAGCAGTGAAGGTCTTCAATCTTGAACAACAAGGAGCTCTAAGGAGCTTCATGGCTGAATGTGAAGCCTTGAAAAACATTAGGCATCGGAATCTTGTTAAGATCTTAACTTGCTGTGTAAGCATTGATTTTAGGGGAAATGATTTTAAAGCTCTAGTTTACGAGTACATGCCTAATGAAAGTCTAGACAAGTGGTTGCACAAAGATGGTGATGACCAGCTTGGAAGGAGCTTGAAGTTTGCTCAAATGCTAAACATAGCTATTGATGTGGCTTCTGCACTGGATTATCTGCATAATCATTGCCAAACGCCAATCATTCATCGAGATTTAAAGCCAAGCAATATTCTTTTCGATGATGACATGATTGCTCGTGTGGCTGATTTCGGGCTAGCCAAGTTCTTACCTGAGGTTGCTCAAACTAGCTCGGTTGGAATCAAGGGATCTGTTGGATACATGGCTCCAGGTAACAATTTTGTCTATTACCTTATTTAATTCCTTGTATATGAATACATAAATATGAACAAAAACACACACCCACCTAGTCTGGCTATTCGCTTCGCAGGAGAGTACTGGCGGTGCGAGCAAAGTAGGGTGGGCTTGGGTAGGCCCACTGTGATATGCATCCGAAATCCATTCTAACCAATAGATGCATTAGCACGTTAGGCTCCAGGTCAAAAAAATAGACTCTTTCTGATTTAGGTGAGCCATTCCAAGGGAAATAGTTGGGGAGATGGATGCCCACCATTGTTAATTTCTATATGGCCCACTGTGAAATCTACTCCGATTATATATGTCATCCCGAGTAAGATTCAAGTGGGCCACACCAAACTAAAATTTAGGAGAGGACAACCCTTAATTTTTACTGGTCCACTACCATTATGAAATCAACTCTAACCATTAGCTTGCACTCTAAAATAAGGCCCAATGCTCAAAAGGCAGACCCATCCGTGATTCAGGTGAGCCATACGAATTGAAACAGTTTGGAAGGTGAGTGTTTTCCCGTGTATTATTTCCAATTGTGTGGTCTACCTAAATCATGGAAGAGGATGTTTTTTTGGGCCCTGGTGTGAAATAAGGTGACAAACCTTGTGATCCGGGTGGATTTCAAATAAGCATCCAATCCGTGCAATAGATTGGCCCCATCACAAGGATTGCCACATGAAAAAATCAACCATTAAATAATTGAGCAAGTCTATTTATCAATGGATGGCCACTGTTTTTTTTTTATAGATGTGATCCACCTCATGGGTGGATGAAGCTAATTTTTGTAGTGCAAATGTGCTTCCGAGTTGAATAGGTAGATCTGTGTACGTTGATCAACCACGTGTACCTTGAACATGAAATAGTAGTCATATTTTTCTAAGCTTCCAAATTTTCCCATAGATGTTGTTGATTAATGGAACATTTTACTGTATTGGCATGGTATTTTTATAAAGGGTCCCACTTGTTGAATGACTTAGGTTTTTATAAGCTCCCACATATGACTAATGCCTATTCATTATGTGGGTTCTAGCCCGATCATTCTTGTAATCAAGTACGCCACCTCTTGTACACTGAATGTTGAACACTGGTAAATCTTACTTGAACCTGATTTTATCTGGTTTCAGATCCTGAAAGAATGACCTCAAATTTAAAGGATATACCCAACAAGATCTAGATAGACAAAGTTGTACTCACTTGCACCCCACAATAATCACACCATAGCAAGATATAAAGAATTATTTTCTTATAATGTCTTTAGTTAAGATATGTGTTACACAAAATCATAACAATAAGTCTTTTGTTCAGTTAATGATTGACATGTTGAGTTCTTTCACTTTAGTAATAGTCTTGATCAATTTTGAACATCTTTGTAAGCACTTACAAGTTCATAGCACACCAATTGATGTTAGAAATTTAGATCGATCCTTAGAATAACAAAAATGCTAATAACTTCTTTAAATAGAATATTCCCCCTCTCTCTAAATTTAACCTTTGATATTATTTGTATCCAAATGGTCACTTACATTCTAATATGAGATGTATAAATTACAGAATATGCGATGGGTAGTAAAGCATCTACACAAGGAGATGTTTACAGCTATGGAATCCTTCTATTGGAGATGATCACTGGAAAGGGCCCGACTGATGACATGTTTATGGACAATCTAAGCCTTCATCATTTCGCTAAGTTGGCTTTGCCTGAACGAGTAATGGAGATTGTTGAGCCACAACTACTTATAGAAGACACTGAAGTTACTCAGGGCAATGGAAATCATATCAATACAAGAAATAGAATTCATGAATGCTTGATTTTAATGGTCAAAATCGGTGTGTTGTGCTCTTCAGAGTCTCCAAGAGAACGAATGTGCATGAAGGATGTGGCTTCAGAAATGCATGCAATCAAGAACCAGTATCTCAGGGTCAGGATTCACAGAGACATACAAGTTAGATCACAAATGTTAGATGGAGGTTTGTCTTACCTCAGTCATTACTAAGTTATTATCGGTAGTTATATTGAGAAATATTTTCAAACAAAGTTACTTTGTTGAATACGTTTCTATATAAGCTCTGGATATATTTAGTCTTGGGTTATGAGTGTACTTGTATTCATATTGGATATATCAGAAGATGTGTTTCTTTTTCTTTATTTTATATAATGCTAGACAATGAATTTAATATGAAATAGACATTATCATATTATAATAAGAAGAATATTGGGTTACGAAGATGTTTAATTGTTAATATATTTTATTTGAAAGTTTTAAAATTGATGTTTCAATAGTAAAGAATTAGTTTAAATGTTGGACTGCCAACTTATTATTAGTTAATGAGTGCTTTCATGCGAGCATGGTGTCCTCACTTACTCGGCCTTTTCTTACTCTCCTTTAGCATTTATGTGATTAAGGTGCGATTTTACTTAGATGAGATAATGCATATAACTTAAAGTCACCACTAGCCAAATGAGGGTTACAATCTAAGGTTTGTTAGATATCATAGAATAACGTTTATAGGTTAGGAAATCATAGGACTCCCTATTGGAGTTTCAACACTTATCTTACACCACTATAATCTAATCCCAGCCACAATAAATCCAGATCAACCTTAAGTATTAGAAATTTAGATCTAATACCATAGTTAATTTATACACTTTGTGGAAGCATGTTCAACAAAGATAAAACAATCAAATAAACAATAACCAATAAAATAATTACACAAAGCATAAGATGATTAATGTAGAAAATCCTTATGGGAAACAACTATGGCACAAAACGATAGAAATCCACTATAATTAAAAGCATCAGAGTTTACACCACTCATCTTCTTCAATTACAGCAGAAACTCAATTTTCCCTTACAATGCGCTCATAGAAAAACTCTGGCCCCTTGAAAAAATCCCTTACCACGCTCTTATAAGTGTAAAAATTGACTCACCTCACAAAACCCTTTCCCTTAGAGAGAAAGCACTCAGATAATCTAAACCCTAATCGAAAATGGACTTAAATACCACGATTTGTACTAATTTGTGTAACCTGTCAGTCGGACCGAATGGGACCTTTTATCAAATTAAAATAAACCAACTCACATATTTTGGTCGAAATGAAAATGTGTAAATCTTCATAGAGAGAACCGGCGGACATTGGGATAAGGTATGGCCAGATTAGGATGGACAAGCAGAAGGTGAAGGCAATAGAAGAGCGGGGAGTCTCCGTGACCGAGCTATGAAAACTAAGAAACCTTCCTTAATTCGGTTGAACCGAAAAGACACCGGTCGAACTGAGATAGGGCTTCGCTACACTAGCAGATCGACAGAATCCAAGGCATCCATACAATAATCTCCACATTGACTTGCATTATGATAAGTCACCTTAAAGATCTCCCTTACAACCTCCACCTTGAGCATAGACTGTCCCAGCATTCTCCACCTAGAATGCATATCCATTTACACCCTTGTGCAATGGTGCACAATCTTAATAATGGATAGAGAGATTGATCAAGCACAAGCAATGCTTGAACTCCCTCTAGTCATCGGCTTAGTCAACATATCAGTGGCATCCTTGTCCATGTGAATCTTTCGAAATAGAATCTATTTAGAAGTAATGAGTTCTCGTATCTTATGGAACATCACGTTGATGTTCTTGGTTCTCGTGTAATACACCTGATTCATCGCTAAATGAATAGAACTCTGACTATCGCAATGTAAACGAATCACCTCTTGCTTCAACCTGAGTTCTCCTATCAGACCTTTCAACCATAATGCCTCCTTTGATACCTCTGTCGCAAGTATATATTATGCATCGGTTGTAGAGAACTCTATTATAGACTACAACGTAGGTCTCCAACATACCGGTTGGCCCACTAATGTAAAAATATATCCCGCAGCGAACCTCCTGTTGTCTAGATCACTTGTATAATCCGAATCTACATAGTCTACAACTCCACCTGAAGTTCCATGTCCTCCGAACATGATTCTAGTGTCGTTTGTGCACTTGAGATACCTTAGAATCTACTTAACAACATTCCGATGCTCATTTCCTACATTCGCCATATATCTATTGACTGCACTAACTGTTCGTCAGATATTTGGCTTAGTGCAAACCATTACATACATGAGACTCCCCACTATACTTGTATATGATACCCGTGACATATCTAAAATCTTCTTTTCTATACTTGGACATAACCTTATTGATAATTCAAAGTGGCATGCTAGAGGCATGCTAACTATCTTAGCACCTTCCTATTAGTGCACTTATTAGTCAATCGCATGTGTCCGTGTGTCGGTAAGTCGGTTGAGCCCTTGGAAACTAAAGATCGAAGACACAAGAGAATATAAAATATCAAGAAGTGAAGAACGGGTAAATCATGAGGTGCCTTGGTGATCCTACCCTTAGACCCAAATAGAGTCAAAACAACCTTAAACTCTAGATGATCTATTCCTTATCAGGTAATCTTTATTTGATCATACCTTGGCCTTAGGATCCTTATTTAGACATGCTTAGATAGGATATAGAGATTCAGAGCTGTTGTAAATTGTATATCCGAAAGACATCAGAACTCTAGGTGATTTTGATTGATCCTCAATCAATCAAGCGAATCCTCAATCGATCGATTGATCGAGCGAATCCTCAAACGATTGATCGAGAATTGCCAAAACAATTAATCCAGCAACATTTCTAGCCAAAGTGAAACTAGGTTCGACCGATCGACACATCGATTGATTGATCGAAGGTGTCATTTTATGCTTGTTTATTGTCATTAGAACTCAACTTTTTTATAAAGGGCATTTCGACCTTGGGATTTTTGATGATTTTTTTATGCCATTAGAACTTAAGTGATTCCCTACTCTTAAATCCACTTTTAAGCCTTTAAATGAGATTCAAGTCATGTTCGTTGAGATTTACCACTCTAATGAGGATTCCAACCTCCATTATGAGGATGCACTTGATATCCACCATTTTCTGGTGAATAGACACAATTTCATCAGAAAATCCTTAGTCTATTAACCTTTAGAATCTAGGTGAATCTGCATTGGATAACAATTATCTATTTAGTTGTAGGAGATTCCACTTTCTCCCATTACCTTGGTCATCTCATTAAAGCATCAAATATAAGGTGATTGATCATAGGAGTTGAAGCATCTACATCAACAATCATGGGAACAAATGAGAAGTTAATTCAAGAACAAGAGAGCATTGAAGAAGTATCCCAAGAAGGCGTAACAAAGGGGCTCAATGTTGAAATTGCAGTTTTACCTCTACAAGCGAAACTTTAAGATATGACTACTATCCTAGAGGGGGGTGAATAGGACTTTTCAAAATCTAACTAAATAATCAACATGCACTTACTTCTAAATACTTAGTAAAGGAATACAAACAAGAAGAAGTGTAAAAACAAAGTCTACTTAGTGAAAGCATCATTTAGCCATTCTGTCAAACATGTTTGTTGCAGTAAATAAATCAAGTATATTGTTCAACAAAACATAACAGATAAAAATTTAAATCATTCAACCCATCGTATGAAATGTAAAGTGGTTTGGCTATGTGCCTACTCCCGGCTAATGCACTCTCTGCTAGAGTGTGCTAGATTTCACTATTCAGATGGAGTTCGTTCAAAAGCAGGTTGAGCCAATTTAGTTTGTGATGTAGCCGAGTTTAGCGAAGCTGAGTTTGTTTATGTCGACTCAGGTGTGGATATTTAGACTCCTAGTGGAGCATATCTTTCGTGCTTTGTAAGTCAAGCGAGTGTATCTGCATCTCAAAGTGAGGTTTTCCCCCTTTAAGCTTATCACTTGAGTTCGTTAATCTTATTATAGATGATGCTTTAATTATTTATATTTAGAACCCATTGAGTTACTTGGTTAATCTATTTGTCTCAGTACATGAATATGCTAATCTTTTATGCAATTGACTCTTAAATTGAATAATTGACATGCCTCTTTAATTCTATTAAGAATGAGTGATTTGATTGTCATATGTTATCTCAAGTTAAAAATAGGTTAATTAATTATATGTTTGCCACTTCTGATTACTTGATGATATTTCAGAGGTCCTTGAACTAGTGGGCATTTTTTTTCTAATGGATTAAATGAAAATTTTTGTGGACTTACCATCTTAGGGATCATTTGGGCCTATGTGGCTTTTGGGGATAATCCAATTTTATTGCATCCTTGGATGGACTATTTGCCTTATGTGGTTTTGATGGAATATTAGCCATTTTGAGGCTTGATGGTTTATTTTATGCGGAGTTCGTAATAATTTCTAAGTGATGTCGGAGTTTATGTGTTGATTTTCAATTCACCTTGTAGAGTTTACTTTTATTGTTATTTTTTAGTGAAGTTGAAGTTCACTTATTGATTTTCGAGTCACCTTGCGGAGTTTTATATGATTTTCGAGTGAAGTGGAAGTTCACTTGTTGATTTTATAGTCATCTTGTAGAGTTCACATACAATGTGATTTCTGGGTGAAGCAGAAGGTCATATGTTGATTATCTGATTATTTTGATATGTCCATTCATATTGTGGTTCCTTTTACATTTTCCTAATAGAGTAATTATGTTGGTTGGATATATTCTTTGTGTATATGATCATGAGTTAAAATTTCATTTTTAATATATCTTTTTCTATGTCTTGCAAACTATTCTGAATTATGAAAGTTGAATGTGTAATCTTAAAGAGTATTCCTCACTGCAATAGCCATTGATGTTATCAAAACATATCAGTTGATGCAGGTTAGAGCGAGCCGACGATGTTCACCTAGTTGCTAAAAGGGGTCAAGTAGTTGAGGAGCTATACGAGATCCCATTAAAGCATATTGAGCTTCATCACTAGTTGATAAATTTCTATTTCAGATCAGGGTACTTTTGGTATTTGGGTTGTATAAGTTTTGTATGGGCACTACATTTGGATTTTTGTTATGAATGAAAAACTTTTACTCAATGCACAATTTACTCCGCTAGTAATTGTTGCTAACAATGAATATTGAGAAGCTTGTTTAAATTCAGACTTTAAATTTTAAGGTTAACACTCAGAATTTCAGAAAACAAGTATTATACTCGGGTTATGAAAACTGGGGTGTTACAAGATATATGGTATTCGATCGGAGTTTAGATAAATCCGGCCTTGGGGAAAACGGAACTTATATAAATTCAAATACTCTAAAGTTACATTGATGAAATTAGAGACTTGAACTAAGTTTAATTCCTATTAGCAATATGGTTTTATGAATCTAGAAATCTAAATTTTAACCTCCCTTGAAAATTACTAGAATAATCATAGAATTAAAAATAGAATTTAGGTGTCGTGGGAAAACAAATGGCTACCACAATGTATATTGGATGAGAACACCTCCCGACTAGACATTTGATTAATGTTCTCTTAAATCTGACTTATGAACATTTCAAGCATCCTTTTTATTAGAAATAATATCCTTCTGTTGGAATATCGGCATTAGGTTGGAAAAATCTGATTAGATTCAAGAAATTGCAAGTTTAGACACCTTGTAATTTGTCATGGGTCACAAATATAACCTTGTAATAACTTGTAAAAAAATTTAGGATATTCGTAGAACTTTAACAATAGGGTAAAAATTAGAAAATGTGTGTTGAAAAATAACTTTTATAAGAATTGCATCATAATTTAGATACAAATACTTTGCTGTAGCATCTGCTACTTCCTGTTGGAGGAAACCGGCTCCTTATCACACCATAACAATGTAGATACAAAATAGAAACTTTGACAAAAATCACATGACTGGAGTGTTGTTAGAATCAATAAAATCTCGACAACTCTCTATTCTTTACGATTATGTGTAAAAAGACTCTAAAGGTCCTAAGATGTTCAACCAAACATCTTTGCATTTGCTTTCGTGGCAATAAGAGATTTTATTTTATTTTCCTGAAAAGTTAAATGGAGGGAAAATAGTTTGCCTATGACATGAGGTGTTAAATAATAATGGAGTGAAAAACGTTTCCCTACGTGGGATTATAATACAAATGGTTGCAAATGCGAAGAAAAGGTATTTCCAAGGATTTTTATTTAGACAAAAAGGTGCAAACTGTTTTCATCCCCTAGTGTTGATGAGTGTCTACCTCTCACTTATGTCATGCCTTTTATGCTTCCTTGTTTTTCCCTATTTTACCTTCCATCCTTGCAGGCCCCTAAGATATTAATGAGGCTATTTAATTGTACCATCCAAGGCTAATCAATTAAATTGAAATTTTTTAGTGAATGAATTTGTTAAATGTTTTCTTGTCAAGCTCTTGAAACTAATGTTAAATCCATGGAATGATGAGACTTGGCCACCCACACCCCACACACTCACGCACCCACTCACACCACATGTGCACTCTATCCCTGGTCTCTCATTGTTGAAACAGAGGCATGTCTACCATTAAGCCACGGAACTATACCCCTGCTTTGTTGCATGGCTTGAAATGCTTGGGATGTTTTGAGCTCATTCATGGCTCATGCTCTGGATTGGTGTGATTAGGGCTGTACACGAGCAGAGTTAGCTCGGTAGCTCGCTCGACTCGACACGAAAAAGCTCGACTCGACTCGGATCAGGGTTATTAATTACAAATTTTATATTTAAATTTAATTAATTCGGGATTTTATATGAGCAAAAATTCAGGAGCGTTATAGCTAGGCTAATCCTAGGCTAGGGAAAATCAATATTTTGAATAGGAGTGAGCCAACAACAGGCTTGTTCATTGTTGTCCATTGTTAGTTATTTGAACCTCTAGTTGGATTGAAACTCAATGTCATAATGGGTAACCTGTATGCTAATTTTGATGGTGTAATGGTGCTTAAGATGCATCGCAGGTGGTTGATCGATAGAAACTCCTTATAATGTTTCCTACTTTTTCCTAGCCTATGCTTTGAATTAGTGTGTTTCTTGTTGTTCGAAGCAAATTGCATGGTGCCTTTAGTGATGAGGGGCTCGGAGTGATGTATATGTGTTATATCTATATTGTCCATCCATTTTGTGAGCTTATTTGAGGGTATAAGCCCAAAAATTTGAGGAAAATCCAAAGCTCAAGTGGACCACACCACTGTAAACATTGGTGATTGAACGCCTGAAAAGGCCAAGCTATATGTCCTAGAGGGGGGGTGAATAGGACTATGCCAAATTTAAAATAAAATTAGCGGAAATAAATTAAACCAATAGCCTTACAATATGAATCAATTCACAAAGCTAAATTTAAATCACCTTGATAAATAGGTATTGAGAGATTGATGCAAATTCAGTTCTAAGGACAACCTTACACCATAATAAACAAGGGCTTATGGTAGGACAACCTTATTTCTAGAACCTCTTTTGGATCAAGGACTCAATTTTAATATAAGTAAATGAAATAGCAAGGAATTGAAATTAAATGCAGAAGTAAGATCTAAATTATTACAACAATCCCCACACTTGCTTGAAATGTAAATAATTATAACATTCACATCCACTTGTACATTCCACATAATTGAATGATAAAAGATATAAAAATTAAGCAAGTATTCAATCCACAAGACAAAGAGTTATAGTGGTTCGCCTGTGTGTACACCAACTATTTTCCAACAGCCACACAAAAAGCTACTCCACTCCTAATATCCTCACACAGGGGATATTAGCGTTCACTATCAGATAGGTTTTCACAGGTTCACCAAAAACCTTTACAATTGTGTCTTTTTCACTTGGGCTTACACAATTCAAAAACCCCTCTTTTCTGAGTTTTCTGGTTTTCCTCAGACAACCAATACAATGAGATTTTTCTGGTTCAACCTCAAACAAAACCAGTACAATGAGATTTTTCTAGCTTAACCTCAAACAAAACCAAAACTAAATAAATTTTATAGAATTGTAAAATACCTGGATTTCTCCTTTTTGTAGCAGCCCGGTAGAACCAATCGGAGTAGATGATTGAATGTCAAAGTTTAATTTTCAATACTCACATTCATAAGGTTTTAAATTCTAATAGATTTTAGATTTAACTCGTTGGGCGTAGCTATATTTGATTTTGATTCCAAGAAGAAGGAATAAGATAATTCCTCTTTTCAAATAAGATTGGAATATAGAAACAAAATCAAATTAAATAAGCTAGCAAAAAGGAATATTAAATAATCACAATGTAGCTTAAAATAAACACAGACTTATCTCAGAGTGATCACTTGAAAATTCTTGAATTGAATAAAGTTGAAGTGTGAAAACTCTGAATTTCGTGTTCAATTTATAGAAGCAAAAATCGTTCCTACGACTGGTCTTATAAACCTACGACTGGTCGTAGCTCTAACAGATTTTTGAAAAAATAAGCGCGATCTTTGAAAGTCGTTCCACGACTGGTCGTGAGTATCCTACGACTGGTCGTGGGTCACCTACGACTGGTCGTAGATTCCTACGACTGGTCGTAGAACCATAGATTACGTTGCTGGACTTTAAGTTGTAGCTCCACGACTGGTCGTGGACGAGTCGAAGCCACACCTACGACCGGTCGAAGGACCTCTAGGACTGGTTGTGGGCATACCAAAAATTCCGAAAAATCTTCAACTACTTAGGACTGGTCGTGGAATTTCTTGGACTGGTCGAACCAATGCTAGGACTCGTCGAACAAGAGCTAGGACTGGTCGTAGAATAGACCAAACTTATGTAAAATAAATATTTGATTTATGTATCCAAAGTGACCTACTTAAAGGGTCAACTTAAAGTCATTCAAACCTGAACCATGTCGTATGGACATTGAACTTCAACCATTCAACGAATGTAGATATTTTGAACCATATCAGGCTTGAGATCATGAACTTGTTGTAGCTTTAAACTTGAGATCTTCATCAACATAAAACTACTTCATGCGTTGCTTCTTCAGACTTGAACTACAACATTGTAGCTTCTTGAGACTTCAACATGTAGCTTCTTGAGACTTCAACATGTAGCTTCTTGAAGTGTTTATGCAGTGTCTTGAATTCATATAAATCATCATACAAGCACAGGACACAGATAAATGTTTTGACACATCAAAATTTGACAACCAAAGGAGTATGAGATCATAACACTTACAATGCCCATGATAAAAACTTCTTGGGGACCACAAATATAAGACCCGTATCCTAGTTCGTACCATTCCTTATACTCCTACGGTCCTCCCGGTCGAATTCCTGCAACCCGCGACCCGTAACCGACATTTGCGTGCGAGCCTAAGCCAAGTCCTGCATATCTGAGTCAACTCGACTTGAGACTTGTGCCAGTGCGACCGCGCCGTCGTTGTGGTTTTGGCGCCACGTCTCACGTGCTGAGGCAATACCCGGGCCAGGAGATATGGACCCACGTTCAGTTCGAGGAAAACACCGCGCGTTGTAATTCTGAGAGAATCTCTACGACACATCACATCAATCAATCAAAGTACAACTCATTACTCCATCCCATCCCCAAGTACAACCACCCTCCCCAAAAGTCAACACTCTCTCTTACACAAGTACACATCCATCACTCACTCACCCATCACACCCCATCACTCACCCATCCCTCTCTCTCTCTTACACCTCTCTCTCTCATCTCTCTCCCTCATTTCCTCCCAAGCGACCCACATCCAAGCAAGCTCCATGAGAGAGAGCTTTGTGTGGCCCACTTCCTATCTCCCATCCCCACCCTCCAAAACCAATCTCAACCGTTGAAGTTCGTCCTTTGGAGCTCTAAGATGCTTTGACGGAATGAGGTGGAGAAGATCAAAGTTAGGTGCTTTCCTAGGATTAGATTCATATGTTTTTACTTAGATTTGATGATTTGAGGGTCCACTTGTGGTGGGACCCATCGTGATGTATGCATTGTATAGGGAGGGCCCATAGTGGCGGGGTCCCTCCCCTTTCCACGTTTCTATCTCTCTCTCTCTCTCTCTCTCTCTTTTCCATTTTGTGGCCCACCTTGATGTTGATCCTCACCGTCCACGGTGTGGGACGGTGGGACCAATGCAGCCATGTAGCTGATGTATTGACGTAATCAAAAGAGGTGGGACCCACCTTGATGTACACCATCCAACGCAGCCATGTTATATCTAAGATGTCCACACGTGGGACATGTGGACCCATTTTGATGATGGGTTTCATCCAGGCCGTCCGTCTGCTGGACGGCCAGGATGCCTGGATGAAGGGCAACACGAATATCTGCCTGATTCAAAATAGATGGTGGGTCCACACGTGTGAACCCACCTGATATTTATATTTCATCTATGTCGTCTATCCCTTTCCAGGATGTGGGACCCACCCTGCACACGCTGCACGTGTGGGGTGGGGCCTACCTATGATATAGGTATTGTATACCCAGTCGTTCGTCCGTCCAGACTGTGGGTTACACCATGATGTATATGTTTTATTTACACCATCTGTGGTGTATGGGCTTTATCCTGACCGTCCATCTGTGCGGACCCCACGTGAGGTATATGTTATATCAAACCGTCTATCTGTGGGGCCTAGCAGCTGATGCTGTTTAACGACAGAAAGTGCTGCGTCGACCCACCATGATTTATGTATTTTATCAATGTTGTCCATCCGTTTTGGCAGCTGTGGGCCCACCCCACACGTGATGCACGAGTGAGGAGTGGGGCCCACCTTGTTTGCATATGTAATTGCATCCAACCGCCCACCCGTTTGAGGACCTGTGGCCCACTGCGATGTATTAGTCACACCGTCCGTTGCTGCCTGGCCTAGCTGTACGTTGGTGCTGCTTAGACGTTAGCAAGATCTGTGGGTCCCACTTGATTATATGGATCTTATCCACACCGTCCAAATGGCAGGGATGAACGTCCACCATTGAACCTTTTTGGAGTTACAGAAGCTTT
Source organism: Magnolia officinalis (assembly GCA_021015155.1). Lineage (NCBI taxonomy): Eukaryota > Viridiplantae > Streptophyta > Magnoliopsida > Magnoliales > Magnoliaceae > Magnolia > Magnolia officinalis. The sequence goes on from JAJHSJ010000015.1 coordinate 42,429,775, forward strand.
GGATTAATATGAAATTCATTTTCCTATTAATACAGGTCTTTATGACCGTATGAACAGGTTGAATAGAAAATGGCATTATGGTGGGCCCTACCTTGATGATGTGTTGTATTCCACACCGTCCGTCTGTAGGGTGTGTCGTGGAGCACACCTTGATGTATGTATTCTAGCCACGCCGTCCATCTGTATGTGGTACCGGCCATGATGTAAGTGTTTCATCCACGCCATCCGTTGCGTGGACGATGGGCCCCACATTGATGTATTTATGGCCCATGTGCAGGGCCTACCTGTTGTGTATTTGAGGACAGTGTGATGAGGACCATATGATGTATTTGAGGCCCAGGTACGGGGCCCACCTATTGTGCATTCAAGACCCGATGTGTTCTATGTTGGCCCATATGACGAGGCTCGATGAGATGTATATGAGGCCCATATAGTGAGGCCTGATGTGATGTAGATGTGGCCCTTGAGTGAGGCCCATCGTGATTGTATGTGAGGCCATGGGCCCGCTATACGTTTGGCTCTATATGGGCCACTCCTTGGGAGCAATGTTGGTTAAATGTCCACATTAATAGACAATGATGGTTAAATGTCCTCATTGTGACCTTCCCTTAAGCCCTTTGTTAGGCCAATTGTCGAGGCTGATTCTGATTGCCGAGGTTGACTCCGATTGTCGAGGCGATTCCAATTCCAATTGTCGAGGCTGATTATCGAGGCCGATTCCGATTGTCGATTCTGATTTCGATTATCGATTCTGATTCCAATTCCAAATGTTGAGCTGATTCCGATTTGTCGAGGTCGATTGTATAGGATGATTCCGATTGTCGAGGCCGAGTATCGAGGCCAATTCCAATTTATCGAGGCCGATTTTGATTGTCGAGGCCGAGTATCGAGGCCGATTCCGATTTGTCGAGGCCGATTGTATAGGTCGATTTTGATTGTCGAGGCCAAGTATCGAGGTCGATTCCGATTGTCGAGGTCGAGTATTGAGGACGATTTCGATTGTCGAGGCTGATTGTATAGGCCGATTCCGATTGTTGAGGCCGATTCCGATTGTCAAGGCTGATTGTATAGGCCGATTTCGATTGTCGAGGCCGATTCTGATTGTCGAGGTCGATTGTATAGGCCGATTCCGATTATGGAGGCCGAGTCTTGAGGCCAATTCCGATTGTCGAGGCCGATTGTATAGGCCGATTCCGATTGTCGAGGCCGAGTATTGAGGCCGATTCCGATTGTTGAGGCCGATTGTATAGGCCGATTCCGATTGTCGAGGTCGAGTATTGAGGCTGATTCCGATTATATTAGCCGATTCCAATTGTCGAGGCCGATTCCAATTGTTGAGGTTGATTCCGATTATCGAGGCCAATTTCGATTGTTGAGGCCGATTGTATAGGCCAATTCTGATTGTCGAGGCCAAGTATGGAGGCCGTTTCCAATTTTTGAGGCCGATTGTATACGCAGATTCTGATTGTCGAGGCCGAGTATTGAGGCCGATTCCGATTGTCGAGGCCAATTCCAATTGTCGAGGCCGAGTATTGAGACCGATTCCAATTGCCTAGGCTGATTCCGATTGTCGAGGCCGAGTATCAAGGCTGATTCCAATTATCGAGGCCGATTGTATAGGTCGATTCCGATTGTCGAGGCCGATTGTATAAGCCGATTCCGATTGTCGAGGCCTAGTATTGACGCCAATTCTAATTGTCGAGGCCGAGTATCAAGGCCGATTCCGATTACCGAGACCAAGTATTGACGCCGATTCTGATTGTCAAGGTCGAGTATCAAGGCCGATTCCGATTTGTTGAGGTCGATTGTATCAGCCGATTCCGATTGTCGAGGCCGAGTATCAAGGTCGATTTCGATTGTCGAGGCTGAGTATCGAGACCGATTTCGAGTGTCGATTCCGATTGTTGAGGCCGATTTCGATTGTTGAGGCCAATTTTGATTGCCGAGGTCGATTGTCGAGACGTATATGATGTATATGCGACCCGTAGTTGAGGCCCATTGTGATGTGTATTCGGCTTGTATGATGTATATGCAACCCGTGTTTAAGACTTATTATAATGAATATGAGATCTATGTGATGAGGCCCATTGTGATGCATTTGAGGGTCAGGCGATGGAGTCCATTGTGATGTATATTAGGCCCATGTGAGAGGCCCATCGTGATGTGTATTAAGCTCTTGAGTGAGGCCCATGGTGTTGTATATTAGGTCCTTGTATATGTATAACACTCCGAATCTTCAGGACCCGAGTACACGACCCGTTTTCCAAAAACCTGAGTATTAACCTTAAAGGATGGTCAAATATTTTTTTTCTTCTTTTATCAGAGTAAGCAGATGAGCGTAGAATGGATAAGTAAGCATAGAGGAAAATTACATTATCATTTAGAATATACAAGAGAGTGCCCATAATGACTTATACAAACCAATGTCTCGAATATAACAAATACAAGAATCCACATGATCTAGTACAAGAAAAATAACGTAAGAATGTAAACATAAGCCGCAAGACCACGCAGCTCCTCGAGGTAGATGTAGTCATGCAACCCTGACACATGTACCCGGCTCCTCATCAGCCTGAATTGGAAAGTCACTTAAGCCACTTGTGCTACCTGTACGGTTATATATTTGATGGATGAGTGGCCAACTCAGTGTGAACTCCCCTCAAGATTACACACTGCCGCATTATGTAAGAAATAGTAATAAACATCCAGACAACCAAAACAGAGTAAATGCAGTCTTATTAAGTGCGTGGATGTATGGAATGCGTTCACGCCCCGGGGATGCTCATCCGTACGGACAGGGCCGCCGCCCATGCAATCATCGAACCTGGAAAACATCATCCAGTCGGAACACCATGCAATAATAGACCCGAGAAAAACATCCAGACGGTCTGTGCCCCAGGTAAAACATCCAGACAGGCGATGTGACTGGTCATCAGCGCAACATTCAACGTAATCGCGGGGCATGAAGATCCAGATCATCATCATAATCGAATGACTGGACATAAACGCAACATTCAGCGTAATCGCAGGGCAGAGTGATCCAAGCCATCGAAATAAGCCATGTATGCATGATTTGCCAGCCCATTATTAGTCCATTTACAATCAGCAGGTTTAATAAGCTCAAAGGTCACCACGAGGAGCTCAGAGCCTAGCGTAGGCCGACAGCTCAGGCATAGTGTCCCATGACCACCATCTCCGGCCCATGAGACTACCACCTTAGGATGTTTAATGGTAACCTGTCGACTAGTGACCAATCATATTACAATATATGGGGCTTACCATCGCAAAGTTGTACAATATAAAACATTCAACCCATATAGGGAAAATTCTAGAACAAAGCCACATAGGGCGATATTAAAGTAGGCCACATATGGTGAGTATCAGAACCATGCGATAAAAGACCATCCTTGAAAACCATTGGGCACAACAACTCTAGATGGTAGGCCCACATCAATGATCCACCTAGACCACCACTCAATAGCCACCAAGTTGAAGGTCCATTATGATCACAACTAGTCAAGTTACATCCCAAGTATGGGTGTACATTCATATGTAGGAATTTCCCACTAATGTACCAGTTTAAGTTCCGTGAACAATTCACAAATGATCCATAAGCATTAACAATTATACAGGATAATCATAAAACATGTAATACAACAATTCAATTTTCACTAACTAACACATGTGATTATAAAGGAAGATATCAATTATGAATTTAAATAAAAACTATAACTTAAGCTAATGAGAAGATGGAAAGCTCAAGGGGAAGAATCATCACCAGACAGAGTATAAAATGCTTTTAAAGGTGGGTTTTCTTAGGAAGGTAGTGAATCTACACCGTACACGTAATTCCCTGTATGAATTAGACGATGGGTCATAAGGCTTAGTACCTGAGGACAGGTGGTGTTTGGGCTGTGACCAAGGGCGATCAAGCCTGCTAAACATATGTCACCCATTTTAATGGGAACTGGGGCCCGATCAACAACCACTTTTTGCCACATTTAATCATCCAAAGAAGTTCGGGTCATGGTGTAAATAAAGCATTTACATCATAGGAAAACAGTCGTATCATGGTGGGACCTACTGTCCAGACTGTATGGTTAGAATACTTATCCTGGTGGGGCTCATGTATGTGGCCCACCGTCATATGGATGAGCTCGTCACAAGGCATACCAGTACATGTACACATTATATTCATAATATATGTGTATCACAAAAAATATATATATGTTTATCTCATAATGTATAGCTAAATTTCATAAGATATATGTATACATTATATACGTAGTGTATACGTATCACATAACATACATGTAGATCACATGGTATATATGTATACGTTATATACATGTAGCTGTATATGTACCACAAATTATATACATATATCACATGTATATATTTCATAAGATATGTGAGTAAGTTATACACAGTGAATATGCATTATGTAATATATACATGTGTCTTTTCATCATATGCATGCATATGTTATGTACGTAGCACGTGGTGGGTCCCTCGTGAGCATGGCGTCAAATCCAAACAGTCCATAAGGCGTGGAATCTCGAGACACCTTAGGTAGTAAATTTTCACCCTGATCCAAGATTCGGTGGGCCATAGCAATGATAAATGCCATTTCAAAGGAAGAAACTGTTTGCCTTAATCATGGCCCGCCGACGTTTTGGTTCAAAGTAAAAAAATTTGAGCCAAGGGGTTTATGAGGCTCTGCTCCATGTGGACGGTTAAGATTTCCCAGACTCATCCGACAGGATGAGATCTCAAAAAATTGCAGTGGCTCACGTGAACAGTTTCCCACCCTCTGTTGCATACATGCACGTTACTTCTCTTCACATGTGGGTTTTCAAACATGTGAGTTTTCAAACATGTGGGTCCCACATGAGCCTGGGTGTTGAATCCGAATGGTCCATAAGATGTGGAATCCCAAGAAATCCTAGGGTGTGAATTTTCACCCTGGTCTAAGATTCTGGTGGGCCATAGAAAAGGTAAATGCAATTCAAGGGAAGAAACTGTTTGCATTAATCCTGGCCCACCGAAGTTTCGGTTCAAAGTAAAAATTGGGACCAGGGGTTTTCCTAAGGTTCTGCTCCAGGTGGACCATTCAGATTTTCCAAACTCATCAGGTATGATGAGATCTCACATCTCTTTTTTTCTTGCATGGACTTTACGTGGACTGCCATATTCTGATTTGCACTCTCTAGTGCATGTATGCACCGTTAATTTACTTCACAGGCGGGTCTCATGTGGGGCCACCACGTATCTATGTATACCAACAAGTAAAATATTTATATATGTATGTATATATATACATATATATATATATATATATATATATATATATATATATATATATATATATATATATATATATATACACACACACTATATATACACACACACACACACACACACATAAAATATATGAAAATAAAGAAGGAGAAACAAACGAGATTTGTCCAGATCTGGACGTCCGGCCTAGGGCTTTCATCCGGACGCAAAGTCCCTGATGGACGGTCCAACATAGGTGGCCCACAGTTAGTGCAACCCACCAGTGCGTTCGTGGGGCCCACGGTCAGTATAGGGCTCACATTCAGGGTCGACCCACCTACGTTGGTTCTCGGCAAAAATGGTGCGGTCGGATGGAGCCCGATCTTGGCTCGGCTGTAACCGACTTCCATCCCCATCTTTAAGCCCCATTTTGACTTAGATATAGGCCTGGATAGGCCTACAACAGACCATGAACCGTAGTCACTCCGAGGACAACTCTTAGTTTAAAACAGAGCCTTGTTTCCTCCCTGCTCATGGCCTGGCGCACGACCATTGTTTGGCCAGGTCCCAGCTTTAAAATAGAGTTCTATTTGGCCAACTTTCAGTTAGAAAAATCAGCCATTAGTTGGTTGTTTCCAACTTACATCCGGCCATTCTCGTCCTAACTGAAACAAAAGGAAGAAAATAGAAAGGAGGTGGTTACCTGGAATGGGTGGATGCCAACCTTCGCAGACGGTCTCTCTATTTCTCTCTTTTTCACTCCCTTTGTGTAAATTTCTAGGGCTACAGCGCCCTCTTTTATAGCCAGCAAGAGGGAGGGATGGACGGTTTTGATCGTCCCCACCGTGGATGATTAAGCTTTGCCCTTCCCAAAGAGGAAGGTCGGTCTTCTCTCTCCTTCCTCCCACAGTCGCTCGTCGGGCTGACTTTGGCATGAAATGGACGGTTGCATTCAATCAACCTCGTCCGTATACAAGAAATCAAACGGCTATACCGTTTAGATCGTGTGGGTCCCATGAAGGATTTGAACTGTTTAGAATGCTCGGAAAGCGATCGTGGTGGGCCACCTAGAGGCTTGAAGTGAGACGGTTTCAACCTCTGCTAGCAGGAGATATTTGCGTTTTACAAAAGGGGTCGGTCAGTCTGACCGAGAAGAGGTGGTGCACCTTGCACACATGTGTTTTTATTGTGCATGCGCCATGTCGGGACCTACTGGAATGTTAATGTTATAATCCATACCGTTCATCCATATTGGGAACCCTTCATAGGGACCCTGACCCATTTCGGGTTGACGGTGAGACCCAGGTGGGCCATGCCAACCAAATCTTGACCTTTAACGGATGATTATAATTGTTCTGGTGGTCAGATTTACCCCAAATCGATCGTCAACGGCGAAATATCTTCAAGACTTGTTACTACCCATATAATAATAACAATTTTATTTTATTTCATTTATTTTGTTATGTGTATATTTGTATTTATATCATTTTTATATTATTATTACTATTGTCTGCACACTATATATAATTCACGTTGTGGGCCACACTTTAGGTCATTGGGGGTTAGGACCATTATAAACCAATCCAACGTTTGGATTGCCTAGTATATCATTATTGATAACTGCAGGGGTACTAATGAATGTTTAGGTGAAATTTGGGAGTTGAATAGGATGAATCTTTCTATGTGACGTTGTAGACCGATGCATGGTGGATCTTGTGATTTTGATCCATACATTGGTTTCATACGGTTCAAGTGTACTAAATAGGTGCATGATGAGATATCATTACGCTCAAGATTATATAAATAAGATTTTCATTTATTTAAATACAGTTCAACTTGTGATAGTCAAACGGACAGATTGATCTCAATCTTATTATGATGTTGTGAGTTGTCATAGTCTAAAATCTAAGGGTTAAGATGAATAGATTAAGGGTCGTTGGATAGTGACGTGTTAAGGCAAATTATGTGGGTCAATGCATATATGTAAGCTAATTTGGATCTAAGTGGTGATACCCGAGTACTGAAAGTATGGGGTTTTACAATCCACCCCCCCTTAACAAAAATCTCATCCCGAGATTTGCTATGCATACCCCTAAGTGTTAACATTACAAGCAATAATTTCATCTTAATAGTGCATTTTATTTCTCACTTGTGCAATCACGTCCTCCACTGTTAACGAGACCTATTTAAACGTATCACATCCCTAAGCATCTAGTCTAGCATATCAATTTCTACTAAACATTTGGAACCGTTTTAGCATTAACCAACACAAAGGATTTGTTTAAAGGTTTACCTACATCAAATGTCTCGTCGCATCCACTAAGAGTTAGGCGACCACTAATGCTAATATTTTCCCTTTCCCTTTATTTTATTTTACTTCTAATGAAAGTCCCTAGCTGTCCAAAGTGTATTACCAATTTCTATTTTTCAGCGTTCAGGGTAACACGAATAGATGGTCATAAAAGCCCGATACATCGATCCTTTGCCTACGTAAAACAAAGGATTTTCTGTATCAATCCCTAATCCTGGTAAATCTCGATCTTTTGCTTGATCAGGGCATTGAGATCATTGAGACTTGCTAGTACTTAGAAATTGAGACAAACCGCGTACACGACGCATAAACATGATTCCATCAATCCGTGATCCCGATTGTTCTAGACTCATGGGGAGATCCTGTAGTCATCTAATGAGAGTGCCCAAATTTTACATGAATAGACGTGAGCGACCATCACGCTTCCAGCTCGCACTCTGATTATCTAAGTACTACTTGTAAGTCTCAAGACAAGGATTTCTACATGAAGTTTGAGTTGAAAATTTCTAAACCCACTTAGGATTACAAATTTAATCCTAATATGTGCAGCTTAGGGTTAAAAACTTACCCAAAATCCAATAACTTCACCTCTAATTAATTTCATGTGCTAGAACTTGTAGGAAAATATCGACCCTAAACAAAGAGATGTGTTTAAGGAATTCAAATTACATTTCCTATTGTGATTTCTTAAGTTTAGGGAGTAAGTATGAGGAATGTTTTTAAATTCAAATGACTAAACCTATAATCCTCAAGGGACCTTTAGTTCAGTTCATAAGTTCTAGGACTATCCAAATAAGTCTACATGGGGCTTAGGATCTCAAGTTTCTATGTTCTCAATTCTTTCCCAATACTAAGGGAATTTCATATAAGTCCAAAGTTCAAGAGTCCATCTTAAAATTTTCAAGGGAACCTCAAGTTTTTCATCTCTAAGTTTAGATAACTAATACATTACCAGAAAAATGGGTAAAGGCTACGGATTAAATTCGTAGCCATAGATATATGACTACGGATTTAGTCCGTAGCACTAGCGTAGTCGTAGGTCCCGAAACAATAGGTTTGGAACCTATAGCTACGGATTTAATCCGTAGCTATATGTCCCAACAGCTACGGACATAATCCGTAGCAATAACTACCAGAAACTGGCAAAGGCTACGGACCGAATCTGTACCAGAGATCTATGGCTACGGTTTTAGTCCGTAGCACTCTCGTACTCATTGGCGCGATGCAACCTATGGCTACAGATTTAATCCGTAGCTATATATTCCAATAGCTACGGTTATAATCCGTAGCAAAATATTAAAAATCCCAAATTTAAGGCTACACCTGTCAGATTAGTGGTTACGGTCAGTATCCGTAGCTATTTTGGACATTAAAAAATTTTATATTATCATTTTTTCATTCAATTACCACCTGTACAATCATTCATTCATTCAATTACCACCTGTACAATCATTCATTCATTCAATTACAATCCTTCATTCATTCATTCAATTACAATCCTTCATTCAATCAATTACAATTACAATCAATTACAATCCAATTCATTCAATCAATTACAATTACAATTACAATAATACTGAAAATACAAGCCTTTGGCTTCATTAGAGAAATTAATGTGCTTGCACTTCAGCATGAAATTTCAACAGCTTTGTATATTCCATCATCCTACAAACAGTCATGTCACTCATAAATTAGAATACCCATTGGAGAAAAGAAAGACAAAGTGAAAGAAGTGCATCATGTATAACCATTTTTTTCTTAATAAATTTAAAAAAAAAAAAACTTAAAGAGGAATGAAATTAACACAAAAGAAATGGTCTCACCATATGATTATAGGTTTAGGTTTAGGTTAAGGTTTAGGTTAAGGTTTAGGTTTAGGTTATAGGTTTTGGGATTTGAGAATGAGTTTGGGTTTAGGTTATAGATTTTGGTTATAGGTTTTGGGATTTGAGAATGGGCTCGGGTTTAGGTTATAAGTTTTAATTTAGGTTATAGGTTTTGGTTAAAGTTTAGGTTTTTGGATTTGAGAATGGGTTCGGGTTTAGGTTATAAGTTTTAATTTAGGTTATCGGTTTTGGTTAAAGTTTAGGTTTTTGGATTTGAGAATGGGTTCAGGTTTAGGTTATAGGTTTTGGGATTTGAGAATGGGTTCAGGTTTAGGTTATAAGTTTTAATTTAGGTTATCGGTTTTGGTTAAAGTTTAGGTTTTTGGATTTGAGAATGGGTTCGGGTTTAGGTTATAGGTTTTGGGATTTGAGAATGGGTTCGGGTTTAGGTTATAGGTTTTGGTTTTGGGAATTGAGAATGGGTTTAGGTTATAGGTTTTGGTTTTGGTTTAGGTTATAGGTTTTGGTTTTGGTTTAGGTTAAGGTTTAGGTTATAGGTTTTGGTTTAGGTTAAGGTTTAGGTTTTTGGATTTGAGAATGTGTTTGGGTTTAGGTTATAGGTTTTGGTTTTGATTATAGGTTTTGGTTAAAGTTTAGGTTTTTGGATTTGAGAATGGGTTCGGGTTTAGGTTATAGGTTTTGGTTTTGGTTTAGGTTATAGGTCTTGGTTAAGGTTTAGGTTTTTTGATTTGATAATGGTTTTGCGTTTAAGTTATAGGTTTTGGCTTTGGTTTAGGTTATAGGTTATTGGATTTGAGAATGGGTTTGGGTTTAGGTTATAGGCTTTGGTTTAAGTTATAGGTTTTGGTTTAGGTTTAGGTTAAGGTTTAGGTTTAGGTTATAGGTTTTCGGATTTGAGAATGGGTTCAGGTTTAGGTTATAGGTTTTGGTTTTGGTTTAGGTTATAGGTTTTGGGATTTGAGAATGGGTTCGGGTTTAGGTTATAGGTTATGGTTTTGGTTTAGGCTTAGGTTTAGGTTTTTTGGGATTTGAGAATGGGTTCGGGATTAGGTTATAGGTTTTGGTTTTGGTTTAGGTTATAGGTTTTGGTTAAGGTTTAGGTTTTTGGATTTGAGAATGGGTTCGGGTTTAGGTTATAGGTTTTGGTTTAGGTTAAGGTTTAGGTTTTTGGATTTGAGAATGGGTTCAGGTTTAGGTTTTGATTTAAGTTTAGGTTATAGGTTTTGGTTTAGGGATTTGAGTTTAGGTTATAGGTTTTGGTTTAGGTTATAGGTTTTGGTTTAGGTTAAGGTTTAGGTTTTTAGATTTAAGTATGGGTTCGGGTTTAGGTTATAGGTTTTAGTTTTGGTTTTGGTTTAGGTTATAGGTTTTGGGATTTGAGAATGGGCTCGAGTTTAGGTTACAGGTTTTGGTTAAGGTTTAGGTTAAGGTTTAGGTTAAGGTTTAGGTTTAGGTTTAGGTTATAGGTTTTTTGGGATTTGAGAATAGGTTCGGGATTAGGTTATAAGTTTTGGTTTTGCTTTAGGTTATAGGTTTTGGGATTTGAGAATGCATGGATTCGGGTTTAGGTTATAGGTTTGGTTTTGGTTTAGGTTATAGGTTTTGATTAAGGTTTAGATTTAGGTTATAGGTTTTGGGATTTGAGAATGGGTTCGGGTTTAGGTTATAGGTTTTGGTTTTGGTTTAGGTTATAGGTTTTGGTTTAGGTTTAGGTTTAGGTTTAGGTTAAGGTTTAGGTTATAGGTTTTGGTTTTGGTTAAGGTTAGGTTTAGGTTTTTGGATTTGAGAATTTTGGGTTTAGGTTATAGGTTTTGGTTTTGGTTATAGGTTTTGGTTAAAGTTTAGGTTTTTGGATTTGAGAATGGGTTCGGGTTTAGGTTATAGGTTTTGGTTTTGGTTTAGGTTATAGGTCTTGGTTAAGGTTTAGGTTTTTGGATTTGAGAATGGTTTCGCGTTTAAGTTATAGGTTTTGGCTTTGGTTTAGGTTATAGGTTATGGGATTTGAGAATGGGTTTGGGTTTAGGTTATAGGCTTTGGTTTAGGTTAGGTTTTGGTTTAGGGTTTAGGTTAAGGTTTAGGTTTAGGTTATAGGTTTTCGGATTTGAGAATAGGTTCGGGTTTAGGTTATAAGTTTTGGTTTTGGTTTAGGTTATAGGTTTTGGGATTTGAGAATGGGTTCGGGTTTAGGTTATAGGTTATGGTTTTGGTTTAGGCTTAGGTTTAGGTTTTTTGGGATTTGAGAATGGGTTCGGGATTAGGTTATAGGTTTTGGTTTTGGTTTTGGTTATAGGTTTTGGTTAAGGTTTAGGTTATAGGTTTTGGTTAAGGTTTAGGTTTTTGGATTTGAGAATGGGTTCGGGTTTAGGTTATAGGTTTTGGTTTAGGTTTTTAGATTTGAGAATGTGTTCGGGTTTAGGTTTTGATTTAGGTTTAGGTTATAGGTTTTGGTTTAGGGATTTGAGTTTAGGTTATAGGTTTTGGTTTAGGTTATAGGTTTTGGTTTAGGTTAAGGTTTAGGTTTTTGGATTTAAGTATGGGTTCGGGTTTAGGTTATACGTTTTGGTTTTGGTTTTGGTTTAGGTTATAGGTTTTGGGATTTGAGAATGGGCTCGGGTTTAGGTTACAGGTTTTGGTTAAGGTTTAGGTTAAGGTTTAGGTTTAGGTTTAGGTTATAGGTTTTTTTGGGATTTGAGAATAGGTTCGGGATTAGGTTATAAGTTTTGGTTTTGGTTTAGGTTATAGGTTTTGGGATTTGAGAATGGATTCGGGTTTAGGTTATAGGTTTTGGTTAAGGTTTAGATTTAGGTTATAGGTTTTGGGATTTGAGAATGGGTTCGGGTTTAGGTTATAGGTTTTGGTTTTGGTTTAGGTTATAGGTTATGGTTTAGGTTTAGGTTAAGGTTTAGGTTATAGGTTTTTGGATTTGAGAATGGGTTATGGTTTAGGTTTAGGAATCGTGTTCATGTTCGGGATTGGGTTTAAGTCTTGGTTTTCAAGTTTAGGTTTAGGGTTTAGGGTTAATTAGGTTATAGGTTTTGGTTTTGGTTTAGGTTATAGGTTTTGATTTAGGTTTAGGTTATAGGTTTTGGTTTAGGTTAAGGTTTAGGTTTTTCGATTTGAGAATGGGTTCGGGTTTAGGTTTTGATTTAGGTTAAGGTTTAGGTTTTCGGGTTTAGGTTATAGGTTTTGGTTTAGGGATTTGAGTTTAGGTTATAGGTTTTGGTTTAGGGATTTGAGTTTAGGTTATAGGTTTTGGTTTTGGGAATTGAGAATGGGTTCGGGTTTAGGTTATAGGTTTTGGTTTAGGTTAAGGTCTAGGTTTTTGGATTTGAGAATGGGTTCGGGTTTAGGTTTTGATTTAGGTTAAGGTTTAGGTTTTAGAGTTAGGTTATAGGTTTTGGTTTAGGGATTTGAGTTTAGGTTATAGGTTTTGGTTTAGGGATTTGAGTTTAGGTTATAGGTTTTGGTTTAGGTTAAGGTTTAGGTTTTTGGATTTAAGAATGGGTTCGGGTTTAGGTTATAGGTTTTGGTTTTAGTTTTGGTTTAGGTTATAGGTTTTGGTTTAGGTTATAGGTTATAGGTTTTGGGATTTGAGAATGGGTTCGGGTTTAGGCTATAAGTTTTGGTTTTGGTTTAGGTTATAGGTTTTGGGATTTGAGAATGGGCTCGGGTTTAGGTTACAAGTTTTGGTTAAGGTTTAGGTTAAGGTTTAGGTTTAAGTTTAGGTTATAGGTTTTTTGGGATTTGAGAATGGGTTATGGTTTAGGTTTAGGAATCGGGTTCGTGTTCGGGATTGCGTTTAAGTCTTGGTTTTCAAGTTTAGGTTTAGGTTTAGGTTAGAGAGTTGAGATTAAGATTAGGTGTAGGTTTAGCTCTAGGGAATTGAGTTTAGGTTATAGGTTTTGGTTTAGGTTATTGGTTTTGGTTTAGGTTGAGGTTTAGGTTATTGGATTTGAGAATGGGTTCGGGTTTAGGTTATAGGTTTTGGTTTTGGTTTTGGTTTAGGTTATAGGTTTTGGTTTAGGTTATAGGTTATAGGTTTTGGGATTTGAGAATGGGTTCGAGTTTAGGCTATAAGTTTTGGTTTTGGTATAGGTTATAGGTTCTGGGATTTGAGAATGGGCTCGGGTTTAGGTTACAGGTTTTGGTTAAGGTTTAGGTTAAGGTTTAGGTTTAAGTTTAGGTTATAGGTTTTTTGGGATTTGAGAATGGGTTATGGTTTAGGTTTAGGAATCGGGTTCATGTTCGGGATTGCGTTTAAGTCTTGGTTTTCAAGTTTAGGTTTAGGTTTAGGTTAGAGAGTTGAGATTAGGATTAGGTGTAGGTTTAGCTCTAGGGAATTGAGTTTAGGTTATAGGTTTAGGGAAAGGTTAGGTTTAGGTTATAGGTTTTGGGATTTGGGAATAGTTTTAGGTTATAAGTATAGGTTTAGGTTAGGTTATAGGTTTTGGCTTTGGTTTAGGTTATAGGTTATGGGATTTGAGAATGGGTTCGGGTTTAGGGATTTGAGTTTAGGTTATAGGTTAAGGTTTTAGGGATTTGAGTTTAGGTTATAGGTTTTGGTTTAGGTTATTAGTTTTGGTTTAGTTTAAGGTTTAGGTTATTGGATTTGAGAATGGGTTCGGGTTTAGGTTATAGGTTTTGGTTAAGGTTTAGATTTTTGGATTTGAGAATGTGTTCGGGTAGAGGTTATAGGTTTTGGTTTTAGTTTAGGTTTAGGTTATAGATTTTTGGATTTGAGAATGGGTTATGGTTTAGGTTTAGGAAATCGGGTTCAGGTTCAAGATTGGGTTTAAGTTTGGGTTTTCAAGTTAAGGTTTAGGTTTAGGTTAGGGAGTTGAGATTAGGATTAGGTGTAGGTTTAGCTTTAGGGAATTGAGTTTATGTGACGCCCCAGTCATTGTTTCATGTGGGCGGGCACACGTGGGCGGGCACACATGTGGGTGGGCCCCCAAGTGCGGCTGGCAGGCTACTGTGTGGCTGGCAGGCTACTGTGCTGGGCGAGCTACTGTTGCAGTTGACTGTAGTGTAACTTGTCCCACATCGGAAGAGTTGTCTGGAGTTGTGGTGGTTATATGTTGAGTTTCTCCCTTAACAGACATGACGCGTTGGCCTTGTGCGCCAAGCAAAACCTCCGCTGTGCACTCTGATGGCAGTTGGGTTGGACAATATCTTGTGGGATAGGTGTGGGCGGGACCACGGGAGCACCGGGTCTGTTTGCGAGCTACCCTTCCCCCATATGACGCGTTTTAAAGCCGTGAGCTTCGGCAAAGCGGACAATATCATGTGCTGTGGGGGTGGGCCTTACAAATGGTATCAGAGCCGAGGACGGCTCTGCCCTCGGTGGGGGATAATGTGACGCCCCAGTCATTGTTTCATGTGGGCGGGCACACGTGGGCGGGCACACATGTGGGCGGGCCCCCAAGTGCGGCTGGCAGGCTACTGTGTGGCTGGCAGGCTACTGTGCTGGGCGAGCTACTGTTGCAGTTGACTGTAGCGTAACTTGTCCCACATCGGAAGAGTTGTCTGGAGTTGTGGTGGTTATATGTTGGGTTTCTCCCTTAACAGACATGACGCGTTGGCCTTGTGCGCCAAGCAAAACCTCCGCTGTGCACTCTGATGGCAGTTGGGTTGGGCAATATCATGGACGGGTAGGTGCTGATGTGGGCGGGACCACGGGAGCACCGGGTCTGGGCGAGCTACCAGTATCCTTACCCCAAATGACGCGTTGTGCCTGGAACAGGTGAGCCTGTGTTCAGTGACAAACAAAACCACCGCTGCGTACTCTGATGTGTGTCAGTTAGGTTGGACAATATCTTGTGGGATAGGTGTGGGCGGGACCACGGGAGCACCGGGTCTGTTTGCGAGCTACCCTTCCCCCATATGACGCGTTTTAAAGCCGTGAGCTTCGGCAAAGCGGACAATATCATGTGCTGTGGGGGTGGGCCTTACAGTTTAGGTTATAGGTTTAGGTTTTGGTTTAGGTTAGGGGTTTTGATTTAGGTTATAGGTTATAGGTTATAGGTTTTGGTTATAGGTTATAGGATTTGAGAATGGGTTCGGGTGTGGTCCCTGCAAATACAAATATAATACAAATATAAACACGGCCTGTCCGAATGGCCAGGCCCTTCCAATGCCCTCCATAGGAAATGGACAGCTTCATCATGGTCATAACAGCGGTTCCCACCTTCCAGGGACCCCCGCTCTTCCGGATAGCTCCGACGCACATCCGGGATCTCTTAAACCATGGATCTCTTAAAAAAACCATGTTCCATAGACTTAACTTGTGAAAATAATCACATAAAAAAACCATGTTCCATAGACTTAACTTGTGAAAATAATCACATAAAACCATGTTCCATAGACTTAACTTGTGAAAATAATCACATAAAACACATTAAAAAATCTGTAAAATTTTCACAATTTTACCATTTGAGACCAGAAGTCAGAAGCAAAGACACCAATTAAAGCCATACAACAATTAAGAAAAGCTAGAGAGGAAAGAAATCAAAATTAATGCATGATTTGGTATCTAAATTTACATTTGCAGGTGCATTTGGATGCTCAAATGAATTGATCTGCAATAACTCAATCCAGTGGAGTAAATGGAAAAAGCGGGTCTACTACTTTGGTGCACTATGGGAGGAAGTTTTCTATTGGAAGCCACATAAGTTTTGGATCAAACTAATATTTATTTATTCCCCCCTTCGTCCAATTCTTTGTGAGATTTAATAGAATGTAAGGAATGCATAACATATAAGGAAGCAAGCAATATGATTGTTCTTGGATGCATATGTGTGATCCATAGCTCGAGCTTTTAGGTTATATGAATGAAAGGACTAATTAGCCAAATGATATGAAGAAGAACCAGTAATAACAGGTAGGCCCCACCATAACTAGCCAAATGATATGAAGAAGAGACTAACTAGCCAAATGCTCCTTCTCGATCTCCTTTCCAATCACCTTAGGGATGAACTTCTGCACCAACTCCTAGAGATCAAATTTTGGGGCCTTAAGGATCTGTTTGGGAATCAGATAGATCTGTTTAGAAAAAGATCCAAATACAACTTCACCTTGAACTGCAGGGTACTGTTGATAACATCACTTATCAGCTCCCAGTTTGGACCCATATCATGCATGAGGACAACAAGTGCCTGAAATAAGAAATTTTAGTTAGGGAGTTCTCCATTGTCCTTGCAATTAGATTTCATATTTATTCTATTTACATGGGTTTCGATTTCTCAAAACCATTAAAATGACCAAAGAAAATTTTCAAAAATAGAGTGCCAACATTAATGAACATACAACTTCTAACAGGAACGTCATTTCCATCAATGAAAGTATTCCATAAGTGGCCATTGATTTTCTAAACAGATCTATCTGATTCCCAAACAGCTCTAAACATGCACCACTACAAGCCATGCCTGCTAACCTGCCAACGTTATAGGACATCTTAGCCATGCATTAGGTGGACCAGCCTAAAATGTTTGTACAGGGACTCATTTCAACCAGCAACACAGTTCACGCAAGAAAGAAAGAAAGAAATAGTGTCCACAATGGGAGAGAAATATAACTATTTCAATGAAATCCATAAATGTAACTTTCTATGACTTAGAATTAGTGGGTATGATCGGACCTAATGTGCAGACCACAAATGGACAGCGAAATAAAAATGAGTTGAAGTCCACATTAATAGAGAAAACATGTTTAATCGGATAGCTAGGATTCTCTGATTGGGGTGATTTTTGTACCATGGGCCATCCACATGCATGCTGGAGTTGCAATAAATCAAGACTGCTTCATTGTAAAACATAACCATTCCATTGCACTGGCATTACAAAACTTAAGTTGGGAATGCCCATCAATCAGATGGAGAGTTTCTCCCTGAAAGTGAAGCTGTTTCACACCTCAAGTGGTCCTATTTTCAAAACAAATGGATGTCTAGAAATTTGTATTACCCTATTGTGCCCCTTTTGTTCCCCATTAAGGAGCGAAACAACCTATTTTTGTGCAGGAAGATCTAATCACCATTGCCCACCTCTGTTCGTGGTGGGAACATCAAAGCTCTGCCTGCATCTTGGGCCTATCAAATTGAATTTCATTATATGCTTATATTGCATTGATAGGTGATCATGATCTCAGGCACTTGAAAAAAATGATTTGCAGTTTAAGTGAAAATCAAGAGACATTTATTTGAATAGCTAGCCATGTTTTCACCATGAAAACTAGAATTTTCGTGGTAAATGATGATTCAAAGGGAGATCTATATGAATCAGATTCTTCATCCTAATCTTAGCTGATCTATATGAATAAGAGGAATGTCTACTACCAAGTTGGATTATGATATGTGGTTGGACTTGGGATGATGTAGATGGGATTTAGTGATGGATCTGCTCCTAAGATTTACATGGGCTGCAACATAGGGAATGGTGTAAAATCATGCTCTAAATACTTTAAAATTCACATGATTTGGCAACATGCACTTATAAAATAGTAGAGCATGGTTTGCTATGTAAATATGAGGGAAAAAAAAAAAAACTGATGATACCACAGTTGTGTAAGATGAGGAGAAAGAAGATAATGATGACATTCATGAGTAACACATACCTGAAAGTTGGAACTATCAAGGACAGGGTTAGGGGAACCAAGGTCCAAAAGCCAGTTTAGAAACAATCTGAAATATGCCCTTCGGCTGAAAGCAGCTTTCTTCTCTTCTGCAAGGAAAATTAATAAAACAGTACTCAGTTTAGGCCAGATCTTTATGGTAACTGAAGCCTAGACACCATGTACTAAGTTTTCCACCATCTTCTGTTGCAGAACATTTGCCAAAAGGATTGCAATTAGCAAATTAATAAAACAGAAATAACAAAATTGTGATTCCCTTGCTCAACATTCGTACTGAGGATATGGATCTATACTGCAGTTATATTACTTTCAAGTTAGACATTCCCAACAAGTACATAACACCTGCTAACATGAAAATACAACAATATAAGCTACATTAGGTTGTAATCAATGCAAATAAGCTCCTAGACTAAACTACTCAAGACATTGAATTTCAACAATGAAAAAGCCATCTGAAAAAGAAAAAAAAAAAAAAAAAAAAAAAAAAAAAAAAAACCCTGTTTGAAAGTTTTGAGTCCATGGTAATCTTAAAACAATGCATTTTTTTTTTCTAAAACTAGAGATCCCAATCTCCCAGTTAGACGCTTCTGGATGCTATTCCAAATACTCTATCAAATCAAATGAAACTTGTTCAAAAGATAAAACACAACATTTAATCCAAGGCCCAAGATTACAGCTACACATGTACTTACATTCATAGGGAAATAAAACTCCTTGATTTTAATCAATCATGTTATAGACTATTACAGTGTTTGTGGGAGTTTTGTGTTTTAATTGCTAGTCCCAAGGCCAGATAAAGGAAATAATTTCAAGAGAGTTGTTGAGTCATATAATCATTCTACTTTATAGCAAAGAAAATGGGCTTAGCAGCTATTCATCATCTTACTAGTAATCTGGTACCAATGTATCCATGACAAGAAAGTGCAAACAACCACCAGATGAATCTACTCCACTCTCCTATGCAGAAAGATGTTGTTCCATAATTTTGATGACATGGACAATACTAAAAAGTTTCAACTGGGCAACTCTATTAAAAAAAATAAATAAATAAAATCTGTGTGATAGATCAATCCTATCCTTTCAATTCTCGGCCTGCAAATAGATGGTTAATATGAGAAACAAGGCAATGGTCCACATTCAATGGAGAAAATCCCAAGTTGGGTGGCTAGAATCTTTCGATCAAGGAGATTTTTGGGGTATGTTCTATCTGCTTCTGGTTGCATCAAAACACTAGTCCTAGTTAGAGCACATGTATGAACTGTAAAGAATATTGCAATTGCACTTGTAAATAAAATTCATTACTTGCTTAAAGACATGCAATGGTTAAGAGCATGAGAAAATCATGATGGTGAATGCAGAGATATTATGAATGCGGTTCTGGGAGGTGCATGTGGCTTGAGTAGCAGCATTATGTAGAACTGTCACATATATTATCGACAAAACAGGATGAATCCTTAAAATCTTGGGTTCTGGATTTCAAAAGAAAATATCAGTAGATAAAATTGTGCATATGAAAGAATAAAATTATGAAGTTCATGAATATTGCATCCAAACACAACCTAGCAATGGGTTGTGTTTGGATGTGAATCATGCATACCTTTGGGGAAGTATCAGAATGACCAAATAAATATCCAGAGAGCTTCAATACTCCCTCAGAAAAATTCACTTCATGTAGAGAACTAGACACCTCAGAAACATTTAGGGCAAGTGCATTTGCACTTTTGCCAATCCACACATGCTAGTTATAGCAGTTCAAAGGCAATGGGAGTTGTCCATAAGTTTTGGGTAGCCTAGTTTTGCATAAATCAAGGGAATGGCTTGAAAATAAAAAGGGACATGTGTACACAACTTACCTGCATAGGGAAACTTTCTATTGGTGAGTCGATACATCAGTTTATTCTTTGGTGATTTCTTTGGGGCTGAAAGTCGGTCGGTAGGCTTTCAATTTTCTGCAAACAAGCATGCCAAAAACAAGAAACACAACAAGCATCCTTAATGGAATTCCAGTTCTTCATGAGTGCATAAAATGAAATCCCTCTGAAATCTTGAAGAGGCGTGGCCCAGCTAACAAACATGAATAGAATCTTTAGCCAGACCATCCACCATAGAAATACTTTTTCTGAAGGAATGGGCTATCTTGAAATTTTTGACTACTCTCAATCGTATGATAGCCTCTACTTTGTATGGGCTGGTGCTAAGGATTTGAAATAACAATGGTAATTATTTTGGAATCTGATTCCACAATTTGAAAGCATCCATAGATGTGAAGCTTTCAGGGAAGCAACTTAGCCAGTTGCCCCCAAGATCATCAACCCCATTCTCCTGGATGTCCAACTCAGTCAAATTCCTATAACCCATATCAAATTTCAAGATCTTCGACAAACAGCGTAACTAGCAAAAAAAAATCTTATCGATTGTTTATTGGTTTTCCTAAAACACTTGCTAAGGAGTCAATTGTCCTTGTTTATGCATTATGTCTTATTGATTCCATTGATGGATCCCTTCTATATTGTCTTTCTTTATTTAATATGCCCATTAAAATATTTCTGAGAAAAATGCTAATCCATGTGCCAATGTGACATGCTAGTGGAAGCTTGAAGCCATCTTGAGACTCTTGACACTTAATAAATAAGCCCATGTAGCACACTGGGATGAAACTGAGGTTATCTATAAGGTGATTCCTAACATGTAGATGCCCTGGCTGAAAAGCACGGCCAGTCCACTAATCAGGTGGACTAATCGAATCAGATGAGATGGTAGCAACAAGTTTTGAGAACCACAAGTTCGTTGAGATTTTTTTACAACACAAGCAAATTTGAAAACCAGCTCTATGATCTTGATCTTGATCTTCATCTAAACACATGCATCTATGATCTTGATTTGAAACCAGCTAAAACACCAAAGAGTTTTGAAATCTTATCTCAAGGATGGTAAGTAATGTAATGAAAGCACCACTTGATGTTAGCATTGGGATTTTTGTTGGCTGCTTTCATCCTGGGCATGTTTGGATACATGGAATCCATGAGGAAATGAAAATTGTTTTGCCTGACAAGATGAGCTGTTTAGATACATGGATTCAACACTTCAACCATTACTCTTATCCACAATGAGAATCCTCTTCAAACAAGAAACAATACAAGGATTCCATTTGTTATCCAAACATATCCCCATTTTTTTAAATGTTTTTTTCTAGTACTAGGTAGGCAGGGATTGACCCTTGATATTCTTCTTTTCTGTCTCCCTTGTCTATTTAATTTCATTGTGGGTGGGTGAAGGAAACTAACATCAAATTGCAGGATTTTTACCAGGAGCTTCTTCACCCTTTTTATGAAGAACATAGGCAACCCTCCAACACTTTCTTCAGCTTCTCAATAAACAGGCTAGTGTGTTCAAGCGACTGATCAATCCTATGTTTCTCCAAAGCCTGAAATAAGGAGAAAAGAAAATTAAAAAATAAATTTCAAACGTAGTTAAAAAATAGAAGATGTTATTACTGTTGGAAATAGAGAGGAAAGTATGCATGTCCTAGCTCTAAAATTCAGCAACTCCACAAGATATCCAGCCACCACAAAAACACCAAGCCTCTCCTGCTATACAACTAAAGACATGAAAAGGGAAAAAAAAACTACAGGGTAGTTTAAGAAGACCCAATACGATCAGGGCCACCACATCCAGCCAGCACACTCTCCAGCCAAACTGAGAAAAACAGGGGGATTTCAAATCCAGGGGTTTCAAACCTATGGCCCAAAGCATTATGAGTAAAGTCTGTGGGCGTACATCTATTTCAACAGTTTAATGGTGAGGCGTTTTATCTAAAACACATACATAGGGGATTGAACATGATCCAATAGGGGATTGAACTCCCTAAACCGAGCATTCATAGGGGCCACAGAAACCCTAAGAAGGTTTCAGTGGTTGCCATTTCCATCCTTACTGTCCCTTGGGGTGTGACTTGATTCATGCTCAATGTCGCAAGCAATCAGCACAAACCCCGAATCTCTGAACCCCCTCAAACCCCCAATCAATCTAATCAATACCCCCTCAAACCCCAAATCCAATTCCACAAAAAAAAAAAAAAAAAAGATAGAAATATGAATATTCAAAGAGAAAGAAGAAGATAATCTATCTTGCATACCTAAAATGGACGCGGATTACGACGTGAGAGAGGGGAGTCTTCTTGAGATTGAGAGAGAGGGGATGCTTAGGAAGAGAAGAGGGGTTCGTGAGAGGGGAGTATTTGTGAGGGAGGGTTCGGGAGATAGAGAGCGAGAAAAGGGACAGGCAGATTTGGGTTTTTTTCCCCGGGGTGGAGGGAGAGATTTTAGAAAATTCGTTTTGAGGGGGAAGAAGAAAATGGGCAGCGCGCGGGCCGAGTTTCCGCATTTTATCTGCTACGATTTTAGACTATAGGTAAAACCAATATCGCCGTAGCTATTGTGCTATCCTTTGTAGCCCCTCCGCGTACACATGTTTCTGGACGGACGGTCCAATCAGAGGCTTTGTGGGGTCCATCATAATGCATTTGATGTATCCACTCCATCCATTAATTTCGTAATTTTTTCCATAGAGAGTGGCCCAAAAATCTAAGCAAATCGAAGGTCCAATTGAACCACACCATCTATCAATGGTATGTATATAATCTCCATTGTTTCCTACCATGTGGTCCACTTGAGCCTTTGATCTACTTCCTTTTTTAGGCTCTTGCCCTAAAATAATTTTTCAAAATGGATAGACGTATTAGATATAGCACACACATTTTAATGGGCCTCGTAGAGTTCCTTATGGAGCTGGTGGCATAGCCTTTTAGCTACGGTCTTCTTATTTTTAGCTACGGTTTTAAACCGTAGCAATAGAGCTACGGTTTATATTCGTAGCTAAAACCTAACATGGTCCGTAGCCTTAGGTCATTTTTTTGGTAGTGATACCTAGAATGTTCAAGGGACTTAAGTTCAATTTTAAATTCAATGACTAAATCTAAAATTTTCAAGGGAACCTAAAGCTGAAGTACCTATGTTCTCCATTCCTCCTAGCTACGAGGAGACTTCACGTAAGTTCAAGTAGTGGTTCTAATAATTTCTAAGGGGGCTTAAGATTTTCGGTCTCTATATTCTCGATGTCCCTTACTTATAAGGGGGTTCCACTTCAATGCAAATGACTATCTTAGTAATTTACGAGGGAACCTAAGTTTTGGTTTCTACATTCTCAAAAGTCTTCTAAGTCTAAGAGAAAATTTTCCTAAGTTCAAATTTCTAGTTTCAAATATTCTAACTTAAGACAATTCAAAGCTTGTATAAGATCATTTCCCAAGGCCAAGTTTGTCCAAACTATGCTTTGATACCAACTGTAACGCCCCGAATCTTCAGGACCCAAGTACACGACCTGTTTTCCAAAAACCCGAATGTTAACCTTAAAGGATGGTCAATTTTTTTTCTTTTTCTTTTATCAGAGTATGCAGATGAGCGTAGAATGGACAAGTAAGCATAGAGGAAAATTACATTATCATTTAGAATATACAAGAGAGTGCTCATAATGACTTATACAAACCAATGTCTCGAATATAACAATTACAAGAATCCACATGATCTAATACAAGAAAAATAACGTAAGAATGTAAACATAAGCTGCAAGACCACGCAGCTCCTCGAGGTAGATGTAGTCATGTAAACCTGGCACATGTACCCAGCTCCTCATCAGCCTGAACCGGAAAGTCACTTAAGCCACCTATGCTACCTGTACGGTTATATATTTGATGGATGAGTGGCCAACTCAGTGTGAACTCCCCTCAAGATTACACACCGCCGCATTATGTAAGAAATAGTAATAAACATCCAGACAACCAAAATAGAGTAAATGCAGTCTTATTAAGTACATGGATGTATGGAATGCGTTCACGCCCCGAGGATGCTCATCCGTGCGGACAGGGTCGCCGCCCATGCAATCATCGAACCTGGAAAACATCATCCAGTAAGAACACCATGCAATAATAGACCCGGGTAAAACATCCAGACTGTCTGTGCCCCGGGTAAAACATCCAGACAGGCGATGTGACTGGTCATCAGCGCAACATTCAGCGTAATCGCGGGGCATGAAGATCCAAATCATCATCATAATCGAATGACTGGTTATAAGCGCAACATTCAAAGTAATCGCAGGGCAGAGTGATCCAATCCATCGAAATATGTCATGTATGCATGATTTGCCAGCCCATTATTAGTCCATTTACAATCAGCAGGTTTAATAAGCTCAAAGGTCACCACGGGGAGCTCAGAGCCCAGCGTAGGCCGACAGCTCGGGCATAGTGTACCATGACCACCATCCCCGACCCATGAGACTATCACCTTAGGATGTTTAATGGTACCCCGTCGACTAGTGGCCAATCATATTATAATATATGGGGCTTACTATCGCAAGGTTGTACAATATAAAACATTCAACCCATATAGGGAAAATTCTAGAACAAAGCCACATAGGGCGATATCAAAGTAGGCCACATAAGGCGAGTATCAGAACCATGCGATAAAAGACCATCCTTGAAAACCATTGGGCACAACAACCTTGGATGGTAGGCCCACATCAATGATCCACATAAACCACCACTCAATAGCCACCAAGTCGAAGGTCCATTACGATCACAACTAGTCAAGTTACATCCCAAGTATGGGTGTACATTCATATGTAGGAATTTCCCACTAATGTACCAGTTTAAGTTCTGTGAACAATCCATAAATGATCCATAAGCATGAACAATTATACAGGATAATCATAAAACATGTAATACAACAATTCAATTTTCACCAGCTAACACATGTGATTATAAAGGAAGATATCAGTTATGAATTTAAATAAAAATTATAACTTAAGCTAATGAGAAGATGGAAAGCTCAAGGGGAAGAATCATCACCAGACAGAGCGTAAAATGCTTTTAGAGGTGGGTTTTCTTAGGAAGGTAGTGAATCTACACCGTACACGTAATTCTCTGTATGAATTAGATGATGGGTCATAAGGCTTAGTACCTGAGGACAGGTGGTGTTTGGGCTGTGACCAAGGGCGATCAAGCCTGCTAAACATATGTCACCCATTTTAATGGGAACTGGGGCCCGATCAGCAACCACTTTTTGCCACATTTAATCATCCAAAGAAATTTGGGTCATGGTGTAAATAAAGCATTTACATCATAGGAAAACGGTCGTATCATGGTGGGACCTACTGTCCAGACTGTATGGTTAGAATACTTATCCTGGCGGGGCTCATGTATGTGGCCCACCGCCATATGGATGAGCTCGTCACAAGGCATACCAGTACATGTACACATTATATTCATAGTATATGTGTATCACAAAATATATATAGCTAAATTTCATAAGATATATGTATACATTATATACGTAGTGTATACGTATCACATAACATACATGTAGATCACATGGTATATATGTATACGTTATATACATGCAGGTGTATATGTACCACAAATTATATACGTATATCACATGTATATATTTCATAAGATATGTGAGTAAGTTATGCACAGTGAATATGCATTACGTAATATATACATGTGTCTTTTCATCATATGCATGCATACGTTATGTATGTAGCACGTGGTGGGTCCCTCGTGAGCATGGCGTCAAATCCGAACGGTCCATAAGGTGTGGAATCTCGAGACACCTTAGGTAGTAAATTTTCACCCTGATCCAAGATTCGGTGGGCCATAGCAACGATAAATGTCATTTCAAAGGAAGAAACTGTTTGCCTTAATCATGGCCCGCCGACGTTTTGGTTCAAAGTAAAAAAATTTGAGCCAAGGGGTTTTATGAGGCTCTGCTCCATGTGGACAGTTCAGATTTCCCAGACTCATCCAACGGGATGAGATCTCAAAAAATTGCAGTGGCTCACGTGAACAGTTTCCCACCCTCTGTTGCATACATGCACGTTACTTCTCTTCACATGTGGGTTTTCAAACATGTGAGTTTTCAAACATGTGGGTCCCACATGAGCCTGGGTGTTGAATCTGAACGGTCCATAAGATGTGGAATCCCAAGAAACCCTAGGGTGTGAATTTTCACCCTGGTCTAAGATTCTGGTGGGCCATAGAAAAGGTAAATGCAATTTAAGGGAAGAAACTATTTACATTAATCCTGGCCCACTGAAGTTTCGGTTCAAAGAAAAAATTGGGACCAGGGGTTTTCCTAAGGTTCTGCTCTAAGTGGCCCATTCAGATTTTCCAAACTCATCAGGTATGATGAGATCTCACATCTTTTTTTTTCTTGCATGGAGTTTACGTGGACTGCCATATTCTGATTTGCACTCTCTGGTGCATGTATGCACCGTTAATTTACTTCAAAGGTGGGTACCATGTGGGGTCACCACGTATCTATGTATACCAACAAGTAAAATATTTATATACGTATGTGTATATATATATATATATATATATATATATATATATATATATATATATATATATACAAATATATGAAAATAAAGAAGGAGAAACAAACGATATTTGTCCAGATCTGGACGTCCGGCCTAGGGCTTTCATCCGAACGCAAAGTCCTGATGGACGGTCCAACATAGGTGGCCCACAGTTAGTACAACCCACCAGCGCACTGGTGGGGCCCACGGTCAGTATAGGGCTCACATTCAGGGTCGGCCCACCTACGTTGGTTCTCGGCAAAAATGGTGCGGTCGGATGGAGCCTGATCTTGGTTCGGTTGTAACCAACTTCCATCCTCATCTTCAAGCCCCATTTTGACTTGGACAGAGGCCTGGATAGGCCTACAACAGACCATGAACCGTGGCCACTCCGAGGACAGCTCTTAGTTTAAAACAGAGCCTTGTTTCCTCCCTGCTCATGGCCTGGCGCACGACCATTGTTTTGCCGGGTCCCAGCTTTAAAACAGAGTTCTATTTGGCTAACTTTCAGTTAGAAAAATCAGCCATTAGTTGGCTGTTTCCAACTTACATCCGGCCATTCTCGTCCTAACTGAAACAGAAGGAAGAAAATAGAAAGGAGGTGGTTACCTGGAATGGGTGGATGCCAACCTTCAGAGACGGTCTCTCTGTTTCTCTCTCTTTTTCACTCCCTTCGTGCAAACTTCTAGGGCTACAACACCCTCTTTTATAGCCAGCGAGAGGGAGGGATGGACGGTTGAGATCGTCCCCACCGTGGACGGCTAAGCTTTGCCCTTCCCAAAGAGGAAGGTCGATCTTCTCTCTCCTTCCTCCCACAGTCGCTCATCGGGCTGACTTTGGCATGAAATGGATGGTTGCATTCAATCAACCTCGTCCGAATACAAGAAATCAAATGGCTATACCGTTTAGATCGTGTGGGTCCCATGAAGGATTTGAACGGTTTAGAATGCTCAGAAAGTGATCGTGGTGGGCCACCTAGAGGCTTGAAGTGAGTCGGTTTAAACCTCTACTGGCGGGAGATATTTACGTTTTACAAAAGGGGTCGGTCAGTCTAACCGAGAAGAGGTGGTGCACCTCGCACACATGTGTTTTTATTGTGCATGCGCCATGTCGGGACCTACTGGAATGTTAGCATTATAATCCATACTGTTCATCCGTATTGGGAACCCTTCATAGGGACCCTGGCCCATTTCGGGTTAACGGTGAGACCCAGGTGGGCCATGCCAACCAGATCTTGACCTTTAACGGATGATTATAATTGTTTTGGTGGTAAGATTTACCCCAAATCGTTCGTCAACGGCTAAAGTCGTCCTATGGGTTGTCCATATCTTCAAGACTTGTTACTACCCATATAATAATAACAATTTTATTTTATTTCATTTATTTTGTTATGAGTATATTTGTATTTATATCATTTTTGTATTATTATTACTATTGTCTGCACACTATATATAATTCACGTTGTGGGCCACACTGTAGGTCATTAGGGGTTAGGACCATTATAAACCAATCCAACGTTTGGATTGCCTAGTATATCATTATTGATAACTGCAGGAGTACTAATGAATGTTTAGGTGAAATTTAGGAGTTGAATAGGATGAATCTTTCTATGGGACGTTGTAGACCGATGCATGGTGGATCTTGTGATTTTGATCCATACATTGGTTTCATACGGTTCGATTGTACTAAATAGGTGTATGATGAGATGTCATTATGCTCAAGATTATATAAATAAGATTTTCATTTATTTAAATACAGTTCAACTTGTGATAGTCAAACGGACGGATTGATCTCAATCTTATTATGATGTTGTGAGTTGTCATAGTCTAAAATCTAAGGGTTAAGATGAATAGATTAAGGGTCGTTGGATAGTGACGTGTAAGGAAAATTATGTAGGTCAATGCATATATGTAAGCTAATTTGGATCTACGTGGTGACACCCGAGTACTGAAAGTACGGGGTGTTACAGTAAGGCCATGGGTCCACTATATGTTAGGCTCTATGTGGGCCATTCCTTGGGGGCAATGTTGGTTAAATGTCCACGTTGTCAAGGCCGATTGTTGATGCCGGTTATTGATACCGATTATGAGTATGTGACAGCATAGCATCATGATACATACTCATACGCATTGTCTGTATGTTTATTATGAGATGTGATTGACCATTGCATATTTCATAGTACAGATGGTTTATGGGACTCCCTAATAGGTGGAGTTATCTCACATGAGCGCACGATATGCGCAAAATTGATGCATGATTGGAATACATGACTCATGCATCTTGCATTGTGTGATTGTGATTACTATACACCCTAACGACATCAGGGTTGTGGTCTTCACATGCATGTCGTGGATGGCCAGATGGGACACCAGAAATGTTTGGTTTTAGCATCTGGGCACTTTAGATGTTCGTGGGTGAAAGTCCCTAAACCTCCGAGGCCACGAGACGCCCCAACGTCTAGACCAAGTGGATACGTGAGCGCCTGAGTGCCGAATACCGGTAGGCCGCGTCTCCCACTGTGTCGTGGTCGGTTGGGAGGGTGTGTGGCCTTATCTGCCTGAGTGAGGAGGCTGTAAGCTAGGATGAGTTTGACCAGCTCCCAAATGGGTCCGCTATCAACGAGCCAGGTAGGCATTGACATACTATTGGCAGGTGGGTAGTGAGGTCTTTTACACTCGCTGGGCTATGCGGCCGGCTGGGGCGGTATCCAGCTTGGAGTGTACTAGACCCCGGTGATGACCCCAAAGATGTACGGTGCTGATATGTGAACTTATTGAGCAGGAGTTGCATACTCATTCATTCATTCACTATTCACTCGAGTTGGTGGTGTGCAACTATTTGTTGCGTGTACCTTCACAATGGCCAGGATTTCTGTTGGGGCACGCGACTAACCTGAGATCAAGAGTTTACCACATTGAGTTTGAGTATCTAAATTTAGGTATGGGACTTGTTTGGATAGAAGTCCCTTGTGATGGACCCCATAGCCTACGTTACTATGTACTATCATCCTGAATTCACTCCAGCTTGTTCATTTCATTCGCACCGCATATTGCATTGCATCCGCAGCATTTAACATTTTGGGTTGCCATGTTTCTGCATTGATATGGCCATTAGCATTCATGCCTTGCATCGCAAGGCCTTGGTACGACTAATGGCGCTTATGGACTTATCAGTATATTTTCGCTTACTCTGATATCGTATTAATTCATGATCTTGTCAGTATTTCCGCATATTTCGATATTGTATGATTTATGGCATTTTATTGCATACTCGGCACTTATCTTGCGCACACATTTTCACCACCAACTAAGCTTTCTATAAGCTTATGCACGATAGTTGCGTGCAGGTGGCGTTAGGTTGCAGCAGCGTCGAGCATGGAGTGTGCAGCGATCTTCTGGAGCTTTGACTTTGATATATGTATTTCCCTTTCAGCATTGTATTCAAATGTTTATATTAGTGGATATATGATTATGATGTTGCCTTTGTGATTTGGGTATACTTGTGGTTATTCTTATTACGAGTTAAATGTACATTTAAAAATCCTCCTTGTAGGATCCCAGGTCGAAATCTGGCGTATGGACGCTGGGTGCCAAGAATGGGGTACTACGGAGGCTGTCGACACCAGATTCGGTGATCAGGAATTTTGTGAGCCCGATTTCTGAGTTTGGGGCATGACAACAAAAGTTTTGGATCAAGCTCGTATTTGTATTTTCCCTCTATCTAGATTTGTGAGATCGACCTTATCAACATGTTAGATAGCAAGTAAGCATCATGGTGGGCCGTGGGAAGGTTTTAATTGTGTGTGTCAATTATACCCACCATTTCGTGTGGTGTGGTCCACTAGAGGTTTCGAGCTGCTTCATATTTTTAGGCTCATGCTCAAAAAGAGGTGGCAACATGGATAGACGATGTGGATGTAAAACACATACATCACAGTGGGCTCCACGGAGCCTTGGCAAAGTGATAAAAAAGGTGGAAGCGTGCTACTTGTAATTTTGTTGGTGAAAATTAAGGGCTCATTAGCCATCTCTACTAACAAGAACTTATTTGCTTGGTCTAAATAATAATAGAAATAATAAGCTCGTTTTGAAAATAGACTATTTGGTGAAGCTCTAATTTTATCATTTTTAGAAACTAACCAAGAAGCTCTTAATAAATAAATGGTGGAGATGTCACTTATTTTTTAAGAGCTTAGGTAGCTTACATAGGTAGACATTTTTAGCTTTTTCTTTTCTTTTCTTTTTTGATAAGTTTGTCCTTAAACTTTTCAAGTAATTCCCATGATGAACGACCTAAATTGAAGGTGGAGCCTAACATGATGAATGGTCCACATCAAGGTGGACCCACATAATATACAATCACATCAAAGGTGGTCCCACATGATGATGGCCCACATCAAAGGTGGGCACCACATGATGATAGCCCCACATGATAGATGATCCATATCAAGCTAGCACCACTTGATGGTCGGTCCACATCGAAGGTAGGACCTACATGATGGATGGTGGACATTGAATGTTGGACTGCATGATAGAAGGCTGACATCAAAGGTGGTCCCACATGATGAACAACCCATATTGAAGTCTGGGCCCCACATGATGGGCGATCTACACTAAATGTGGGACCCACTTGATGGATAGTGGACATCAAAGGAGGATCCTATATGATGAATGACCCACATCAAAATGTAGCCCCATATGATGGACTATCCACATCAAGTGGGCCCCACATGAGGGGAAATCCACAACAAAGGTGGGACCCAAATGATGGATGCCACACATCAAAGGTGTGTCCCACATGATGGATGGCCCATAGCAAAATGTGGCCCCACATGATGGATTAAACACATCAAGTAGTTCCCACATGATGGATGGTCCACAACAAAGGTGGG
Source organism: Magnolia officinalis (assembly GCA_021015155.1). Lineage (NCBI taxonomy): Eukaryota > Viridiplantae > Streptophyta > Magnoliopsida > Magnoliales > Magnoliaceae > Magnolia > Magnolia officinalis. The sequence goes on from JAJHSJ010000015.1 coordinate 42,461,144, forward strand.
ACGCACATGATAGATGGCGAACATCAAAGGTGTAGATATTTGGGGCATGTTCCGTCTATAGTGAGATCCACTAAAACAACCATCTGAATTGCTCTTATAATGGAGTTGTCGTAATTTTTAAAAATGACATCAACTACCACTAAAAAAACTCTTATTTGAACATTCTACCAAACTTGCTTATTTCAAATAAGAGTTTTTTTATAGTTTTGAAAACGTGATTTACCCAACAAGCTTATTTACAACAAGAGTTAGAATAAAAATAGCTTATAAAACTAGTTGTTATTAGAAAAGCTATTATTGGTTTGGAGTAGAGATGTCAAACAACCCCGTTGGAAATTTATGTTCATTCGGGTGAACCCCGCAAAAACACTAGGCCACAACTATTGTATAAATCCGAATCAAAATCAACAAAAAACAATACAAAAATATCCCATAGCCTTCTAATTTCAACTACCCCTCCTGTTGAACAAAAACGCAGCCCCATCGCCAAAATTCTAGAAGCTTGGTTGCTTGAAGCCAACTCGCACTGCTTTTTTATAGATGGTGTAGATATTTGCTTTTTTAAAAAAAATAACATTCAAAATCATAGACATTAGATGGTCCCATCCATCAAATTTTTTAGTTTCCGACACTAATCAAAATGGTTGTGACCTTCCAAAGTAGGGAAAACTATTTAGATGGTAAAATTAAGTTTGATTTCGACTATCATACTGTCTAAAGTAGGGGAAACTATTTAGATGGTAATCAATTGATATATCTTCATTACTCATGTTATGTGAAGATATTGCTTTATGTTAGAGTTTTAGCTCTTATCTCACACCAATATGATGCAATCCCAAGCCACAACAAAATCGGATCAACCCTAAGTATTCGAAATTCGGATCTAATGCCACCGTTAATCGCACTTTATGCAAGCACGTTCAATGAAGTTAGAATAATTACATTAAATAGAATAACCAAAACAATCAAGCAAGAAAACACATAACACACCTATTTTATGTGGAAAACCCTTACAGGAAAAAATCATGATACAACGCGATGGAAATCCATGATAATCAAAACTCTTACAGTTTATACCACTCACCTTCTTTGATTACAGAAGAAACATGATCTCCCCTTGTGATACGCACTTAAGAAAACCCTAACCTCTTGAGAAAATCATTTCCCAATCCCTTACAAGTGTCTACAACCCTCTCACCTCCCAAAACACTTCCCCTTAGAGAGAAAACATGCGTCGATCAAGCCCTAATCTAAGACAGACTTAAATACCCCAATTTGTGTTAATCTGCGTAACCTGTCAATCGGACTTAATGGGACCTTCAGTTGGACCGAAAGAAATTGAGCTACACATAACAGTCGAACCAAAAATATGCAAATCTTTATGGAGTGCAAAATAATATTCACCCATTAATTCAGTTGGATCGATGGGATACCGGTTGAACCTACAGTGACCGTCTCTACACCATCAGATTGGCAAAATACAAGGCATCCCACAAAACAATCTCCACCTTGACTTACATTCTACCAAGTCACCCCGAAGATCTCCCGTGAAATCTCTACCTTGAGCATAAATTGTCACGCCCCAAACTCAGAAATCGGGCTCACAAAATTCCTGATCGCTAAATCTGATGCCGATAGCCTCCGTAGTACCCCATTCTCAGCTCCTAGCGTTCATACGCCAGTTTCCAATCCTAGGATCCTACAAGGAGAATTTTTTTTCAGTGTTCATTTACTCGTAATAAGCATAACCACAAGTATACCCAAATCACAAAGGCAACATCATCATCATATATCCATTAATATAAACATTTGAATACAATGATGAAAGGGAAATACATATGTCAAAAACAAAGCTCCAGAAGTCAGCTACATGCTTCAAGCTCCACACTACTGTAACCTAACATCACCTGCACGCATCTATCATGCATAAGCTTATAGAAAGCTTAGAGGATGGTGTAAGTGTGTACACAAGGTAAGCGTCAAGTATTTAATATAATGTCATAATCATACAACATCAGAAATACTGGTAAAATCATGATTCATACTATATCAGAGTAAGCAGAAATACTGACAAGTCCAAGAGTCAAACAATATTAGAGTACGCATTACAGATCAGCTATGCAAATGAGGAGTCATAAAAAGCAAAATATCAGATGTCGAGGATGTAATGCAATATACAATTCCTGATGAGTTCACGAATACCGTTAGCCGTATATAGACCATATAAATACAGAAACACAATAACTCAAAATGTCATATGCCGCAGATGTAATGAAATATGCGGTGCGAATGGAATGACCATGCTGGAGTGTGAAGTCGGGATGATAATACGTAGTATCACAGGCTATGAGGTCCATCACAAGGGACTTCTATCCAAACCAGTCTCATACCTAATTTGGATAGGCAGACTTAATGTGATAAACTCCTGATCTCAGGTTAGTCGCGCGCTCTAACCGATATCTTGACCATTACGAAGGTACACGTAACAATTAGTGCGCACCACCAGCTCGAGTGGATAGTGAATGAATGAATGAATGAGTATGCAACTCCTGCTCAATAAATCCACATATTAGTATGGTTCCTCTCTGGGAAATCACCGAGGTCTATTACACTCTACGCCAGCTTGCCGCCCCTATCCGAGCACACAACTGGTAAGTGGAAGAGACCTCACTATCCACCTACCAATATCAGGCTCGGCTCATCGATAGCAGACACATTCCTCAAGCTGGTCAAACTCAACTTAGATATTGCCCCCTCATTCAGGTGGGTAAGGTCACACCCCCTCCCAACCGACCACGACACGGTGGGAGACATAGGCTACTGGTATACGACCCTCATGTGCTCATATATATCCACTCAGTCTAGACGTTGGGGCGTCATCTGGTACCAAGAGGGTTCAAGGATTTTTACCTAGGGTCATCTATGGCAGCCCGATGCTGGAACAGATTTTCAGTGTCCCATCTGGCCATCCATGATATGCATATGGAGGCTTCGGCCCTTATGTCGCTAGGGCGTATAGTAATCACAACACACAGTGCAAGATGCATGAGTCATACAATCCATTCATGCATCAATCCTGCGCATATTGTGCGCTCATGTGAGATAACCTCCGCCTCTAAGGGAGTCTCATAACAACTTGCCCAATGACATATGCAATGGTCAACCACACCTCATAACAAACATACAGATGATGCGTATGGGCGTGTATCATGATGTTATGCTGTCACATACTCATAATCAGTATCAATAACGAACATCGACAATCGACTTCGATAATGTGGACTTCTAACCAACATTGCCCCCAAGGAATGGCCCACATAGAGCCTAACATATAGTGGACCCATGGCCTCACACAAGGGCCAAATATACAACAGCATGGGCCTTAATCAAGAGCTTAATACACATCACGATGGGCCTTTCACATGGGCCTAACATACATCACAATGGGCTCCATCGTCTGGCCCTCAAATGCATCACAATGGGCCTCATCACATAGGCCTCATATATATCACACTGGACCTTAAACACGGGCTGAATACACATCACAACATGCCTCAAATACGGGCCACATATATATCACATTGGGCCTCGACAATCGGCCTCGATATCCGACCTCGACAATTGGCCTCGACAATCAAAATCAGCCTCGATAATTAACCTCAGTAATCAGAATCGGCCTCGACAATTAGAATCAGCCTCAACAATTGGCCTCGACAATCAGAATCAGTCTCGATAATCGGAATCGGTATCTACAATCGGAATCGGCCTCGACAATCAGAATCGGTATCGACAATCGAAATTAGCCTCAACAATCAGAATCGACAATCGGAATCGGCCTCAACAATCGGCCTCGACAATTAACCAACAATCGGCCTCGACAATTAGAATCAACCGTGATAATCAACCGTGATAATCAGGATCGACCTCGACAATTAACCAACAATTAACCGTGATAACCAACAATTAACCATGATAATCAGAATCGACCTCAACAATTAGAATCAACCGTGATAATTAGAATCAACCGTGATAATCAGGATCGACCTCAACAATTGAGATCGTCCTCAACAATTAGAATCAACCGTGATAATCAGGATCGACCTCAACAATTGAGATCGGCCTCTATAATCAGGATCAACCTCAATAATCGGAATCGAAATCGGCCTCGACAATCGAAATCAGAATCGGCCTCAATAATCAAAATCATAATCGACCACGACAATCAGAATTGGCCTCGATAATCGGAATCGGAATCGGCTTTGATAATTGGAATCGGAATCAGCCTCAACCATCGGCCTCGACAATCGAAATCGGAATCGATAATCGGCCTCGACGCAAGGCGGGATCTATGGATGGACAGCTGATGATGGACCAAGCAATATCAATGGGGCCCAATTATTTGGGGTAACCTACTAGAGAATGACGAGAATGGGCCTAACCAGGCCTAAATGAAGGTCACAATATGGATGTTTAACCATCATTACCCATCAACGTGGACCTTTAACCAACATTACTCCCAAGGAGTGGCCCACATAGGGCCAAACGTACAATGGGCCTGCGGTCTCGCACAAGGGCCTAATATGCATCACCTTGGGCCTCACTTAATGGCCTAATATACATCACAACGGGTCGCATCACATGGGCCTTATACACATTACAATGGGCCACAACATATGGGCGAAAATACATCTCATTGGGCCTTATCAAATGGGCCGAAAATACATCACAATAGGCCTTGCCCATAGGCCACGAATATGTCGCAATGGGCCTCGAATACATCACATTGGGCCACAACCCATGGGCCTCGAATACACCATAGGTGGGCCCTATACATGGGTCTCATATGCATAAAATGGGCCACGTATCTGGGTCTCGAATACATCAAATGGGCCGCACCAACTCCACCATTCATCCAACTTTAGAGGTCATTTAGAGCATTATGAATCATATCAAAAGAGTAACTGGACCATACCCACATCTAACAATGGTGATAATTATTTCCACAATCAAATTCCAGTGGGCCCGACCACAAGGTTTATTTTCCATCCAGTCTAACAAAGACTTGGATTTAGAGGAAAACAAATATCATATTGGTCCAATAACCCAAGGGTTTTAATGGTGGACGTTCAAACCCACTGTTTCCTATAATGTGGTCCACCTGATAACTGGATCTGTCTTATTTTTAGTCTCAAGCCCTGCGACGAGCTCGCCATAAGAATGGACGGTTTAGATGTACTACATACACCAGCGGAGCCCACAAAACTTTGCTGCGTCAAACAGCAAACAGCAGGTATAAAGCTGGCGTACGGTACTCCAGCCGATTTGTTTCCATCCAGGTATTAGGTAGGCCCCGTGTGGCAGGGATAAAACACATTCATCAAAAGTGAGTCCCACCGTCCAGCCATTAGACGGTGTGTATAAGACCAAAACATCACCGAGTGGCCCACCGTCCAGCTCCCTAGACGGTGTGTATCCAACGTATACATCAAGGTAGGGCCCAGAGGGCTGGCTGTTGTTGCCAGTACAACAGTAATCCCACTGGCATGAGGTACACCAGTCAATCCAGTCCCACCGTCCAAGATCTGGACGGTGTGGATGCATCATAACGAATCAAGGTGGCCCCTCACGCTGCCATGGTGGGGGCCACGTCCAGTGGATAGACGGTTAGGATATAACAAATACCTCGTGGTGAGACCCACGTGCTAACATTCGTGCACAGCAGCACTTGCTGCTGCTCCTCCATAAGATGGACGGTCTGGACATAACATATACGTTATGGTGTGGTCCCATATGATATTTCAATCTGCCTCATTTCTAAGGTTGGACGGTGTGGATCAAAACCCACACGCGTCAGGTGGGTCCCATGGATCTCGGTGACGTCTCTGGTATGAGGCGCACCAGCCATTCCACTCCATTCCACAGCTCGGTCCTACGTGAGACCCACCAGATATGTATATTAACTATAATATATTATATTATTATAATACTTATATTATTATTATTATATATTATTTATTATTATTATTATTAACTAACTGATGTTAGTGTTTCCCCCTTCATACGGTCCAGCAGCAAGCTGTTGGACGTCTCATGGCGGGTCGTTAGGAGTACAATACATCCATCAAGGTGGGGTCCACGTACACGCGGCTCAAAAGTCACATACATCCGGGTGGTCCCTCATATACGTGGCCCACTGATGGACGATGTAGATCTAATCCATTCATCAAAGCGGGCCACAAAAAGGGAAAAAGAGAGAGAAAGAGGAGAATTGGGTGATGGAAAGACCCCAACACTATGGGCCCTCCCTTCCATACATTACAACACACCTCAAGTGGGTCCCATTACATGTGGGCCCACCAAATCAAAATCAACGGTGGAGATCCCTTCTCCACCAAAATGGAAGGTCTAGATGACCCCTTTCAAACTAGGAAAGTAAACATCATGATAGGGTCCATGGAGAATGGCCCCATCATGGAATGATTATGTGAATCATGGTGGGACATCGGCCACACTTAGGGTCCAAAGTGATATCCATACCATCAATTGGTAGGTCCCACTTGGACCATCATCAAAACATGAAGTCTAGGCCTACAAAACACCCACCGGTAGATCTTCTTGCCCTTCTTCTTCCATCAACGCATGCTAGAGCTCCAGGGGGATAATTTCAACGGTTGAGATGAAACTTAGATGGTGGAGATGAGAGGTAGGAAGGTGGGCCACACTAGCACTCTCATGGGAAGCGGACGTTGGATCTCTCCTTGGGTTGCTTGGAATGAGAGAGAAATGAGAGAGAGAGAGAGAGAGAGAGAGAGAGAGAGAGAGAGGGGTGATGTAAGGAGAGAGGGATGGGTTGGGCTGAATTTTGGATGAGAGAGGGTTGGGTGGAGAGAGAGAGAGAGAGCTGACTTTAGGGGAGGGGTAGTTGTACTTAGGGATGGGTAAGTGATGGGGTGTGATGTGTACTTGATTGATGGGATTGATGTGACGGGTCGTAGAGATTTTCTCGGAATTCACAACGCGCGTCGTTTCTTTGGAATGAACGCGGACCCACATCCCCTGGCCCGGGTATCGGATCGATGTGTGAGTCGCGGCATTGGAACCGCGGCGACGACATGGTCGCTAGGGTACAAGTTTCAAGTTGAGTCAACTCCGATATGCAGGACTCGGCTTAGGATCGTGCGCAAACTTCGGATACAGGTCGAGGATTGTCGAAATTCGACCAGGAGGATCACGGAGGCCTACAGAATGGTACGATCTAGGATACGGGCCTTACATAAACCATTCCCTACATTCTCCACCTAGAACACAACTCCATCCCCACCCTTGTATAAGGGTGTCCGATCTCATCAATGGTTGGAGAGATTGATCAAACCCAAGAAATGCTTGAATTTTCTATGGTCACCGACTTCGTCAACATACTTCAGCATTCTCATCCATGTGAATCTTATAAAATAGAATCTCTCCTAAAGTAATGAGTTCTTATATCTTGTAGAACCTCACGTTGATGTGCTTGGTTCTCATGTGATACATTTAATTCATCGCTAGATTGATAACACTCTTACTATGGCAATATAACTGAATTGTCTCATACTTCAACCCTAGTTCTCTTATTAGACTTTTGAAGCAAAATACCTCCTTTGACACCTCTATCGCAACCATATATTTTGCATTGCTTGTAGACAACGTTGTCGTAGACTATAGCATAGATCTCCAATATATCATTTCGCCTGCTAATGTGAAAACATATCATGTAGTGAACCTCCTATTGTCCAAATCACCTGCATAATCCAAATCTACGTAGCCTACAACTCCACCTGAAGCTCCATGTCCCCCGAACATGATCCCAATACCGATTGTGCCTCTGAGATACCTTAGAATCCACTTAATAGTATTTCAATGCTCCTTTCCTGGATTCATCATCTATCTATTGAATACACTAACTGCCTGTGAGATATTCAGCCTCGAGCAAACCATTGCATACATGAAACTCCCCACTACACTCGCATATAACACCCGTGACATATCTCAAATCTCTTCTTTACTTGAACATGACCTAGCTAACAACTTAAAGTGACCTACTAGAGGTATGCTAACTGGCTTAACACATTCCATGTGTAACCTCTCTAACACATTTTGTACATATTCTCTTTGAGACAACCACGGCTTCCCAGACTCTCTATCTCTATTAATTCATGCTTGGGATTCTCTTCGCAGTGCCTAAATCATTCATGCCAAACTCCTTGCTAAATAGATACTTAAGAAAGAGTATCTCCTTCTTGTCATTTACAACAATCAGCATACGATCAATGTACTGTATTAGCAGAACGTAGGACCCATCCTTGAGCACCATGTAATATACTTGGCAATTGTACTCACATCTGATATAACCAATCTCCACTATGTAGGAATCGATCCACTTATACTGCTACCTCAGAGGCTACTTCAGCCTATACATGTGCCCTCCTTTAGCAAGCTCCTCGAATCCTTTAGGTTTCACTTCCTCTAAGTTCCCATGAAGGAATGTCTTCTTCACATAGAGCTACTCCAATTCCAAATTCGTTATCATTGCCAGTAACACCCTGATTGACATATGTTTCACGATCGAAGAGAAAACTTCATTGTAATATACTCATATCCTCTGTGAGTACCCCTTTACTACAAGTCGTACCTTGAATTTTTTGCCCTTATTTCCTGTTAATGTTACCTTCTTCCTGAACACCCACTTGCACCTCATAGCCCTCTGAGTTTTGAAAGTTTGACCAAATCGCATGCCTGATTCATGTGTAGAGATTATATCTCCTCCTCCATGGCCAACATCCATTTATCATTATACTTTCTAGATTTTGCATCTTAAAAGGTTGAGGGATCTCTACTCCTTATGAATAAGGCAAAAAAAAACCATATCCTCGAACCCATATAAACTTGGGGCCCTAATGGTTTTTTTCTCTCTATTCTTGGGTATACTCTCTTGGGTATCATGCTGATTATTTTGGTCAATTTCTTAGTCTTGTAAAATTTCACCTTCAGTAACTGGCTCAACTAGTTCCATTTGTAATGATAATTTCTCGGACTCACCATGTTTTTCTAACTTCTCTGCAGCATCCTTGTTGGCCTTTAACATTGATACATCATCAAAGATAACATCTACACTAATGACTACCTTCTGTGAAACTAAATTCTAAAGCTTGTAGCCCTTGACACCTTTCTCATACCCGATAAAGATGCACTTCCTAAATTTGGGATCAAACTTTATCATTTATCCTCTTTGCACGATGACATATGCTGGACACCCAAATATCCTCATCACTAGGTAATCGACATCCTTACCTATCTAGACTTTCTCTACAACCTTAGAGTCTAGCGTTATATATGATGACCGATTTACAATATATCATGTCATGTTAACCTCTTCTGCCCAGAATCTTTTATAAAACCCCACTTGCAACCACATACTTCTCGCCATTTTCAATAGAGTTTTATTTATCCTTTCTACCACCCCATTCTGTTATGGGGTCTTTAGAGTTGAGAAATGCCTTGTGATGTCATATTCCTTATAGACTTTCATAAAATCTGCCTATCTGTTCTCCATACCGTTATCTAACCTAAGATAGTTAACATGTTTTCTAATTTTCTTCTTTACTTCCACCTTCTATTCATTGAACTTGGCGAACACCTCAAACTTATTCTTTAAGAAATAGACTTAAACCTTCCTTGAGTAATCGTCTATGAAATTCACGAAGTATCATGCTCCTCCCATAAACGATACTATCACTAGCCTCCATACATTAGAATGAATATAATCGAGTACTATTAAGGTGTGGAGCCACATCTGAGGGCCGCTCGACCAGTCGAGTGCCCTGCTCGACCAGTCGAGGACTGGTTCGACTCAAAGTCCAGCTAGCATCAGGTCTTTTGGTTCTGAGGTTCAACCGGTCGTGGCCCATGCTCGACTGGTCGAGGGTTCGCTCGATAGTCGAGGTTACGCAGATTTGTTTCTGGATTTGATGTGGACTGTGGATTTTTGAGTCAGTTTTCACAGAAGTGTGAAAAGGAAGTTGCCTAAACTATAAATAGATGTCCCTAGGGCTTTTCTAGGGTATGGGAATTATTTTAAGGTGTGGGCAAAAGGGACTTTCAAGGGAGAGGTTAGTATATTGCCTTGTAATCTTTGTTTTTCTTCATAATGGAAGTTTGCATCCGTGGTTTTTTACCCTTGTTTGGGATTTTTCCACGTATATCTTGTCTTGTGGTTTATTTGGAATGTTTTGATTCTATTTCTAGTTTCTATTTCTTTTTATTTATCATTTGTGGGTGAGACCGAAGATTGGATCTCGGCTCACTGCGTTATTGGCGTGATGCGCAACAACTGGTATGAGAGCTATTGTTTTAGTTCTATTGGGAACAATGACGGAAGAAGGGAAGACTAGAATTGAGAAGTTTGATGGTTCAAACTTCGCCTTCTGGAATATGCAGATAGAGGATTATCTGTATCAAAAGGACCTATATATTCCTCTAGGAGGAAAAGAGAAGGAACCAGAAAAAATGACAGATGATGAATGGTTTTTATTAGATCGGAAGGCTTTAGGAACGATCCGACTCTCTTTGGCTAAGAGCGTCGCCTTCAATATATCCAAGGTGAAAACCACAAAAGAATTAATGGAAGCCCTAGCCACCATGTATGAAAAACCCTCAGCGTCCAATAAGGTTCATCTTATGAAACAACTATTCAACATGAAGATGTCAGATGGTGGGAGCATGGCTGAACATCTAAACAAGTTCAATACAGTCACGAGCCAGTTGAAATCCGTTGGCATTATTTTTTAGGACGAGGTCAGGGCGTTATTGATCTTGTCTAGTTTTCCAGACAGTTGGGATGGTTTGGTGATTGCCGTGAACAATTCTTCAGGGTCAACAAAGCTGAAGTTCGACGATGTAGCTGGTCTAATTCTCAGCGAAGAATCTAGAAGAAAGACATCAGGAATTTCAAGGGATTCAGGGAATGCTCTAAACGTTGAAGAAAGAGGAAGATCGGTAAATAAAGGAGGCAATAAACACGGACGTTCTAAGTCAAGGAAGAAGTCCAAGGGACCGAAAGACAAAGACGGGTGTTGGCATTGCGGTAAGAAGGGGCACATGAAACATGATTGCAAGGTGCTTAAGAAACAAGAAGGAAGCTCTCAAAGTGGGAAGGATTCAGTGAATCTATCTGAGGAGAGTGATACAGAGGCGTTGATATTGTCTCTTGATGTGATGAATGAGTCTTGGGTCATAGACTTGGGTGCTTCGTTTCATGCCACTTCATGTAAGGAAGTTCTGCGTGATTGTGTCAGGTGACTTCGGGAAAGTCTACCTGGGTGATGATGACCCGTGCAGTATTGTTGGAAAGGAAGACGTTCATATAAATCAGAAAGAAGGAACGGCTTTGAAATTGAAGATGTCAAACATGTACCGAGTTTGAAACAGAACTTGATCTCAGCGGGACAGTTGGAAGATACCGGATATGTGGCGACATTCACCAGTGATTCCTGGAAGATCACAAAAGGTGCCTTGGTGATATCTCGAGGTAAGAAGGAATTACTTTGTACGTGACTTCAGGATCGTATGGTTCACTCGCAGTCACATCAACTGGAGTGAATGGGCAGTTATGGCATCAGAGGTTGGGATATATGAGTGAGAAGGGGATGAAAGTGTTATTGTCAAAAGGGAAGCTACCAGGGCTGAAGTCTATTGACTTGGAATACTGCGAAGACTGTGTATATGGCAAGCAGAAGAGGGTGAGCTTCAAGAAGACAGGACGGGCTCCAAAAACACATCTGTTATAGCTTGTACACACTGATGTGTGGGGACCGGCATAGGTATTATCTCTTGGTGGCTCACGTTATTTTGTTACTTTTATTGATGATGCTAGTAGAAAACTGTGGGTCTATTTCTTAAAGCATAAATCTGATGTATTTGATGTATTTAAGAAGTGGAAAGTTATGATAGAAAATGAGACAAGTAAAACAGTAAAATGTTTCAGATCAGATAATGGGGGAGAGTACTATGATAAGAGGTTTGAGGAGTATTGTGCAGCAAGTGGAATCAAACATCAGAAAATGATTCCAGGGACACCTCAACAAAATGGTGTGGTTAAATGCATTAATAGGACATCCTTGAGTGCGCCAGGCGCATGAGGTTACATGCAGGGTTGCCTAAGACGTTTTGGACATATGCTGTGAATAATGCCACATATCTCATCAATAGAAGTCCCTCGGCACCATTGGATGGTGGACTCCCAGAAGAAATGTGGACTAGAAAAGAAGTGAACCTTGCACATCTCGGAGTGTTCGGTTGCACTTCATATGTTCACATTGATGCAGAGCACAGAAATAAGCTGGATGCGAAGTCCAGGAGGTGCACGTTTATAGGCTACTGGCAGCATGATTTTGGCTAAAAGTTTTGGGATGCAGAAAATAGGAAAATCATCAGAAGCATGGACGTGGTCTTCAATGAAAAAGTGTAACATCCCGAATTTTTGCCAACCTGGGATTAGACGTCCTTAGGCAATGGGTCGATCCTAACACCTTATTAGCTTGTCAGAACTGAATCCCACAGTTTGAAATCGCTCCTTAACCCATTTCCTTCACAAATCCCACCCTTCACCACCTTGTTCTTTAAATTTTCTAAGTACTTTCACCCTAGACACTATCTTAAACTAGTTAAGTATTATAACTTGCATCACTTTATATACAAACTACAAAGGCCCAGGTACCACCTCAGACAGAAATTACTCAGGACTAAATCCTTTAGAAATTAGGCGACAATTAGCTAGTGTTAAACTAGAGTACCTGTGAAATTATCACCAATCACTTTAAATACGATCTGCAAGACCCAAAACTTGTAGAATCATTGACGCTAGGGTACCCTAAAATCTAGGATCAATCTCATTACCCGTCTGCTCTCGAGAGCATCACGAAACTCCGTATCAGATCTGGACCGCACATCGGAAGTCCTATGAACACGAAGTTAAGGAATTAGGACCGCCTTGCTGGGCTTGACAACCATCTCGGAAATCAAATCCAGATAGTGTCCCAGTGTAATTCACTTGAGTCCGGAGTGAGGAGTGTGAAAACACTTGATTTTCTTTACAAATAAATATCTCAAATAGTAATCTGGCACCTCTCGCTTGCGGATCAGTTTTAAGCAACCAGACCGTCAGAATCAGACCAAATTATACCCTCGGATCAGGAGAAATTTCATACACATATCCATGTACTCGAAACTCCGATCGAGATCCGCTGACCGTTCAACTGATACTAGTCCGCCATTTGTGATCTGGAATCCCGACTAAAATGAAGACTTAACTAAACGTAGATCCAGTGTTAGTGAGCTTAAGTTCGACCTTTGGCTCAAGGAGGCCCGCTAGAAGTCATCCATTGAGCTGAAACAAGTCCACTTTGGTTATAACCTAAGTATACTTTGACCTGGAGTCTATTTCGGTGAGTTTTTAGGCTATATAAGGACCTTAAACCTTCTCTCATTGCAGTCATATGAATTTGAGAAAAGCCCTAGGAAAAGAGAGAGAAAAGAGAGAGAAAGAGTGAGAGAAGTGGGAGAATCTCCCAACTGCTATTCCCTGCCATTACACAAGCTACACCACCCCATTCTCATCGCTTTCTCGGCGATTCTGGCATCATTTCTAATTAAGAAACCCTAACCCTAATCTGATTTGGGGCTTTGGCAGTTGTAGGTTATGAAATAGCTAACCTACTTCGTTCTATAGGTGGCCAAACTGCCGAATACGAAAGCTTAGCAAACCTATCGGATTCTTTTCGATTCTACGACAAAATGTGCGGACTTTAAATGTATAGGTTATGGTTTTCAACGTTTTCAATGTCAGATAATGATAAATTCATGATCTGCATGCAATTACACATGTACAAAGTGCTGTTTGATTTCCGTTTCGATTAAAGATGAAGAATATGGAATTTTACATACTTTAGGTATTTGTAGAAAGTACCGTATACGTATAAATTTTGGAAATGTGTTTGCCATGATTATTTGCTGTATTGATATATGATATATGGATAAAATACTTGTTTAGCGAAAGGACTCGCCCTAATTCATGTTTTTGCTAATATACATTGTATGTTAAAATAGTGTATTCTAAGTGTTTGTGAAAATGACTGAATGAGTATAGAATTCTCATTCGTGCTCGCCATGACTAATTGTCATGGATATATAATTGTTGTATTGGCGATACCCCTTTGACGAAAGGATTTGCCCTAAATCACGCCACGGCCAATATACACTATATATGTTAAAATGTGTGGCCCAAGTGTTTGTGGAAATGATTAAAGGAACATGGAACTTGGATTCCTGCTTGCCATGACTATTCGTCGTGGGTGTGCGCGTGTTATAATTGGGGCAACTCCCTAGTGAAAGGATTTGGCCTTATACCTATGTGATCAACATACGTCATGTATGTTGATGTATGTAGTTTAAAGTGTTTGTTGAAATGTCTGAATGAGTAGTAGTTAGTAAATTGTAATGTATAAGGATGTTGAGATAGGTTTCTCAACTACCTTAGTGATGTGTATGATTTCCTTCATGTAAGTTAATTAGTTTAATCACTTACTATGTTATGAAACGTATGTGTTTGGATTTCCTGTTTGCATTGTGTTTTATAAAATGCTTGTTAGTATGTTTGAATTACTTATTTATTTAAATCTGCTCTAAATACTTCACATGTTTAAGTTGTATTCCATAAAATCCGTCATGGGTGATGGGGGAGTGGAGCAACGAGTGCGTGCAACAGCCCTAGCAGCCCTAAACGGATAATATCAGACTTTGATTGTATGATTTGAATCTTGATCCATTACTGCTTTAACTATCTGCAATTGAATGTGATTGGGGCTATGATTATAGTCCAGGCAATCGGTAACGGTATTGAATTCATGGCTGAGATTCATTTGCCATGTGAGATGTGTTCGACGAACCCGAGTCGTACTTCAGTTGACGATAGTGGTTGGCCACGCGAGCTGCTTATGCACTTCATGTCGTTCAACTTGTTGTGCGCTCAAGCTAGCCGAGCTCGTCAAGTAATCCGATCTGTCTAATATATGTTCACCATGTTTGGACGCTACTGCTTGAACCTAGGGTACCAAACTTACCAGTGAAATCCCGTTAACCATGGTACCTCGATCCGCTAAGACTCATGAGCCGGACATGGTGGTATGGGACACCATGGCCAAGCTGTCGGCATACGCTGGGGCCACGTGCCTCCCCGTAGTGACCATTGAGCAACCAGACTCGTGAGCCGAATACGGTGGTATGGGACACTGTATTCGAGCTGTCGACACATACGGCAAGAGCCGAGTACGGTGAGACCTATATTTGTGCTGACGGGCGACGAGCCTTCCGTAGTGTCTTCGAGTATACTCTAAGGTCTGTGATTGGCGATGAGCCCTTCGCAGCAACTAGAGCATGAGTTGAGCCGAGTACGGTGAAACCTGTATTCGAGCTGACGGCCAGCGATTGAGCCGAGTACGGTGAGACCTGTATTCGAGCTGACGGCCAGCAATTGAGCCGCATACGGTGAGATCTGTATCCGTGCTGACGGGTGACGAGCCCTTTGTGATGCCTTCGCTATGCCTCTCAAACCATAATATCGTATAAGACTAACTAGGACTGACAACCCTAGCATGGATCATGTTTGGGAATGATATAAGGGAGGTACCTTAGTTTTCCAATACTGCTATTTGAAATGGACTAATAACAACTCGGTAATCATGCTCATCATAGCATTACATGTGCCTGGAAGATGTGGAGCACTGAGGGATGAAAGCATGCCGTGAACGTAAGATGGTGTCGTATGAGGGTGGTTTGGCAAGGGCATACATCATGACTGCATTCATACTTGCATTAATAAGAGTAGTTAGGAGTGTTTGATTATACTGCTTTATCATTACTGCTTGACTGAGTTGATAACATGTTAACCTATGCTTTATTGTTCCACTGAGTTGATCACTCACTCCCACGTTACGGGACGGTGTTGTACACACCAACTAGATTTGTTGAGTTTCAGGTCATGGCGATGCTTATGAAGCAGAGTCGGACTGCTACTATGATGTTGAGGAGGAGTTCTCCTACATGTAATCTCTGATAGGTCTATGAAGACCTGGTATTGTATTAACGGGGCTATGGTACTTGGGATATGGTACTTGGGATAGAAGACATTACACTTCCTCACATTTGGTATATTTTAGAACTGTACTTGTAATTATTTAACCTGGTAACATTATCACACTCTGGAGACCCACCACTGTTTTTATATTTTATATATCTATTATAGTCTTCTGCTTGCAATTTAACTGTCTTTGGAGTATGATATGTTGTTTTGGCTTAATCTCACTCATGTTCAATATACTAATACCAACAACATTCAATCATCATTCATTTTGTTGCATAAGTGATGCGTTGGAACACGGGAGTTGAGTTTATGCTCGACCCCCGATTTTCAGGGCGTTACAAAAAGTGATGCATAAGGACAGTGTGCAGCAAACTAAGACCGAGGAGAAAGAATTCGTAGAGTTAGAAGAGTTACCGGACACGGGTGTTACAGTGCCACAGGATGATCATGCACAGGAGCATTATGAGGTAGAGCTACAGACACCAGTTGTGAGGAGGTCTACTCAAGAGAGGAGACCCACGATCCGATACTTACCCTCCTTACATTATCTACTGCTGACAGATAATGGTGAACCAGAGTGTTTTGAAGAGGCATTACAGTTGGATAAACGGGTTAAGTGGGAGCAGGCCATGGATGATGAGATGGACTCTCTTGAGTCTAATCATACATGGGAGCTAGTCACTCTACCCAAGGGTAAGAAAGCTCTTCATAACAAGTGGGTTTACAGAGTGAAGGAAGAGTACGATGGTTCGAATTGGTACAAGGCTAGACTGGTTGTGAAAGGGTTTCAATAAAAGGCAGGTATCGATTTCACTGAAATATTTTCAATGGTAGTGAAAATGTCTACGATTCGCATGGTCTTGAGTATAGTGGCTACAGAGGACTTACATCTAGAGCAGCTAGATGTTAAGACACCCTTTCTTCATGGGAACCTTGAAGAAGAGATATATATGCATCAGCCGACAGAATACGTGGCACCAAGAAAGGAGAACAAAGTGTGTAGACTGAAGAAGAGTCTATATGGCCTGAAGTAGGCCCCGAGGCAATGATACAAGAAGTTCGACAGCTTCACGTCAGGAAATGGTTTTAGGAGATGTCATGCAGATCACTGTTGTTATTTGAAGAAGTTTGATACGTAGTACATCATTCTTCTTCTGTACGTTGATTATATGCTTGTGACCGGTTCAAGCATGACGGACATCTCAGATCTCAAAAGACAACTGCCTAGAGAATTTTCCATGAAGGATTTAGGAGCTGCAAAACAAATCCTAGGCATGAGGATAAAGAATGACAGGGAAAACAAAAAACTGGTTTTGTCACAGGCAGAGTATATAGCCAAGGTACTTGATCGATTCAATATGGGAGGTGCTAAGCCGGTTAGCACTACATTAGCCAACCACTTCAAGCTTTCTAAGGAGCAAAGTGCAAAGATGTAGGAGGAACGAGACTACATAGCTAAAGTCTCATACGCGTCAACTATTGGGAGTCTCATGTATGCTATGGTGAGCACGAGGCCAGATATTGCTCAAGCAGTGCGAGTTGTTAGCAGGTTCATGAACAACCCCGGGAATAAACATTGGAAAGCTGTGAAGTGGATCATCATATACCTGGTAGGTACTGTAGATATAGGGTTGTGCTATAGTGGATCAAAAATCAAGCTACAAGGCTACATAGATTCAGATTTGGCAGGAGATATTGACAGCAGAAGAAGCACTACAGGTTATGTCTTTACTCTAGGTAGTGTTGCAGTCAGTTGGGTCTCTCAGTTACAGAAGATAGTATCTATCAGTACGATAGAAGTAGAATATGTTGCGGTTACAGAAGCATGCAAGGAGATGGTGTGGATGCAAGGTTTTATGGAAGAGTTGGGTAAGAGGCAAGCAGATTGCAAGTTATACAGTGACAATCAGAGTGTAATACACTTGGCTAAGAATTCAGCTTTTTATTCAAGAACCAAGCATATTGACATCAGATATCACTTCATACGTTCGTTACTGGAAGATAGATCGATTGTTCTGGAGAAGATTCATACAAGTGAGAATCCTGCATATATGCTGTCCAAGGCGGTCACACAGGAGAAGCTGAAGCTCTATTCAACTTTGATTGGTCTTTAGGATTGAAGACGGGGAGGTGGTGCACTCTGCATGAACATGACAAAGGTTTATGGCTCTGTGTCTCCAAGTGGGAGATTGTTGAGATGTGGAGCTACATCTGGGGGCCGCTCCACCAGTAGAGTGCCCCGCTCGACCGGTCAAGTGGCCCACTCGACCAGTCAAGGACTGGCTCGACTCAAAGTCCAACGAGCATCAAGTCCTTTGGTTTCGAGGTGCTCAACCGGTCGTGGCCCATGCTCGACCAGTCGAGGGTCCGCTTAACCGGTCGAGCAGCCTGCTTGACCAGTCGAGGTTACACAGATTCTTTTCTGGATTTGATGCGGACTGCGGATTTTTGAGTCAGTTTTCACAGAAGTACGAAAAGGAAGTTGCCTAAACTATAAATAGGTGTCCCTAGGGATTTTCTACGGTATGGGATTTTGATTTAGACTTTTTTCTTCTTGCTAGACTGAGATCGCTTCACGAATCTACCACGTCCTTGACCCCCTTTCGCAATTAACCCTTTTGCCTGAGAGTCTTCATCACTTAACTTCTTCCTCATCTCATTAAAAATGAGAGCCACAATGATTTCTTCCAGCTTCATTGTATTCTTCCTATACAACAAAGTAGGGATGAGATGGTCATATGATGTGGAAAGCGATGCTAGAAGTCGCACTAAGTTGTCTTCATCCTCGATCATCACTCTAAGCCTTAATAACTCGCTACAGACCTTCGGAAACGAGTTCATGTGCTCTAGGAGATTGGATTCTTCCTTCATCCATAGCCCAAAAAGTTATTTCTTCATAAATAACTTATTATTAAGGGATTTCGCCATGTATAGATCTTCTAGTTTCTTACACATCTCTGCGGGAGATTCCTCATTCAGAACATTGTACATGACTTCATCGAATAAACAGACAGATGTTGCTCATAGCCTTCTCCTCAAGTTCACTCCAATCATCATCTGTCATCTTCTCTGGTTTAGTATCCAAAAATGACTTGCTCAACCTTTACAATAAAAGAATTGCCTTAACCTTTCGCTATCACAAACTAAAATTTTTCTTTCTATCTAACTTTTATATATCGAATTTCGACCCTGACATCTTCGCAGAATTCCCAAACATCCTTAAACATGACGTTCTGATACCACTTTATTAGAGTTCTAACACTTATCTCACACCACTAAGATGTAATCCTAAGCCACAACAAACTCGGATCAACGTTATGTATTAGAAATTTGGATCTAATACCACTGTTAATCTATGTGCTTTGCGGAAGCACATTCAACAAAGATAGAGCAATCACAATAACTAGAATAACTAAAATAAATAAGCAAGCAAATACGAAACTCATTGATTTTACGTGGAAAACCCTTGTGGGAAAAAACCACGGTATAAAGCAATAGGAATCCATTATAATCAAAAGCCTTATAGTTTACACCACTCACCTTCTTTGATTATAGATGAAACCTGATCTCCCCTTACGATGTGCACCTCAGAAAACCCTAACCACTTGAGAAAGTCCATTCTCAAGCCCTTACAAGTGTTTAGAACCCTCTCACATCGCAAAACCCTTACCCTTAGAGAGAAAACATACTTTCGTCATTAAGTCTAATAAAAAATGGACTTAAATACCTTGATTTGCGCTAATTTGCATAACACATTGGTTGAACTGAAACAAACCGACTCACACATACCGGTCAAACCGAAAATGTACAAATCTTCATAGTGTGCAAACTAAGATTCACCCACTAAATCGGTTGGACCGATGGAATACCGGTTGAACCGAAAGTGGCCTTCTCCACACCTTCAAATTGGCAGAATCCAAGACATCCTGCACAACACTTTAGCATGCTTAGTGTTGTATGGGTTACCCTGTATCAACTCTGAATTCTCAGAATTAGCAAATTAAATGAGGTGGATATGGGGCATCGCTTCTCTCTCCCGAACTAACTTTTCAAGATGACAGAGGATACACAGCATCATTTTTGTACCTAGACTTGCTCAGAGTAGATAGCGAATCACTTTTCTCAATAGACTTGAACTTCTTCCCACATTCGTGAAGACGAGGAGCAATTAGGAAATACAAGTCTAGCGGACAATCAACATAAAATGAGAAAATTCATTTCCAATGGAGCCATCAGTGGAAGAAATTGTGAATCCATACATGTGTGCCATATGTACAGTGATCAATGATAGTTGATTAATATGTAAAGACTCCATCAGGTGGGCCACACATGATCATCGTTTTAGATCTGACCGTTGGATTATTCGGATTGAGCAATTCAGTAGGCCCCACTACAATTGTGATCATTAGAAATAGGTTTGGGGCAGGACGCTTGAATCATGTTCCCTATACACTGTTATTAAGCCAGATATGGAAACCTACAGTGTGGAGACCCTAGAGGAGAGAAGTCTGATGGGTAAGCTTCTTTATCCCTCTTTCCTATAAATACCTATCTTAGTCCTCTCACCAACAAAAGAGAGAATCGCATAGTTTCATTGAGAGATTCTCATAAGGGTGTAAGGTGCGGAAGACCAAAATCCTTTCTCAGCAAATCACTGCAAGATTACTTTGTCAAATCTCTATTATTGATGCGTTGATGATCCGTCAATTTCACGATATACAGTTAATAGTTAGTATCAGACCATCTATGCATTGAATTGGTAGATTTGCAATCAATCAAGGTTTTCTCTTTTATATCTTTCTTCATCAGATTTATGGGCGGGATTGCCGTTCGTGGAATGTGTTGATAAGCGGCACCAGGGGTCTGTAACCAAATATCATAGATGTTGCAAATAGGGTTGCCTTGCTAGAATCCGTGAGCGTCATGACCAGTCGCTTTGGGAATTAGATTGAAACTGTAATCACATAATGTTCTTCGTGCTTGTAATACCGAACTATAAAACCCTTGGATCCACACCCTACGTCTATATTTTTTTTCTTCCCAATCAACGACTGTCACCCCTCTTTGTATCGGCCTACTGCCGCTGTCGGTATTTAGAGTCGATGTAGGATCTCTAGTAACTGTCAAGTAGGGCTGTTGTCCAAATCGGCAGCCACGTCTTGATGCCAGAAGGTCGTTCTATCTATCCTGAGCCAGCGGTGCAACCATTGATGCTGACGACCTCCTTCGAAGCTGAAGTCCCTTCAGCAGTTATCATATGGTGAAGCCAATCACGACAGCGGTGGAATTTTTGAACAAATATGTCATGGATTGTGGTGAGTTCTCTTTCTTTCAAAAAAATAAACACCCAAAGCAACTCCGTTGCCATGGACGTTAGCCCTGCACCTATCTCACGTCCAGTGGCAATGGCAGATGCCTGCTTCCCATCTCTTCTTCGTCCACATCGGTGGTTAGTAATGTCAACTAGAACCCCATCTGGCATGGTTGCCAACCCTAGCAAGAAACCCACCAATCTTCCTCGATTAACCAAGGCGCTGGAACCAATCGACAGTCCTGATCTCCCATTCAAAATTTAAAAATTAAAAAAAAAAAATCAAACAAACTTTCGGTAGCCATGGCTGTGGTCGGGGATTGTTGTGCGACAACTAGATTCCACCGAGGGAGATGGCGGCAGGCAGGGGTTCGTTCGGCTATGGTGAGAGCTGACAGTGGCTAGGTTTTAGCTCGTGAAGAAGTCGATGTGTGGCTAGAGTTTTGGGAACAATGGTTGAATTGGCTGCTAGTTGGGCGTGTCCCTGGGCTTTTAGAGCATTATGGCCCTACTAATTTTAAGGTCGTCCATTGGGCTTTTTCCCAAGAACTTGTTTTGGGATTCAAGGCCTAGTTATGATGATTCTAGGCCCATTTTTTATGGTCCAATTGTCGACTATTCTAGGCCAATTGGACAGTGCTTCCTTGAATGTTTTGAAATGGACAATGTTTTGGGCCTAGCTATGGCCCTCTTCATATAAGAGTGTGATTTTTTTATTGGCATCAGGCCCAACATAGGGTATTTACAAAAAATATATATATTATTATTATTATTATTCCCATGGATCCATGACACTTTGAATGATAGCTTAATTTTAAGGGTCTGATTGGATTTTCTTTTGGGCCTAGCCTTGGGTCTATTGAGACACTCTTTCTTTGGATTTTATAGGGCCCACTTTAGTTTTTAGGCTTATTGTCCAACATGATGATCTAAACAATTGAATCACTATACTTGGGCCATTTCGGTACAAATGAAACCTAAATATTATATGATAGTTGGTAGGTTAGACTTGTTAGACGACCTTGATAATTTAATAAATATGGTTAAATATATTATTTAGTTCTGATTTAACCCGAAATAGAGCCTTTACCTATTCCTCTTGGCTAATATTAAGTAGTTGACCATGAAGAATTTAATTCAACCATCACTTTAAAATATGTTTGAACCTGCGGGCGGTCAACATCAACCGTATTTAGGCTGAATCAAATCTTTTGCAGAATGGTCCATTGTGGGCAGGACCATATAACAATCATTGAATCTGGGAGTAGGAATTGGAGCTGTGCTAGCCACCAAAGTGACCTCAATTGGTAAAAATTTTTGCTTTCAGACTTCAGGATATGGAATTTAGTGACCATCTATCATAAGATTGCATTTAGTAAAGTTGCATTTGTATCGATAGCGGGCGATGATCAGAACAAAGAGGTATCATTATTTTGCAAAATGCGAACAGGGTGAAGTGATTGGTGATGGTGATATAAGTTTAAGAGCTTCATTTTGCTCAAAGGTGATAAATGTCTTAGATTTACTTACCTAGCATTGGTCAGCTTCATGTTCAGTATAGCCTCCTGTATGTCGTAATTTCACCCAAAGGAGGAGTCGCGATGATACGTCGGGCTCTTGCCAAACTTTGATGATTTAAGCCCATCATCATTCTGGGTTATTTAATTGAAGGCCACACTCAATTAAATGTTAGTACATGTATGATGTTTGTGGTTTATATTCATGTAGTATTATGTGGGACTTATTTATTTATTAATGTGAGTGGCATGCTTTGTATGTCCAGCTATGATTGTTTTTAATTAATGTTAGAAACTAATGCAATTCCATTCCTTTGCTTACTGGGTATAACTACTATAAATGGAAATCATTCATTGAAATAGTCATAAGCTACATGGACTTAGGTCTGGCCCTGGAGGAAGTTGAGCCTCCCATTCCATCCGACTCCAATATGGAATTAGAAAAGGCTTACTACAAGGCCTGCACCAAGTCAAATAATATGTCTCAAGATCATAAAGAACTCGATTCTTAAGACCATAAAAGTTATCAGGTCCAACACTGAGAAAGTAAAGAGTTCCTGACCGAAATAGGGAACTGATTCATGAAGTTGAATAAAGTTGAGCTGAGTTAGTTTTGCATAAGCTAACTCAAGCCACCTATAACAATCGAGGAAACACCAGGGAATCATTGGTGGATTTTCCAATGTGGTGGCTAAAATTCACGCATTGGGTCTTAAGATTGATGATGAACTCTTGATTTTCTTGGTTTTGAATTCCCTACCTCTACAGTTCGGTCAATTCCAAATCAGCTATAACACCCAAAAGAAGAATAAACATTAAATGAATTGATATCTCAGTGCATTCAGGAGGAAGAGAGACTTAGAAGGTTGATCAAGATATAGAGTACACACCTAGTGATATCTGGTAAAGGATAAAAGAGGAATAAGAAAAGAAAGCACAATTCAGGAAAGCATTTTACGGGTCCTGTGGGTGGCAATTAGCCTAACTCTGAGGGAAAAACAAAGAAGAAAAAGTGAGGTCCTAAAGATGGCTGCTTACTTCT
The DNA here is from genome assembly GCA_021015155.1 of Magnolia officinalis. Classification (NCBI taxonomy): domain Eukaryota; kingdom Viridiplantae; phylum Streptophyta; class Magnoliopsida; order Magnoliales; family Magnoliaceae; genus Magnolia; species Magnolia officinalis. Next base: position 42,485,185 of record JAJHSJ010000015.1, read on the forward strand.
GCAAGAAGCCTAGTCATCAAAAAAAGATTACGCGTAATTTAAAGAATGATAGATTTTTAAGGGTAAGAATCAAATTTTATTCTGTTTTGAATCGAATTTAGCTTATATGTCCACAGACTCCTAGTGGATAGATTCTAGTGCAACTATTCACATATGTAATTCCATGCATGATATGCTCTAAAGTCATACACCAACTGATGCAAAACAAATCATCTATATGGGGAATGACATTAGAGTAGACGTGGAAGCTATTAGAGTATGTATGCTTAGGTTATTGTCGGGACACTCTCTTGATCTAGTAAATACCGTTTGTGTGCATTATATAAGGCGTAATTTGGTTTTCATTTCTTTTTTAGACAAGTATGGTTATGAGTTTAAATTTAGAAATGAAAATTTGAGTATTTTCTATGATTCAGTTGTGATTGGTTTTAGCAGTTTAGTTAATAACATTTATCAGCTAAATTTGCATGTTTCACATGTCTATAGCATTAACTCCTCACATGGAAATACGTAAGGCATCAAGCGAAGTTTTGTCACGCCCCAGACTCGGAAACCGGGCTCACAAAATTTTTTATCGCCGAGTCCAGCGCCGACAGCCTCCGTAGTATCCCATTCTCAAATTCCGGCTCATATGCCAGATTTTGATCCTGGGATCTTACAAGGAGGATTTTCCAACGTACATTTTTTTTCTTGTAAGAAGCGTAACCACAAGTTTACCCAAATCACAAAGGCAACATCATCATCACATATCCACTAATATAATCATTTGAATATAATGCTGAAAGGGAAATACATATGTCAAATCCAAGCTCCATAAGTCAGCTACATGCTCCAAGCTCCACCCTGCTGCAACCTAACATCACCTGCACGCATCTATCGTGCATAATCTTATAGAAAGCTTAGAGGGTGGTGTAAGTGTGTATGCAAGGCAAGCGCCAAGTGTACCATTAAGTCCATAAATCATACATCATTGGAATAAGCAGAAATACTGACAAGATCATGAATCATACGATATCAGAGTAAGCAGAAATATACTAGTAGGTCCATGAGTGCTATCAGCCATACCAAGGCTATGCAATGCAAAATATAATAAGATAATAACAGATGCTAAGGATGCAATGCAATATGCAAATCCTGACGAGTCACGAATACCATCAACCTCAACTAGGCCATATAAGTGCAAAAACATAGTAACACAAAATGCTAAGTACTGCGGATGCAATGTAATATGCGGTGCGAATGAAATGACCATGCAGAAACGTGAAGTCGGGATGATAGTACGTAGTATCGCAGGCTACGGGGTCCACCACAAGGGACTTCTATCCAAAATAGTCCCATACCTAAATTTGGATAGTCGGACTCAATGTGGTAAACTCCTGATCTCAGGTTAGTCGCGCGCCCAACCAAAATCCTGGTCATGCGAAGGTACACGTAACAAATAGTTACGCACCACCAGCTCGAGTGGATAGTGAATGAATGAATTAATGGATATGCAATTTCTGCTCAATAAGTCCACATATCAGTATGGTTGCTCTCTAGGGGAAATCACCGGGGTCTATTACACTCGACACCGACTGCCTCCTCCCTAGCTGCACAGCCCAGCGAGCAGAATAGACCTTACTATCCGCCTGACCAATAGTCTATCAATACCTACCCGGCTTGTCGATAGCGGACCCATTTACGAGCTGGTCATACTCAGCCTAACTTATAGCCCCCTCACTCGGGTGGATAATGCCACACCCCCTCCCAACTTACCATGACACAGTGGGAAACGCGGCCTACTGGTATTCGGCACTCGGGTGCTCATGTTCCACTCGGTCTAGACGTTGGGGCTACTCCTGGCCTCAGAGGTTCTGAAATTTTCACCCAAGGACATCCTAATTACCCACAGTGCTAGAACCAAGTATTTTCGGTGTCCCATTTAGCCATCCACGATGTGCCTGTGGAGGCTACGGCCCTGATGTCGCTAGGGCGTACAATGATCAAGTCACACATGTGAGATGCATGAGTCATACTGTACAATCATGTAGCAATCTCGTGCGTACCATGCGCTCATGTGGGGCGCTCCATCTCATAAGGAGTCCCGTAAATGTCTCAGCCCAACAGCTTATACTATGATCAAACATTCCTCATATCAAGCATACATATGATGCGTATGGTTATGAATCATGGAGTTATACTAAGCATGTTAAAATGATGAACGGTCCTTACAATGAAGATGGGCCTAGATGGCCTACACACAACAAGTACGGAACTATTAATGGGCCCTAGGGAGAGTTATAATGCAGACATTTAACCAACATTATTCTTACAATGTGGACGTCAAACCAACATTGCTCCCAAGGCATGGCTCGCCATAAATATCATTACACAAACCATGGTGGAATCACATTCAATGGGCCTCATGTACATCCCATTGCCTCGACCCATGGGCCTCCAATACATCAAATGGGCCTCATAAATATCAAGATGGGCCTCAACAACAGGCCCCAAACACATTAAGGTGGGCCTCCTCAAATGGGCCTTATGTGTATACCAAGGTGGGCCTCAACATCGGGCCACAAATACATCAAGGTGGGCCTCCTCAAATGGGCCTTAACCTATGGGCTCCAAATACATCACAATGGGCATCAACCAATGGGCCCTAATACATCACAATGGGCCTTCACCCATGGGCTCCAAATACATCACAATGGGCTTTGCCGAATGGGTCAGAATTACATCACAATGAGCCTCAACCCACAGGCCCTAAATACATGACAGGTGGGCCCTGCACCTGGGCCTCAAAACGCGCAACAGGTGGGCCCCTCTCAAGGGTCAAAGATACATCCTGATGAGTCACATGTATATTAAAGTGGGCCCCTCAATTGGGCTACAAAAATACGTCGAAGTGGGCCTAACGGATGGGCCACACAGAACATCAAGGTGGACCTTACAGATGGTCATATCACGGAGTGGCCCGTCGTGCTGTGTTTGAGATCCAACCAATTCATAAGTTAACATAGAGCTAGATGAAGTGAAAACAAAATATAAGCTTAATTGGAAGCTACTGTGGCTCCTAAGAAGTTTGAATGGTGGAGGTCACTATCCACATTATTTTCAATGGTGGGGTCCACTTGAGCCTTAGATCTGACTCATTCTTAGTCTCCAACCATAAAACGATCTTTGAAAATGGTTGGAAGGTTAAGATACCACCCATGCATCATGGTGGGTCCCATAGGGATGGACGACATAGATGAAGTACACACCTCATGAATGGAAGGTGTGGATTACAAAACATACATCAGTGGTCCCACGTGGGGCCCACCATAACATGTATCTACCATCCAATCTATTTAATAAGGTCACACAGACCAAAAATAAATAATAAATAAATATTATATTTATCCAAAACTTATGGAACCAGGGAGGTTCCAATGGCAGATGTTCAATCCTCCATTGCTTTTTGCTGTGTGGTCCACTTGGTAGGCAGATCTGCCCCATTTGCCTCAAGCCTTAAGGCAAGCTGGCCACTAAATGGACGGTTTGGATGTAACCATACATCAAGTGTGGGGTCCACTGGCCGTCCAGCAACCCAGCAAAATGGCTGGACGGCATAGATACAACGCATACGTTTTGGTGGGTGCCACCATCCACGGCAGTGGACGGTGTGAATAAAACACATACATTATTGTGGGTCCCACATGGGGCCCACCATAACCTTTACTTTCCATCCAATCCATTGATAAGGTCACACGGACCCAGATGAAAAGGAAAAAAAACAAATTTCATAATGTTCCAAAACTTCTGTGACCTAGAAAAGGGTTTCAATGGCAGACGTTCAAACCCCCACTGTTTACTGTCGTGTGGGCCACCTGAACTTTGGATGTGGATGATTTTTAGGTGGGGCCTGCTTCAAGTAGGGGCCCACCTAATGAACGGGTTGGATGACGAAAAAAACATCATGGTGGGGCCCACGGCTGGGACCGTGGGTCCTTACCCGTTTCACGATGACAACAGCAACGTCCTGCTGCACAGCAGTAGCAGGCACTGCACCTATATTTATTTATTTTATTTTTTTTTAAATCTCATTTTTTGAGGTTTTCCATACATGGGCCCCACATCGGAAGAATCCACCCCACCCACTGGTTTCTACAGCCCATAACAAATCCATCAAGCCCAATATTGGGCATCTTTCGGCATGTAGAAAATTTTGAGTGAATTTAAACGGTGAAAATCACTGTTTACTAAGGTACGGCCCACCAGTTAGTCGGATCAGCTTTATTTTTCAGCTCAACGCCTAAAATGGGCTGAGGAATGGAATAGACGGCGTGGATTGAATACATACATCAAGGTGAGGCCTACATAAGCGGTCCACCCAAGGAGCTTTGAACCAAGCTAATATTTGTATTTTCTCTTAACGTCCAGCGTCCAGGGACGCTAAAAGGTTTGAGCATTCCAAGCATGGAAGGTGGACCCTGCTTAGGTGGGCCACCAAATGATGAATGATGTGGATACAACACATATAAAAAGTGGGCCCCACCTATAGATGGCTTGGATAAAATAAATGCTTCATGGTGGGGTCCATTGGGTGGGCCACACGGCCACATCATCACAAGAAAATGAAAGAGAGAGGGAGATAGAGAGAGAGAGAGAGAAAAACACGCGATGATGGAGGGACCCCGACACTATGGGCCCTCATTTTCAAGCATACAATCATACACCAAGTGGGTCTCAATACATGTGGGCCCACCAAATCAAAAATCAAGGGTGGAGATTACTTCTCCACCAAGATGGACGGTCTAGATGACCTCTTTTCAAGCTAGAAAGTAAACATCATGATGGGGTCCATGGAGAATGACCCCATCATGGAATGATATTGATAATCAAGGTGGGCCATCGGCCATATCTTAGGGTCCAAAGTGAGACCTATACCATCGATCGGTAGGCCTCACTTGGCCCATCATAAAAATATGAAAATCTAGCCTATAGAAGCACCCACCGTTTGATCTTCTTGGTCCGTTGGAAAGTCGATCTCCTTATGCCTCACTTTGATGGTGGAAGATGAAAAATGAATGACTAGGATGAAGGTTTTTGGGAGAGGAAGTGGGCCACATACATCACACTTTTCTCTCCATGGGAAAGCTTGGACGTGCACTTTTTTTTGCTCTCTTTGGTTGCTTGGAAATTGTTTAGAGAAATAAGAGAGAGAGATGGGATGTAAGGAGAGAGAGTGATGGATGTGAGTGATGGGTGAGGTGATGTTGTACTTGACATGTATGGGTGTATAAGAGAGATGATGAGAAAGAGTTGACTTAGTGGTTGCTTGACTTGGGGAGAAAGAAAGCATTGATTGATTGATTGATTGATGAGACATGATGTAGAGATTCTCTTGGGATTGCAACCGCGCGGCGTTTCTTCGAAATAAACGCCGGCCCACATCTCTCGGCCAGGGTATCGGATCGGTGTGCGAGTCACGGCGTTGGAACAGCAACGACGGTGCGGTCGCAATGGTAGAAGTCTCGGATTAAGGCGACTCAAATATACAGGATATGACTTAGGATCGATCGCAAACATTGATTATCGGTCGCGGATCGCCAAAATTCGTCAGGAAGGATCGCGGGATTCGACGGAACAGTACGGACTAGGATACGGGTCTTACAAGTTTGGACCCTAAAAATTTCTCCATGTTGTGGCACATGCGATTAAGCTACATCTCTCGTGAGAGATTGAAAAGACTTGTACGTAAAGGAATTCTCCACTTCTAGACTTTTCAGACTTTGGGTCTGTATAGATTGCATTAAAGGTAAATAGACTAGAAACAGGAAAAAGGGTGCTACTAGAAGCATATGATTCTTGAAAGTGAGTCATACAGACATTTATAGACCATTCCCTATAGCATATTAGAATGAGCAGAAGTATTTTATCACCTTCATAGATGACTACTCTCGTTACGGGTACTTATACTTTATTAATGATAAGTCAGATGCCATTGATAAATTTAAGATCTATAAGTCTCAAGTCGAGAATTAACTCTATAGAAAGATAAAAGTCATTAGATCCAAGTATGGTGGTGAGTAGTACGGAAGGTATGATGAATCTGGGCATAATCTAGGGCCATTCATTTGATATCTATAAGATCATGGCATCGTCGCATAGTATACCTGTAAGTGCTATGGTTTCTAGCTCCTATGATTGTCAAATTTTGTAGTACCAAAACCTCTTGGAATCTGTGTCTTGTGTTGCTCATCTACATATAAAGGATTGTACATCTCATGTACAAGAGTAAAGGTCTTTACCTCAAGAGAAAATACAAGTCAAGTACTTTGGTTTCAAGCTTCAACATACGTCAAGTGATGTACATGTTCAAGTTCAAGTACAACACCTATTGTTAATTCAATCTTTCAAGCTTCGATAGTTCAAGGTTTCAAAGCTTCGTCCAAGTCAAGACAAAGTTCCTTTACTATGAACCTTAAGCTCAAGCTTCAATATACGTCAAATTCAAGCTTCAAATGTCTCAAGTCCAAGCTACAACATATGTCAAGACATCAAGCATCGTGGACGTAAAAGAACAACTATCAACTGAAGCAAATGAAGTTTCAATGTTAATATATTGCTTACAAGGTATGAATGACCCTAGATTGACCATAGGTTAGGTCATTTTGAATACATAATATAATTGGGTCACTTTATAAAATGTATAGACTGTTTTTCGACTAGTCTTAGACTATGTTCGACTAGTCCTAGCACTGGCTCAACCAGTCCAATAAATCCTCGACAAGTCCTAAGTTTGTTACTAATTTTTGGAATTTTTCATTACTGCCTCGACCAGTCCTGAAGACTGCTTAACCAGTCGAGTGAACAGTGCTAGACCAGTCTTGCAGGCTTGACTCAAAGTCCAGCAACTAAAAATGGTCCCACACGACCAGTCGTGGAGAGGACTCGACCAGTCGACCAGTCCCTTCGACCAGTAGTGGAATGGCCTTATCTTATCGTGCCAGAATTTTTAAAAGTTTGTTGGTCCTTCGACCAGTCGAGTTGACCTCAGGACCAGTCGAGTGAACAGTTCTGCAACTATAAATAGAGCACAAATTTCAGAGTTTTTCATTCAATTCAAGTAAAATCAAGTCACCACTCTGAGAGATAAGTTTGTGATATTCTTAAGCTATTTAATACTCTTTTTATATTCTCTTTAATTAACTTTTTGCATTTGATTTTGTATTCTACATTCCAATCTTATTTGAAAGAGGGATTGAAGTTTTCCCATTTCTTGGAATCAAAATCAATGCAAGCTAGCCCAAAGTGCTTTAATCTAAAATCAATTTAGAACTTAGAACCATTTCATAAGTGAGTGTGAACATTGAACATCTACGTTGAACTTCTACTCCGAATTGGTTCTTCTGGGCTGCATCAAAAGGAGAATATCCAGATAAGTATTTTACAATTTTGTAAATTCATTCTTTTGGTTTCTTTAAGATTGTGCCAGAAAAATCTCTTTCTTTTAGTTTGTCTGGTGATCCAGAAAACTTAGAGTGTGGGGTTTTTGAATTGTGTAAGCCCACTTGAAAGACACAATTGTGAGGGTTTTAGGTGAACCTTGTAAAAACCTATTTCATAGTGAACGCTAATATCCACTGTGTGAGGATATTAGGAGTGGAGTAGTTGTGTGGCTGTTTTTCTAAACAGTTGGTGTACACACAAGCGAACCACTATAATTTCTGGTCTTATGGTGATTGATTGATTATTTCATTGTGTGGATGTTGTAATTTCCCTTTACGTATTTGTGGAGAATATTGTAATCTTTTTATGTATGTGTGGGAATGTTGTAATAGCTTAGTTCCTTTCTTTGCTATTTATTTCTTTTGGGTGTCCTTAGAAATAACATTTGTATCAACCTCTCAATACTTGTACATTTGAGGTTGTTTTACATTTCTGCATTGTGGGATTGTTTAATTGTTATCTTTATTCATATTTGTTTAAATTCCACTTTTATTTTTTGAATTTGGCATAGTCCTATTCACCCCCCCCCCCCCCCCCCCCCTCTAGGACTTTAAGCTCGGCCTTTTCAAGTGGTATCAAAGCCTAATAGCTCGCTTTAATTATTATTTCTTTTGGATTAATTTCCTGAGCTAATCGATTTGAGCTTTTTAAGATGTCAAATTTTGATAGCGTTTCAGTCACTAGGCCTCCACCATTTGATGGCTCCAATTATACCTATTGGAAAGCCAGATGAGGATTTTTCTAAAATCTATGGATGAGAGCGTGTGGTAAGCCACGGTAACCAATTGGACCCCTCCTACCACTGAAGTGACTGGTACCGACGGATCTAAAAGTATGAAAGTCACACCTTACTTTACTTGGACCAATCTTCAGAAAAGTGAGAGTAGTGCCAATGCAAAGCTCTAAATGTTATTACTTGCGCACTATCACCGGATGAATTCAAGAGAATTATATCTTTGATATTGCAAAGTAAGCCTAGGATATTTTAGAAATGACACACGAGGGAACAACAATTGTCAAGAAATCTAAAGTCCAAATCCTCACAACCAAATTTGAGGAAATACGCATGGAAGAAAGTGAATCTTTCATGGACTTCTATACGAGATTGAATGACATTGTCAACTCTATGTGGGGTCTCGGTGATAGAATCCTAGAAAGTAAAGTCTGTGCAAAGATACTGCGCTCATTGCCTGAACGGTTCAATTCAAAGGTGGCTGCGATCCAGGAACTTCGTGATACGGACAATATGAGGTAGAAGAATTAGTTGGCTCATTACAGAGCTTTGAGTTAAACTTTAAAGCTCCTAAAGGTAAATCCATCGCCCTTAAATCTTCTAAAAATATTTCTCAAGAAAATAACAATTCTGATTTAGAAAATTCTGAAGATAATATGGCCCTTTTAGCTAAAAAGTTTTATAAGATTTTCGAAAGTAAAAAGAGGGTTGATTTGCAAAAACCTAATGAAAAGAAAAGATCTAAATCCAAAAACCTGGAAATCTTTAAAAGACAGTCAATGTTACAACTAGCATGAATATGGGCATCTAGTGAACAAATGTCCTAAAGAGGACAAACCGAAAAAGAAAGGTATGTTGGCTACTTAGGATGAATCTTCTGGCTCTGAAGCCTCTTCTGAATCAGAAGATTCTGAAATCGAGTCAAGTAATGAAGTTAAAGCTCTTATGACTCTAGCCAAGTTCACTTTTCAGATAATGATGATTCAACTAGTGAAGAAAATCTAAATAGTGATCATGAAAATGAAGAAGATCTTCAAGATGCTTATAATGCCCTATACAAGGAAAGTTGTAAAATTGTTGTAAAACTGAAACTTCAGAAAGAAAAGTTTTCGAAACTTAAAGAAAATTTTGATAATCTTGTTTTAGAAAAATCTCACATTTCAAACCGTTTTGAAAAAACTAAGTACGACTTAGATTTCAAAACCACCCAAGTTGAAAACTTAAATTCTGAAAATAAAAAAATAAAACTTGAAGTCTCTTCACTTTTGAGTTTAAAAGACAAATAGAGGTATGCCCAAGGTGATCCTAAGTTAGAAAAACTCTTATCTGGATCCAGAAAATGTGGCGATCGATCTAGTTTGGGCTACGATAAAAGTATTCCTCCCAAACATAAGAATACTCCACCCAAATTTGTGAAAGAGGAGTCTTCAAACTCAAAAGGGAAAAGTCTGAATCAAAATTATTCTAAAACTACTAAGACTTTGCAAACCTTAAAACATAAAAGCAACCATATCAACTATAAAAATCAGAATCGTAATCCTTTAGTAGAGAAAATCGTTGATTTACTTAAGGAGCTCTTAAAATCTAACTCAGTGGGTCGGTCTTATAACAACTACAAACATATGAAGACCAACTATACTCCTAAACCCAAGACTGCAATGAAATGGGTTCCAAAGGTTACTTGGTTGCCCACACTGCTTTCAAAGCTTCAGGTCATTCAAAGTGGTACCTAGACAGTGGATGCTCCAGACATATGATAGGCCACAAGGGTCTATTCACCAATCTTAAAGACATGACTGATGGTTCAGTCACATTTAATAATGGTAGCAACTGCAAGATTGTTGGCCAAGGTACGGTTCAACTCTTTAACCTCCCTTTATTTGAGAATGTTTTATATGTAGAAGGGTTAAAACACAACTTATTAAGCATCTCTCAAATATGCGATAATAATCATAGTGTAAAATTTACTAACCAAGGTTGTGAAATTTTAAATAAAAATGGTTCTGTAATATTAACTGGTCGTAGAACTTCTAAAAACTGCTACACTATGAGTGATTCAAGCTCATCTAATCTATCGTGTTACATAGTCCATACCGATGAAACAGAATTATGGCATAAGCGCCTTGAACATGTACACTACCGCAACTTGTATACATTGAGCAAAAGAGAGTTGGTAAGAGGTCGACCTAAATTACAGAAAGTATACAAAATATGTGGTGAATGCCAGATTGGTAAACAAACTAGGAGTATTCACAAAAAGGTGAACTCCAATGCCACATCAAAACCACTCGAACTTCTCCACATGGATCTTATTGGACCAACCAGAACGGAGAGTCGAAGTGGCAAGAAGTATATTCTAGTGATAGTAGATGACTTTACCTGATACTTGGGTAGTCTTCTTAAGAGATAAATCAGAAACTCTCGATGAAGTAAAAAGGGTACTTAAATGTATCCAAACGGAAAAAGGATCTCAAGTCTGTAAGATCCGTAGTGATCATGGATCAGAATTTGAGAATAGCAGTTTTGAGAAATTTTGCAGTGATCATGGAATATCACATGAATTCTCTGCGCCCAAAACACCACAACAAAATGGTATAGTATAAAGAAAAAATAGAGTGCTTCAAGAAATGGCAAATGTAATGCTAAATAGTATGAAGCTGTCACGTCCCAAACTCGGAAAACGGGCTCACAAAATTCTCGATCGCCGAATCCGGCGCCGACAGCCTCCGTAGTGCCCCATTCTCGGCTCCAGGCACTCACATTCCAGATTCCGATCCAGGGATCCTATAAGGAGGATTTTCAGTATGAATTTTTTTTAATGGAGCATAACTAAGTCACAAAACAACATCACCACATATCCACTATATCAAAAACTTTAAGTACAATGCGGAAAGGGAAATACAGGGTGATCAAAAAGCTTCAAAATAGACTGATACGCGCTCTTGCCTCAGCGCTGCTGCGGTCCAATGCCACCTGCACGCAATGGTCGTGCATAAGCTTACAAAAGCTTAGAGGGTGGTGTAAGTGTGTGCGCAAGGCAAGGGTCAAGTGTATAATATTAGAGTAATGCGAAAATATGTGGTAAGTCCATGAATGCTATCAGCTGTACCAAATCTATGTGATGCAAGACATGAATGCTATCGGCCATACCAAGGCCATGCGATGCAAGGCTTATGTAGCCAAATATCGTATGCGAGATGTAAAGCAAGAATGTCAGTCCTCATCAAGTACACATATCAATACAGTTCCTCTCTGGATATCACCGGGGTCTAATACACTTCACACTGACTGCCTCCTCCCTAGCTTCACAGCCAAGCAAGTGGAAGAGACCACACTATCCGCCTGACCAGTAGTCTGTCAATACCTACCCGCCTCGTCGATAGCGGACTCATTTGCGAGCTAGTGAAACTCAGCCTAGCTTATAGCCCCCTCACTCCGGCGGATAAGGCCATACCCCCTTCCAACCGACTACGACACAGTGGGAGATGCGGCCTACTGGTATTCGGCACTAGGGCGCTCGTGTATCCACTCGGTCTAAACATTGGAGCATCCCCTGGTACCAAAAAGGTTCTAAGATTTTCACCCAAGGACATCCTAGGTGCCCACAATGCTAGAGCCAATATTTTCGGTATCCGATATGAATATCCACGATGTGTCTGTGGAGCCACGGCCCTGATGTCGCTAGGGTGTACAATGATCAAGTCACACATATGCGAGATGCATGAGTCATACCGTACAATCATGCAGCAATCTCGCCCATACCATGCGCTCATGTGGGTAACTCCTATCAATGAGTCCCATAAGTAATCTGCCCAACGGCATATGCTATGATCAGTCACTACTCATATCAAGCACACATATATGTGTATGGCATGAAGCATGGAATTATACTAAGCATGTTATAAAGTGATGAACTATCTTCGCAACGAAGATGGGCCTAGACGGCCTACACGTAACAAGTATGGGCTTATCAATGGGCCCTAGGGAGAGTCGTAATGCGGACATTTAACCAACATTATACTTACAATGTGGACGTCAAACCATCATTGTTCCTAAGGCACGACCCGCCATAAATATCATTACATAAACCATGGAGGAATCACACATTGCAATGGACCTTAGGTACATCCCATTGGGCCTTAAATACATCAAATGGGCCATATCACATCGGCCTTATATTCATCAAATGGGTCATTTCACATCGGCCTTATATTCATCAAATGGGCCACATTAATGGGCCACACCAATGGGCCTTATGTACATTGCAATGGGCCATAACCCATGGACCTTAGAATACATCACAATGGGCCCTCATACGGCAAGTGGACCACATCACATGGGCCATATGTATATCAAATGGGCCACGCCAATTGGGCCCCATGCATACCAAATGAGTCATACCCAAAGATAAGTGGTGATAGTGATTTCCACCATTAAAATTTCCAAGGCCCACGATAACATTTATTTTCCATCCAATCTGATCATAAGGTCAAACTGACCTGAAAGGGGTTTTAATGGTGGACGTTCAAACCCACTGTTTCCTATAGTGTTGTCCACCTAATCCTAGATCTGTCTTAATTTTCTTCTCTCAAGCCTTAAAATTATCTGTCAACCTGGCTGGACGGTTTGGATGCAACACATGCATCATGGTGGACCCCACCGTCCAAACAGTGGACGGTGTGGTGAGAACACATGCATCATTGGGGTCCCACCGCCCACCACTGGACGGTGTGGTGAGATTCACAGTGGGTTCCACCGTCCACTGTGGACGGAGTGAATGAACACATACATCATTGGTGGGTCCCAAGTGGGGCCACCATAATATTTATTTATCATCCAACCGTTGATAAGGTCACACGGTCCTGGATGAACAGGAAAAACAAATTTCGTAATGATCCAAAACTCCTGGACTCGAAGGAGTTTCAATGGCAGATGTTACATCCCCACTGTTTCCTGTGATGTGGGCCATTTGAGATCCAGATCGGGCTGATATTTGGAGGGGCCCCACTTCAAGAAGGGGCCCACCAAATGAACGGTTGGATGACAAACACCCATCATGGTGGGGCCCAAGGCTGGGACCGTGGGTCCCTGCTATCAGCTCGCCTGAAAGCCGTAGGTGCTACTTGCGCGCCTCTAGCAACAGCAGCGTCTGCTGCATATATATTTTTGTTGTTTTTTTTTTAAATCTAGTTTTTCAAGGTTTTTCATGCGTGGGGCCCGCATCGAAAGAATCCACCCCGTCCACTGCTTCCCATAGCCCAAGACAAGTCAAACAAGCCCAATATTCAATATATTTTTGGGTGTGAAAACATCATGTGAATTTTTAACGGTGACAGCCACTGTTTTCTATGTTATGGCCCGCCAGAAAGTCGAATTGGCCCCATTTTTTGGCTCAAAGCCTAAAATGGTATGGGGAAAGGGATGGACGGTGTGGATTGGGTTCATACATCAAAGTGGGGCCTACACAAGTGGCCCACTCAAATAGCCTTGAACTAAGGCTAATATTTTTATTTCCATTTTACGTCCAGCATCCCTGGATGCTGGACGGTTTGGACTCAACACATACATTTAAGGTGGGCCCCACCTATGGACGTGGGCCACCAAAAGAAAGGGTTGGATGGCGGGGGTAAAACATACATCAAAGTGGGGTCCATCCAAGTGGGCCACACAACTACATCACACAAAAAGGGAAAAAGAAAGAGAGAGAAAGTGGGACACACGTGTGATGGAGGGACCCCGACACTATGGGCCCTCCTTTTTAAGCATTCAATCATACATCAAGTGGGTCCCAATACATATGGGCCCACCAATTCAAAAATCAACGGTGGAGATTACTTATCCACCAAAATGGAAGGTCTAGATGACCTCTTTAGATCTTAGGAAAGTAAACATCATGATGGGGTCCATGGAGAATGGCCCCATCATGGAATGATAATGAAAATCAAGGTGGGCCATCGGCCACATCAAGGGTCCAAAGTGAGATCCATACCATCAATCGGTAGGCCTCACTTGGCCCATCATAAAAACATGAAAATCTAGCCTATAGAAGCACCCACCGTTCGATCTTTTTAGTCCGTTGGAAGGCCGATTTCCTTGTGTCTCACTTTGATGGTGGATGATGAGAAGTGAAGTGTTAGGATTAAGGATTTGGGATAGGAAAGTGGGCCACACAACTCACTCTTTTCTCTCTTGAAACGGCTTGGACATGCACTCTCTTCCCTTACTTGGAAAGTGTGTTGGGAAATGAGAGAGAGAAGCTTATAAGGAGAATAACCTCTATAAGAGGAGTGTCTTCCTGTATTGTCATCTGATCCATCGGAACTGCTATCTATTTTTTCATATACAAATTGATTCACTTCCTCTGAGTCAGAAGGCGAAGAGATTTTTCCTTCGTGCTCTTCTACACTTTCAACTAGATTTTTCAAACTTGCTTTATGTGAAGAATTATATGTAGTACCCAATGCCCTATAAAATTCACCGAGACGAGTCAGGAATTTCAATTTGTTACTCTTTTTCTTCTTCTTGTTTGTCGTACTCGAGTAACTCGACCCTGCTTCAACATCGTGTTGTCTTTGACTCGAATATCGTTGAAGTCTAGAAACATCTTCCATACTGCGTTTTAAGGCGAGTTGGAATTGTTCTTCCTCCAAAGCTTTTAATCTGGTTTCCTCCTCTGCATCTTCTGTGGATGTCATTCGTGTACTAGATCCAGGAGCAGAAGGTTTAGATGGAGTGGAAGGTTTTCTATTCGAATCTAACAGATCTTGAAAAAGAATTTCGACATCCTTAGGGGCATTGGGGCATGGTTTTGCATCACCAACTCGACATGACAAGTGTAAGCGAAAGCGATTAGTCTTGTTTACAAACTTTGCGCCACACAAACCACACTTAATCTTTATTTTTTCAGACCTTAGTGGTGATTCAACTAGGGAAGCATAGTCTCAAATGTTTGTCGATGGCTCAGATGACGACATATCTACATTCAATTGTTAATAAAAAAATCAGAATATTGATAAATAAATTGAACTTGAATTAGGAACCTAAAAGCAATATAAATGTATCAAAAGTCAAAAATAAAAGCAAATGAACATGTATATGTAAACAAATATCAAAGATTAAAAGTCCCAACACTTTCGTGTTTGCAGTTGCAGTGAAATAATATTACAGATCATTCATCATTCAACAAAAAAAATTAAAAAACTGAAAATAATTACTGATCTGTAGGTAGAGACTCGTCACGAATATCAATCTCCTCTTCTTCATCATCATCATCATTCATATCTCCCCATATTGGGCGCAACCAATCTTGCGTACAAACGCTTCAACTGTATTTGGCGAAAGTGAGCTTCGATACTTGATCACAACCCTGCTCCCTGTACTGAATGCGGATTCTGATGCCACTATTGAAACTGGAATTGATAATATGTCTCGTGCCTTCACAGATAATGTAGGGTATTTTGATTCACTAACCCTCATCTTCCACCATTCCAACACATCAAATTCGGATCGCACTACGATTGCCTCCTTGAGGTACATATCTAACTCTGATTCTTTAGTATCAACTCCCATTCGTGCTTGTGCCAAGTATGATATGTATTCATTTAGCACATCCGGATTACCAGGTACAAAAATATTCGCATCTCTACTTTCTTTAACACCCGCTGCAGGTAAAGTATTAACATACGATTTGTACAAATCTTCAAGGGCTTAACGAACCTTAGACGTCTCTGCTGCTACTCTTCCAGTAGGAAAGCTTCATAAAAATAAAGCTAACCAACCCCATATTACAACGAGGATCAAGAACAACTGCCATAGACATCAACAGATGACATTCGTCCAAGTATTTATCGAACTTCGTCTTCATACCAATTGTCATCTGGCGTATGAAATCTGGACCCGCACTGACATTTTTCTGTAGAGCATCCTTAATCTTCCAAAGAGACGAAAGAAACAGATTCGCGGTTGGATACTGATTCCCAGAAAAAATCTTCGTGCAATCGTAGAAAACTTTGAGAAATGTGTGAACTTGTTGTGCTTTGGCCCAATCATCGGTGCTTGGCAACCAAGAATAGGTTCTGTCACATGCCGCGTATTCAGGAAATGCAAGCTGTAATTCCATTGCCGCATCTAACATTTCATAGGTCGAGTTCCAACGTGTACAGACATCCAACTTCAACGTTTTTTTAGATGGCACATTCAAACGTTAGATGATGTCATTGCATACACTCAGTCTCGATGGCGACCCCCTTATATATTTCACACTTTCTCTTATGTTGTCTATAGTGTTGTCAATTACTTTAAGCCCTTCTTGTACAATCAAATTTACAATATGGGCACAACATCTGACTTGGAATATTTTTTCTTCAAAAAATAAATTTCCTGTAGCCCTGAACTGGTTACGTAAGCATGAAATGACACTGTCATTTACTGAAGCATTGTCTAAAGTTATTGCTGAAATTTTTTCTCAATGCCCCAGCCTTCTAGACAACTATAGATGCAATCCGAAATAAGTAAACTAGTATATGGAGGAGGAAGGTGTTTGAAGTTTAAAATTCTCTTGCATAGTTTTCAATCTTTATCAATATAGTGAATGGTTAATGAAATGTATCCTTTTCTTTGATTGGACGCCGTCCATAAATCAGAAGTCAAAGCTATTCTGAAAATAGAAGCCAAAACTTCTTTCAGTTTCATCTTCTCCTTTGCGTACGTCTTCATGCTTTCTCTCTGCACTGTGACGCGGGAGACATTCTCGGCCCGAGGGTTAAGGAATTGACAGAAAGCCCTAAACCCTTTACTTTCAATCATTCTGAAAGGTTTTTCTTCCAAAATCACTAATCTAGCAAACTACTCATTCAGCTTCTCCTTGTCAAACTTATGAGTGGACACTACGCCTTGGGAGTCATCCCCTTCTAACCTCGTAAATGACAGCGTCTGTTGGCCGGGAGGATGGAGTCTTGCTTTCTTAGGACACGTCTTCAAATGTCTAATTAGATGTGTCGTAGATCCTCCTAGAATCTTGCTAAATAACCCTTTGCAGTGATTACACTTTATCTTCTGTACACCGTTAACTGTCACATCTTCGAAATCATCCCACACTGTTGATCTCTTCTTCTTCCCTTTGCATGCAGTTGACGTGTCTATATCTCCCTCTACGATTAGAGGAGATGTGGCCGATGCACCCATTCCAGTGGTATTTGGGCTTTCGTCTTGACTAGTCATCTATAAAATTAAGTTCTCGATATGTTAACTATTACCTAGGGTCCTAGACAGCTAGACCGCTAAACCGCTAGACGGGCATAATTACTTAACTGTCTAAATCAGTCACCCATTCAAAATTAGATGGATTGTAATGCTTCATTTTTCAATTTAAATGCTACGCCGAAATTCCGGCAGTATCTCCCCTTATCTCTCTAGAATATATTAATCTTATATTTGATTCTCATGTCAATCATCAACACAAAGTGTGGACATTTGACGACGGAAATAAACACATGAAATATATCCAGAGAGAAAAAGGAGAGACATAACCAGAATAGGCATATGCATTTAAATTGAAATAAATGAAGACATTACAATCTATCTAACCCTGAACTGTCCAAAAAGGGACAATTTGAGCAATTTCTATGCATCCAAGAACACACTGAATCTATGTCTGACAACATAGAAATCCTCAAATGGCAACTGATTTTCTTATACTACAAGTCTACAACTAGAACAATACAAATAATGTATATCTATGCAAACAAAGGAGCATGCTGAAATTGAAATTTATCATCTACCTAACTAATAACAAAATGTCAAATGAAAAGCCAAATTTACCATTAGGAGTCATAGTTTGGTGATCCAAAATGTTAATATGGTGGGACTTACAATGGATGGTCCTAGAAAGTTTGGGCTAAGCAAGACCGTTAGGACACATAGATGAACGTCCCAGATTTGATGTCGAGGTATGTCCAAAGCCTGGCTTGCAGAGTAAAATTTAAGAGCAAGCCTAGCCCTAGATGAATATGCCTAGACTAACCTGGCCCATTCACCCATTTTTCTGCAAGGTTTGGGCTGTTAATTAGGTGTGCCCCACAGTGGGTGGTTTGTGGTCACGTGGGTTCCATGTGTACATGCCCGCATAATATATATAACATCTTAGTATAGATGAATTAGCATGCTTTTGGTAAATGGCATTTCTTTCTTTCAACTTTTCAAAGCCCTATGGTTCCAACACAAATACCCTTCCGGTTCCAAAATTTTCATCAATTCAATTCTCCCTGTGTATACTACCATTGGAAAAAGATTTTAGGGGTTGATTGGCCCTATGAGAGGATCCTGTAGATAAAATTTCATGGGCATTGACCCCCCATTTCACATCCGTACAACTGTGGAACTTGAGATTGTTATCTGTGTGGGCCCACCATGATGTGTGTGTTCAATCGTATGGCAAGTAAACAATACAGTGGACTTACCGGGCGAGCAGAAGAGGGATGACCGGCAACTACGTGCAGGGCAGGGCGATGATGGATGACGGGACGAATGGCAGCCTGGCAGGGACGAGCTGCGGCACTGGACGAGTGGCAGGGACGAGCTCCATCACCGGACAGGGGCACCGAACAGGACGCAGGGACGAGCGGCACCGGACACCGCCGGACAGGGGACAGGGGCGAGTGAGAGAGAGAGAGAGGGAAGAAGAGGGACGGCTGGAAGGGCGCTGGGAGAGGGAGGAGAGAGAGAGAGAGAGAGAGAGAGTTTTTTTCGAACGCTCGCTAGGAGGGAAGGGTTCGGGCGCTGCTTCTTAAAAGGACGGGTGGGGTAGGGTTCGAGCGCGGCTGGAATGGAAAATGACGGACGGGTGGGGTAGTAGGGTTTTTGTTTTCGGGCGTTTATATACACGGGTATGAGTCGAGTACGAGTCGAATACCGAGTCGAGTACCTCTAGACTTGTACTATACTCGTACTCTAAACGAGTGGTGAAAACCTGCTCGTACTCGGCTCTAACTCAGGCGAGTCGAGTACGAGTCGAGTCGAGCGAGTACTCGAGCCTTTGTCTGCTTGTGTACAGCTCTACTTACAGAAGCTCCCTAAAAATCTTTGGGCCGAAGCCGTAAATACTGTGTGTTATATAATTAACCGCGTTTATACTAGAAAATCAAATGGTAAAACGGCTTATGAAATGTGTTTTGATAAGAAGCCTACTGTCAAATACTTTCGAGTTTTTGGCAGCAAGTGCTACATTTTACGTGACCGAGAAAATCTGGGTAAGTTTGACACCAAAAGTGATGAAGAGATATTTTTAAGGTATGCTCTGAATAGTCGAGCGTATCAGGTTCTTAATAAGAGAACCGGTGTAATTCAAGAGTTCATTAATGTGGTTATTAACGATCACTTGAATACACCTGTCTTAAGTTCAGAAAATGATGAAGTCCTTCTAATTGATAAACCAGATTCTTCATCAAGTCAAAATAATTCTGAACTGAGGACTATTAAAGACCATCCAACTAATCAGATTCTTGGAAACCCTCTCACAGGTGTGTACACTCGTAAATAACTAGAAGATATGTGTAACTACGTGTGCTTTACATCTCAGATAGAACCGGCTAACGTAAAAGAGCCCTTTCTGACGAAAACTGGATTGTTGCGATGCAAGATGAACTCAATCAATTTGTCAGAAATGATGTTTGGTACTTAGTTCCAAGACCTAAAGATAAATATATTATTGGAACAAAATGGATTTTCAAAAATAAGTCTGATGAACTTGGTAATATTATTAGAAATAAGGCTAGGCTGGTTGTACAAGGATATACTCAAATTGAAGGCATCGATTATGATGAGACCTTTGCCCCAGTAGCTCATCTTGAATCTATCAGACTATTTATATCCATTACATGCTTTAGAAAGTTTAAAATATATCAAATGGATGTAAAGAGTGCATTCTTAAATGGCGATTTGCATAAAGTAGTATATGTTGAACAACCAACGGGTTTTGAAGACCCTACGAATGTTAATCATGTCTACCGTTTAAAAAAGGTACTCTATGGTTTGAAACAAGCTCTTAGGGCATGGTATGAAAAATTGACAAAGTTTCTATTAAGTCATAACTTTATAATGGGAAGTGTTGATAAGACATTATTTGTAAAGAAACATAATGATCACATTTTAATAGTGCAAATTTATGTTGATAATATTATTTATGGATTTACCTGTACTAATATGACTGTTGAGTTTGCAGATCTTATGAAATCTAAGTTTGAAATGAGCATGGTTGGAGAATTGAATTATTTTCTAGGGTTGCAAGTTAAGCAGCAACCTAATGGTTTCTTTATCTCTCAAATAAATATGCTCTGAACTTAGTTAAAAAGTTCAGATTTGAGAGTGGGAAACATTTTGATACTCCTATGAGTACCTCTTTAAAACTCTCAAAGGACTCTACAAGTAAGAGTGTGGATCATAAGTGTATCTTAGTATGATAGGAAGTTTACTTTATTTAACTGCGAGCCGACCTGATATTGCATTTAGCGTAGGAATTTGTGCTAGATATCAATCTGACCCTAACGAGTCACATCTAACTGCTGTTAAGCACATTTTACGATATGTCGCTAGTTTAGAAAATCTTGGTCTCTAGTATCCACATGATACTAGTGTGCAATTAGCTGGTTACACTGATGCTGATTGGGCTGGTAACATTGATGATAAAATATCAACCAATGGTGGTTGTTTTTATGTAGGAAACTGTTTAGTTTCTTGGCAAAGTAAGAAACAAAGTTCCGTATCACTCTTAACTGCTGAGGCTGAATACATTGTTGTTGGTAATGCATGCACTCAACTTATATGGATGAAAAGAATGCTAAGCGATTACGGACTTACGCAAGATACTATGGTTTTATTTTGTGATAATTCAAGCACAATTAATATTTCTAAAAATCCAATCCAGCATTCACGAACCAAGCATATTGACATTAGATATCACTACATTCGTGAATTAGTGGAAGACATGACAATTTCCTTGGATTACATTCCAATCGAGAATCAACTAGCTGACATATTCACAAAACCGCTCGACAAAAGCAGGTTTGTTAAATTGAAATTCGATCTTGGTATGTACAATATGAATTGATTATTCATGTATTTTTGTATCATAATGTATATTTTTGTTATTTTTAAATGTTTAAATTTCAAATTTTATGTAAAATTGCTCATTTTGGGCAGTGCACGACCAATTGAGTACATACTCGACCAGTCGTGGCACGACCGGTCGAGCATGTACTCGACCAGCCGTGAACCGCGGGTTTGGTGCTTCATTTGGGGGAAAAATCACTTTTTTCTCATTTTAGTTATCTTCTCCAACGGCTCCTAGGTTGACCGGTCGAACCCATCTTCTAGTTCTTCAAGGTTAGTGCATTGTTTTCATTTTTCTTGTAGATTCAAGTCCATTGCACTCCCTTTTAATCATTTGTGTAGTTTATTTCTTGATTAATAGTTGTTTTTGGGGTTTTTTTCTCAAAAATCTTATCTATTGGAAACCCATTCTACTTCTTTTGCAATCTCTCTATTTCTTGATTTCTTTGTTGCAAATGGAAGGCAGAGCCAAGAAGAAAGGATCTCGTGGTCCCTCTACTTCTAGGTCGACTCCTATCACAGTGCGCCACCTTCGGTCGCCCGAAGATGATCCCTCTTATGTGCGAGATATTCAGTTGCACAATGTTATAGTAGAACGACCCATGAATGTTGATCATTTGGCTCCATTTGACTCCTTCCTCTCCTTCAGTCTGTAGGATGGGATAACATTCTACATTGGGGTGGGCCGGCATACCGCTCCATTGCGCAGGCTATCTATGCTTTCATTATTGATTTTTCAACTGAAAATCTGACATTCACCAGAGAAGGTCCAATTGATGTGGATCGTCACCTTATCTCTAGCTTAATGGATTTACCTGTCAATGATGAAGGTATTCCCATTACACTCTAGTGGCAAAACCATCTGAAAGTGAAAAGCGAATGCTCACTAGAGATTTATGCAACATAGATGCGGAATGGAATGCTGCTGGAAATGTGCTTGCCTCAAAGTATTTGTTACCTAGATACAGAGTCCTTCACAGGATTTTCATTTCAAATGTGTATCCTCGCTCTGGTAACAAAATCGAACTCACTACATTCATGGTTCGCATTCTACATTCTATCATTTCTAGAGTTTTTGTATGTCTTCCTTCTCTAATTTGTCATTACATCATTCAATTTCGTCTCAATCCTGGACATAGTGACATTCCCTTCGCCTATCTTATGACTGTGTTGGCCACCTATAGTTTAGTGGCTATGCCTGTTGGAGAGGCTCCCATTACCCAACTACCATTCAACAATTCTAATATAAACAAGTTGAATTTAAGGTTGGCCCCAGGCCAAGGTAATGTGGGTGCTGGTGGAGATGACGCCGAAAATGAAGAGGAGAGTGATTTGCCTCCAGATGACATCAATATGGATGATATTTTTGATGAGATTGAATCCAATTCAGCAGATGATCCTGACTATCAGCCATCTGACTTTAATGCGTGTTTGCGCTTACTTGAGGAGAAGGTAGAAAATATGAATGTGTCCCATGACTTGCAATTTAAATATATGCGCAAGTATCTGAGGCGCATTAACAAGGGACTACATCAGCTTAATCCTACCATACCTACTCCTTCATTGGGTTCTGATTAGTATTTAATTATGTGGTTTGTAATAACTTTTAAGATACTTGAACTTCTTTTGGATTATGTGGTCGGACTTGCTTGAACTTACTTTCTTCTGGATTAGTAACTTGGTAATCTTAATCTTATATGCACTTCTTCAATACTTTTCTTATTCTTCCTTATTTATCTACTTCCTTTAACATTTAATGGTTCCTTCCTTTGTTATATTGTGACAAAAGGGGGAGAATTTTATCATGCTTATGATTGTGGATAATTGTGATGATTGTGGATGGGTATATATTTTTTTGTAAGGGGGAGTAAGGGGGAGTATTGTTGGGGGAGTATATGCGAATTGTATTGACCTGCTTGTAACCGGTGCATGATTCTTTATTGAGCGTATAATGCTTATGTTATTTTAATGAAGTGTGTTTTTTCACTAATTTGATAAAGGGGGGAGATTGTAAGTGCTATGGTTTCTAGCTCCTATGATTGTCAAATTTTGTAGTGCCAAAACCTCTTGGAATCTGTATCTTGTGTAGCTCATCTACATATTCAGGACTGTGCATCTCATGTACAAGAGTAAAGGTCTTTACCTCAAGAGAAAATACAAGTCAAGTACTTCGGTTTCAAGCTTCAACATACTTCAAGTGATGTACATGTTCAAGTTCAAGTACAACACCTAGTGTTAATTCAATCTTTCAAGCTTCGATAGTTTAAGGTTTCAAAGCTTCATCCAAGTCAAGACAAAGTTCCTTTACTTTGAACCTTAAGCTCAAGCTTCAATATACGTCAAATTCAAGCTTCAAATGTCTCAAGTCCAAGCTACATCATATGTCAAGACATCAAGCGTCGTGGACGTCAAAGAACAACTATGAACTGAAGCAAATGAAGTTTCAATGTTCATATACTGCTTACAAGGTATGAATGACCCTAGATTGACCATAAGTTAGGTCATTTTGAATATATAATATAATTGGGTCACTTTATAAAGTGTATAGACTGTTTTTCAACTAGTCTTAGACTATATTCGACTAGTCCTAGCACTGGCTCGGCCAGTCCAAGAAATCCTCGACCAGTCCTAAGTTTGTTACTAATTCTTGGAACTTTTTGTTACTGCCTCGACCAGTCCTGGAGACTGCTCGACCAATCGAGTGAACAGTGCTTAACCAGTCCTGCAGGCTCGACTCAAAGTCTAGCAACTAAAAATAGTCCCACACAACCAGTTGTGGACAGGACTCGACCGGTCGAGCAGGCCCTTCAACCAGTCGTGGAACGGCCTTATCTTATCACACCAGAATTTTCAAAAGTTTGTTGGTCCTTCGACCAGTCGAGTTGACCTCAGGACCAGTCGAGTGAACAGTTTTTGCAACTATAAATAGAGCACAAATTTCAGAGTTTTTCATTCAATTCAAGTGAAATCAAGTCACCACACTGAGAGATAAGTTTGCGATATTCTTAAGTTATTTAATACTCATTTTATATTCTCTTTAATTAACTTTTTGCATTTGATTTTGTATTCTACATTCCAATCTTATTTAAAATAAGGATTGAAGTTTTCCCATTTCTTGGAATCAAAATCAAAGCAAGGTAGCTCAAAGTGCTTTAATCTAAAATCAATTTAGAACTTAGAACCATTTCATAAGTGAGTGTGAACATTGAACATCTATGATGAACTTCTACTCTGAATTGGTTCTTCTGGGCTGCATCAAAAGGAGAATATCCAGATAAGTATTTTACAGTTTTGTAAATTCATTCTTTTGGTTTCTTTGAGATTGTGCCAGAAAAATCTTTCTTTTGGTTTGTTTGAGGTGATCCAAAAAACTCAGAGTGTGGGGTTTTTGAATTGTGTAAGCCCTCTTGAAAGACACAATTGTGAGGGTTTTAGGTGAACCTTGTAAAAACCTATTTCATAGTGAACGCTAATATCCACTATGTGAGGATATTAAGAGTGGAGTAGTTGTGTGGCTGTTTTTCTAAACAGTTGGTGTACACACAAGCGAACCACTATAATTTCTGGTCTTGTGGTGATTGATTGATTATTTCATTGTGTGGATGTTGAATTTTCCTTTACGCATTTGTGGAGAATGTTGTAATCTTTTTATGTATGTGTGGGAATGTTGTAATAGCTTAGTTCCTTTCTTTGCTATTTATTTCTTTATTCCTCTGTATCGGTTTGAGTTTTTGATACACAGACCGTTTAGAAATCAGGTTGTCCTACCATAAGCCATTGGTTTTTGGTGTAAGGTTATCCTTAGAACAACATTTACATCAACCTCTCAATACTTGTACATTTGAGGTTGTTTTACATCTCTGCATTGTGGGATTGTTTAATTGCTATCTTTATTCATATTTGTTTAAATTCTGCTTTTATTTTTTTTAATTTGGCATAATCTATTCACACCCCCCCCCCCCCCCCCCCTCTTCTTGGACTTTAAGCTCAGCCTTTTCAATACCATGCTTGGTATCCTAGAGAAAAATGGTGTAGCGAAAAGGCATAATCTCACTCTAAAGGACATGGTGCGGCTTATGATCAGTAATTCAACGTTACTAGAATCTTTATGAGGTGATGCATTGAAAACAATGTGCATATCTTAAATAGAGTTCCAAGTAAGACTGTAATGAAAACTCCATATAAATTATGGACAGGGCAAAAGGCTAGTTTATAATACTTTCATGTATAGGGTTGTCCTGCAGAAGCCAAACTATATAATCCGCATGATAGAAAGCTTAACCATAGAACGGTTAGTTGCCTCTTTATTGGATATCCAGAAAGATCCAAAAGATTTAGATTTTATTATTCATCCTATTCCATGAGAGTCATTGAGATTGTGAATTCTAAGTTTATTAAGAGTATTGAAGATACTGAGAGCACGAACTTAAGAAACATTGTATTTGAGGAAGAGCGGATTGTGATTCCCACCACAATCGTTCAAAGTAACGTGGTCGTACGTCCAACAACAAACCCTGAGATCCTTATGGATGAACATGTAGAGCCTCAAATACAACCCACTAATGAGGAAATAGAAAACCCAATTCAAAATTTTGAGCCTTTAAGACGATCACATAGAGAGAGAAGATTTGTGATTATAAATGATTACATCGTCTATCTGCAGGAGCATAATTTGACATTGGGGCTGAAAATGATATTATATCTTTTTCACTAGTAAAAAAAAAGTGTGACTTCTTCTCATTGATTCTATGTCATAAAGGATGAATTGAAATCCATGAGGGATAACAAAGCCCAGGACCTTGTTAAATTGCCTAGAGGGATTAGGCCGATTGGTTGTAAGTGGTATTCATCCAAGGGCAATATCGACAGGTATAAAGCCAGACTAGCTGCAAAGAGTTTCAGTCAGTGTGAGGGCATTGACTTTAAGGAGACTTTCTCATCTGTGTCCAAGAAAGACTCATTTAGGATCATTATGGCTCTTGTGACTCATATGGATTTAGAGTTACATCAAATGGATGTAAAAACTACATTCCTTAATGAAGAGCTAAGTGAGAACATATATATGTTACAGACAAAAGGTTTTAGAGCAAAAGGCTCAGAACATCTAGTCTGCAAGCTCAAGAAGTACATTTATAGGTTGAAATAGGAATCACGACAGTGGTACCTAAAGTTTCATGAACTTGTTTCCTTATATGGTTTCATTGAAAACACTGCGGATGAGTGTATATATGTGAAAGTCAGTGGAAGTAAGTTTATTATTTTAGTATTGTAATTTGATGGCATTTTGTTGGCCAATACTGATATTGGATTATTACATGAGACTAAGAAATTTCTATCTCAAAACTTTGTGATGAAAGATCTTGGTGATGCATCATTTGTCATTGGCATTCATATTATCCAGGATAGATCGCGTGGACTATTTGGCCTATCGTAAAGGGCCTATATTGATAGGGTTCTTGAAAGGTTTAATATGCAAGGTTGTGCTCCTAGCCAAGCACTTATTATAAAAGGTAATAGGTTTGGCCAATTTCAGTGTCCTAAGAATTACATAGAAAAGAATAAGATGAAAGATATTTTGTATGCATCAGTAGTAGGGAGCATCATGATTGGTCAGGTCTGTATGCATTCGGATATTGCTTTTATGGTTAGAATGTTGGGCAGGTACCTTAGCAATCTATTGATGAACCATTGAATAGTTGTTAAGAAAGTATTGGGCTATCTGCAAAGGACAAAGGACTTTGCACTCACGTATAGGAGATCCAACCGTTTGTAGCTGGTTGGATATACATATGCAAATTTTTTGGGTTGTCTTTACAACAAGAAGTCCACCTCATGTTATGTATTCATGATGGGTAGTGGATTTGTAAGATCCATGTCCTTTGTAACACCGCTCATGCGCACACATGTCCCAACTTACACCATTGATAGACCATACACTGCACCCCAGTGCACCTAGAAATCCCACCCGAGTGATTTTTCTCAGATAACCTTGAAACCTCTGTCATGTGGACCGCGTCATCGCTACAGTCGCCACGGTGAAAATCGTGTGTCAATCTGATTCTCCGTTAGTGAGATATAACTCATCGAATCCACAGCCAAATTATGTATCCTGTAACATGGGCAACATTTATTGTGCTAAGTCTATTGGACTTGGGCTGATATGGGCCTAAAGCCCACTTTCTAGAACATAAGAATTATCACAAAATAGGACAATTACTACATGATTAAAAAAATGAGCTAGCACATATAAGACAATGCACTGTGAGATAAAATTGGATCTTACCCCAAAATCCATCATTAGCCCTCTCCCTAATCATGGCCCACGTCCACCTCATTGTGTCACATCACTTCAAACAACCAATTGCGACACTTCACTTCATCATCCACCATGCATCACTTATAGCCCACAACCTTTATCCATCCATTACTCAATGCATGTCTAGATTTCTTCCGCCTTGGCTAATCCACCTCATCCATCCACTACCCATACCATACACTACCTTCCACCTCACTTTTAGCACCAATAAGATCTTATAAACTTCCCACATCGTCTTGTGTAACACCCCATACTTTTCAGTACTCGGGTGTTACCATGATGACCTAATTTAGTAAACGCAAACTCAAATTTACATGAACATCCACACATTGTAGCTTAAATATGACCCTTGGGAGTGATTTAGGACTATGAGTCAATGCATCCGTCCGTCGATTATCAAGATGGACTATTATACCACTAGAGAAATCTACTCTTATGGTTTTAAACACCCTGATGGACAAATCGAACTGCCCATTACCAATATCAAACATTAGATCCTCAAATCCGTCATCCATCAAGCCATGGACCAAGAACTTTTGAACCGCATTAATCATAACGTAAACACATAAGTAAACTACCATGTTTCCTCTAAATGTGGTGGGGAATGCCAGAGACCACTGACGGTCAGGTTTGGAATCGATTTAACCATCGAATGGATGGGAATCATAGTTTGAACCCAAAAAATAAACGTTGTGTGACACATCTGGTTAAAATGACATCAGTTTAAAAAATATAGTGGCTCACTAGTTAGATGAACGGTTCTGATCACAGGAGTGGACCACAGATCATCGCGAATTGATAGTGGTTAGCACTTAATGGCCATAATTCAGATGATATGGCCCACCTAAGTCATGTATCTACTTTGTTCTTTGGACTGGGCCATAATGCGGGCCGACAAAACAGATGAACGGAGTGGATTGAACCTCAAACATCATGGTGGACCCCACACGTGAGTACGTGTGCACGGTTGGAGCACACCCGAGGTGCACCGGATCAGGGAGCCCGGTCAAACCGGGTCTGACCCGACGAAAATGGGAATGAAGAAGGGAGCTTTCTCCCTGCCTCCCACCTTTAAACGGATAATGTCCGTTTGGATGCGATGTGACCCAACATGATAATCCGAATGATGGATCCAAACCGTCCATCTTGTAGAGGACTCGAATATGAACAAAACCATGGTCGATCCACCTGTTGGATTGCACACATGCGCACACAAGATCAGACGTGAAATGGTTTCATGAAACTAGCTATTTTTTAAAACATAAAGAGTTCCATTTTCCCTCTTTCCATGCTGGATAAAACTTATACGTCATGGTGACCCATCAAGCCCATGCCTCTTCCAAGCGCGAGACCTGCATGCAGTACCAATCTACCTCCTCATGTCGGTGTTGTGGGCCCTACCATAATGTATGTGTTCTATCTATGCTATCCATCCACTTTTCCATCTCATTTTAGGGCATGAGCCCAAAATGAGACCCATCTAAATCTCATGTGGACCACACCACATAAAAAGTGGTGATTGAATGCCCACCTTTAAAATCTTCCTAGGTCGACTGTATATATATATATATATATATATATATATATATATATATATATATATATATATATATATATATATATATATATATAATTGCCAACCCACCACACAGACCTAGACGAAGGGAAAGTATTATAATTTCAGCTCGATCCAAAAGTTTCATTGCTCTAAGAAGTTTTTAACGGTAGGCATTCAATCACCATTGTCTCCTGTGGTATGGTCCACCTAAGAACTGGATCTGATAAAACACATGCATTATTATAGGGACAACAACAACGACACATACCAACCACGACCTCAATATCGCGAATACGACTCCATCTGCGCGTCAGCAATAAGTAAAGCCGCATAGTGGGCCCCTAAGGTCACCCATCTCCTACCATCGTAGAAGTAGTTCCAATCAAGTGAGCCACTGTCTGAGGACAACATCAGATATAAATAGTCGTTCATTTTGAATGAGTTAATAATAGTTTATTAAAGTATGGTGGTCTGTATACATGCACTCAGGTTGTACACGTGGCAAACAGTCCAAAATCATGGACACCCGGCAGATATGTCATAAACTAAAATTAGACTAACTGAATTGTTGCAACATTTGTGGAATCTGGACCATTCACTACCTATCGGCTTTATACATCCATTAGATGTCAAACTATAAAGGCCCGTTTGAAAATTGGTTCAATGTAAGCTACCGTGTGAAGTGGGTCCCCTAATTTGATGGTTTAGCATTTTAGCTTGAGTATCAATGCGTCATGCGTATGAAGCGTTACACTATTCAGAGTATCCAAGTGTTCAATCACCTAAAACTGTTGAACCAAACTAGCCACCTATGGGTCGGACGAGGATTGCGTCCTGCCCTGCCCATCTCTAGCCACGAACGGGCAGTTCTGTGGGCGGACCCATTGTGATGTATCTGTTTATCGACCCTGTACATCCCTCTTCTCTGATCATTTTAAGGTATGTGTAAAAAATGATGTTGATCCAACCTCAAGTAGACCACACCATAGATGACTCTTGCATTTAATGTAACTATGATTTAATGTTTTGTACATTTAATGCAACCCAAGATTATTGTTTAGTGTGGTCCACTTAACGTTGTATTTACCTCATTTTTGTGCACACACTTTAAAATGATCTGAGAGTAAGGACGGATGGCATGGATAAATAGATAAATCACAGTGTGCCTACCCACAAAACTATCCATTCTTGGCTAGAGACAGGCGGGGTAGGATGCAATTTGTGTCCAGTGGTGAGGCAGCTGGCCAGCAAAATCAGACCTAAATGGACATGGATTGTGTAAGGCCCGTATCCTAGTTCGTACTATTCCATCAACTCCCGCGATCCTTCCCGATGAATTCCGGCAACCCGCGACCTATAATTGTCGTTTACGCGCGACCTTAAGTCGTATCCCATAGATCTGAGTCATCTTAATCCGAGATTTATACCATCGCGACCACGCCGTCACCGCTGTTTCGATACCGCGTATTACGCGCCGAGGCGATACCCTGGTCAGGAGATGTGGGGCCGCGATCAGTTAGAGAAAACGCCACGCATTTGCAATCCCAAGAGAATCTCTACGGCATGTCAAATCAATCTCATCAATCTTCCCATCAATCACCTCTCATGTTAAGTACAAAACCCCATCCCCAAGTAACCCCAAAGTCAAAGCAACCCATCCCTCACATGTCAAAGTACACATCACCCATCACTCACCTTTTCACCCATCACACCCATCCCTCTCTCTTACAACCTCTCTCTCTCTCTCTCTCATCTCTCTCTCTCCCATTCTCCCAAGCAAGAGAGAACAATCATCCATGGCTTCCCAAGGGAGAGGAGAGAAGCTAGTGTGGCCCACCTTCCTACCTCTCATCTCCACCATCCAATGATCATCTCCACCGTTGAAATGCATCCCTTGGAGCTCTAAGATGCGTTGATGGAAGAAGAGGTACAAGAAGATCAAAGGTGGGCATTTCTATAGGCTTAGATTTCATTATTTTGATGATGGGCCAAGTGGGGCCTACCGATTGATGGTATGGATCTCACTTTGGACCCTTGATGTGGCCGATGGCCCACCTTGATTCTCATTATCATTCCATGATGGAGTCATTCTCCACGGACCCCATCATGATGTTTACTTTCTAGTTTGAAAAGGGGTCATCTAGACCTTCTATTTCAGTGGAGAAGGGATCTCCACCGTTGATTTTGTTCGGTGGGCCCATATGAAATGGGACCCACATGATGTATGATTAAATGCATGGAAGGGAGGGCCCATAGTGTCGAGGTCCCTCCATCATCACGTGTATTTCTCTCTCTCTCCTTCCTTTATTTTGTGGCCCACTTAATGAGTGTATGTGATGTCCAAACTATCCATCAAATGGACCCCATGGCCATCCAAGCCATGTGGGCCCTACCCTTTGATGATGGAAAACACAAGTATCAGATTGATCCAAGCCATGTGGACCACGTCCCCAAGCCATGTGGGCCACATCCCGTGGGACCCACCTTATATGTGTTACCCAACCGTCCAGCGTCCTTGGACACTGGACGTGGCTACACAGAGAAGTGTGAATGACAGTGTGGTATGCTAGCAAGCTAACAAAGAAAAAAATATATATAATATTATTTTATTTAAGCTTTTGGGTGGGCCACTCATATAGGCCCCACCTTGATGTATGAACCTATCCACGTCGTCCATTCCATTGCTCAGCCCATTTTAGGCGTTAAACCGAAAAATGAAGTCAATCCGATTTTCTAGCGGGCCATAGCATAGGAAATAGTGGTTTTCACTGTTAAAATGCACTCTGATACTTCTGTACCCCAAAATATATTTTATATTGGGCTTGTTTGGCTTGTCTTGAGCTATAGGATTCATTGACTGGGTCGGATCCACCTGATGCAGGCCCCACCTACGAAAAACCCCAAGAAAATCGATTTTTAAAAAAAAATACATCAGGCAGCAGTGCCTGCTACTGCTGCTGACACCAGAGGACGCAGCAACGTCCTCCTGCTGCGCTGGGGTGCTGGAGGCAAGGACAGGGGTCCCATACGTGGGCCCCACCGTGATGTATGTTGAGCATCCACACCGTGCATTGGGCAGGTCCCCTTTAGGATAGTGGCCCCCCAAAAATCAATCGTATGTGGTGCTTAAGTGGCCCACATCACAAGGAACAGTGTGATTGAATGTCTGCCATTGAAACCCTTTTTAGGTTGACAGAAGTTTTGGATTCAAATATGAAATTTGTTTTTCCTTTTCATCCAGGTCCATGTGACCTTATCAACAGCTTGGATGAAAGATAAACGTCATGATGGGCCCACGTGGGACCCACCTGTCTGGAGTGGATTTGTTGGAGTACCTCCACCAGCCGTTAGACGCTGCCTCATCATCAGCGCTGGGTGCGTCTGATCATGAGGGATGCGTTGTATCCTAACTGCCCATCTGTATGGGGACCACCGTGATATGTGTTATATCCCACACCGTCCTTGGGACGGTGGGACCCATCAGTAGTGGGAACAAGTGGCTGGGTACCTCACACCAGTTATATAGTTGGTGCATTGACGCCACCAAGCTCTTTGGGTCCCACCGCCGTACGACGTCAGCAAGTTTTGAGGACCCCACTATAATGTATGTTTTGTATACCACCGTATATGCTTTTTCAGCTCGTGTGGGGCTTACCCCACACGTGCTGTACGTGTGAGATGGGACCCACTTTTGATGTATGTATTTTGTATCCCACGCCGTCCAACTAACGGTGGGCCCCTCCATGATGCATGCGTTGCATCCATACCGTCCAGCCATTTTGAGATATCATTTTATGGCATGGGAGGAAGGATGAGACAGATCTATAGTTCAAGTGGACCCCCACCATTTGCAATAATGGGGACAGTGACATCCACCGTTCAAATTCCTAGGGCCACAGTCGTTTCTAATTAAGCTGATATTTGTTTTCACTTCATCTATCTCTATGTTAATTTATGAATAGGTTGGATCTCAAAATACCTCACGGTGGGCCACACTGTGCAATCCAGTCGTGATATGGTCTAGATGATCTTTCGACTTGATATATTTAAGGGTCATGTGCAAGGCCCACTTGTTATGTATTTGTGGCCCATTTGATAAGAGCCATTGTGATATATTTCCAGCCCATTTGAGGCCCACCTATGATGTATATTTGAGGTCCACCTGTAATTTATATTTGAGGCCCATATGATGGGGCCCACCTGCTTGAATCTGAGGCCTATGGACAAGGCCCATTGTGATATGTTTTAGGCCCATTAGTGTGGCCCATTGATACAGCCCAACCATGTATATGAAGCCCCATTGGTGCGACCCATGTGATATGGCCGACTCGATATATATGAGGCCCATTGGTGCGGCCCGTGGATGCGATCCACTTGATGTATTTTGGGCCCCTGGGTTGAGGCCCATTGTGATGTATTTGGGGCCCGTGGGTTGAGGTCCATTGTGATGTGTTAGGGCCCGTGGGTTGAGGCCCGTCATTGAGTCCCACCTTGATATGTATGAGGCTCATTGTTGAGGCCCACCTTAATGTGTATGAGGCCCATTGTTGAGGCCCACCTTGATGTGTATGAGGCCCGTTGTTGAGGCCCACCTTAATATATATATGAGGCCATGTTATGAGGCTCATTGTGATGTATGCAAGGCCCATGGGTTATGGCCCATTGCAATGTATGTAAGGCCCAATTGGTGCGGCCTATTCGATATATATATGAGGCCCATGTGATTAGGCCCACTATAAATTTGGCCCTACGAGGGCCACTCCTTGGGAGCAATGTTGGTTGAATGTCCACATTAATGGGCAATGATGGTTAATTGTCCTCATTGTGACCTTCCCTTCGGCCCTTTGTTAGGCTGATTACCGATTCTGCTTGTCGAGGCCGATTATCAGTGTCGGTTATCAATACCGATTATGAGTATGTGACAGCATAGCATCATGATACATGCCCATACGTATCATCTGCATATTTGTTATGATGTGTGGTTGACCATTGCATATGTCATTAGGCAGATTGTTATGAGACTCCCTGATAGGCGGAGGTTATCTCACGTGAGCGCACGGTATGCACAGGATTGATGCATGACTGGATTATATGACTCATGCATCTTACATTGTGAGTTATGATTACTGTATGCCCTAGCGACATCAGGATCGTAGCCTCCACAAGCATATCGTGGACAGCCACATGGGACACTGAAAATCTGTTCTAGCATCGGGCTTCCATAGATGGCCCTGGGTGAAAATCCTTAAAACCCTCTTGGTACTAGAGAACGCCCCAACATCGAGACCAAGTGGATATACATGAGCGCCCGAGTGCCAAATACTAGGAGGCCGCGTCTCCCACTATGCCGTGGTCGGTTGGGAGGGGGTGTGGCCTTACCCACCCGAGGGAGTAGGCATAGCTAGGCTGAGTTTGACCAGCTCGAGGAATGGGTCCACTATCGACGAGTCGGGTAGGTATTGGCAGACTACTGGCCAGGCGGATA
This sequence comes from Magnolia officinalis, assembly GCA_021015155.1. NCBI lineage: Eukaryota > Viridiplantae > Streptophyta > Magnoliopsida > Magnoliales > Magnoliaceae > Magnolia > Magnolia officinalis. The sequence goes on from JAJHSJ010000015.1 coordinate 42,519,860, forward strand.
GTGAGGTCTCTTCCACTTACCCAGTTGTGCACTTGATGGGGCGGCAGGTGGCGTGGAGTGTACTAAACCTTGGTGATGATTCCAGAGATGAACTGTACTGATATGTTGACTTATTGAGCAGGAATTGCATATTCATTCATTCACTATCCACTCGGGCATGTGGTGTGCAACTATTTGTTACGTGTACCTTCGCATGGTCAGGATTTCGATTGGGCACGCGACTAACCTGAGACCAGGAGTTTACCACATTGAGTCTGACTATCCAAATTTAGGTATGGGACTGATTTGATAGAAGTCTTTTGTGATGGACCCCATAGCCTGCGATACTACAAACTATCATCCCGACCTCACACTCCAGCTTGGTCATTTCATTCGCATCGCATATTGCATTAGCATTCATATGACATTTTGGGTCGTTATGTTTTCTATACTTATATGGCCTAGACGGACTTAGCAGGATTTACATATTGCATTGTACGCTCGGCATCTGATATTTGGTTCTCTATGACTCCTCATTTGCATAGCTAATCTGTATTGCGTATTCTGATATTATATGACTCATGGACTTACCAATATATTTCCGCTTACTTTGATATTGTATGATTCATGATCTTGTCAGTATTTCCGCTTATCCCGATGATGTATGATTTATGGGCTTTATTATATACTTGGCACTTACCTTGCACACACTTTCACCACCCTCTAAGCTTTTTATAAGCTTATGCACGATAGATGAGTGCAAGTGGCGTTAGGTTGCAGCAGCGTTGAGCTTGGAGCGTGCAGCTGTCTCTGAAGCTTTGATTTCGCTATATGTATTTCCTTTTCAGTATTGTATTCAAATTATTATATTAGTGGATATGTGATGATGATGTTGCCTTTATGATTTGGGTATACTTGTGGTTATGCTTTTTATGAGACAAATGTACGTTGAAAAATCCTCCTTGTAGGATCCCAAGATCGGAACCTGGCATATGGACGCTGGGAGCCGAGAATGGGGTACTAGCGAGGCTGTCAGCACCGGGTTCGGCGATCGGGATTCCTATGAATCCGATTTTCAGGTTTGGGGCGTGACAGATTGGGTCCTACCCTGCCGGTCTCCAGCTAGGAACAAGCAGGAGCTTTGAGTAGCCATGATGATGTATGGGTCTTATCCGCACCGTCCATCCATTTTTCATATCATTTTAGGATATAAGCTAAAAAAAATGAGGCAAATCCAAGGCTCAAGTGGACCACACCACAGGACGTAGGGGTGATAATGATTATCACAATTGAAACTATTCTAGGGCCCACCCTGATGTTTATTTTCCATCCAATCTATTCATAAATTTACGTAGGCATGGATGAAGAGAAAACACAAATATCGGTTCCATCCAAAACTTTTGTGGCTGCCAAGAAGTTTTCAACGGTAAAAGTTTAATCCCCATTGTGTAGTCCACTTGAGCCTGGGATCTACCTCATTTTTGGGCTTCTATCCTAAAATGATAAGAAAGAATGAATGGACCGATACATCACGGTAGCCACTCAAAGCTCATGTCTGTTCCTAGCTAGAGACGTCCAAGGTAGGACGCAATCCGCTTCCCTCACCATTGGGAACCCCATTGGATACTCTGTCCCTGCTTGAACCGACTTACATACGTTCTTAATGTGATGGAATTTGATTGGATAGAGTACCCTGTTAGAAATGGATAAAACCAAACATGTTTGAAAATCTCTCAGATCCAACCACATAGGGACAATCAAAACTCAATTCAGACACCAACCACATGTCTGGTATTATCCTGCCTGAACTGAGCTCCTTTCACCTCAAACATAGTGGAACTCAAATAGACAATAGACCATAGTTAAAGATAAAATCCACGCAAAACATGTTTGAAAGTTATCGACGGGGCCCATTATTAACAGCTGCCTGCCTTCAAATCAAGCCCGACAGGTTAAGGGCAGATAAAGATTAGTCTATACCACTTATTTAAGTATGGATAGAGTATAACCCAAAAAATGACTGAAAAGGCCTAGCTATAAGTCCTAGAGGGGGGGGGTGAATAGGACAATGCCAAATAAAACTTATAACAGCGGAATTAAAAAGAAAATGATAGCCAAAGTAAATCACAATGCAGGAAAGTGAAACAACCTCAAAATTTAGATCTTGAGAGGTTGATACAAATGTTGTTCTAAGGACAACCTTTCACCAAAAACCAGAGTTTATGGTAGGACAACCTTATTTCTAGAAAGATCTTGTATCAAATCTCAAACCAAAGAGGAATAAAGAAATAAATACAAACTGAATTGAAATAAATTGTAATCACAAATGTATTGTTCTAGGGACAGCCATACACCATAAAAATGGCAGGGCAACCTTGCTGGAACAACTTTTAAAAGAAATTGAATATCAAGCTGATAAAGGAATAGCAGAAAATAAATTCTAAACTATTACAAAATTCTCACAATGCTTGAATTAAATGATTACAACATTCACCACCATACATACATCCCACAAATGAATATTAAAGATTAGAAATATAAATCATTCAACCACAACACAAGGGATTATAGTGGTTCGCCTGTGTGTTCACCAACTGTTAAACAACAGCCACACAAAATGCTACTCCACTCCTAATATCCTCACACAGGGGATATTAGCGTTCACTAACAAAATTGGTTTTCCCAGGTTCACCAAAAACCTTTACAATTGTGTCTTTATCTGTGGGCTTACACAATTAAAAAAAAAACCCCACTTCTGAGTTTTCCTGGCTCTCCTTAGATAACCAATACAACAAGATTTTTCTGGCAAATCTTGAAAGAAACCAAAACAGAAAGGAATTTACAATTAAATGTAAAATACCTGATTATCTCCTTCGTTGTAGCAGCCTGGTAGAACCAAATCAGAGTAGATGATTGAATATCCAAGTTCAATGTCCAGTACTCAATTACAATGGTTCTAATTCTAATAGATTTTAAATTAAACCAAGTAGGGCTTGCCTTAATTGATTTTGATTCCAAAGAAAGGGAATAACAATTCCTCTTATCAAATTAGATTGGAATAGCAGAAACAAAATCAATTAAATAAAGCTAAGGAAAGAGAATATTAAATAAGCACACTTAGCTTAGATGGAGAACAAAATTCTCTCTCAGAAGTTCGACGAAGATTGACTTGAATGGATTAATTAATTCGATGATTTATTCTGAGATTCGTGCTCTATTTATAGGTGAGCAGATCGCATCTTCGACTAGTCTAAGGAGCTCTTCGAGTAGAAGAAATAACAAATTTGAAAAAAATCGGGCGCGATAAGCTTTGACCGTTCTACGACTGGTCGAAGGCCTCCTTCGACTGGTCGTAGGTCACCTTCGACTGGTCGAAGGTCTCCTTCGACTGGTCGAAGACCTTGTGAATTATCGCTGGACTTTGAATCGAAGATTTACGACTGGTCGAAGAAGCAGTCGACACTGTTCCTACGACTGGTCGAACAGATTCCTGGACTAGTCGAAGCCTAACAGAAATTATTCGATTTTTGTAACAAACTCACGACTGATCGAGGAATTTCTTAGACTGGTCGAAGCAACTCTAGGACTAGTCGAAGAAGGCCTAGGACTAGTCGAAGAACAGACCAAACTTATATAAAATAAACATTCGATTTATGTATCCAAAGTGACCTACTTCTAAGGTCAACCTAAGGTCAGTCAAACCTCAACCATGAAGTAAGGACATTGAAATATTAGGAACTAGTGACCTTGAAGTATGAGCCTTGAAGTCTTGATGTAGTTCAATCTTGAAATCTTAATGTAGCTCAATCTTGAAAGTGTCTTGAGTTCTTTATGAACTACCTTGAAGTCTTCTTGAAGTCTTGCAGCTTGAGTCATGTCTTGTGAGTAGTTCTTGCATTCAAGTTTGATCTTTGTACTTGTGAGCTTAACTTATTGTGAGCTTAGCTTGTTCATGAATGTTGATCTTTGAGAGAGCTTCACTTATGCAAGATATATAACAGTGATTTTGGCACCACAAATTTGACAACAAACAGGGATATTAAATATAGCACTTACAATCTCCCCCTTTGTCAAATTAGTGACAAAACACATTACCAAGATAAACATACAATAAAACAACTGGTTAAAGAGATATGAACTAGTTCATATCAACTGGCTTACCTGCAAATCAATATTCAATATTCAACATTCAACATTCAACCAGTTGCATTCAACTAGTTCACACATACTCCCCCTGAGTAACATAACCAATGCTACTCCTCTCGCAATCACATCGTTAAGAACAAACCATTCTCCCCCTTTTTGTCACAATATGACAAAGGAAACAACAATAAAGGAGAATTAAATAAAGGGATATATGAGAGTTAATATGAGAAGTTATGAGATAATAGCAAAACAGAGATAGAGAGACGCAGCATAGCTTCTCATAGAATAAATATCCAGCATAAAACATAGATAGTATCCAACTCAAAAACAGTCAACCAAGTGCTAAGTTATAAGGTTATTACAGACCAGAAAATCCCATATAGACTAGTCAGAATTAGAATTAGAAGACGGAGCAGGAATAGAGGGATCAAGTTGGTGCATGCCTTTGTTTAATCGCCGAAGATATTTTCGCATGTACTTGAATTGAGAATCATGAGCAACAGACATGTTTTCTATCTTTTCATTCAAATTTTCAACTTTACCCTCCAAAGCACTCAGACGTGCATCAAAATCAGATGGTACAAAATCTGGATCATTTGTTGAATCAGAATCCAGTTCCTCAAAGATATCATCCATATTAATGTCATCCCCCGCTTCTTCATGACCAGCACCACCACCATTACCACCTTGTTCAGGAAGTAATTCCAGCTTCATCTTATTGAGATTAGAGTTGTTGAAAATCAGATGATGAATAGGTGCCTCATTAACTGGCATATCGACCAACATATGTGTAGCTAAAACAGTCATTAAATAACCAAAAGGGATGTCACTATGACCAGGATGGAGTCTAAACTGAAGAAGGAAATGACAGATTAAGGATGGGAGACAAATCTGAGTACCACTGGAAATAGCATGAATAATACGTACCATAAAAGAGGTCAAGTCAGTTTTATTACCTGACCGAGGATACAAATTAGACACAAAGATTCTGTGGAGCATTCTGTATTTGGGTAACAAAAACCTTGCGGGAAGCGCATTCCCTTTTTGTGTCCATTGAACATCCATGTTGCACAAATCCCTAGTGAGCAAGCGTTTTTCAGAAATTAAGGGTTTAACAGTTAGGTTATGGATAGGAATACCCTCGTCATTCACAGGAATGTCCATAAGAGCTGAAATTAAATGACGATCAATTTCAAATGGCCCTTCACTAGTAGATATTTTAAAAGTTAAACTATCCAGTGAGAAGTCACTTATGCATGTAAACATGGATTGAGCAATGGACCGGTATGCAGGCCCACCCCAATGCAATAAGTTAACCCAACCTACAGCTTCAAGCAAAGGTAGGATATCAAAAGGTGCAATATGGTTAATATCAACAGGATGTTCAACAATAACATTACGAGCTTTAAGATCTATAACATAAGAAGAATCATTTGTAGGCTCAAGAAGATGACGTTTGGTCAATCTGGAGGAAGAAGAAGGACCACGGGAAGTAGTTTTTCTACCTCTAGAAGCCATTTGCAACAAGGATGTCAATGAATTAAGAAGTTGCAAAGGATTGAGAAGTGGGTTTCTTCAAAACAGATTTTTCAAAAACCAAACCCCAAATCTCAATGAAATCCAAAATAGAAAGCTTCAAGTTAGAAAAGAGAGCAATCTAGACACTGATTTGCAAGAAAAACGTAAATGGAACACTAACCTTGAAGAACAAGAATGGTGGGTTCGACCAGTCGAAGCTCGGCTCCTTAGAGAGAAAAAAAAGAAATGAGGAAGAAAGCAAAAATCCCCAAATTTAAGTGATTTCCGAGATCTACGACTGGTTGTAGGTATCTATGACCGGTCGTAGGTCGACTAGTCGAGTATACTCACGACAGGTCGAAGGAAGTCCAGAAAAACATATTTCTTACAATTTTTAAAGAAAATGGAATTAAACCTAGCAAATATATACACTATGATACATGTAGGCATAAATAATCATTTTGAAATACACATGCCAAGATCAAATTTCATTTATTAAACCTAATTTTATCAAGAGATTTTGTGAAAATATCAGCTCTCTGATCTTCAGTAGGAATATATTCCAGAGATATAACTTTTTCTTCTACCAATTCCCTAATATAATGAAATCTAATGTCAATGTGCTTAGTACGAGAATGCTGAATAGGATTTTTTGAAATATTTATTGCACTGGAATTATCACAATGCAATAACATAGAATCCTGTTTAATTCCATAATCACTCAGCATTCGTTGCATCCAAACAAGCTGTGTACATGCATTACCAGCTGCGATATACTCAGCTTCAGCTGTTGAAAGTGATATAGAATTTTGTTTCTTACTAAACCAGGAAACTAGACAATTTCCAATGTAAAAACAACCACCACTGGTTGATTTTCTATCATCTAGATTACCAGCCCAGTCAGCATCCGAGTACCCAGCTAATTGGACACTAGTCTCATGAGGATACCAGAGACCTAGATTTACAGTACTTGCGACATATCTAATAATTCGCTTGACAGCAATCAAGTGTGATTCTTTTGGATCAGATTGATATCTTGCGCAAATACCAACACTTAGAGAAATATCAGGTCTACTAGCAGTTAAATATAACAAACTACCAATCATACTCCGATAAAGTTTTGAGTCAACATTTTTACCATTAGAGTCTTTTGAGAGTTTCAGGGTAGTACTCATAGGAGTATCGAAATTCTTACCATTCTCAAATCCAAATCTCTTGATTAGATTCAAAGCATACTTAGATTGAGAAATGAATATTCCTTCAGGTTGTTGTTTACTTGTAATCCAAGGAAATAAGTCAATTCCCCAACCATGCTCATTTCGAACTGAGATTTCATCAAATCTGCAAACTCAGTAGTCAAGTCAGTACAAGTTGATCCATAAATGATATCATCAACATAAATATGTACTATTAAGATATGATCATTATGTTTTTTAACAAATAGAGTTTTATCAACAGATCCCATTGAAAATTGTGACTTAAAAGAAATTTTTTAGTTTCTCATACCATGCCCTAGGTGCTTGTTTTAATCCATAAAGTGCCTTTTTAAGCCGATACACATGATCAGTATTTTTGGGATCTTCAAAACCCATTGGCTGTTCAACATAGACTTCTTCATGTAAATCGCCATTTAGAAAAGCACTTTTCACATCCATCTGAAAGATCTTTATCTTTCTAAAACATGCAATGGATATAAATAGTCTGATAGATTCAAGACGTGCTACTGGTGCAAAAGTTTCATCGAAATCAATCCCTTCAATTTGAGTATAACCTTGTACCACTAGTCTAGCCTTGTTTCTAATTATATTTCCACATTCGTCAGACTTATTTTTGAAAATCCATTTTGTTCCAATGATGTGTTTATCTTTAGGTCTTGGTACGAGATACCAAACATCATTTCTTACAAATTGATTAAGTTCTTCTTGCATTGCAACAATCCAGTTCTCATCAGCAAGAGCTTCTTTTACATTGGATGGTTCTATTTGGGATGTAAAACATACATAATTACATAAATCCTCAAGTTGTCTACGGGTGCGAACACCAGTGAGAGGTTTCCAAGAATTTGAGTGGTTGGATGATCTTTAACAGTCCTCAATTCAGATTCAGTCTGATTTGATGAAGTATCGGGTTTATCAATGATTAGAACTTCATCATTATCTGAATTAGAGATTGGCGTGTTTAAGTGATCATCAATGACAACATTAATGGACTCTTGAATCACACCAGTTCTTTTGTTCAGAACCCTATAAGCTCGACTGTTTAAGGAATATCCTAGAAAAATCCCTTCATCACTTTTGTATCGAATTTTCCCAAATTTTCACGATCACGTAAAATATAGCACTTGCTGCCAAAAACTCGAAAGTATTTAACAGTAGGCTTTTTGTTGAACCACAATTCGTAAGCCGTTTTATTATTATCTTTGCTAGTATAAACTCGGTTAATAATATAGCAAGCTGTATTTACAGCTTCAGCCCAAAGATTTTTAGAGAGCTTCATGCTATTCAACATGACATTAGCCATTTCTTGAAGCACCCTATTCTTTCTTTCTACAATTCCATTTTGTTGTGGAGTTTTGGGAGCAGAGAATTCATGTAATATTCCTTGGTCGGTACAAACTTCTCAAAATTGCTATTCTCAAATTCAGATCCATGATCACTACGAATCTTACTGATTTGAGAAGATTTTTCAGTTTGAATCCTTTTGAAAAATTTTCTTACTTCTTCAAGGGTTTCAGATTTATCCCTTAAGAAGACTACCCAAGTGTATCTGGTAAAGTCATCAACTATTACCAGGATATACTTTTTACCACCACGACTTTCCGTTCTGGTAGGTCCTATCAGATCCATGTGGAGGAGTTCGAGTGGTTTTGATGTGGTATTTGAATTCACCTTTTTGTGTGAGTTCCTTGTTTGTTTGCCTATCTGGCACTCACCACATATTTTATCTAATTTCTGAAGTTTGGGTAAACCTCTTATAAGTTCTCGTTTGCTCAATCTATATAAATTTCGATAATGTACATGTCCAAGACGTTTGTGCCATAAATCAGTCTCGTCTGTATGGACCATGTAACATGTTTGATTAGATGAGCTGGATTCGCTAATAATATAGCAATTTTCAGACGTTCTACGTCCAGTTAATATTACAGAACCCTTATTGTTTAGTATCTCACAGCTTTGATTAGAAAACCGAACACTATGGTTATTATCACATATTTGAGATATACTAAGCAAGTTATGTTTTAAGCCTTCAACATATAAGACATTTTTAAACACAGGAAGATTAAAAAGTTGAACCGTACCTTGGCCTATAATCTTGCAGTTGCTACCATCACCAAATGTGACTGAACCATCAGTCATATCTTTCAGATCCGTGAATAAAGCTTTGTCACCTGTCATATGCCTGGAGCATCCACTGTCTAGGTACCACTTTGAATGACTTGTTGCTTTGAAAGCAGTGTGAGCAACCAAGCAGGCAACTTTAGGAACCCATTTCAAAACAGTTTTGGGTTTAGGAACATAGTTGGTCTTCTTTTGTTTATAGTTGTAAGAATGACCTATAGAGTTAGATTTTAAGAGCTCCTTGAGTAAATCAACTATCTTTTCAGCTAGTGGATTTCATTTCTGATTAAAGTTGACATGGCTGCTTCTAGGTTTTTGAAAAGTTTTTGAATTTCTAGAAAAATCTTGGTAAGTACTTTTCCCTTTTGAGTTTGAGGACTCTCCATTAACAAACATAGGAGGAGTATACTTTTGTTTAGGAGGTAGATTTTTATCATAGCCCAACCCGGATAGATCGCCACATTTTCTTGATCCGGATAAAAGTTTTTCTAACTTTGGATCACCTTGGGCATATTTCCATGTGTCCTTTGACTCAGAAGAGAAGATACTTCCTTTTTGAGATTTTCAATTTCAGATTTCAAATCAACAATTAAAGAATTTTTGAATTCAAATCGCATTTTGTTTTTTCAAAACAATCTGAAATTTGTGATTTTTCTAAGACAAGTGATTCAAAACATTCTTTGAGTTTAGAAAACTTTTCTTTTTGAAGTTTAAGTTTGACAGCAATTTTACAACTTTCTTATATAGGGCATTGTAAGCATCTTGAAGATCATCTTCATTTTCACATTCACTACTCAGATTTTCTTCACTTGTTGAGTCATTATCTGAAAATGTGAATTTGGCTAGAGTCATAAGAGCTTTAACTCATTGCCCTAACTCAGTTTCAGAATCTTCTGATTCAGAAGAAGCTTCAGAATCAGATGATTCATCCCATGTAGCCAACATACCCTTCTTCTTGGGTTTGTCCTTTTTAGGACATCTATTTGCTAAGTGCCCATATTCTTGACAGTTGTAACATTGACTATCTTTCAAAGATTTTCGAGATTTGGGTCTAAACTTCTTTTTATCATTAGATTTTTGAAAATCAACCCTTTTTCTTGCTTTTGAAAATCTTGTAAAATTTCTTAGCTAAAAGAGCCATATCATCTTCTGAATCAGAATTTTCTTCTGAATTATATTTAGAAGATTTTAGTGCGATAGATTTACCTTTAGGAGCTTTAAAGTTTAACTCGTAGGTTTGTAGAGAACCAACTAGTTCTTCTACCCTCATATTATCTGTATCACGAAGTTCCTGGATCGCGGTTACTTTAGAATTGAACCGTTCAGGAAGTGAGCGTAATATCTTTGCACACACTTTACTTTCTGGGATTTTATCGCCAAGACCCCACATTGAGTTTACAATGTCATTCAATCTAGTGTAAAAGTCCATAAACATTTCATTTTCCTCCATATGAATTTCTTCAAATCTGGTTGTGAGGAGTTGGACTTTAGATTTTTTGACAATTGTAGTACCCTCGTGTGTCATTTCTAATATATCCCAAGCTTGCTTTGCAGTATCACAGGAAATGATTCTTTTGAACTCATCCGGTGATAGTGCGCAAGTGATTGCATTTAGTGCTTTAGCATTAGCACTACTCTCACTTTTCTGAAGAGTGGTCCATTGGTAATATGGTGTGACTTTCATAGATTTTGAACCATCAACCCCAGTAACTTCCATGACAGGAGGTTTCCATTCAGTCACTGTGGCTTGCCACACATTTTCATCCATTGACTTGTGGAAGATCCTCATTCTGGCTTTCCAATAGGCATAGTTGGAGCCATCAAATGGTGGAGGCCTTGTGACTGAAAGGCTATCAAAATTTGACATCTTTTTAAATAGCTTAGATCGTTAGCTCAGGAAATAAATCCAAATAAATAGTAATAAGAAGGAGCTATTAGGCTCTGATACCACTTGAAAAGGCCTAGCTATATGTCCTAGAGGGGGGGTGAATAGGACAATGCCAAATAAAACTTATAACAGCGGAATTAAAAAGAAATGATAGCCAAAGTAAATCACAATGTAGGAAAGTGAAACAACCTCAAAATTTAGATCTTGAGAGGTTGATACAAATGTTGTTCTAAGGACAATCTTTCACCAAAAACTAGAGTTTATGATAGGACAACCTTATTTCTAGAAAGATCTTTGTATCAAATCTCAAACCAAAGAGGAATAAAGAAATAAATACAAATTGAATTGAAATAAATTGTAATCACAAATGTATTGTTCTAGGGACAGCCATACACCATAAAAATGGCAGGGCAACCTTGCTGGAACAACTTTTAAAAGAAATTGAATATCAAGCTGATAAAGGAATAGCAGAAAATAAATTCTAAACTATTACAAAATTCTCACAATGCTTGAATTAAATGATTACAACATTCACCACCATACATACATCCCACAAATGAATATTAAAGATTAGAAATATAAATCATTCAACCACAACACAAGGGATTATAGTGGTTCGCCTGTGTGTTCACCAACTGTTAAACAACAGCCACACAAAATGCTACTCCACTCCTAATATCCTCACACAGGGGATATTAGCGTTCACTAACAAAATAGGTTTTCCCAGGTTCACCAAAAACCTTTACAATTGTGTCTTTGTCTGTGGGCTTACACAATTAAAAAAAACCCCACTTCTGAGTTTTCCTGGCTCTCCTCAGATAACCAATACAACAAGATTTTTCTGGCAAATCTTGAAAGAAACCAAAACAGAAAGGAATTTACAATTAAATGTAAAATACCTGATTATCTCCTTCGTTGTAGCAGCCCGGTAGAACCAAATCAGAGTAGATGATTGAATGTCCAAGTTCAATGTCCAGTACTCAATTACAATGGTTCTAATTCTAATAGATTTTAAATTAAACCAAGTAGGGCTTGCCTTAATTGATTTTGATTCCAAAGAAAGGGAATAACAATTCCTCTTATCAAATTAGATTGGAAAGCAGAAACAAAATCAATTAAATAAAGCTAAGGAAAGAGAATATTAAATAAGCACACTTAGCTTAGATGGAGCACAGAATTATCTCTCAGAAGTTCGACGAAGATTGACTTGAATGGATTAATTAATTCGATGACTTCTTCTGAGATTCGTGCTCTATTTATAGGTGAGCAGATCGCATCTTCGACTGGTCTAAGGAGCTCTTCGACTAGTCGAAGAAATAACAAATTTGAAAAAAATCGGCGCGATAAGCTTTGACCGTTCTACGAGGTCGAAGGCCTCCTTCGACTGATCGTAGGTCACCTTCAACTGGTCGAAGATCTCCTTCGACTGGTTGAAGACCTTGTGAATTATCGCTGGACTTTGAATCGAAGATTTACAACTGGTCGAAGAAGCAGTCGACACTGTTCCTACGACTGGTCGAACAGATTCCTGGACTAGTCGAAGCTTAACAGAAATTATCCGATTTTTGTAACAAACTCACGACTAATCGAGGAATTTCTTAGACTGGTCGAAGCAACTCTAGGACTAGTCGAAGAAGGCCTAGGACTAGTCGAAGAACTGACCAAACTTATGTTAAATAAACATTCGATTTATGTATCCAAAGTGACCTACTTCTAAGGTCAACCTAAGGTCAGTCAAACCTCAACCATGAAGTAAGGACATTGAAATATTAGGAACTAGTGACCTTGAAGTATGAGCCTTGAAGTCTTGATGTAGTTCAATCTTGAAATCTTGATGTAGCTCAATCTTGAAAGTGTCTTGAGTTCTTTATGAACTACCTTGAAGTCTTCTTGAAGTCTTGCAGCTTGAGTAATGTCTTGTGAGTAGTTCTTGCATTCAAGTTTGATCTTTGTACTTGTAAGCTTAGCTTGTTGTGAGCTTAGCTTGGTCATGAATGTTGATCTTTGAGAGAGCTTCACTTATGCAAGATATATAACAGTGATTTTGGCACCACAAATTTGACAACAAACAGGGATATTAAATATAGCACTTACAATGACACTCACGAGAATATATATTTTAACCATTTAATATTTCCTTATTATTTTTCTAATTATTTATTTGATGGCCATCAACTAAACGATTAGCCTATGCTCCATCTACCATGGGAACACAATTTGGACGGTCAGAATAGCTCTACATTAGTGTCGGGATGAGCCATCACCAATGCTTAAATGTTTCAAAACTAACATTGGACTCTAGACCTGAAAACCATTATGGCTAACATTAGTTATATCTGATGAGTGCATAACTGAGTCCACTAGATGAAGGAAACATGGGTGATGATATGGTGGAGCTGGAAGATCATAAAAGTTATAGAGCCATCTGGATGAATTCTTAAAAATACACCTATATTTTAATTCGTTTGAAGTATGGCCGGTATAAAATGGTAAAATATGAAGTCAAACAAACTATAGAAAAGCTAATGGAAGGGATTATCTCATGGGAAAGCAGATAGATTGCCTACAGCACCCACCACACAGGATATCCATGGTGACATGACGTGCCCCAAGCTTGTGGGGCCCACTATGATGTATGTGATTTATTCTATCCCTCTATCCATTTTGCCAGCTCATTTTAGCACATGGATCCAAAATTGAGGTAGGCTGAAAGCTCAAGTGGACTACACCACAAGAAACATCGTTGATGATGACGCCCATTGTTGGAACCTTTCTAGGGCCCTCTATTATGTTTATTTTCCATCCAGCTTGTTCATAATGTTGCACTGACCTAGATGAAAGGAAAGCACATACATCAGCTTGATTGAAACCTTTTGTCCTAAGAAGTTTTCAACAATGGGCATTCAATCCCCCCATTATTTCCTATGGTTTCGTCCGCTCGAGATTTGGATTGCCTTGTTTTGCGGCTTATGAACTAAATATTTCATCCATAAGGAGCAAGAGACATATACGAATGTACATACTTATGTGAGGTGAAACTTGTTTTCATATTTTTAGGTATTGCTCTCTCCACTGGTGTTGTTTATATAAGGAAGGTCATAAGTTAAGAGAGGTATTTTATTATATTAATCTTCTGATGTATTTTTTTATATGGGATTCCTTATATAGGTGGGAGAGAGATAAGCCTTGTATTTCTGTTTCTCTTGTTTCTAGTGGTATCAAAGTTAAAAGTTGAGAAACCTTTTAGCATGAGATTTGTGTTTGTGCTAATGTGTTTTGTGATTGTGTTTTAGATGGCTAGATTGAGTTTTACCATATTCGATGTGTCGAAATTTGACAGATCTAATTACACATTGTGGAAACTGAAGATGAATGCGGTGTTGGTGAAGGAATGATATACAATTGATATTCAAGGAAAAGAAAGAAAAAAATGCTTATAGAGATTAAAGATGAGGTATTTGAGGAGAAAAATCAATTAGTCATGGTAAACCTTCTTCTCGCTTTAGAGATTGGCAGCGGTCGATGTGAAGATTAATGATGAAGAAAATGTTATACTTCTGCTCTGTTCAATATCATATTCGTGGGATGGTTTAATTATGAATCTCAGTAACAGTTCAGATCTCACTATGGAGTCAACCATGTCGATATTGCTTATTGAAAAGTCTCATAGAAAATACATGGAGAATCTGCTTGTGATGCTATGATGATTAGAGGAAGATATACTAAGAAGGGTACCGGTGGGTGAGATCAGACGAGATCCAAGTCGAAAGGGCACAAAATAGATAGATATTGAAATTACAAAAAGAATGGTCGCTTGCAATATATATATATATATATATATATATATATATATATAAGACAATTTATTCAAGGATAAGGAAGTGTTATCTGTAGTGATTCCACGAGAAAATCTAAGCCAACAATGGATCTTAGATTTAGGTATTTCCTTCTATATGACTCCACACAAAGATTGATTATACATATATCAGTCATGTAATAGAGACACTTTATATGGGTTTTTTTTTTACACACGCACACACACCCCACACACTCACGTTAGTGGAATTTCACCACCTATGGGTAGTCGAACCCTTGACCGGGAGTTGAAACTCCTATGAGAGTCTACCACCCAAGCAAGAGTAAGGACCCACTTTATATGGGTTATAATAGCACATAAATTGTGAGGATTGAAGATGTCAGAATTACTATATTTGATGGTATCACGCATAAAATTTCTGATGTGCGGTATATACAGAACCTATGAAAGAGTCTTCTGTCATTGGGAAGTTCAATGAAGATAGTTATAAATTTTCTAGTGAAAAAGGTCGATTGAAATTTGTAAAAAGAGAGATAGTGGTGGTGAAAGGAGAATTAATGGGTGATTTATATCTTTTAATTGAAGATGTCGTGGTTGGAGATGATGTTATTGCTAATGCCGTGACATATTCTGTTACATCTAGCATAGGCAGTTGGGCCACAAGCAAGAAAGGACTAAAGATATTTCTTGATCAAAATTTACTTCTTGGTTTAAAGTCCATTAGTTTAAATTTTTTGTAAGGATTAACTTTTTGGAAATCCATAAAGCTTTTTTTCCCTCATCCACTACCAAAAGTAAGGATGTTTTAAATCTGATTCATTCTAATACTTGGGAAGCCCCAGTTAAATCCTTAGGAGGTTCGAAATACTTTATTTCTTTTATTTATGATTTATCTAGAAAAGTATAGGTTTACATATTGAAAAAAAAAAAAAAAAAAAAAAAAAAAGTGATGTTTTTACTTGTTTTTCAGGTTCAAGATATTAGTTGAAAATCAAAAGGGAAAGAAAATTAAGTGTTTGAGAACTGATAATGGAGTGAAATACACCTCGAAAGAATTTAAGGATTTTTGCAGTGAGCATAGTATTGAGAGGCACTACACGAACCCTGGTACTCCACAACAGAACGGAGTTGCAAAATGTATGAACCATATTCTTATGGATCATACCAGGAGTATGTTGAGTTTAGCTAAGTTTGAGCAATGTTTTTGGGCAAAAGCCCTTAACACGGCTTGTTACTTAGTAAATTGTTCTCTTACGACTGCATTAGATCGCAAGATCCCTGAAGAATGATGGTCTGAACAGTTTGTTAATTATTCGTTCCTACATTCTTTTGATTGTGATGCTTATTTGTGGATTCCCAAAGAGCACGTGACTAAGCTAGATGCGAGGTTCAGAGAGTGTATTTTTTTAGTTATGCAGATGGAATAAAAGGGTACTATTTTTCTTGGCTATGCAAATGGAACAAGATGGTACAAATGTGATTTTTAATGAATATTCATTACATAAAGATATAAAATTAGAATTAAAATTATGAGAGATAATTAAATTAAAATCTTTAAATAATGTTCAAAATTAGCCTGATGATTCAGAAGGTCAACTGAAAGACGTAAAATTGTCAATCTTAGAGTCATGAGAGATAATTAAATTGGAATCTTTAAAAAATGTTCAAAATCAGTCTGATGATTTAGAAGGTCAGCAAGTTGATGATATCGTTAGAGATGAAGCTGATAAAGAGCATGCAAAGGAGATATTGTGTGATGAAACTCAAAGTGATCAAAGTTGGCTGAGGATATTTACAAGACCTTTTATTTAGCTTAGGGATTATGTTACGGCTTACGCTTGCATGATAGAAAAGCACGAGTCTTATTCATACTAAAAGGCATGTGAATTTGTGAATACTAGCCAATGGATAGTATTCATGGAGGAGGAGATGCAAACTCTGCATAAGAACAAAACTTGGGAATTGGTTGAATCACCCAAAGGACGGAAGGCTATTAGTTATAAATGAAGTTTATAAGCTAAAAAAGATACTAATGAGAATATTAAATTGCGCAAAGCCCAATTAGTAATAAAAGGGTATGCTCAGAAACCAAGTATTAACTTTAATGAAATTTTCTCTCCAATTATCTGTTTGAGTACTATTCATATTGTATTGAGTATGGAAACAATGCTTGACTTGGAGGTAGAGCAGTTGAATGTAAAAACTTCTTTTCTGCACGGAAATCTTAATGAAAAAAATTATATGACTCGACTTAAATGTTTATTAAAAAGAAATAAGAAAATTTTCATTTGTCGGCTGAACAGATTGCTTTACAGTTTAAAACAAGTGTCGAGGTGTTGGTATAAGCGATTTGATTCCTTCTTTGTGAGCTTGAGATTTCAAAAATGTGAGGCAGAACGATGTTCCTATATTCGTAGCTATAGTAATAATAGTTTTATTATCTTAACTGGTTGTAAGTACTAGTACAAGAGATACTATTGCAATATTAAAAGCTCGTTGGGCTAGGAAATTTGATATGAAGGATTTGGGTGTCATTAATCAGATACTTGGGATAACTGTACTTAGAGATAAAAAAGAAAGAAAGTTTGGATAACCCAGAATGGTTACATTGAAAGAGTTCTGAATCGCCTCCACATACAAAATTTTAATCCAATCAGAACTCCAATAAGTTGTCATCAGATCAGTATCATAGCACGGAAGCCAAAAAGGCATATATGTCTCAAGTACCAAATTCATTGGTAGTAAGGAGTCTTATGTTTGCTATGGTGTGTACCAGACTAGGCATCGTGTGAGCAGTAGTCAGTAAATACACCCGAGTAGAGATCATTAGAATACTGTAAAGTGGATCCTTCATTACTCGAAGGGTACTTTTGAGACTAATAGTTGTTATAGCAACCAAATTTTAAAGTTAGTTGGCTTTATGGATTACGATTATACAGGAGATTATGATAAAAGAATATCTACCACAGGTTATGTTCTCTTTTACCTGTAGTGCAGTTAGTTGGCTGTCAAGATTATAATTAGTGGTAGCCTTGTCTACTATAGAAGCAGAGTACGTGTTAGTTATACAAGTATGCAAAGAAGCTATTTGGTTGAAGAGATTACTAGAATAATTGAAATTCAAGTAGAAAGTGATAATGATTCATTGTGATAGTCAAAGCATATTACACTTGGCTAAGAATCCGGTATTTCATACCCAGACCAAGCACATCAATGTTCAGTATCACTTTGTTCGTCATTGTGGAAGACAGTCAGATCTCATTACAGAAAATTCACACCAATGACAACGTAGCAGATATGTTGACGAAGCCTATTACAAAGGAGAAGTTTGTTTGGTGCAGGACTTCCATTGGGCTTGTTGTTACCTAGCAATTAGTGATGTTTGGGCAGATGTTATTGTAAGTGTCTTTTGTACTATTAGATAAACTAATCCTCAAGTGGGAGAATATTAAGTCAGCAAGGAATGTCCCTTATCTCCTGGAGACGTCCCTCTCCCTTGATTTTTTAATGTGCATATGTACGTACATATATATGTACGTGAGGTGAAGCATGTTTCCATATTTTTTGGATGTTCTCTCCATTGGTGTGGTCTATATAAGAAACGTCATAGGTTAAGATAGGTATTCTATTATATTCATCTTCTGGGGTATTCCTTGGTGTGGGATTCCTTGTACAGAAGGAAGAGAGGCAAGCCTTGTGTTTCTATTTCTCTTATTTCTAGTGAAGAAAAAAGTTCTATGTTGTTGCCCCAAACCACGTAAATTCATGTGCCTCTTGTCTATTATTTTGGTTTGACTTTTTTGGCCTTTTATTTGGCCCTTTTCTTTTATGTTATGGCCTTTCCTAAATTGATCAAGCACGGGTGTTTTTCCGTAACACTAAGATGATCCAGCAAAACGGATGTACGACATTGATAAAGCACATAGATCATGGTGGGCCCCATGGAGCTCGAGCCACGTAATGCCTCCAGGGATATTGTAGGTGTTGAGGCAATCCACTTCCATCGCATGGGTTTTATTTTTAAAATTTAAGTCATTTGTATATATGGGGTAAGCAGGATCAACATATCACCCTGACACTTGTCCATGGGAAGATGGCTCTACCATATTCTTGTTCTTCCAACTCTACCGTATCATCTCCCAAACTCAGATAGTTACTCGCCAAGTGGGGTCTAACCTCAAACATTCCTTAGACTGGAAATCAAGAAATTCCACTCATCAAGTTAGCCATCACCCCTGGAACATATATTGATGTCGTTTCTTCCCAAATGTCTATTGTCAAAAATAGAAGTACACAATTGAAAAACTGAGGAAATTTTAAGACAAAAATATTGGATTTGTGGTTTGATGTATTGACTAAGAATAGTCAATATTTTAAGGAAAATTTATTGCCCTTTTTCTAAATTTTCAACAAATGCAAAAGAATGAAGTGAATTATTTTTATAATACAATGAACTTTCATGTCCAAAGTTTAATAAGAAAATTTACACCTCCAAATATTGAATAAATCTCCAAGTTTTAACAACGATATGCCTCACAAGAATGTTTTCGAGAGGATAAGTCCAAGAGGGCAAAGATGAGAATACAAGGTTATGGATAACTTGATTTGGGAATGTTTTTATTTCTCTAGATTATAATGCTTAGAATATATAACATTTACAGTGACATAGTGTCCTTCCTAGAGAGATACTCTTACGCCTCTTTAGGACATCCAATATACCCTTTCACATACAACAACCATTTAATCATGATAGTTAGTTCTATCTCTTTTGAATAGATGTAATTATACAATAATAATAATAATAATTGTTGCCACATGGAAACATATGCCACCTAGATCCTAATTAACCCCATTGTCACCACATGTACAACATGTGTTTTGATGGCATGTGTCAAGCAGATCCAACTAACACTATGGCTATAACCTTACATGCCAGTGGATCAAATCCTAGACTAGACTTTGTTTCACTCCATAATTTCATTATGGCTTAGATTAGTTTGAATCAAAGTCCCAAAAAGATTGGGCTCTTTGGATTTCTTAAAAGAACGAGCATGTAGTAAGTGTTAGTGTACTTATTTGTGCACCTATTTGTCAATCATGCAGTTCAGTGTGTTAGTGTATTAGTTGAGCCCTTAGAAACTGAAGACCGAAGACACGTGAAGATATGATGCATCAAGGAGTGAAGGAACATGTAAATTGAAGTGCCCTGGTGACCATAATGTTATACCCAAAACAACATAACCTCTAACTGATCTGTTCCCAAATAGGTAAACCTTTGTTTGATCATCCTTTAGCCTTAAGAGCTTCATTAGAACATGCTTAGATAGGCTATAAAGATTCTAAGCTGTTGTAAATCATGTATAGCCCAAAATAGCAAACTCTTAGGAGAGATTGATCAAAGCTCGATTGATCGAAGTCGATCAATCGTTGGTGGCGAGAAATGTCCAACAAATTTTCTGCTTCCAATCAAATTAGTTCGATCGATCAAACTAGTTGTTTTCTGCCCATTTTTCTAGCCATTGTAAACTTTCTCTTTATAAAGGGTATATGATTTTTAGGCAATTTGATGATTTTTTTTATGCAAATAGATCATAGGTGATTCCCCACTCAATATTCCTCTCCTAGACTCTAACTCAAAGATTTCCATATGATTAACTACTCTAATGAACATTTCAAGCTCCATTATAAAGATGTACATGAACTCACCCATTTGTATAGAGATAAAACACTAAGCCTATAGGTATATCATTATCTATATCCTCTAAGATATTCATGTACATGAATCCTTACTATGAATCAACTAAAGCCATTAGTGGTAGGAGATTTTACCCCATCCTCTCATTGCCTTGGTCACCTCATTAAAGCATCAAATGCAAGGCGATTAATTGTAGGAGTTGAAGCATCCACATCAATAATCATGTGGGAAATTAAGAAGCTAGTTGAAGCATGGGATATCATCCATTGAGCATCTCAAGCAAGGCGCATCAACGGAGCTCAATCCAACAAGTAAGGTTGTCAATTTAGAGTTCATATACTATTTTCCTTAAGTACGATTGAGTATAGAGTTTGTGGTCCGAACTCGATATGTCCTTGTGTAGGACCATCTCCTACGGGAATGTATGTAGGTTCTTGTGTAAGACCACCACCGAGCACGGGTGCATACGTGTTATTCTCCTTAGGAGCCTCGAGTGTGAGTAAACATAGGTCCTTGGATTAGGACTGTAGTGATTGTTGGTTAGCTGATAGAAAATCAACTAAGTCTCTGCAGGAGCCACCAACATGGGTGAAAACGTGCTCCTCCAATATGGGAGGGTACGTATAGGTCCTTGTATAGGACAATCACTGACACAGGTGTGTACATAATCTACCAACACAGGTGAGATGAGTGTAAGTCCTTGTGTAGGCCTCCAGCGGGAGTATACACTTGTAAATGTTAGAGGTGAGCCTAATTTCAAACATTTAAGATAGTGAAATCCCGTATACTTGAGGAGAGTGTCCGTCGAGAGTAGAGTAGGAAATTAGTCAAACCACTATACATTGTTATCTTGTGATTAGCTTATGTGGATGTATTTCTATTCTTGTTTGTAATTGAATTGGTTTAATTTATATGGATTCAAGATTAGAAGTGTATACTAGACATTAACTTATAGTACACACAATTGATATTTCACATCTCACCATATAGAATAGTTGCTTATTGTTACATCTCTTGTAGTCTATAAGAATTGGACCCTTATGCATTAATTTCATTTAATTGATAAATTAGTTTAATTAGGTAAAAAATTTTAAGTGGTCCTATTCCCCCACCCTCCCTTCTAGGACTTAGTTGTAATTCTAAGCTCCGCTAAGCTTCCGCATGCCATGGTAGACAATCCACGTAATTTTGCCAAGTACAAAGTATGCTTAATAAAGCACCCAAGCAACCCTATTACCCACGTTGCATGTGCACGTGCACGAACATTGAAATTTGAACCCAGGCTTTCTATAGAAAAACCCCTCCTCTTACCACTAATGTATATAAATATTTTTTACAAAATTCATATATAATATATTTACTTTCTTTTTTTTTAGAAAACATAAATGGGATATCATGATAAACACATAATTGAAGGTGGTTTGTATATTTAAATATTTATTTTAGTGCATATATATATATATATATATATATATATATATATATATATATATATATATATATATATATATATATATAAAGTTTGTACTTAGTGATCCAGTCTTGAACTAAGTTTCTTATGTGACCTACTAGACGTATAGCACTCATCATTTATGTATAAATTGGAGATCAAAAATTCCATGTATTCATGGCCTTATGCATATATGATTTCATGAGTATTCCAAAGGCAGCCCTAATCTCTTCAAACTCGGCCTCACTTCTCTATTCATATACATAGATCTTAGAGATGATTCTGCTCTATCCTAATAAAGAAGTTTGATTGTGTTCAAGATATAGCTAATATTGACCATTGATACATTGCAAGTATTTTGACTAAAATGGATTGTTGAATTTTCATTTTCTTTTACGACAATAATGGTTCATATCAACTTTTGAAGCATGGTTAAGGCTCTAAAAGTTTTCAGCATAATCAAGACTTCATATACATAAGAAGAATGTGAAATAATAGAGATTAGGAATAATTTAATTGCAGTTAAATTAATCAACTTTCATGCTTGGTGATGTTTGATATAATCTCATTGATACAGATGGAATGGTCCTAAAAAAAATAGAATGAGAAAATTCATTGAGATTATAGTAAATCTCACCAAGCATGAAAGGTGATTTAGCTACAATTAATCATTTCTCATAATGGACAACAATTTTTTAATTTAACTGGCCATTTATTTTCATATGCTTCAATTGTATTGCAAGATGAAATCTGAGTATCTCCATAATGATTAAGTTTGTTTTCATGGATTATTTTGATCAAAATTATAATCTATGTATTTTTGTTTTACCAATCTAAGTCGATGGATGTTTTCAGAACATGCCAATTGGGCTAAGTGGTAAGATTTAGCCCAAGTAAATATGAAATGAATTAGATTTGTTCAAAATAATTTGTGAACGGCCACGATCAATCCTGCCAAATATGGATATCACTGTCAAATCTAATAGGACCATCTCTAAGAGTTCATTGAGGATCCATGACAAACAAAATTTCATCTCATTACGACCAGTAGATCTTGAGATGAGGCATACTTAATGAATGATCGATCTTAATCATCCAATAATTTCACAATCCAAACTTTGATATGGACAAATGACCACTGATTTCAAAGTCTCAATGAGTAAAACATGATGGCTAGATCAAATCAACTAAAGAAATACTCAAAATGCACAAAAAATGGCCCACAAGTTGCCTGTGCAACAAAGGCTAGGTGTGGGCCAAAGCATACATGTTTCACGGGCCCCACACAATTATACAGCGGTCCAGAGGCTATTAAGGCCCATCCATAGAAAGCCAAGGGTGAGTTCATACTCCCAAGTGGTCACACAATCAGATCCATGCACGGGTGAGTAGATTTGGACACAATCATATTATACATAGATGATGAACATAATAGATGGATTGAATTGTGTGGTGCCAATTTGGGCCTCCAATATTAGAAGTTTCTAAAATTTTAGAAATTTTCAATATTCTAATTTTTATATTTAGAAATATTAATTTAATTAGTATTTTGAAATAACCCAAAATTAAAAATCTAATCAAACTCAAATAAGAAAAAGAGTGAAAATAAGAGGGAGAGAGAGAGAGAGAGAGAGAGAGAGAGAGAGAGAGAGGTTCCTCCCACCCTAGCAATCTTTCGGATGCAAGGAGCGTCGATACAGTTGGAACCTTTATGGGCCCCACACAGTCTACCCTTTAATGATTCAATTCAAACATACTTTCCCTTTGTCCGAGCTCTTTTCGATTATCAATTATTTGCATATATGTAGTCTTAGAACTCGTGCTCTGAATGGAAAGCACAATAAGCCGACATGTTTCAGTAAAGTAAGACATGATACGATATTGTCTTTGATATCTAGTGCTGAACAAATTCAAGATAGCTAATCTTAATGGCCAAATTTAATAAAAAGATACCAATAATCACATTTTAAGATGGTCCAATAAATTTGATTTTGAATCATTGAGCTATCTAAAGTGGTCTTGTCCAAAATATCTCTTACTAGATCCACCATGATTGATCTATAAATAGGCTTTTATACTAATTGTTAACTTAATTTAAGGAATAAAGGATCACACTATACATCAATTATGGAAATTATATATAGTTAATCATAATCACATACTTGTAGCCATACCTGTTGATGCTATTGATGAAGATTTCTCTTAATCGTCTACACTTTTCATATTTCTAGAAACTTTTGATGAGACGATATATTTTATTTGTACGTGTAAGCGATGAGACAGACTTTATTTATAAGAATTAGAGTTTGAGTAGTTTAACCCATTGCAACTACTCCTTCGGGAGTCTCCACACTACAAGAGTTCATGACTCTTTGAAACACTATGCATATGGAATACAGTCCAAGTGCACTACCCCTAACATATCTAAACTAATCACAACTAATATTAGGTCCACAAGTATTCTTAGTCCAAATAATCCAACGATCATATCCAAACCATTGAGCATGTGGGACCAACTAATAGAAGCTTTATAAATAGCACTTGTGAACATTGGCACATTGACACATATGGCATATATGGAGCATTTGAAGATGGACAAAGGGACATGTGCCATATTCGCACACATGGGTTCACTTGCATATGTGGGTGGAAGGGATGGGAATTGCCAATAACCCCGAATTAAAGGGCCCCCAATAACCCCCCAACGTGACCTAATGAAAATGCATCATGCATCCATATTATGCATGCATATAACACAATAATGGCATCCAAATTATCTAACCTATAATGGAAATGTTCAGGGTTTAGGGTTTAGGGTTTAGGGTTTAGGGTAAAAAAGTAAAGATTCACCTATGTAAAATGACAAGATTACCCTTTTCATGATGGGCCCACATTTTATGCATGCATATAACACAATAACGGCATCCAAATTATCTAACCTATAATGGAAATGTTCATCTTTGTGCCATTACAGGTAACATGTGGGGGGCTAAATCATTACTGAGACTAAATTGCACGTTGGTGCCCGTTACTCTGTAATGGCATTATCCAAATTACGAAGATCAAATCATATTGGGGGTTATACATTATAAAAAGTGGTACATGTGAAGCCATTAAAGGTGGATGGTGGTGATAGTCTAGAATTCGGCCACATGGTACATATGTGTAGTTTGTGGGCATGCTAGTGAAATTGTGTGGGATAGACTACCATGGTGCATGCGTAAGCTTGACGGATCTATAGAATAAATGGTTGTCTTATGGGGGCTGAATAGGACCACTTAAAATTTTGTCAATTAAATCCACAATTGCTTAATTAAATAATTTGCCAAATTAAAACTAATAAGACAATTCAACAATAAGGCTTTCAAGTCAAAGTGGGTCCAACCACATAGACTACAAAGCATGCATCAATAAACAACTAGTATATAATTTAGATAAGGAATTTGTATTTGGGATGTGTTAACTATTCAACTCCTAGCATTCATCTAATCATACATACATATAATTCAACAAATTAAATCTACAAGTATAATTAAAAATGTGCTCAAAAGACAATGACAAACACAAACATGTATAGTGGTTCGGTTTCTCTACTTCACTCCTAGCGGACGCACTCTCCACAAGTGTAGCATTATTCACTATCGAAGCTTTTCAATAGGTTCACCTCTAACCTTTACAGCCCTACACAAGGAGCTAGCGTACACTCCTGTCGAAGGCTCCCTCGGAGACTTAGTTGGTTTTCTATCGGCTAACTAACAACCTCGGTCCTAGTCCAAGGACATATGTTTACTCATGTCGGAGGCTTCCACGAAGACTAACACGTACGCATCCGTGTATAGTAAATCCGACCCTACACAAGAGCCAAGAGCCTACATCCTACACAAGAACATATTTGAGTTTAGGTCACAAACTCTTATACTCAATCCTACGCACGAAAAGAGTTTATGGACTCATACTTGACACTTGTCGAATTGAGCCCATTTGTTGTGCCTTGCTTCAGTCGCTTCCTCAAAGCTCTCCCGTGCTTGAATCCACTCCTCAATTACTTTCATGTTCATTGATGCTGACAGCTTATCTCCACAAATAAACACCTTGCATGTGATGCTATAATGCAGTGATCAAGGTGATGGAAGGATGGTGGAATCTCCTATAACTAGTGTGATAGTTGAAATTCTAAGGGATTCACCTATATGTGTGTTGTAGATGGTTTAGACAAGGATTTGACTATTAGTTCAAGTCCAATCTCTAGAAAAAGGTGGAGATCAAGCTTATCTTCATAATCGAGGGTGGAATCCCCTTTCAAGTGACAAATCACAAGGAAGATTACTTAGACCTCATAGCTTTAAAGGCTTGGGATGAGGGATATGAGTGGGGATATCCTAAGCTTTTATTACACCAAAAACCCATTAAAATGCCCAATAACTGAATACCCATTTATAAGAAATTGTGCTTAACGACTATAAAATGACTGGTTAATGACTCTGTCGATAGGATCAAAAGGTCATTCAATGGGATCGAAGGTCCTTCGATAGGAATGAGCACACTATCAATCCCACCAAGAAAATCTAGAAATATATTTGTTGGGTTGCTGGACTATTTTTTCGATCGGATCAAGTGGTCCTTCGATGCCATCGAGACTCATCGACAAACTGTCGATGGGATCGAAGACCACTCAAAATTGTTGTTTTGGGCAGGTAAGATTACAACAGTTTTACACCTCTTTTAACCTTTCTTATCATGTTCCAATTAGGCTCCTAAGGCTGAGGGATGATCAAATAAGATTTACCAATTAAGGTTAGGATCATCTAGAGGTTAAAGGTTGTTTTGGGTCTAAGATTGGAGTCATGTAACACCCTGGTTTTTGTAACCCGAGTATAGGAGTCTGTTTACGAAAACACAAGCATTAACATGGAAAAAATATAATGCACGTATAATACGAGTCAGTAGGCATCAAAAGCACGGGAGAGAAAATTAATCATGATATGCCATTAAGTAACAAAATACCATAAAATACTAGCCCACTCAGCTGGGGACTTGGTAGAAACCCAAAGTATCGAATGTCAAAATAAAACTATTGAAAGGAGAATACTAAGAATCTATTGGTTAAGCTCGTAAAAATCGACCACATCCTGATAAAACTCCTTGGCATGCCCTTCTCCTTCCATAGCAGGATCAACTTCAAGGTCTAGCTCATAAACTCCACCATCTAATAATATACCTGCATCATATGTACGGTTGTATATTCAAAGTATGAGTGGCCAGCTCGGTGAGAATTCCCCTTAAGATTACACACCATCGCATTAGTCAAGTATAGTTTTAATCAAGATAACATACAAAACAATTCACGTTGTAATCTTATTTAAATACATGGATGCGTGAATGTACATTATCCTAGGGATGCTCATACAACTTGCTTTTGGAAAAAAGCCTCGAGTGTGTCGAAATACACATGCAAGTAGCTAGTCACCAGCGAAAATACATCAAGTATGTGCTAAAGTAACTAGCTCACACAAATTGTGTCGATCGACGGTGATTTAGGAGCTAGCAGAACATACCACGACAAAGGATACTGTAACATCCCGGATTTTTACCAACCTGGAATTAGACGTCCTTAGGCGATGGGTCAATCCTAACACAGGTTTAACTTCCCAAACGCTCAATTAAAGCCTCAAATCCCTTTTCAAACCATTTTCTTCACAAATCCCACCCTTCACTACCTTGTGCTTTCAATTTTTCAAAGCACTTTCACCCTAGACACTAACTTAAACTAGCTAAGTAGTAAAACTTGGATCACTTTATATACAAACTACAAAGGCCTAAGTACCATCTCAGACAGAAATCTTACAGGACTAAATCCTTTAGAAATTAGGCGAGATTTATCTAGTGTTAAACTAGAGTGCCTGTGAAATTAGCACCAATCACTTTAAATATGATCTGCAAGACCCAAAACTTGTAGAATCATTGACGCTAGGTTACCCTAAAATCTAGGATCAATCTCATTACCCGGCTGCTCTCGGGAGCATCTCAAAACTCCGTATCGGATCTGGACCGCACGTCGGAAGTCCGATTAACACGAAGTTAAGGAATTAGGACCGCCTCGCTGGGCTTGACAACCATCTCAGAAATCAAATCCAGATAATGTCCCAGCGCTATTCGCTTGAGCTCAGAGTGAAGAGTGTGAGAAATGTGAAATTAATTCAAAATAAAATATCTTGAATAGTAATCTGGCACCACTCGCTTGCGGATCAATATTAAGTAACCAGACCGTCCGAAGCAGACCAAATTACACCCTCGGATCAGGAGAAATTTCATACACATTTACATGTACTCGGAATCTCCGATCGAGATCCGCTGACCGTTGAACTGAAACTGGTCCGCCACGCGTGATCTGGAAATCCCACTGAAATGAAAACTTAATAGAATGTAGATCCAGCGTTAGTGAACTTAAGTCCGACCTTTGGCTCAAGAAGGGCTGCCAGAAACCCTCTGTTGAGCTGAAATAATGCCGATTTGATTATAATGTAAGTATACCTTGAACATAAGCCTATTTCGGTGAATTTGTAGGCTATATAAGGACCTTAAACCCTCTCTCATGGCAGCCATACGAATTTGAGATTGAGAGAGAGAAAAGAGAGAGAAAGTGTGGGAGCAGTGGGAGAATCTCCCTGCCACTCTTCCCTGCCGCTATTCGGGCTCCACCGCCTGATTCTCATCGCTTTCCCGGCGTTTCCGGCGTCATTTCTAGGTAAGAAACCCTAACCCTAATCTGTTTTGGGGTTTAGACAGTTGTAGGTTGTGAAATAGCTAACCTATTTCGTTCTATAGGTTGCCAAACTGCCGAATACGGAAGCTTAGCAAACCTATCGACTTCATTACGATTCTATGACAAAAGGTGTGGACTTTAAGTGTATAGGTTATGGTTTTCAACGCTTTCAATGTCAGATAATGATAGATTCATGATCTGCATGCAATTGCACATGTACAAAGTGCTGTCTGTTTTCCGTTTCGATTAAAGATGAAAAATATGGAATTCTACATACTCTAGGTATTTGTAGAAAGTACGGTATACGTATATTTTTTGGAAATGTGTTTGACATATTTATTTGTTGTATGGATATACGATATATGGATAAAATACTTATTTGGCAAAAGGATTCGCCTAAATACATGTTTTACTTATATACACTATGTATGTTGAAATTGCGTATTCTAGAAAATACTGTATACGTATAAATTTTGGAGATGTATTTATCATGATTATTTGCTGTAGTAATATATTATACATAGATAAAATACTCGCTTGGCTAAAGGATAGCCCTAATACATGTTTTGCTAATATGCACCATGTATGTTGTAATAGTGTATTCTAAGTGTTTGTGAAAATGACTGAATGAGTATAGAATTCTCATTCGTGCTCGCCATGACTAATTGTCATGGATTCATGATTGTTGTATTGGCGATACCCTTTTGACGAAAGGATTTGCCCTAAATCACGCCACGGCCAATATACACTATATATGCTAAAATGTGTGGCCCAAGTGTTTGTGGAAATGACTGGATGAATATGGAACTTGGATTCCTGCTTGCCATGACTATCCGTCGTGGGTGTACGCGTGTTATGATTGGGGCAACTCCCTAGTGAAAGGATTTGGCCTAATGCCTATGTGATCGACATATGTCATGTATGTTGATGTATGTTTTTTTAAAGTGTTTCTTGAAATGTCTGAATGAGTAGCAGTTAGCAAATTGTAATGTATAAGGGTGTTGAGATATGATTCTCAACCTCTTTTAACTATGTGTATGATCTCCTTAGATAGTTGTGTGATTAGGAATTGAACATGTACAAACTCATGCTTGTGTTGTGCTTCATAACATTCTCAACTGCTTTATGATTTTATCTATGTAATGCATATGTTTAAATTCATATTTACGTTGTATGATCCATCATGGGTGAGCAACGAGTGCGTGCAACAGCCCTGGCAGCCCTAAACGGATAATACCAGACTTTGATTGTATGATTTGAATCTTGATCCATTACTGCTTTATCTATCTGCAATTGATTGTGGTTGGGGCTATGATTATAGTCCAGACAATCGGTACTAGAATTGAATTCGTGGCTGAGTTTCATTTGTCACGTGAGATGTGTTCGACGAACCCGAGTCGTACTTCGGTTGGTGATAGTGGTTGGCCACACGAAGTGCTTATGCGCTTCATATCGTCCAACTTGTTGTGCGCTCGAGCTAGCCGAGCTCGTCAAGTAACCCGATCTGTCTAATGTATGTTCACCATGTTTGGACGCTACTGCTTGAACCTACGGTACCAAACTTACCAGTGAAATCCCTTTTAACCATGGTACCTCGATCCGCTAAGACTCATGAGCCAGGCATGGTGGTATGGGACACCGTGGTCGAGCTGTCGGCCTATGCTGGGGCCACGTGCCTCCCCGTATTGGCCATTGAGCAACCAAACTCGTGAGCCGAATACGGTGGTATGGGACACTGTATTCGAGCTGTCGACACTTATGGCGAGAGCCGAGTACGGTGAGACCTGTACTCGTGCTGACGGGCGACAAGTCCTCTGTAGTGTCTTCGAGTATACTCCAAGGTCTGTGATTGGCGACGAGCCCTTCACAGCAATTAGAGTATGAGTTGAGCTGAGTACGGTGAGACCTGTATTCGAGCTGACGGCCAGCGAATGAGCCGAGTACGGTGAGACCTGTACTTGAGCTGACGGTCAGCAATTGAGCCACATACGGTGAGATCTGTATCCGTGCTGACGGGTGACGAGCCCTTTGCGATGCCTTCGCGATGCCTCTCGAACCATAATACCGTATGAGATTAACTAGGATTGACGACCCTAGAATGGATCATGTTTGGGAATGATACAAGGGAGGTACCTTAGTTTTCCAATACTGCTGTTTGAAATGGACTAATAACAACTCGGTAATCATGCTCATCATCGCACCACATGTGCTAGTAGATGTGGAGCACTGAGGGAGGTATGCATCCGCGAACGTAAGATGATGTCGCATGAGGGTGGTTTGGCAAGGGCATACATCATGTCATTTCATACTTGCATCAAATAAGAGTAGTTAGAATTGTTTGATTGTACTGCTTTATCATTAATTCTTGACTGAATTGATAACATGTTAACCTATGCTTTATTGTTCCACTGAGTTGATCACTCACTCCCACGTTACGGGACGGTGTTCCGAACACCCACCAGACTTTGTCTGATTGCAGATGGCGACGCTACTCCTGAGGCGGAGCCGGACTTTTGTGACAACGAGGATGCTTTCTATTATATATGGTTTTCGGGCGGCTTTATGGGAGTCGTGCCTTGATCGACGGGGTTACAGGGATGTTGAGTAGATGACACTACACATTTGGTATCATATGAATTGTACTTGTAATTCTTTAACCTGGTAACCTTATCACACTCTGGAGACTTACTATAGTTTTTATATTTTATATATCTATCACAGTCTTCCGCTTGCAATTTAACTGTCTCTGGAGTATGATATGTTGTTTTGGCTTAATCTCACTCACGTTCAATGCACTAATGCAGACAACATTTAATCACCATTATCTATGTTGCATAAGTGATGTTCTGACAACTCGGGTGTTGAGTTATGCTCGACCCCCGATTTTCAGGGCGTTACAGATACATGCTACAACAACCAAATTAGCCATTAATTATCTCATGTATGCTATGAATGCATAATTAGCACAACCGTTATTAATCTGATACAAACAACCATTTTAAGAAAGTTCAAAGGTCACTATGAGGGTCTCGTCATCCAACATAGTTTAACAACTCAGGCATAGTGTCCCATACCACCATCCTTAGCACATGAGAATCCACTTACTAGGATGTTTAATGATAATCCATTCACTTAGTGGCCAATCATAATTCAACAAGTAGAACTTACCATGCAAGTTATAGGAAAATAGTCTATCAAAGCCACATAGGAAAAAAGTTCATTCAAGGATAAGATAAAAAGGGGTTAACCCAAAAGCCACATAAGCACAAACGATCCACAAGATGATAAATCTACATTAAGATTCCATTTAATCTATTAAACAAATGGCCACTAGTTCGAGGATCTCAAAAAATACCATCCAGTAATCCCAAGTGATGAAACAAGCCATGTACAATATCGATAGCAATTACATATGTAAAGTTCTCATCCTAAACAAGAGTAGAGACATTTGAGATCCATAACATATTAAGATACTTGAATTTCAATTTAAACATCAACCATAGATAAAGAATTATCCATTTATCATTTATTCCATCGAATACTATATTAAATAAGTAAAAAAAAATTAAATGAATTAAACTAACTATTATGATGTAGGAAAGCTTGAAGGGTGATCCTCGCCTTAGGATGCGGATTTCGATATAGAGTCGCTAGAACTCACATACTTGAAATTCAAGTCCCACCCCTTCTAATTTTGTTGATTGAGTTAAACTCTAATTGAATATGATTCAGCATAGATGATCTTGAGTCGACACGACTTGATGCACATCGATTCCCAAATAATAACTCAAGTTCATTAAAGACTAATTAAGGTACTTAATTATAGAAGATTCAAAACCTAAATCAATGATCTACAACATAATCGATGGGAATTTTAAGAGTTAACCTTATATAACAACTTACTTGAAAGATTGATGCGCTTCAACTAAACTCAGCCCTAATTCGAGCTAGATCGATTCAACTAGGCCACGAATCATAAGAGTCCTCACACGGCCCGAACCAACCGTAGCTCGCTAAGCAACACACGAATGAAATAAGAAAAACTCGACTTAGTACTTAGTGAATCAAGTCGGCGAGTCGAGTTGACTCGGTCATTTCTTCTTCTACTTCTTCTCTTTTCTTTCTCTTTCTTTTTCTGTTACCACACCTGAAAACACCTCTGGATATACCAGACAACCAATCAGAACAAGACTCAGTCCGAGATGGACTAAGTCGACTCGGCAGCGAGTCAATCAAATTCTCTCTTCATCTACTTCTTCTTTTCTCCTTCTTTCTTCTATTCTCTTCTCTTTTCTCCATCTTTCTCACCACTTTAGAATGCCAGTAAAGCCCCTGAGCAGCAACCGACCCACTAGACAATAATAATTCGGAACCTAGCTTGAAACTCCCCATACTCACCTTGACTAGGCGATGCAAAGGCCTGACTTAGTTGAGTTGAACCCAACTAAGCAGCCCTCAACTCTCTTCCTCTCCTTCATCTCCTTCCCTATTCTTTCTTCTAGATATGCCTAAGTAATGGGCCTGGTTGGGACCGAATTCATTTAACCCTAGCAACAACCCAATGAGTAACTGGGTCAACTCGCTAGGACTTGACAGACAACACTCATCTCCCCATCTCTCCATCCTTATGCTCTTTCTTCTCTTTTTGACTTCGTGGATGAACAGGTAACTATGATATCCACATGACTCAAACCAAGTTTGAGCATGACAAAAACTTGGCTATCTGGATTAACAAGTTAACCCAACGAGCCAAGGTGCAACCTTCTCAAACTCGGATTCCAACCTGAGGTTTACTCAGCCATCGAACCCACCTTTTGTCGGACGGAGAGCACTTAGATCTGACTCACCTAGCATCTCTAGCTAGATATGTAAGGAGTCTAGATCTAATCAGGCCAACAAAACACGTTAAAATGAGCTCGAAACTCGACAGCAAACCCCAACTCGACTCGCTAATGAGTCAATGACTCAACGTAACCCAGATTCTCTCCCATCATCTCGATGCGGCAATAAAGCAGTGAGATTTTCAAGCTTTCCTCTCCTCTAAGGTACTCCTCCTTTCCTTAGCTTCTCTGAACTCTTCACAAAGTCAGGACTCGGCCCAAACACGTCCCAATTCGGTTAGAATCGCCCAAAAGACTCGACAAGCTGACCCATGCGACACAACCCGAGTTAACTGTCTCTTTTACTTTTTATTTCGAGAACGAGCTGCCCTAAAATCTTGCTTATTATAGGGCTTTATTAACATATTTCTAGATGCTTTTATCTCAATTAATTGCTAGATTAGTTACGAATTAACGACTCTTAATTGTGAGAGTTTGAGATTGTAACCCGAGCTTCTGATTGCATGACACAAATGCATTTCTAGCGTTGAGGACCACATATTGGACGTATCAGATCAGAAGATGGGGTCCACTAAAAGGAGATGGGTATCTTTGGCTTAACGGGGAAGATGATGGGCCTGCTAATTGTGATTTACAATCGGAGGGTTAATCCTTCATTCTAATGTTACTGGATAGACTAGATAGACCGTAGAGACCTTGTAAAACCCACCATTTGGACAAAGATCAACAAAATGCTAATGGTTCGTGAGATTTTCTCTCTCGGAGCAGCTTTCTTGAAGCAACGAGACCTCATAGCCAAATCGAAGGAAATTTCAAAAGCCATAGATTTGACATCTAAGATGCACTAATGAGGGGACAAGGAATGGTGGAGATTTCGCCATGATACCGAAATGGAAAGATTCTTTCCGCGATATCCTTTAGCATATGAAAACCCTAAAATGATTGGGTTGTGAGGCTATGATTTGTTAAGGTGGATGACTGAGATGTAAGGAAAAATTCTCCCAGGATTGTCAGCATAGCAACTGTAGTGAAGTTTTCATTTTCAGAAAACTCCACACATATAACTTGATTTGTGCCCGTTGTCGTGTGCACGTACGTGCATTCCAATGTGTAGAGAAGATTGGGTTTTATCCAGATTAATTGTCACTCCAACACGATGGACTATTCAGATCATTGAGTTAGAGGGGCATTGTGGGCCACTGATCATCACATTAGCTCGTTCTGTTTAAATTGCATGCGGCGGGAAAACTCGAAAGGAATGAGGATTTTTTTCTTCTTTGGACTTGGGTCAACCTAGTTTGATTGGGTTTCAGTGTTCAGTGCACAACAAGTGCACACACACTATGCCCACCCAGGTTTTGTGTGGGGTCCATAGTGATGTGTGAACCAATCCACTATGTCCATTCATTTCTACTCACATAGATAGGACATCAGTCCATTGATCAAATAGTTCCCATGCTCAAGTAGGCCCACATCAAATGATTTTGTGTTCTATCTAATGATACCCGATGATTCAACTGACGGATCATGCTCATATTTGGTCATCAATGTTTTTAAATGTTCCTTGGCTAATATAAGTACACTTAAACCATTGTTTTCAAAGTTTGATGATTATATTGTTTAATTAAGTACCCAAGTCATCTTACAAGAGGTTGTCGATCCGATGAACGGTGGATTCTGATAGTTAAGTTCTAGAACCATTAACGTACAGTTTAATAAGTTAGGTATTCATGGTAACACCTGAGAACTAAAAAGTACACGGTTTTACAGGTCACCAAGGCACCTCATTTACCCGTTCTTCACACCTCAATGCTCCAAGTCTTCATGTTTCTTTGATCTTCAGCTTACAAGGGCTCAACCAACTCCTTAACACACAGACGCATGTGATTGACAAACAAACAAATAAGTGCACTAACCGCCAGAATCGATTTTGGTATAATTCAAACTGAATACCACTGACCCCTAATGTCGAGATAAAGCAGTTAAACTAAATGGTGGTAGACCAACTATTTATTCTACTAACTGTCGAGTGCGCTTATCAAGTGATTTGCAAGGGTTAGGTCTCTTTCTCCAATGAGTTCTTTTTTGTCTTGGAAATAAATGACTTTTGAAAAGTGCAACAAGTGTCTGGTCAAACAAAAATTAGTGATGGAGGTCAAAATTAAAACTTACCAGTAACACGGATCACTGTCCTGGCTGAGAGCAGCAATGTGCTTAACTGAGCAATAGGCTAATGAGGGAGAAATGAGCAATGCTGAGATTATAAGCTATTGTCGATCTTCCTTCAGATCTGTCACACGAGCATAGATGGAAGGGAATTATGGCTACTGATTACGATCGACTAAGTCAGTCCAACACAGAGTGAGGACGAACTGGTTCCATGCTGAAGAGTGGTGGAGATGATAAGTGTCGTGAAGGACTAAATAATCAATGTTGTGTTGGAGTTGATTTATTTGGGTTTATTTTAATTGATTGATTGATTCTCCCATTTTTCTTTGCGTTCCCAGTCATTATTTATAAACTCTCTAGTGGGGGCGTGAGAATAACTACTGCTTATATGGCAACACCGTATATTGCCAGTTGTAAAGTGGTCGTTGCCTTTGATCATTCGTGCTTTGCCTTCATTGAACACATCTTTATCAAGATAATCGGTTATCGATCATGCTTCGATGCTAACGTAGCTCTAACAGTTCATCTTTCTTATCTATGGGTTACCTGAGTAACATAACGCTTCAAAGACCTAATCATTAATGAGTTGTCCTTCGTATATTTAACATACGTCATGAAGAATTCATACATGCTATGTGGCTGCATTTATATCATTTAGATCTGTCAGATCTTGTCCAAATAGGTGGATGACAATTTTGAGTTATAGGGATCAAATACATGAGTTTCAAGGACTAAATGTGACAAACGCAAGGTTATAAGAACCAAATGGCATGATTGGCACTAGAGCTGGGCATTTTATACCCGAACCGGTGGATCCGACCCGATTCGAACAGAACCAACAGTCAGGATCGGTCAGGATCGGGTAGCATAAACTAGATCCGAAATGTTTTCGGGTCGAACCCGGATAGACCCTGTTCCGAACTGACCCGATCCGGAATCCAATCCGATAGGATCCGATTAGGACCGACCCGATCCGGACCATATATATTATAAGTGTTAAGGTTTCTAGCTCCTATATTGTCAAATTTTGTAGTGCCAAAACCTCTCTTGGAATCTGTGTCTTATCCAGCTCATCTATATAATGAAGTCTGTGCATCTCTCAAGAATAAGAAACTTCAAAGGCAAGTGTACTAGTTCATGTTTAAGTACAACAACAAGTGTGAGTTCAATGTTTCAAGATTCATAGATCAAGCTCCAAGTCAAGACAAAGTCTTTTTACTTTGAACCTCAAGCTCAAGACTCAAGATATTTCAAGTTCAAGCTTCTTAAAGTTACAAATTCAAGTTTTAAATTGAAGCTTCAAAAGGTTTCAAGTTCAAGCTTCATCATGTAATGATCACAAGCTCCGTGAACTTCAAAGAACGACTATCAACCGAAGGAAAAGAAGTTCCAATGTTAATAATTCATTAACAAGGTATAAATGACCATAGACTGACCTTAGGGTAGGTCATTTTGAATACATAATTCAATTACTTATTTTATAAGTGAATAGTTTGTTTCTCGACTAGTCCTGGACTCTGTTCGACTAGTCCTAGCACTGGCTCGACCAGTCCAAGAAATTCCACGACCAGTCCTAAGGTTGTTGAAAATTTTTAAAATTTTTTGTTAAGCCACGACCAGTCCTGGAGACTGCTCGACCGGTCATGTGAACAGTGCACAACTCGTTCTCGACCAGTCATATAGCCATGACTCAAAGTCCAGCGACTAAATCAGGTTCCACACGACCAGTCGTAAACAGGTCACGACCAGTCGTGGAGGTCCTTCGACTGATCGTGAAGGGTTTACGACTAGTCGTAGAACGGCTTTATCTTATCGCGCCCAAATTTTAAAAATCTGTTGGTTCTACGACCAGTCGTGGAGACCACAGGACCAGTCGTGAACGCGATTTCTTCACCTATAAATAGACAACAAATTTTAAAGTATTTTATTCCATTCAAGTTAAATCTAAACGCCACTCTGAGAGATAAGTTAGTCATTATTTTAAGTTATATTGTGCTCATTTAATATTCTCTTTTATTAGTTTTCTTTGT
Source organism: Magnolia officinalis (assembly GCA_021015155.1). Lineage (NCBI taxonomy): Eukaryota > Viridiplantae > Streptophyta > Magnoliopsida > Magnoliales > Magnoliaceae > Magnolia > Magnolia officinalis. Next base: position 42,557,494 of record JAJHSJ010000015.1, read on the forward strand.
ATTTGATTTTGTATTCCGCATTCCAATAATATTTGAAAAAGGGATTGAAGTATTCCCATTTCTTGAAATCAAAATCAAATCAAGCTAGCCCAAGGTACTTTAAATCTAAAATCAATTTAGAACCTAGAACCATTTCATAAGTGAGTTTGGACATTGAACTTCTACGTTGAACTTCTACTCCGACTTGGTTCTTCCAGGCTGCATCAAAGAGAATATCCAGATATTTTACATTTTTATAAATTCCTTTATTTTGGTTTTTTTTAGATTGAGCCAGAAAAATCTCTCTATTTTGGTTTATCTGAGGTGATCCAGAAAACTCAGAGTGTGGGGTTTTTTAATTGTGTAAGCCCACTTGAAAAACATAATTGTGAGGGTTTTAGGTGAACCTGGAAAAACCTATTTTCATAATGAACACTAATATCCACTGTGTGACGATATTAGGAGTGGAGTAGTTGTGTGGCTATTGTTTAACAGTTGGTGTACACACAAGCGAACCACTATAATTTCTTGTCTTGTGGTTTGAATGTTTCTTTCTTTTTGTGGATGATTGTAAATTCCTTTTTACATTTGTGGAGAATGTTGTAATCCTTATTTTGATGTATGGGAATGTTGTAATAGCTTAGATTTCCTTTCATTGCTATTTATTTTTTATTCCTCTGTATCAGTTTGAGTTTTTGATACACAAACCGTTCTAATAAGGTTGTCCTGCAATAAACCCTTGGTTTTTATGGTGCAAGGTTGTCCTTAGAACAACATTTGTATCAACCTCTCAATACTCGTGCATTTGAGGTGGTATTTAAATTCAGCATTGTGAGATTGTCTATTGCTATTTGTATTTAATTTATTTAAATTCCGCTGTTATTTTTAATTTGGCATAGTCCTATTATCCCCCCCCCCCCCCCCCTCCCCATTCAACACCTTATTTTCAACAACTCCAATATCAACAAAATGAGCCAAGTCAATGAGGGTGTTGGTGGAGCTGAAGCTGTGAATGAAGAAGAAGGCGATTTACCTCTAGATGATATTAATATGGATGATATATTTGATGAGATCGAATTCGACTCTGCTGATGATCCTGACTATCAGCCTTCTGATTTTACTGACAGGTTGCATTCTCTTAAGGAACAGGTGGCTCAGATTCGTGTAACCCAGGATTCTCAATTTGCTTATATACGCAAATATATGAGGCGCATTAACAAGGGTTTACACCAAATTGATCCATCTATTCCTACTCCCTCTTCAGGATCTGATTAGTATTTTCTACTCTTGGTTTGTAATAACTTACATGGTACTTGGATTTATTTAGTCTCTTGAGATAGTACTTGAACTTGACATAACTTAGTTGTACTTAATTGACTTTGGTTAAATATGCTTATGGATTTGATATTTTGTCTATCTTGATTATCTTGATTCCTCAATACTCTTCTTAATCTTCCTTCTTTATCTACTTCCTCTCTTGCTTCCTTCCTTTGTCATATTGTTACAAAAAGGGAGAGAATTTTGATATATTGCATGTGGATTGTGGTATATTGCATGTGGATTGTGGATTGTGGATGAATTGATTGTGAATGATTGAATGATTCTATTTTGTGAAGGGGAGTTGAGTAAGGGGAAATATTTGGAAATTGGTGCATATTGATAAGTGGTGCATGAATCTTTAACCAGGTTGTAACTGGTGATTCTTTTTATAACTGGTGCATGATTCTTTGAGCATATATTGTTAATGTTTGTATGGAGTGTGTTTTGTCACAAATTTGACAAAGGGGGAGATTGTACATGCTAAGGTTTTAGCTCCTATATTGTCAATTTTGTAGTGACAAAACCTCTATTGGAATCTATGGCTTATCCAGCTCATCTATATAATGAATTCTGTGCATTTCTCAAGAACAAGGAACTTCAAAGGCAAGTACTAGTTCATGTTTAAGTACAACAACAAGTGTGAGTTCAATGTTTCAAGATTCATAGATCAAGCTCCAAGTCAAGACAAAGTCTTTTTACTTTGAACCTCAAGCTCAAGACTCAAGATATTTCAAGTTTAAGCTTCTTAAAGTTACAAATTCAAGTTTCAAATTGAAGCTTCAAAAGGTTTCAAGTTCAAGCTTCATCATGTAATGATCACAAGCTTCGTGAACTTCAAAGAACGACTATCAAATGAAGGAAAAGAAGTTTCAATGTTCATACTTCATTAACAAGGTATAATGACCATAGACTGACCTTAGGGTAGGTCATTTTGAATACATAATTCAATTGCTTATTTTATAAGTGAATAGTCTGTTTCTCGACTAGTCCTGGACTCTGTTCGACTAGTCCTAGCACTGGCTCGACTAGTCCAAGAAATTTCTCGACCAGTCCTAAGGTTGTTAAAAATTTTTAGAATTTTTTGTTAAGTCACGACTAGTCCTAGAGGCTGCTCGACCGGTCGTGTGAACAGTGCACGACTCGTTCTCGACTAGTCCTGCAGCCACGATTCAAAGTCTAGCTACTAAATCAGGTTCCACACGACCAGTCGTGAATAAGTCATGACCAGTCGTGGAGGTCCTTCGACCGGTCGTGAAGGGCTTACAACCAGCTTTATCTTATCGCGCCCAAATTTAAAAAATTTGTTGGTTCTACGACCAGTCGTAGAGACCACAGGACCAGTCGTGAACGCGATTTCCTCACCTATAAATAAATGATGAATTTCAGAGTATTTTATTCAATTCAAGCTAAATCTATACACCACTCTAAGAGATAAGTTAGTCATTATTTTAAGCTATATTGTGCTCATTTAATATTTTATTTTATTAGCTTTCTTTGTATTTGATTTTGCATTCTGCATTCCAATTATATTTGAAAAAGGGATTGAAGTATTCCCATTTCTTGAAATCAAAATCAAATCAAGCTAGCCCAAGGTACTTTAAATCTAAAATCAATTTAGAACCTAGAACCATTTCATAAGTGAGTTTGGACATTGAACTTCTACGTTGAACTTCTAGTCCGACTTGGTTCTTCCGGGGCTGCATCAAAGAGAATATCCAGGTATTTTACATTTTTGTAAATTCCTTTGTTTTAGTTTTTATTGAGATTGAGCCTGAAAAATCTCTCTATTTTGGTTTATCTGAGGTGATCCAGAAAACTTAGAGTGTGGGGTTTTTGAATTGTGTAAGCCCACTTGAAAGACACAATTGTGAGGATTTTAGGTGAACCTGGAAAAACCTATTTTCATAGTGAACGCTAATATCCACTGTGTGAGGATATTAGGAGTGGAGTAGTTGTGTAGCTGTTGTTTAACAGTTGGTGTACACACAAGCGAACCACTATAATTTCTTGTCTTGTGGTGTGAATGTTTATTTCTTTTTGTGGATGATTGTAAATTCCCTTTCTACATTTATGAAGAATGCTGTAATCTTTATGTGGATGTATGGGAATGTTGTAATAGCTTAGATTTCCTTTCATTACTATTTATTTTTTATTCCTCTGTATCAGTTTGAGTTTTTGATACACAAACCGTTCTAGTAAGGTTGTCCTGCCATAAACCCTTGGTTTTTATGGTGCAAGGTTGTCCTTAGGACAACATTTGTATCAACCTCTCATTACTCGTGCATTTGAGGTTGTATTTAAATTCAGCATTGTGAGATTGTCTATTGCTATCTGTATTTAATTTATTTAAATTCCGCTGTTATTTTTAATTTGGCATAGTCCTATTCACCCCCCCCCCCCCCTCCTAGGACATATAGCTCAGCCTTTTCAAGTGGTATCAAAGCCTAATAGCTCGTTTTAATTGTTATTACTTTTTGGATTAATTTCCTGAGCTAATTGATCTGAGCTTTGTAAGATGTCAAATTTTGATAGTCTATCAGTCACTAAGCCTCCACCATTTGATGGCTCCAATTATGCCTATTGGAAAGTCAGGATGAGAATTTTCTTAAAATCCATGGATGAGAGCGTGTGGCTAGCCACAGTGACTGATTGCACCCCTCCTACCACTGAAGTAACTGGATCGATGGATCCAAAACTATGAGAGTTACACCTTACTTCTCTTGGACCACACTTCAGAAAAGTGAGAGTAGTGCCAATGCAAAAGCACTAAATACAATCATTTGTGCACTATCATCGAATGAATTCAAAATAATTATATCCTGTGATACTGCAAAGGAAGCATAGGATATTTCAGAAATGACACACGAGGGAACAACAATTGTCAAGAAATCTAAAGTCCAAATCCTCACAACCAAATTTGAGGAAATACGAATGGAGGAAAGTGAAACTTTCATGGACTTTTATACTAGATTAAATGACATTGTCAACTCTATGTGGGGTCTCGGTGATAAAATCTCAGAAAGTAAAGTCTGTGCAAAGATACTACGCTCACTACCTGAACGGTTCAATTCAAAGGTGACTGCGATCCAGGAACTTCGTGATACGGACAATATGAGGGTAGAAGAATTAGTTGGGTCATTACAGACCTATGAGTTAAACTTTAAAGCTCCTAAAGGTAAATCCATCGCCCTTAAATCTTCTAAATGTATTTCTCAAGAAAATAGTAATTCTTATTTAGAAAATTCTGAAGATGATATTACCCTTTTAGCTAAAAAGTTTTACAAAATTTTAAAAGTAAAAAAGAGGGTTGATTTTCAAAAATCTAATGATAAGAAAAGACCTAAATCTAAAACTTGGAAATCTTTAAAAGATAGTCAATGTTACAACTGCGATGAATATGGGCATTTAGCAAATAAATGTCCTAGAAAGGACAAACCTAAAAAGAAAGGCATGTTGGATACTTGGGATGAATCTTCTGGCACTGAAGCCTCTTCTGAATCAGAAGATTCTGAAACCGAGTCGGGTAATGAAGTCAGAGCCCTTACGACTCTAGCCAAGTTCACTTTTTCAGATAATGATGATTTAACTAGTGAAGAAAATCTGAATAGTGATCATGAAAATGAAGAAGACTTCAAGATGCTTACAATGCCCTATACAAGGAAAGTTGAAAAATTGTTGTAAAACTAAAACTTCAGAAAGAAAAGCTTTTGAAACTTAAAAAAAATTTTGATACTCTTGTTTTAGAAAAATCCCACATTTCAGATTGTTTCGAAAAATCTAAGTGTGATTTAGATTTCAAAACCTCCCTTGTTGAAAATCTTAAATCTGAGAATGAAAAACTAAAACTTGAAGTCTCTTCTCTTTTGAGTTTGAAAGACACTTGGAGGTATGCCCAAGGTGATCCGAAGTTAGAAAAACTTTTATCTGGATCAAGAAAATGTGGCGACCGATCCGGTTTGGGCTACAATAAAAATATTTCTCCCAAACGTAAGAATACTACTCCTAAGTTTGTGAAAGGAGAGTCTTCAAATTCAAAAGGGAAAAGTTCAAATCAAAATTTTTCTAAAAATGATAAAAAATTTCAATCATTAAAACCTAAAAACAACTATATCAACTATAAAAATTGAAATCATAATCCTTTAGCTAAGAAAATCATTGATTTACTTAAGGAGCTCTTAAAATCTAACTCAATGGGTCGGTCTTATATCAACTACAAACACAAGAAGACCAACTATACTCCTAAACCCAAAACTGTAATGAAATACGTTCCTAAGGTTACTTGCTTGGTTGCCCACACGGCTTTCAAAGCGTCAAGCCATTCGAAGTGGTACCTAGACAGTGGATGCTCCAGACACATAACTGGTAACAAAGGTCTGTTCACCAATCTTAAAGACATGACTGATGGTTCAGTCACATTTGATGATGGTAGCAATTGTAGGATTATTGGCCAAGGTACGGTTCGACTTTCTAACCTCCCTTTATTTGAGAATGTTTTATATGTAGAAGGTTTAAAACATAACTTGTTAAGCATTTCTCAAATATGCGATAAAAACCACAGTGTAAAATTTTCTAACCTAGGGTGTGAAATTTTAAATAAAAACAGTTCTGTAACATTAACTGGTCGCGAAACTTCTGAAAACTGCTATATTGTAAGTGATACTAGCTCATCTAATCTATTGTGTTACATGGTCCATACTAATGAGACCGAGTTATGGCATAAACGCCTTGGACATGTACACTACCGTAGCTTGTATAAATTGAGCAAAAGAGAGTTAGTAAGAGGCCTACCCAAAATTCAAAAAATAGATAAAATTTGTGGCGAATGTCAAATTGGCAAGCAAACTAGGAGTTCTCACAAAAAGGTGGACTCTAATGCCACATCGAAACCACTCGAACTCCTCCATATGGATCTTATTGGACCAACTAGAATGGAGAGTTGAGGTGGCAAAAAGTATATTCTGGTAATCGTTGATGACTTTACCAGATATACATGGGTAGTCTTCTTAAGAGACAAATTAGAAACTCTCAATGAAGTTAAAAGGGTACTTAGACGTATCCAAACTGAAAAAGAGACTCAAGTCTGTAAGATCCGTAGCGATCATGGATCAGAATTTGAGAATAGCGATTTTGAAAAGTTTTGTAATGATCAGGGAATATCACATGAATTCTCTGCTCCCAAAACACGACAACAAACACGACAACAAAATGGTATAGTAGAAAGAAAAAATAGAGTGCTTCAAGAAATGGCAAATGTAATATTAAACAGTATGAAGCTCCCTAAAAATCTCTGGACTGAAGCCGTAAATGCTGCGTGTTATATAATTAACCGCGTCTATACTAGAAAATCAAATGGTAAAACGGCTTATGAAATGTGGTTTGATAAGAAGCCTACTGTCAAATACTTTCGAGTTTTTGGCAATAAGTGCTATATTTTACGTGACCGTGAAAATCCGGGTAAATTCGACACCAAAAGTGATGAAGGGATATTTTTAGGGTATGCTCTGAATAGTCGAGCATATCAGGTTCTTAATAAGAGGACCGATGTGATTCAAGAATTTATCAATGTGGTTATTGACGATCACTTGAATACACCTGTCTCGAGTTCAGATAATGATGAAATACTTCTAATTGATAAACCTGATTCTTTATCAAGTCAAAATAACTCTGAACTGAGGACTGTTAAAGACCATCCAACTAATCAAATTCTTAGAAACCCTCTCACTGGTGTGCGCACTCGTAGACAACTTGAAGATATGTGTAATTATGTGTGCTTTACATCTCAGATAGAACCGACTAACGTAAAAGAAGCCCTTACTAATGAAAAATGGATAGTTGCGATGCAAGAAGAGCTTAATCGATTTGTTAGAAATGATGTTTGGTACTTAGTTCCTAGACCGAAAGATAAACATATTATCGAAATTAAATGGATTTTCAAAAATAAGTCTGATGAACTTGGTAATATAATTAGAAACAAGGCTAGACTGGTTGTACAAGGGTACACTCAAATTGAAGGCATCGATTATGATGAAACCTTTGCCCCAGTAGCTCGTCTTGAATCAATCAGACTGTTTATATCCATTGCATATTTTACAAAGTTCAAAATTTATCAAATGGATGTAAAGAGTGCCTTCTTGAATGGCGATTTGCATGAAGAAGTATATGTTGAACAACCAACGGGTTTTGAAGATCCTAAGAATATAGATCATGTCTATCGCCTAAAAAAGGCTCTCTACGGTTTAAAACAAGCTCCCAGGGCATGGTATAAAAAATTGACTAAGTTTTTACTAAGTCATAACTTTATAATGGGAAGTGTTGATAAGACATTATTTGTAAAGAAACATAATGATCACATTTTAATAGTGCAAATATATGTCGATGATATTATTTATGGATCTACTTCTGCTAACATGACGGTTGAGTTTGCAAATCTTATGAAATATAAGTTTGAAATGAGCATGGTTGGGGAATTGAATTATTTTCTAGGGTTGCAAGTTAAACAGCAACCTGCTGGTTTCTTTATTTTCCAAACCAAATATGCTCTGAACTTAGTTAAAAAGTTTGGATTTGAGAATGGGAAGAATTTTGATACTCCTATGAGTACGACCTTAAAACTCTCAAAGGACTTTACAGGTAAGAGAATTTATCCTAATTTATATCGCAGTATGATAGGTAATTTGTTGTATTTAACTGCGAGTCGTCCTGATATTGCATTTAGCGTAGGGATTTGCGCTAGATATCAATCTGATCCTAAAGAGTCACATTTAACTGATGTTAAGCGGATTATGCGATATGTCGTAAGTTCAGCTAATCTAGGTGTTTGGTATCCACATGATACTAATGTTCAATTAGCTGGTTACACTAATGTTGATTGGGCTAGTAACGTTGATGATAGGAAATCAACTAGTGGTGGTTGTTTCTATGTTGGGAACTGTCTAGTTTCTAAGCAAAGTAAGAAACAAAGTTCCGTATCGCTCTCAACTATTGAGGCTGAATACATTGCAGTAGGAAATGCATATACTCAGCTTGTATGGATGAAAAGAATGTTAAGCGATTACGGAATTGCACAGGATTCTATGGTCTTATATTGTGATCATTTCAGTGCAATTAATATATCTAAAAATCCAATCCAGCATTCACGAACCAAGTACATTGACATTAGATATCACTACATTCGTGAATTAGTGGAAGAAAAGACAATTTCTTTGGAATACACTTCGACCAAGACTCAACTTGTTGACATTTTCACTAAACCGCTCGACAAAAGCACGTTTAATAAATTGAAATTTGATCTTGGTATATGCAATTTGAATTGATTATTCATGCATGTCTGTATTATATTATATATATTTGTTATTGTATTTGTTTAAAATTTCAAATTTCAAGAAAAATGCATATTTTTAGCTGTGCACGACCAGTCGAGTATATGCTCGACCAGTCGTGGCACGACCGGTCGAGCATGTCCTCGACCAGTCGTGTAGCGCGGGCTGGTACTTTAATTTGGGGAAAACTCTTTTCTTCCTCATTTGTGTTTCCTCTCCAACGAGTCTAAGCTCGACCGGTCGTACCCAAATTCTTGATCTTCAAGGTTAGTGCGTTAATTCCATTTTTCTTGTAGATTCAAGCTCATATCACTTCATTTTCATACTTGAAGTGATTTATTTCTTGTTTCATTGAGGTTTTGGGGGTTTTCTTCTCCAAAATCTGATTTTGGGAAAACTCACTTTACATCTTTTGCAACCTCTTGATTTCTTATATTCTTAGTTGCAAATGGATGCTAAAGGCAAGAAGAAAAGCTCTCGTTCTCCTTCCTCATCTAGATCGACACCTATCACAAGGCGCCACCTTCGGTCACCCGAAGATGATCCCTCCTATGTATAGGATTTACGGTTACGCAATGTGATAGTTGAACGACCTGTGCATATTGAACATATTGCTCCATTTGAGATCTTTCCTCTTCTCCAAGCTGTAGGATGGGATAACATTCTAAATTGGGGTGGGCCGGCATACCGGTCTATTGCGCAAGCTATGTTTGCATGTATTTCTGATTTTTCAACTGAAAATTTAACTTTTGTTATAGCAACTAGAGAAGGTCCATTTGAAGTAGACCGACATCTAATTTCTGGCCTAATGGACATACCTGTCAATGATGAACGTATTCCAATTTGCTCTCTAGTTGATAAACCATCTGAATAAGAAAAACATACGCTTACTAGAGCATTATGTAATATAGTTGCACAATGGAGTCAAAATGGGAATGCGCTTGCTTCAAAGTACTTGTTACCCAGATACAAGGTCCTTCACAGGATATTTATTTCAAACCTTTATCCTCGTTCTGGTAACAAAACCGAACTCACATCTTCATGGTTCATATTTTGCATTTCATCATCTCTGGTACATCTCTATGCCTTCCTTCTTTAATCTGTCATTCCATTATTCCATTCCGTCTCCATCCTGGACACAGTGATATCCCTTTTTCATATCTTATGACTGTGTTAGCCACTCATATGTTAGTAGTTATGCCTATTGGAGAGGCTCCCATTCAACACCTTATTTTTAACAACTCCAATATCAATAAAATGAATTTGAGGTTGGCTGATGGCCAAGTCAATGAGGGCGTTGGTGGAGCCGAAGCTGTGAATGAAGAAGAAGGCGATTTACCTCCAGATGATATTAATATAGATGATATATTGGATGAGATCGAATCCGACTCTACTGATGATCCTGACTATCAGCCTTCTGATTTTGCTGACAGGTTGCATTCTCTTGAGGAACAAGTGGCTCAGATTCGTGTAACCCAAGATTCTCAATTTGCTTATATGCGCAAATATATGAGGCGCATTAACAAGGGTTTACACCAAATTGATCCATCTATTCATGCTCCCTCTTCAGGATCTGATTAGTATTTTCTACTCTTGGTTTGTAATAACTTACATGGTACTTGGATTTATTTAGTCTCTTAAGATAGGACTTGAACTTGACATAACTTAGTTGTACTTAATTGACTTTGGTTAAATATGCTTATGGATTTGATATTTTGTCTATCTTGATTATCTTGATTCCTCAATACTCTTCTTAATCTTCCTTCTTTATCTACTTCCTCTCTTGCTTCCTTCCTTTGTCATATTGTTACAAAAAAGGGGAGAATTTTGGCATGCTTGATATATTGCATGTGGATTGTGGTATATTGCATGTGGATTGTGGATTGTGGATGAATTGATTGGGAATGATTGAATGATTCTATTTTGTGAAGGGGAGTTGAGTTAGGGGGACTATTTGGAAATTGATGCTATTGATAACTGGTGCATGATTCTTTAACCAGGTTGTAACTGGTGATTCTTTTTATAACTGGTGCTTGATTCTTTGAGCATATATTGTTAATGTTTGTATGGAGTGTGTTTTGTCAAAATTTGACAAAGGGAGAGATTGTAAGTGCTAAGGTTTCTAGCTCCTATATTGTCAAATTTTGTAGTGTCAAAACCTCTCTTGGAATCTGTGTCTTATCCAGTTCATCTATATAATGAAGTCTGTGCATCTCTCAAGAACAAGGAACTTCAAACGCAAGTGTACTAGTTCATGTTTAAGTACAACAACAAGTGTGAGTTCAATGTTTCAAGATTCATAGATCAAGCTCCAAGTCAAGACAAAGTCTTTTTACTTTGAACCTCAAGCTCAAGACTCAAGATATTTCAAGTTCAAGCTTCTTAAAGTTACAAATTCAAATTTCAAATTGAAGCTTCAAAAGGTTTCAAGTTTAAGCTTCATCATTTAATGATCACAAGCTTCGTGAACTTCAAAAAATGACTATCAACCGAAGGAAAAGAAGTTTCAATGTTCATACTTCATTAACAAGGTATAAATGACCATTGACTAACCTTAGGGTAGGTCATTTTGAATACATAATTCAATTACTTATTTTATAAGTGAATAGTTTATTTCTCGACTAGTCCTGGACTCTGTTCGACTAGTCCTAGCACTGGCTCGACCAGTCTAAGAAATTCCACGACCAGTCCTAAGGTTGTTGAAAATTTTCAAAATTTTTTGTTAAGCCACGACCAGTCCTGGAGACTGCTCGACCGGTCGTGTGAACAGTGCACGACTCGTTCTCGACCAGTCCTGCAGCCATGACTCAAAGTCCAGCGACTAAATCAGGTTCTACACGACCAGTCGTGGAGGTCCTTCGACCGGTCGTGAAGGGTTTACGACTAGTCGTAGAACGGTTTTATCTTATCGCGCTCAAATTTAAAAAAAAATTGTATGTTCTACGACCAGTCGTGGAGACCACAGGACCAGTCGTGAATGCGATTTCTTCACCTATAAATAGACGACGAATTTCAGAGTATTTTATTCAATTCAAGCTAAAACTATGCGCCACTTTGAGAGATAAGTTAGTCATTATTTTAAGCTATATTGTGCTCATTTAATATTCTCTTTTATTAGCTTTCTTTGTATTTGATTTTGTATTCCGCATTCCAATTATATTTGAAAAAGGGATTGAAGTATTCCCATTTCTTAGAATCAAAATCAAATCAAGCTAGCCCAAGGTACTTTAAATCTAAAATCAATTTAGAACCTATAACCATTTCATAAGTGAGTTTGGACATTGAACTTTTACGTTGAACTTCTAGTCCGACTTGGTTCTTCCGGGCTACATCAAAGAGAATATCCAGGTATTTTACATTTTTATAAATTCCTTTGTTTTGGTTTTTATTGAGATTCAGCCAGAAAAATCTCTCTATTTTGGTTTATCTGAGGTGATCCAGAAAACTCAGAGTGTGGGGTTTTTGAATTGTGTAAGCCCACTTGAAAGACAAAATTGTGAGGGTTTTAGGTGAACCTGAAAAAACTTATTTTCATAGTAAACGCTAATATCCACTGTGTGAGGATATTAGGAGTGGAGTAGTTGTGTGGCTGTTGTTTAACAGTTGGTGTACACATAAGCAAACCACTATAATTTCTTGTCTTGTGGTTTGAATGTTTATTTCTTTTGGTGAATGATTGTAAATTCCCTTTTTACATTTGTGGAGAATGTTGTAATCCTTATGTGGATGTATGGGAATGTTGTAATAGCTTAGATTTCCTTTCATTGCTATTTATTTTTTATTCCTCTGTATTAGTTTGAGTTTTTGATACACAAACCGTTCTAGTAAGGTTGTCCTGCCATAAACCCTTGGTTTTTATGGTGCAAGGTTGTCCTTAGAACAACATTTGTATCAACCTCTTAATACTCGTGCATTTGAGGTTGTATTTAAATTCAGCATTGTGAGATTGTCTATTGTTATCTGTATTTAATTTATTTAAATTCCGTGTTATTTTTAATTTGGTATAGTCCTATTCAACCCCCCCCCCCCCCTTCTAGGACATATAGCTCGGCCTTTTCATATATTAGTGTGTGTGTGTGTGTCTATATATATATATATATATATATATATATATATATATATATATATATATATATATATATATATATATATATATATATATATATTACTTTTACCCGACTGTTTTTTACCCTACCCTAACCGCACCTCTCGCCGCCGTGCCGAACCCTAAAAATCCCCAAATCGTCTTCTCTACCCTACTCGCACCCGAAGATCTCTACCCTACCCGACTGTCTTCTCTACCCTACCGGACTGTCTTCTCTACGACTCTACCCTACCCGCACCCCAAGATTTCGTAACCCTAGTACCCGGCCTATTTTTACCCTACCCTATCCCTACCCGCACCCGAAGAACCTTCGTCGCGCCGGATCCAAAATCCCCAAATTGTCTCGTCCCGATCCCTATCTCTACCCGAAGATCTCGATCCTGATCCCAATATCTAACCAAAGATCAGAGTCTTCACTCCACAGACCTGCACACCACTCCCGATCTCGATCAGGTAGGACCCACTCGGCCACTCCATTTTTATTATTTTTTATTTATTTTAGGATCTCAGTCAAATCTTTACTGAAATGGGACCCACAGGCCAGCCATGGCCCGCTGCTCGTGCGGTCCACTGGACTGTCAGATGGGTTGATATTAGCATGTCCAACAAATCAGGTCCGTCCGTTCATTTGGTGGGCCACACCTACATGTTTAGCCAGACTGCTTTTTGTCATCCGTTGATTACAGTGGTGAGGCTAACCCATCTGATAAGTGGACGAGCCTCAGTTTTACTTCTCCAGGTGAACTTCATGGTGGGGTCCACCCTTTGTTTGACTGAAATGAAACAGAGATGTGCATGATCCATTTATTGTTTTGGGACTACCGTAAAAAATTACACTAGTTGGATGGTTCAATCATCCTTGATTTGGCTTTATTTTCTATAGCCATCTGTTTTCAACCATCTGTTTTCGAAGCCATGGATGGGATGGTCCTGATTACATAACAAAAGTATTATTTGGAGTCATAAGAAACCCATGATCACCCCTAACAAATACATTTATAAATTATTAGACCTGTCTTTGTGCTAACAATCTTGACTGTCCATAATGAAGGCCAGTGATCAAATGGCCCTCTAGATGTTATTCATCTTTCTTCAAATGGCCCTCTAAGGGTGGATCATTTTTTAAAATAAATTCCATAATATGAAATTGCAAAACAGATGGACGGCATGGATGAAGTAGACATACATGAGGCTGGGCCCCACGATCAGGGTCTAACCCAGTCATCTGATACACCAGACTGGTAGCATGCTCCCTTAGATTGTTGTGCTGGTAGAGTCCCTTTTTCCCAAGTTCGTTCAATGGTTGTCGTCATTACACTTAATGTCTTTGGACTATCATTTTTTTTTAAGTGTAGTTGGTATTCAATTCATTCATTATCCAATCGTAAGCATTTGCAATTATAGTGTTTGGTTCACAAAGAAATAGTGTGTTTGGTTCTCAAAGAAATAGTGGTATCCAACCACTAATATTGATGGTCAAAACACTGTGGTACTTGGAGACAAGTATTGCATTTGTCATCGTTACAATAATTCAGCACAGCACATCACAGTGCAATCCAGGGATCTAAACAAGCTCTACAACTCAATCCTTCTTAACAGTAAAAATTGGCTAAAATTACCTTGAACTTGATTTATAAACATTTGAAGAGGGCATGGATTGGGTACAAACACGTGAAAAATCCACTCAACTCAGTATTTAATTTTGGGGCAATAGAAAATAATTTAAATGTTTAAGGAGCTTTGCTAAGTGCACTTGTGTGCAATAAAGCTCATGTACATGCCACACGTGACAGCATGGCACAATAGGTCCAAAATCCAATCCACAATAGACCCACTGTGATATATACTCTGTTTTATCATATGAGTCGATCTTTAAGGCGCCGTTTGGCACCTTCTCAAAATCTTGGATTGTGTGCAGTGAGGATTTGAAATCTAGAATTTATATAAGTGGATTCATTTGTCATTGCTGAAAAATGAAAATCTTGATTTCAATTCAAGAATGGTTCAAAATTTATACCACAGATGTAGCATTCTAGAGGATTGGAATCCTTAACTTTAGTTTCCAAATTTTTCCTTAACTTAGCTTAATATGTGCATTGCTTAGTTAATTATTGTGCATTATAATCTATATACTTAGCTTAATATATGCATTGCTTAGTTAATTATTGTGCATTGTAATGTGTATACTTAGCTTAATATGTGCATTGCTTAGTTAATTATTGTGCATTGTATACTTAGCTTAGTTGTGATTGTTACTTGTAAGTTAGATAATTAGTTACCCATTTGAGGATTTCTATATGGCCATACATAGATATAGTGTATTTTTGGTGGCATAGAAATCGATCAAATTATCCCTTTTTGCACAGTTCAAGGTTAGATGGATAGTATGCTTTCATATAACCTATTTAAATGTTCATGCCTGATCCGCGGTCCATTTTCTCGTTTCTCTCTGGATATGTTTCTTTCGTTTCGTATCCAATGCCAAATATCTTTACATTGCTTTAGATATTTAGCATCGGAATGTAACGTAAGATCAACTTATCTGGAAGGCATGGGGAGATGTTGCCGGATTTTCGGCGTGGACGTTTAAATGGGAATATGAAAAGTATTACAATCTATCCAACCTTGGATGGGTAACTAATTTAGGATTTAGTATAACTCTGTTAGCATTAGATTGTTAATGCTAATATGATTTAGTATATTTCAACTATCAGATGGAAAGCGAGGGTCTTTCCAATACCCTGTCCCCGGCCCCTAGTGGTCGGTCAATTACATCACTGATGATCCTTGAAGATGAAAGATTAGGTGTTGAACATGAAGAGGTGCCCGTCGATGTCATTGATACTAGTACCACACAGTCACATGTTGAGGAAAATACAAAAAAGAGGTCGGCAGTGTGGGAAGATTTTAAGAAGTAACCCTGAAGAACGGTCAAGTGAAGATACAATGCAAGCACTGCAAGACTCAGTACAATAAGCAAGCAGATGGTTCGACACAACATTGAAGAAACATCTAGAAAAGTATTTTTAAAAAGTGAGAAGTGCAGGAAGGCAACAAACACTTTCATTTTCGCAATCTGCAGGGGGTCCGTCAGTGTCCATCTACAAGTATGACAAAGAGTCGATGAATGAGTGGATGGCCAAATTAATTATTTCAGATGAAAGACCATTTCAGATGGTAGAGAGTCATGTTTTTGTTAGACTAGCCAAATGCCTTAACCCCATATATGAGAAGGTCTCTCGTACGACAATCAGGAGGGTGTGTATGAAGATGTATGAAGGCGAGAAGGTCAAGTTGAAAGGAGAGTTGGCCACGATTTCCCGAATTAGCCTGACATCAGATTTGTGAATGGCATCCAATCAACGAAAAGGAAATATGTCCCTAACTGCTCACTACGTTGATGCCGAATGGAGGCTTTGCAAGAGAATAATAAACTTCCATTATCTTGCGCCTCCTCATAGTGGTTTGATGATTTCATACTGCATACACAGATGTCTAATGGAGTAGGGAATTGAGAAGAAAATCTCGACAATTACACTAGACAATGCCTCTGCAAATGATAGTGTGATAATGAATTTGCACAACCAGTTTAAGGCCACCAGTGACTTATATTTTGGTGGAAAGATATTTCATGTTAGGTGTTGTGCCCACATTTTAAACTTGATTGTACAATAAGGCCTTAAAATAATCAATCCTACGATTGAAAACATAAGAGAGAGTGTGAAGTACATACGGGAGTCACCTTCACGATTACATGCATGGAATGAGATCGTGAAGCGGTTGAATTTGTCAACTCAGAGAACGATAAAGTTGATGTCATGACACGTTGGAATTCAACTTTTGAAATGTTGGATTCAGCGATAGATTTGAGACCTGCCTTCTCTCACTATGCGGAGCGTGATAGTGCGTATGTTTGGCTCCCTTCTGAAGATGATTGGTCAAGAGATGAATCAGTTCGTAAGTTCCTTTCTGTTTTTTACAACAGCACGAAGAAATTTTGGGCTGCAAGTATCCAACAACAAATATATTTCTGCCTGAACTTTGGAAGGTAAAAGATGCCTTACGCAAAAGCAGTAGTGGATAAGACTTTTTACACTTCATGACCATGGGTATGCAGGTAAAGTTTGATAAGTATTGGTCTGAGTGTAGTCTGGTAATGGGTGTTGCGGTCATTCTTGATCCCCGGTATAAGATGATTATGGTTGGCTTCATATATAATAGGTTGTAAGGTGTGATGGGTGTTGCTGAGGCCGAAAAGATTTCTGGTGCAGCCAGTGAATTGTACAATTTGTATGCGTGTGCCGCAAAAGAACAATCTCCTCATGTGGGTTCTAGTTCTGTTGTTGATGAATCGCAAGAAGACCCGGGAGATGATTTCATGTCTTACTATGCATAGTTGAAAGGGACTCAAGTACAGATGCATAGATCAGAACTTGAAGAGTATCTCAAGGAGGATCTTCTAGTTCTAAACAAATGTGATGATTTTGATGTTTTGGAGTGGTGGAGGATGAGATCTGGTAAGTTACAGTACCATGTGCTCTTGTTAATGGCACGCGACATATTATCAATTCCAATTTGAATTGTGGCTTCGGAATCCACTTTCAGTACAGGGAGTAGGGTCTTAAGCAAGCATAGAAGCTCACTTACACCTGAATCAGTTGAAGCGCTCATTTGTACTCAGGATTGGCTGCATCCGATGTGGGGGAAAGAGACCTCTATTGATGAGGAGTTCGATGAAGAGGAGAGTGACAAGATTGGAGAGACAGTGTCTACAGCTGCAATATGATTTTGATGCCTTCTAATTTTGTTATATCATGTTATTTGTAATTTTGTTAAAACAGTTGCATTGAAGTTTTATGGTTATGTTTTATGGGTGGATGAATATTTCTCTTTTTTTATTAGTACTATTCAATTAGATAATGTTGTTTAAATCTCTTATTATATTGTTAGGTAATTGCGTTCATTCATAACTTTAATTATTTTATTTTGTTGTCCTAAGCTAACCAAATATACACTAGATATTCATCGGAAGATGATGCATCAGCGGATATTTGGGATTATGGAGTCCAAACCTACTCCCAGGATGGAAAGATAAAGTTGAAATATAAGTTGTGTGAAAAACAGTTTGTCAACAAAACAAATCGACTCAAATTACATTTGGCTTGTCGGGGAGGAGACACCACACCTTGTAGCAAAACTTCTCAGGAGGTCTGAGATTTATTTGGGGCCATTGTCGATTCTAATACAAAGACTTCCCACACCCCTCACCCTGCAACTACAACCAATACAACTAACCAATGAATATATAGAAGTAGGCCTGTTATAAATGAAGAAGGGTTTAGCCGAGGAACTGCAACTGCCTCTAGCTCTAGTTCCAGGCCTTCCACAACCACAATTAGTAGAGAAGAAGAACAAGAGAGAATTTTAAGGGAGCAAGAAGAACGGGATTATAAAGAGGCAGTCAAAGAAAGCATGCAAATGGCATACAGATCAAGAAGTACCAAACAACAACATCCACCTTCGAGACAATATGATGTTGAAACAGGCACAAGTAAACCATCAAAGTTTCTTAAAAGTCGTGCAGCATTTTATAGGCGGTTGGGAATCCTGAACAAATCGGATCATAAAAAGTGTCTGAAAAAACTTCTTGCATCTGTGAATGAGGATGATGGGAAGGGATCCCCACCATCCGATTCAGCAAAGGTGAATGACCGTTTTTTGGACACATCCAGCTCGGAGTCACCCAAGAGTTCTTCTACAGTTGAATCAGTAAAAAGAGTACCGAAGGATGAATCTGGTGACGAAGGTGGAGGTGGAGGAGGGGGTTACTATTACAGACAAGGTTCATTTAGTTACATGCCATAAAGGCATTCATCATATAGAGGGTATTGAATGGATGAAAGTTTTACCTAATCTATATGTCAGTATGTGCATGTTAGGTTTTTTTACTTTTGATTTTGGACATGATGTTGGACATGGTTTATTTACTTTCGAAGTGAATAATGTTCTTTTGTTTGGATGCTACTTTGCTTTTCTGGCCTAATCTTTTTCTTTTTCTTTCTTTATTATTCTTTAAATTTTAGCTTAAAGTGTGTTTGGTACCAAATTTCATGAAAATCTACACCAAATTAGACTGATTAGTCATGAAATGTCATGGTATTTGCCGCAACCATACAATTTTTTATCCATACAACTTCTTAACATCTTGGTTGCACTAAATATCATGTCTAATGTGGCACAATATATCATGATATTTTCATGAAATAATGGTGCAATCTTAACACATTGTCTTCTCTTTCAAATTTGAAGCACTCATTCTAGAGTTTTCTTGTTGACTGGGTCCACCATCTCCATGTGCTAAGGTGTGGGAATTTGCTCATTGGACTGTAAAGGTGCTTCCATGAATAATGTCTTCATAATGATGTCCACCATCTCTTATTTTTGTATTTTAGCAATTTTCATTCATTTGTTGTATTTTGAAGGTTTGCAAGTTCTATGTGTTTTTAAACTCTGCTTTCTCTTTGCTGATCTCTTAAGAGTGCTATTTGATATGTAAATTAGGTTTCAAAGAGATATTTAAGCTTGGGGAAACATATCAGGTGTCAAATATGCTTAGGTTCCTTACACACGAGTATAGAATATAGATATGTGGTCAGGCGTTTGAGTTTATTTGCAATTATCACTGAAAACTGTCTCTGGACTCTGGGTTTGGGTTTTATGCCTGATACAAATACTAAGATTGCATTTGGTTGCAAAATTGAACTGAAGTTAGTCTAATGAGGTGACAATCACTAAACCTTAACATTTGTTTATTAAAAAAAAAATTGTAATTACATCATTGGGATGGAGTTGAAAGCGATGTAGCTACAGTTGGGCCCTACCTGTTATAAATGCTTGGAAGCGTCACTAGTTTTCTTTGTTAAACGTTCTTATCTTTGATGAAAATGAATGCTTGACAGTCCAATTCACTTGTGCATCCAAATGCAGCCTGCCTGATTAGTAATTACAGTCCAAATATGGTAAGAGAGAACTCTCCTTCATCCAATAGTGGTTCAATTGCGTTCCCTGCAAACACTTCCCTGCATTTGTAATATTGTGATGTGTGTCTGGTTAATCTTGATCTAATCCCTAGTTTGTAGTATACTTTGGTTTGCTTGCATTAATTCACTCGATCAGCCAACATCTGCATCTTCATTACCACTGTATATAATATGATACTTTGGTTTGCTTGCATTATAAAAAACTACAGCGTTATCTGGCCCAAAAAAAAAAAAAAAAGATTGACTGATCAGGCAAGCGGAACACACACCCTTTGTTTTATTTTTATTTTTTTCCTAATCATCCAAATGTTTTATTAAGGTAAGATTAGTCAAATGGCTTTATTAATATATTCACAGCGCGTCCCACCTGATGAACTAGATCTTTCATAGTCCAATACGTAGGACTTCTAACCATGAGATGATGGAAAGATTTGTACAACCTATGCATGACCTTGGTTATTGTCATTGGGAAAAATGAGTTTGGGATGATTTTCAGACATCATCCAAATAGGCCCTCAAATTTTACTGCTACCTCTTCATTCACATCAAGGAGATACCTGGCAGAACTTACACCAACAAGTAGCAGATTTACTCATATATGTTTGCTATTGAACTTCTGTTTTTCAAATGAATTTCAGACATCATCCAAACAGGCCCTCAAACTTCTGCTAACAGTTGCATTTTTATTTATTTTTCCTTATTTAATGGTCCTGAATATCTTTTGTTAACTTGAGAGCTTGTTGAAAGTAGGCTAGTATTAACTAGAGATGAGGATTTCTCCTCCATGCACACATTTTCCTTTGGTTCCTGGAATCTAAAATGAAGTCATGAATGTGTTTCTGGGAAATGGATTTCCAGTGAAAGAGATTCTGCCTATGGTGTTTGGGTATTGGTAGAACTATTCTCAAGAATGGAGTAGTTGTTTTTGAATACTAGGAGTTGTTAGGAGAAGAGAAGCATTTTATTCTCTTAACAAATATGACTATAATAAGGGGATCCATTTCCTAATATCTAACCTTTTACAATTCACTTGGGAATACATTTCTCACTTTCTTAGGACTCAAACACAAACATCAGCCTCTTGCTGATGGAATCTGTTTCCCAGAGGCTGGATTCCCAGGAGAAAAAGCACCCCACAGAACAGAAGTTACAAATAAATTGCCTAAATACATAAGACAACCTTGAAACTAAAAATATATAGGCATGCCTTTATAAGGTGAAGCATAGAACGCACATGTTTAATCCTAACCAAGCTATGCCCAAATCATCATCAGCCAACCTGCTAACAAGTAACAGAGTGCAACATGGGCAAGTACCTGGCAGCTACAGCTTTACAGAAGGAAAAAACAACCGATCCGAAATTGGGCAATCCAATCCGACTCGGTTTTCCTGACCAAGTCGGACTGGGATCGACCAGGTCAGCATGAGTTAGGATCGGATCGGGTCAGAGGCCCCGGACTCGGTCCTGGATCGGACCGATTCAGGTCAGGCCATGCAGAACTCGGACTTGGTCAAGTTGGGCCCAATCCGATTCGACTCGGTCCGATGCCCAGCTCTAACTGGCACACATGATATTGTAATGGCATTGTCTAAATTATGGGGACTAAAATACGATGGGTTACATTGGCAAATATGACACATGTGACCTTATTTAAGGTAGGTGGTGGCATATTTGGATTTTAACTCTTGAAAAACTCATCTTCATGTGAAAAATATATTTCTTAGATATGGAAGTAGAAAACTAAATTTATTAATTTTCTAATAAAAAGAAGTTAGAAATTGAGTTTCCCGCAAATTCCTATACAAAATAAAGGTTTAACAAGGAATGGAAAGTTAATTTCCTTTCATTTTCAAACAGGCCCTCCAAGTTAATCCGTTATAATAAGTGCTCTAACATTTTCAGACAGACCCTCAAAGTTGGAAAATGATGTTTCTTTCATTGGATTTAATGAAAAATTAAGTTTCCTTTCATTTTTCGAACAAGCCCTCAAAGTTATTTCATTATAATAAATGCTCTGACATTGGTATAAATGCTTTTAAATTCAAGGACTTTAAATCTTCAATAGACTTTGAAATTTACTGTGTCCAAATCCAATGCAAATTCTTGAATTCAACTAGATCATGAATTTATTAAATCAATGGTCTCATTTCCCTCATCAAATGCAACATAATGGATGATTAAACTAGAAAATGAAATGGACCAAATTCAAAAAGGAAAATAATATTTCAGGTGTAATTAATAGTGAATATTCGCTGTTTGATTTTTAATTTCCCACTGTAAATACACAGAAATAAGTAATTATTACTTACTCCACCTGTTTGAAATTAACCAGGAATTACGTTTCAAAATCAGTCCCCACAAACCCTGTTATTACTGATTTAAATATGTGGGCCCCACCATGATATATGTGAGTTATCCACACCATCCATCCTTTTAAAAAATACATTTTAAGGCATGAGCCCAAAAATGAGGAAAATCAAAAGCTCGGACCACACCTTAGGAAACAATGATCATTAAGATTTCAATGGTTGAAAGTTGTTTTCTCCCCTGGGCCCACATTGATGTTTATTTGTCATCCAACCTGTTCATAAGGTCACACAGTCATGGATAAAGTGGAAACAAAAATATCAGTTTGATTTAAAACTTATAGGGTCCTCAAGAAGCTTTCAATGGTAGGAGTTCAATTCCCTTTTTCCTGTGGTGTGGTCCACTTGATCTTTGGATTTGTCTCATTTTTAGTCTCATGACCTAAAATGAGTTGGCTAAAGGGATGGACGGTGTGGATAAGACACAAACATCATAGTGGACCCCACGATTTAATATTTTTCTCCTCAGTTGGAAAACCAACCGGAAATACGAGGGTAAATAATTATTACCCATTTACCTTGTATTACCTCTGTAATTAGAAAATCAAACACGCCCTTATCTAAATGGTGGAAACCAACACATGAGTCTAGCCCACAGGAGATAAGAAAAACTGTCCATCAGCAGGGACCCACCGTGTAGACTATCCAGATCAGAGAACCAGGACAGTTATCTCATCTCACGAACTACACATCCAAATCACTATGGACAGCCAATCAATTCCTTCCAAGCATCCAATCCTTTTGTAGACACGCGGCCCACATTAACAGAGGATTAGCTCGATCTTTCATGCTCAGGCATCCGAAAGGTGCGTCCTACCTGATGAACGGCTTGGATCATCCGTACAGACGTGCCATGTGAGAGCACTACTCAAAAGAAGAGCAGGGCGAGAAAATCGAGAAAGATCCCTCACCGTCCTTTCCTAGGACTATACTATCCGAGGCCCCCTTTTCGTTTGCTTGCGTGATTCGTCGATAATGACAAAGCCGCAAAGCAGCCCCATCCCTACGTTTTCCAGAATAACTTTGATACTCTGGGAGAATATGAAAGATGATACGCATGCACTTAGAAATTTACATAAAAATCGTACATAATTAAAATTACACAGTCCAAATTATGAGATCGAGTTTAAATGCATCATAAACCAAAAATTAGTCGACATTTATTGTACTATTAAAATGAAAAGGCATCCAACGGTCCTGTTTAAACGTATCTTTTAATCAGAGGATAGGAAGTGTCCAATGATATGATTTTCTGCATGATACTTAGATACAGTAAGTTTCATAATTTAGACAGTTTAATTTAATTGATTGTGAGTCACGAGTCCAAGTTCCGAGTACCTGCGTATCAAGCGTCATACCCTGCCAGAGTATCATATAGCTCCCCACCCTGTTAAATATACAACTGATCCTCCCTTCTTCCATCCGCTCTCTCTCTCTCTCTCTCTCTCTCTTCTCTCTCTCTCTCTCTCATTATTAGATAAAGGAGAGAAATATCTCTTTCAGTATTAGATAATAGAGAGAAATGGGGAACGCGTCGTCGATGCTGACTCAGTACGATATCGAAGAAGTTCAAGAACACTGCGACAATCTCTGTATGTTTAATCTCTCTCCCTCTTTCTCTGATCCATTGGATGTACGGATGGTTACTACAATCGTCCATCTGGTGGGCCAGTGTAGATAAAAAAGCATATGGTAACTGCAATTATGGCTGTCTATTTGTGGCCTTCAATCGGATGGCTGAAATAGAAAACTGTCAATCGTCGAGATTTAGAGTACGGACCGATTCGTTTATTGTACGGCGAGCTTTACTGTAAAGTGGCGATGGATTGCAACGGTTCATTGCGCAGCGAGCTGGAAAGCTCCTCTTTCTGTTATAGGGACTACTAAGGAATTTCCTCACTTCTGCCCTACCAGGTGATAATCTGGACCGTTCATATTGAATATCCCACCATAGAAGGGTTCAATGTCGAAAATCTCATGAATTGGAGATTTTTACCGTCCATACAACGTTGGAAACTGCTTTTCGGGATGGTTGCTACTAGCTTCCCTTTCTATGGAGTGGAAGATCTACTGCGAAGAGATATTTGCCATGTGCTTGATTTATGGTGGGACCTTCTAGATGAACGGTCTTGATCATCACGTGATGGGGCAGAAGGAGCAAACTGCCTTAACATTTCTCTTCTATCATTGTCTGTCTCTTGTTTTGTAAATACAGAGTTAATTCAGTTCTTCTGGGTGGTAAATTCAGTTTCGCAGCAAGAAATTGTGTCGTTGTATCAGAGATTTTGTCAACTCGATCGAAGTGCGAAAGGTTTTATATCTGCAGATGAGTTCTTGTCTGTTCCTGAATTTGCCGTCAATCCTCTGTCTCAGGTACTAGACAGTCCTCTGATATGTTTTCGTATTTCTTTCAATTATACATTTGTATAGAAGTGTTAATACAGCGCATACCTGCATGTGCACACATGGCACACATAAGAAGTCCTGGTCACTCATCCACTGGGCCCCACCATGGATGATGTCCCAAAGCCCAAAAATCAGAACAGTCTGACAATACTAAGTGCTTGGATGAACTCTCTTAATTGAATGTGAACGGTTGCCTGAGATTGTTTAAACCGTTGTGGTTTTCCCACAAGACTCACTTCCTATCAAATGCCTAGAATCATCCGAAAGGTGTGATGATTGGGCTTTGCATGAGAAGTAAATTTCCATTGAAGGGCTACTTCCTAATTTTAAATACTTGGAAAAATCATTTCAATTTGGTCATTTCCTCTTCATAGAATTGAATTTTCACAATTCAGTGTGGTTTTGCATCCACACAGCTTTACACATTGCATGTACTTATGGTCAGTAGTGACTTTGAAATATAATATAGAATTTTCAGCTGCAATTTGAAAACATTGTGTAGATGGTTATCAATTTCCAAACTTTGATGATGAAAAATGATGCATTTTGAAGAAAACAATATATAATGTTTGGCTACCCAGAACAGCCTGGTGGCCTCATGTGGATGGGGCATGCTGTGAAAATCCCCATTGTTGGATGATTCTAGCTCCTAACAAATCAATTGGGCCCATGTTTTTCTCTTTTAGTGTGAACTGTTGATTGTAACCATCCATTTTGTGAGCCACCAAACAGATGGAAAGGGTTCTCTGATGGAGGGAATTTTGTCCATGGCTCGTCCATGATGGGTTCTACTAGACGAATGGTTTACATTAGCAGATGGCGGGCCCAGAAAAATAAAAAGCACCAGCTAGCTTTCCTTAACATCGTAATATAATTTATTTTTTTATCTTATTCAGCATGTTGCAGAGGTTTGTCATTTTTGCCACTTTTCTCTTAATCTTTCATTGGACCATGATTATGCTTATCAAAAAATTGCGGGCAGGAGCAGTTTTCTGCCTTGCCTCATATCTGACTCAAGTAACCTGTTGTAGGTAATCATTTTTAAAGAAACGAAACATGTGAGGAAATGCGGCTGGCCTGATTGACATGGCACTTGGATAGACCCAGCTATGAGATGCTGCTCAGGGGCTGCTGTGTTTCACAGCATAGCTAGTAGAATCTTTCCACTTTTAGTTTTATCATATTGTAGCCATACATACAGTCAATCATGTTCTTGTCTTGAATGTACTTGATGCTCAATCAAAGGAAACAACGCCAAAAATTGGTACAGTAGCCCACCTTTCTGCAATCTAAGCCTCTGATAGAATCAACCCATCATGGGATAGAACATGCCTAGTATGTCCATGCCAGATAATCTTAGCCATCTGATGAAAATGGGCAATTACAACCAATTGTCCACAGTTAACAGGGGCCAAATTGGATTTGGATCATCTGATGGGTGATTTTTGGGATCATACATAAAATATGGTGAATCTATATGAACAATTGGATCATTAAAAAGTGGATCCTGCATATAACATTAATTTGGCCAAGAAATTACTCCATTATCATTGTGTTTCCTCTAAACTTTAGCTACACACACACACACACACACATCTTCAACGGCTGATTCTTCACTTCTCCGAAGGACAGATTTCATATGTTCACTGTGCTCTTTTCTAGTTTCTGGCTTCATCTCATATGTTCTCTTATTTAATGACCAGTATATTTCTTTGCAGAGGCTGCTTAGAATGGTTGATGGCTTGAACTTCAAAGACTTTGTGGCCTTCCTGTCAGCCTTCAGTTCTCATGCAAGCCTTCAACAGAAAATTGAACGTAGGGTGGTCTAACCTTGACCATGAATTTTTCCCCATTTATAGACTCCTTCATGCATATGGGCAAAGTTAGTTTCCTATTTTTATCCAAGCGAGTAGTTAGTTCTCGATTTGTTTACCGACACTTATTCAATAAGAAGCTTGTATTAGGAATTAGAGCTTGGAAAGTTATTAGCAACACTATAGATACATACATATACTACACGTATGGTGTGATTTTTGAGAACTATTTGAGAGAGAACTCAGTTTTTATGCTTCCAATGATTGGATTCTTTAGAAGAGTGATTCTTTGTAGAGTCGTGATGCCGTGAAAGACTGTTTGAAGTTCATTCAAAAGTCCATCTTTTCTTGTAATTTCCACTGTTGCAAGGAGTTTGTTGGGAAGAATTTTCTGCAACAATCACTACAACTTTTGGGTACATTACATCCTATTCATCATCATCGTCGTCGTCATCATCATCAAAGCCTTATCCCAACTAATTGGGGTCAGCTATACGAATTCCGTGACTCCATTCCACTCTATAATGGACCATGTCCTCAATTAAACCATAGGGCCTCAGTCGCTCTTACTACCTCCACCCATGTCCTTTTGGACCTTAACATTGCCCTTTTAGAGCCTTCAACTTGAACAGACCCACCTTTAACTGGTGCAGTTGTTGGTCTCTGTTGCACATGGCCAAACCATCTAACTCTACCTCCCTAATCATATTACCTATTGCTGCTAATCCTAATTTGGCTCGAATGCATTCATTCCTATATCTCTCCTTGCTTGTCTTACCACGCATCCATCTCAACATCCTCATTTCTGCCATGCTCATCCTATGAACATTCTGTTCCCTGACCGACCACATTTTATCCTATTCACTTCTCATTTAATTTGGATTCAGATCATAGGGTCACATTGTTCAGAATTTTTGTCGAAAGTAGCAACTATTTCTATCCTAATTTAGTAAGAAAGGTAAGCTACAAGTTAGTGGTTTACTAAACTTATAGAAACTTATGGATAAGTTAGGAAAGCCTTTAAAGTGTTGGGAATACTAATTACATAGGAGTGTAAGGGTTTTATAGTCTTCTCAATTGGTAGTTACAAAAATGAAATGAGAAAAAAGAGATGCTTGCTAGGAGGAGATTCTCTAAATTTTTAGCGATCTCAATTCTATTGGGAGTGATGCTAAATATGCATGGTGTAAGGTCATGCTTACTGAAGGTGTGGTGGTATGTAGTGTCACGCTAACCCTTCTTGACGTATTAATTAAAAATATGGCACATGATTTTACAATATCAGCCAATTTGCAATTTTTAATCAGTGCTTTGGGGATGTTGTTTCCTGTTTGATGTTATCAACCATTTAACTTTCATTCTTTTCCAGTCATCTTCAAAGTATATGACTCAGATTGTAATGGGAAGGTGACTTTCAAAGATATATTGGAGGTGTTGCGAGATTTGACAGGATCGTTCATGTCTGAGAAGCAAAGAGAGGTAGCATTTCTATTTTATTTGATTTATTTTTTTTTCCTTCCATTTTACCTCCCATTTTGTATACAACAAAAGTCTTTCATTAAAAAAATTTAGGAGGTCAATTTGCATCATCTATTCCTGTGATATATTGCGCTTGTATGTTGCCACTGGGTGTTATCGAATGGAAGCCTCTAAATTTGGTTGTAACTCATGGAAAATATAGGTAGTTTTGTTTAGCAGATAGCTAGTGTTTGGTGGCTACTTCAGCCTCTGAAAAACAGCTTTTAGAAGTATTCCGATTATTTCAAGTTATTATTCAAACGCCCGACTAGCATTGTAAAATTGCTTAGGTTTCAAAGAGATTTCATCTCGAGAAGTCCTCTAAAGGTGTTCATTTTGAAGTAGAGGATGTCTCTTGGGTTTGTTTCTGGAAGGATCTTTGATGCAGAAATAGACCTCTTTGTTCAGACTTGGGATCCCTGTTCAGTTTATCCACAGAAAGGGATGTGATGGTTACACAATGCTGCTTTGTGGTTCGGGGAGTGCTGATTTGGGACCCATGCATATGTAGAGCTCTCTAAGATGAAGAAGAATACATCATCCTTCAGGTGCTACTCCACAATTCAGTTCCTTTGTCCAATACAAGTGGTGTTGGACACTAGATGGTTTTACATCATGGTCAATTCATTCTATAAGCATCTTAATGATGGTGAAACAGAAAGATGGAAGTTCCTACTGCTAGGATCTGATCATATCAAGGTCCGCTGAGCCCGAGAGCTGTGGCTTTCACTTGGTCAACTTAAATAAGGTGCTTATCATAAATCATTAAGGAGCAGAATGATGATCACTACAATGCTTGTATTCTATGTTTTGAATAATGCAGAATCGATGTTACACTATATTATCCATTGCTCCTTTTGTTGGGGCTAGGTGGAGTTCCCTTGCTCATTTTGATATGGTTTGAGTCAGCCCGCTTGCTCACTAATACTTAACACCCTAGAATTGTGTAACGCCCTGAAAATCGGGGGTCGAGCAGAAGCTCGACTCCCGAATTCCAACAAATCACTTATGCAACATAGATAATGATGATTAAATGTTGTCCATATTAGTGCACATAAACATGAGTGGGATTATACTAAATCAGCATATCATACTCCAGAGTTAATGTAATTTGGCAAGTGGAAGACTAAAATATATGCATTTAATTATGAAAACGTTTCACAATTTCGGAGTATGAGTATGAAAACCGGGCTAAATATATACAAGTGTTGTTTCTAACCATATAAAATACAGGAAGTAAATGTGTTCAACTAAACAAGTATCTCAGTAGTCCCTGCGCATCGGTATGAGATCTACATAGATCCGCCCGATAGTTGAACGTAGGAGAATCCTTCCTCCGCGCCTACGAAGTCCAACTCTACTGTATAGACCTTGCCGTCACCTGCATCTAAACCAGAGACTGGGTGGTGTTTTAAAACACCGTCCCAGGTGGGAATGAGTAGCAAATTCAGTGGAACTATAAAGCAAAGGTTAACATGTTATCAATTCAGTCAAGCAGTAATGATAAAGTAATACAACAAGCATATCCTAAGTACTCTTGTTAATGCAGGAATGATATGCTATAATGATGGATGCCCTCGCCTGCACTCCCTCTGCGACATCATCTCACGATCGCGGCATGCACCCCTTCCTCTGTGCTCAACTCCTACGCCAAAGGCACATGCAATGCGGTGCATGTGCATGATTAGCCAAGTTCTTAATTAAACTTATTCATACAGCAGGATTGGGAAACTAAGGTACCTCCCTTTATTTCATTTACCCAAAAAATGATCCATCTAAGGTCGTCAATCATAGTTAATCACATACGATAGGCAAGTTATAGGGCAACGTCACCCCTGATTTAAAAGTAGTGGACAGGCAAGTTCAGGTCACTACGAAGAGGCTCGTCACCATCAGCGTAAGCCTATTTGAGGTCCCACCACCCACGCCCTACCAACTGGCAGTCTATTTTCGAAAGCTCGTCACCGACCCGACTGGGGACCACAGCCAGGCTGCGTCGGTGTAACATCCCGGATTTTTACCAACCTGGAATTAGACGTCCTTAGGCGATGAGTCGATCCTAACACTTAATTAACTTCTCAAACACTCAATTCAAAAGTCTCAAATCCCTTTTCAAATCGTTTTCTTCAAAATCTCTCATTTCACCTTTCATCACTTTGTTCTTTAAATGCTTTTAAATACTTTCATATTAGGCAGGAATCCTAAAGTTTAGGTGATGAAGAACAATACTTTAGAAATCCGTACAAAGACCCGAGTATTACCTCAGGCAGAAATCACTCAGGACCAAAATCCTTTAGAAATTAGACGAGAATTAGCTAGTGCTAAACTAGATTAGCCACGAAATCCGTTTGAATCACTTTAAATACGATCTGCAAGACCCAAAACTTGTAGAATCATCGACGCTACATTACCCTAAAATCTAGGATCAATCTCATTACCCGGCTGCTCTCGGGAGCATCACGAAACTCTGTATCAGATCTGGACCGCCCATCGAAAGTCCGATTAACGCAAAGTTATAGAATTAGGACCGCCTTGCTGGGCTTAACAACCATCTCGGAAATCAAATCCAGATAGTGTCCCAGTGCTGTTCGCTTGAGCCCAGAGTGAGGAGTGTGAGAAATGTGAAATTAATTAAAAAATAAAATACAAATTTATGAAATATGAGACGTGTCACTTGTGGATCAGTTATAAGCACCAGACCATCGAAATTAGACCAGATTACACCCTCGGATCAGGGATATTTGCCCAAACATATCCATGTACTTGAAATCCCCGATCGAGATTCGCTGACCGTTGAACTGAAACTGGTCTGCCACGTGCGATCTGGAAACCCGACTGGAACGAACCTCAGCTGAACCTAGATCCAGTGTTAGTGAGCTTAAGTCCGACCTTTGGCTCAAGGGGGGCTTCCAGAAGTGCTCCGTTGAGACGGAACATCTCCCCTTGGACATAACCTAAGTATACCTTGGCCCTGAGTCTAATTTGGTGAGTTCTGGACCTATATAAGGACCTTAAACCCTCACTCTCTCTTCCATACGAATTTGAGAAAACCTAGGAGAGAGAAAAGAGAGAGAAAGTGTGAGAGAAGTGGGAGGATCTCCCTGATACTCTACCCTGCCACTATACACGCTTAACCACCCCTTTCTAATCGCTTTCCCGGCGATTTCAGCTTCATTTCCAGGTAAGAAAACCCTAACCCTAATCTGATTTAGGGTTTCAATTGATTCAATTAGCGAAATAGCTAACACTACTTGCTTTAGGTCGTTATACTGTCGTGGAAGAAGACTTAGCACTCCTACCCAATTCGTTACGATTCTACGACAAAAGGTGCGGACTTTAGACGTATAGGTTATGGTTTTCAATGCTTTCAATGTCAGATAATGATAGATTCATGATCTGCATGCAATTGCACATGTACAAAGTGCTGTCCGTTTCGTTTTTCAGTTTTATGTTAGCTATGTTGAACATACTGTATTCTTCGTATTTGTAGAAAATACTGTATACGTATGAAATACGGATTTGTGCTTAACATGATATTTTGCCCTGACTATATGCTTGTATGATTGCGACAACCCCTAGCGAAAGGACTTGCCCTAAATCACGCCACGGCCACTATACGCTATATATGTTAAAATGTGTAGCCCATGTGTTTTGTGGAAATGACTGAATGAATATGGAACTTGGATTCCTGCTTGCCATGATGACTATCCATCATGGGTGCACGCGTGTTATAATTGGGGCAACTCCCTAGTGAAAGGATTTGGCCTAATAACTATGTGATCAACATATGTCATGTATGTTGATGTATGTAGTCTAAAGTGTTTGTTGAAATGTTTGAATGAGTAGTAGTTAGTAAATTGTAATGTATAAGGGTGTTGAGATATGATTCTCAACTCCTTTAACTATGTGTATGATTTCTTTAGATATCTGTGATTAGGAATTCAATATGTACAAACTCATGCTTATGTTGTTCTTCATAACATGCTCAACTGATTGTATGATTTTATCTATGTAATGTATATGTTTAAATTCATGTTTAAGTTGTATTCCATAAAGGCCGTGAAGGGTGATGGGAGAGTGGTGTAACGATTCCGTGCAAGAGCCCTGGCTAAGCGGAAAATATTGGATATTTGATTGTATGATTTGAAATCTTGATCCATTACTGCTTTACTGCTAACTTTACTGAAATTGAATGTGATTGGGGCTATTGTATAGTCCAGGCAATCGGTAACGGGATTGGATTCGTGGCTGAGATTCATTCGCCACGTGAGATGTGTTCGACGAACCCGAGTCGTACTTCGGTTCGGTTGGCGATAGTGGTTGGCCACGCGAAGTGCTTATGCACTTCATGTCGTTCAACTTGTCGTGCGCTCGAGCTAGCCGAGCTCGTCAAGTAACCCGATCTGTGTAATGTATGTTCACCATGTTTGGATACTACTGCTTGAACCTAAGGTACCGAACTTACCAGTGCAACCCCGTTAA